>LS990920.1:26993196-27711530 GCA_900464855.2 Musa schizocarpa | reverse complement strand
TCCCTGGCCTTTGCCCTTTAACCTTATCTCGGTACTTGGAGTTTGCCCCCGTATTCTCCACCTCCTCAGCCCCTTTCATGACCAAGCGCTCTCCCTCCATGAGAGCAAGGGATCAATGACTTCATGGAAGTCCCACCTCTACAGTACCATGGCACTGCCATGCCCATGGCCCTACTATTCGTTATCTTGCATCTCTATCCCTTTCTTCACGATCGGTAGATCTACCTCTGTGGCACTGTGGCCCTCCTCCGAGTCTACCTCCATTCTAACTAATACTTAGTTTTGGGTAGCTAAGTCCCTTTGGACTTGTCATCACTTCTTTGCCCTTTTCGATCCCCTACTTCAACACCTTTGTGTTCTCCAAGTAGTTCCCCTTAGTCGATGGAAAGATAAACTACAACTCCCATGCATGGCCTCCGCCATCATGTTGCAGGGTTCACACCGATTTTGTTCTCTTTAGCTTCCTTGGTAGCAACGTTCGCTTACTCGGCCTTGTCCTTAGACTTGCCGGACTCTCTTAAGCAAATATGAGCTTTGGAGCAGTCTAACTCTCCAGCCGCTCTGATTATACCTCTTCATGATCAAGTCCCTCCCATGGGACTCACTAGTAATTATATTCGAACTTTTTCCTTGGTGGTACACAACCCCCATTTGTTGCTGACTAGGTCTTTCATTAGATGCAAAATTTGATGCATGCATAGAAGACCCGCCTCTACGATACCATGGCATTCACTCCTTAAAACCATAGTCTTTTTTTTCGTTGTGTTGTTCACTGAAGTGGAGCTCTCAATAGCTCCCGATCATACCTTTGTATGATATAGTCCCTCACGGGACTAGATTCGTGTGTATCGCATTACCACGAACTATTCCACCATGATCCACTGCACCATGTCACCTCCTGGTGACATCTCCATTGCATTCCGATCCTTGTGGAATGAACTCAGATTGTGATCCCTCCATGTGTGGCCTCTACTAACACATCACAAGGCCTCTTCTACTTTTAATTATGTTTACTCCTTTGGCAATCGACTTTCATCCACCCATTCTCGGGTCACACCTAGATGAAGCACCGCTCTAGGATAGTCTATCATCTAGTAGCTCCCGAAGTCCACCGACTTCACTGAAATTGGTGCACCATTATCTAGATCCTGGGCCTCTACCCGTACCAGCACAATCTCCACTGCACATCGCTCCCTTCATGGCAACTTGAATGGCAACACTGTGACGTATTCTTCAAGAGTACCCACCTCTGCATCCTCTTGCCCTATGCCAAGGCCTTCTGAACCTAACTTCACCTCTGCAAGTTGAGTCGCCTTAGTTTCTTCATCAAATGCTTCTCTAAGATAAGGTGCATAAGCTTAGAAGCTCCCTTCGTATTTGGCACCATGCAAGATGAGTCTGCTCCATCAAAATAAGAACCCATGGAATGACATGATCTCGCTCTTGCCTCTATAAGAGTTAAGGTACTTGACCTCTGTCCAAGGAAAGCTCTTTGCCTTCGCTCTATGTTTCATTTTCTATGTTGGCTCCCTTCATACAGCTTGGGTACTTCCCCAAGTTACACCCAAGTTGCTATGCTCCTCGATTTGCATTGAGTTAATGATAGTCCTCATGCCCACCATTCCACGGGTCAGCCCTCCATTGAATTCGATCTCAATATTAACTCCAAGTGTGCCTTCATTTATGATGTCTTAGATCACTCCTCTACTTGATCTCGTAATGCATCCCCCCAATGCATTATCTCAAGCGAGATCATGCGATGACTCCTTGCCGCTCGCTCGGTCCGTTGAGCTTTGTGGAGTTGTTTTGAGGTACTCCTCCTCAACATGTGTAGTTCTTTGCATATAGTTCTCCCTTTGGAGAGTCGAGACTTATCCCTCTTGGATATTTATCCCATTGGAGAAATATGTGCGGTCCGTTGCACATGGTTCTCCCTTTGGACAGTCAAGACTTATCCCTCCTAGATATTTGTCCCATTGGAGTAACTTTTCTCTTTGCTTCCTTCCCTCTAAAAGTTTCGGAGACCACCATCCCCTTCGACTACTCCACCTTGCTGAACAAACTATGCATTGTTCTGCCTCCCGCAAATGCACTTGCTAGATTGCGACTCCACGTCAATACAGCCCCCGGCTGCACCCCTCAAGGCCTAGTAACATGTTGAACTCACTGCACACTTCAGCCTCCTACGGACATATCCTTCTCATGTTGAGGAGAAAGTTTTAAAGCTCCAAGGCACCGAGTTACAGTCACCTTAGGATGGTGAACACTCCATCATTCGCATACAAGCCCTTGCATAAGTACTGAATTCTTCGAGTTAGCAATTCTCCTCACCTCTATGAGCTTTGCATAACTTTTTCAGTCACTGAACAACTCATTCCACCTTGTATTGTCTTATCATTTACCAAGCGCCTCGCTTACCTTGAGCACCATCAAGTATGGTTGCCAACATTGAGCTGTAGCTCAAACTCAACTATCCCAGCCTTTGTGCACTATGCATTCTTCCCAGCTTGCTTGTCCTCATGGTACCTCTTGCGCAAAGGGTTGACCTTTCCTCTAAATGTCAATCTCAAATGCCCACTCCTCTGAGCGACTTCTTTTCCCTACATCACCATACCCGTATACCCCCAAACGGTCGTGCATGCTGGCTGCCCTCAACGTAACCCCGCTAGATTCCCCACGTTTGCATGCTAAATGTTTCTATGAGTGCTTATCCCGCTCTGATACCATCTGTCATGCACTTAGCTAGCTTTGCCTAAGTCGAGCGACACCTTTGCATGTCCGTCCGCAAAGGTCAGCCTCCCAGAAACCTCCTATGGTCCCTTAGTATTGAATCTCAAATTTTGATGATGAAGTCAATTGTCATTTGTTATCTAATCCATATGTTGAGATAAGTGTACATGATTAACTACGATAGAAGTAAGACATGCAGTAGGAGTTACGCCGAAGTCAAGACCATGATCACGTTGGGGGTTCGAAAGTTTGACGGAAGTCCGAACGGTCATCGGAGGTTCTGCGAGAACAAATCCAAGAAGTCCAGGAGCTTGCCAATGAAGCTCGTCAGAACTCGCCAAGTTGTTTGTCGTAAGTCCAGGAATTTGCCGGAAGTCCGTCGAAGCATCGCCGAGGGTTCATTGGAAGTTCGCTGAAAGCTCACCGGAAGAAGCGATTGATGCATCGGAGCAAGTTGCAATATTAATGTCTTAAATATCATAGTTAGTATGTAGATTAAGTTAGGAATGGGAGGTGATCCCATTAACTTAATCTAGGGACAATTGGGCCTTTGATAGACCAAAATTGGGTCGAATGGATCAACCCATTCGGACCTAGAATTCCTGACCGGCGGTGGCATCGCCAGGGCCGACGGTGGCACCAGCCAAGAGACTTGGTCTCCCAGGAATTCTGGGCAGTAGTATCGCCCCTGTCAGGCGGTGGTATCACCGGTAGTTATTACTGCTAGCGGTGGTACCACCCCTGTCAGGTGGTGGTACCGCTTGAGCTCGGTCTCCAAGCGATGTCAGGCGATAGTACCACCTAGACTGAGCAGTAGTATCGCTCAGTGATAGATGACAGGCGGTAGTACCGCCAGGACCCCGAAAAACCGGGAGATGACACTTTTTAGCTCTAAATTCAAACTAATTAGGGCCTATATAAACCCCACCCTTTCTGCATGAAAGGGTAACCAAAAGCTTGATCTTACTCTATGATTTTAGAGCTCAAAAGTGTTGTAAAGGCCAAAAGTTCTCCTCCCTCTTTTCTTCTAAGTTTTGATCATTCAAGAGAAGAGTGAAAATTCTGTAAGGGTTGTCTCCTAAGCTCGTCAAAAGGAGTGAAACTGTAAAAGGGTGGTTGGCCTTCGTCTATTGAAGGAAGGCCTCTAATGGATGTCGATGACCTCGTCGGAGGAGGAAGCCAAAAGTGGATGTAGGTCAAGATTGACCGAACCACTCTAAAATTGCGGTGCTATCTGGTTTGCATTTATTCTTATTGTTTACCTTACTACAAACCTCCATATGTGCTTTACTTCCTCATTATTTTTGCTACACTCCTTTACGAACTCGCTTTCAAGTTAAGTTTCCGAAAATGGTTTTACGTTGGAAACAATTTCATTGTATGAACGTCATTTGAAATCGACGTAGTTTTTTTTTTTTGCTATACTAATTCACCCACCCCCCCAACCCCCCCCTTAGTGCTCTTGATCCTAATACTTAGGACTTACAAAAGAGAAAACAAGTTAGAGAAAGCATCTCACTCGAGATCCACAAGTAATCATTTCAGCAAACACTTCAAAGTCAATACAAATTACAAATAGACTTCATAAACTCTGAATGGTTATACAACAAAGGGTCCAAAATGGTCCACTATAGACCGAAATCTCCTACAAGTGTCCACATGACAGGACCTTTATTTACAAGCCTAAATTGGCCACCAAACCTAACTAAATTGGGGTTGTTAAGCCTTCGACCATACCTCTATATGTTGTGCAAAGCATGAACAAACCAAAAGACATGGACATACATAAGCATTACATCGAACACTCCATTTACAATTTTGTCCGTAACACAGCTATCACGAATGGTCGTTGCGCATCCGCAACAACTCCATTCAACGAACCGTTCGTCGCTCTCATCTACATGTACAGTTACTTGGCAGCCTGTTTTGTCATGGTTTTGAGTCATTTTGCTTATAAAAATGTAAGTTCGAACAAGCTATAGCGTTACAAAGCGACCGCTCACCGAACCGAGCAAAACAGCCCCAAAACAGCTCCGTTTTCGTGTGCCGCGGGCTGATTTCTGGAATCTACCTCTGCTCACCAAAACGTCAGCCATCTCAGCCCCTTTGAACCCCCCAGGTGGCACAGGACTAGATGGGGCTTCGATATAGTACCGGGCATTGAACACTCATTCGCAAGTTCGCACGTTGCCTTGACGGGAACTTGTTGTCGCGCCCGGGACTCGGTGAGCAGCTGTTTATGGGTTTGTAGCTGTTCGGTCAACCTTCTAAAGCCCTTGTTTTCCCCCTCTCCCTATTTTCTCTTGTGCACACAAAGTGCTCGCTGAATTGCTTATAAAGCTTCCCCTCTTTTCGTGAGATGTCGGGACTTGTCCATCGCCCGTTCTTTCAAACTAATCAACTTTCTCTTTTATAGGTCCTTCGGGACCTGTGAGAGGTTACATGTGGGCTGATCTTTGCAGAGCAATATCGCAAGGGCGATGTGCGACTTAGGCAACGCAAGATAAGTTCGCGTCTTGGTCGCAATGGTGCCTCACGCCTTAGGCAATTCCAGCTAAGGCCGTGACATTGTGGTATCAGAGTGGGCAAGCACTTCGAGTGAGCAGCGAAGGAACTTCGCAACTTCGCCATGGCAAAGCATCATGGCGAATCCAGCAAGATGGGGCATGCCGAACCCTTGCCCCAAGCGGCCGCAGGTGGGCTGCATGTGTACACTTGCTCTCATGCTATTGGAGCCGCTCAAGAGGAGCGCGACAATGAACATGATGAGCGAGAAGTTGGCTACTCTCCGCGAGCGAAGGAGGCACAATCTAGAGTGCCAAATGGGAAAAAGAGTCACAAGGAGAGACTCACAATGGCGAAAACCCGTCTGGATGTTCTTGAAGTGAGCATGGAGGAACTCTACCATGGCCAACAAAGGCTTGTTGGGGTAGAGAGCTCGCAAGAGGAAGCGGAGTCCAGGATCAACAAGGTCGAGGCCCTAGTCGACCGACTGTCTGATAACACCAAAGACTCCATGCAACACTTACAGGATGTTGCGGCGGAACTCACTTCAAAGGTGGCCATGCTCACAAGAGCACTAAATGCGGGAGGAAGCAACACCTGCGTTGCACCACCACAAAACTTGAGGGCACCCAAGCCTCATGGTTATGGAGGGGCCAGAGATGCCAAAGAGCTCGGGAATTTTCTGTTCGACATGAAACAATACTTATGAGCTACGAGGCTCGATTCTAAAGATACCAAAGTTTCTATAGCAACAATGTATCTGAATGGAGATGCGAAATATTGGTGGCCAACCCATTGGGAGGAGATCCAACAAGGTTGGTGTCGGGTTGACACATGGAAAGACTTGAAGCGGGAGTTGAGAACTCAGTTCCTACTTGAGAATACAGAGTTTATTGCAAGAAGGAAGTTGAGACAACTCCGCCAGAGTTCCACCATTCGAGACTATGTGAAACAATTTTCTGCACTAATGTTGGACATACAGGACATGTCCGAGAAGGACAGGTTGTTCAGCTTCCTCGATGGTTTGAAGCCATGGGCTCAACAGGAACTAAATCGAAGGAATGTCACCGATGTGGTCGGGACAATTGCTACTGCAGAAAGGCTCACCGACTTTGTTTCCTTTGAAGACCAAGGGAGAACGAAACAATCTTCAAGCAATCACCCACCAAAACATTCTCGAGGGAAGGAGCTCGGGGGCGAACAAAAGAAGAAGAGTTCCCACAAAGGGCCAAGCCCGAAAGGCAAGGCCCCAAAACCTAGCGGATGTTTCTTGTGTGGAGGGCCACACATGGTGAGGGAGTGCCCACAAAAATAGGCACTCAATGCGCTAACAACTTCCATCCACCCTCCCAAATCGGGCAAGGGCAAGGCTGTCGCCCTTTCTTCGAGTAGTTCTGAAGCCAGCAACGACGATGAGGAGTCGCAAGGACCCCGGATAGGAGCCATGCATTTGTTGACTACCATGCGGGGTCAAGTGGCGGGCTAATGTATGTTGACATCAAGCTCAATAGCCAAATAACTCAAGCAATGGTGGACACGGGCGCTACCCACAACTTTATAGTCGATCGAGAAGTAAAGCGACTTGGGTTGATCTTGGAGAAGAGCCCAAGTCGAATGAAGGCAGTGAACTCGGAGACCAAACGAATCTCCAGGTTGGCGAAGGGAGTCCCCATCAAAATCGGGACATGGAGCGGGAACACCAACATGATGGCAGTGCCATTAGATGACTTCCAAGTGATTCTTGGAATGGAGTTTATGCACGCGGCAAAGTTGGTGCCAATGCTGTTAGGATCAAGAGCACTAAGAGGGGGGGGGGGTGAATTAGTGTAGCGGAAAACTTTCAACGTTTAAAAATGCGTTCGTACGACAAAGTCGATTTCAGTAGAAAAGTCGATTCGTAAATTTCTTTAACTTAAGATTATGCAAGAAGCAGTTAAAATAAATCTGTTAAGGCAGTTTGTAGTTGTGATGGAAATCAGAATGTAAGCGCAAACTGAAATACGATGTTCGTACGAGAAAAGTGATTTCAGTAGAAAAACCGATTCATAAATCACTTTAACTTGTGATTAGGCAGGAAACAGTTAAAACGAATCTGTTAAGGCAGTTTGCTGTTGTGATGGAAATCAGAATGTAAGCGGAAACTGAAATACGATGTTCGTACGAGAAAAACGATTTACGTCTAAACACGATTCGGAAAATATTGAGCTTGGAAATGCAATCGTAAAATCGCAGAATGCAATAAGCTATGAAGGAGGTTTACAGTAAGGATAACAAGCTCAAAGTAAAAGCAAACCATAGAGCAGCGCGATTTAGAGTGGTTCGGTCAATCTTGACCTACATCCACTTCTGGCTTCCTCCACCGATGAGGTCGCTGACGTCCACTAGAGGCCTTCCTTCAATAGGCGAAGGCCAACCACCCTTTTACAGATTCACTCCTTTTGACGGGCTTAGGAGACAAACCCTTACAAACTTTTCTCTCCTCTCTTGAAAGATCTGAACTTGGAAGAAAAGAGGGAGAAGAACCTTTGGCTATTACAATACTTTTGAGCTCAAAAATCTCATAGTAAGATCAGGATTTTGGTGGTTTTCGTTGCTCTTTCATTACTAAAAGAGTAGGGTATTTATAAGCCCCAAATCAATTTGAATTTCGAGCTCAAAACTTTCAATTCCCGGAATTCCGGGGTCTGGCGGTTGCACCGCCTGGCAGAGCTCGAAGATTGAGCCTCTAGGCGGTGCCACCGCTTGTCAGGGGCGGTTGCACCGCCTGGCAGAGCTCGGAGACTGAGCTCAGGCGATGCCACCGCCTGACTGGGGCGGTTGCACCGTCCAGCCAGAGCTCGGAGACCAAGCTCAGGCTGTTGCACCGCCTAGCCAAAACTCAGAGACCGAGCCCTGGGCAGTGCCACCGCCGACCCAAGCGGTGCCACCTCTGGCCAAGTGATTTGGGTCCGAATGGGTTGATCCATTCGACCCAATTAGGTTCTTTCAAGGGCCCAATTGCCCCTAGATTAAGTTAATGGGATCACCTGCCAAATCTAACTTAATCATCGTGCTAACTATGAGAATTATTAAGACTTTTACTACAGCTTGCTCTGGTGCGTCAATCGCTTCTTCCGGCGAACTTCCGGCGAACTTCCGACGGTCCTCCGACGATGCTCCTACGGACTTCCGGCAAACTCCTGGACTTACGACGATCCACTTGGCGAGTTCTGACGAGCTTCTTTTGGCAAGCTCCTTGACTTCTCAGATTTGTTACCGTAGAACCTCCGACGACCGTCCGGACTTCCGTCAAGCTCTCGAACTCCCAACGTGATCATGGTCCTGACTCCGGCGCAACTCCTGCTGCATGTCTTACTTTCATCGTAGTTAATCCTGCACACTTATCTCAACATATGGATTAGATAACAAATGACAATTGACGTCATCATCAAAATCCGAGATTCAACAATCTCCCCCTTTTTGACGATGACAATCAATTGATAACGGAGTTAACCTTAACTCCCCCTATCTATATGCCATAATTGAGATAAGTCATTCTTGAATTCAAAGCCTTTGAATTCAAGAGACATATTGATAAGTTAAAGTCATTTAACCTTATCAATACTCCCAACATGATTCCCATCATGATGTATCTCTTTGTATGATGTCAAGACTCGACATCCATTTTCAAATTTCAAATGTGAATTGTTGTAATGATAGCAATTCATCATACGGAAAGATATCAACATGTAAAATTACAATGCTGGTTCTTGATATCTTAATATGATGCAAATATGAAAATCATAGCAAACATGGCATAATCATAGCATTAATAATTATATGTCTGCTTCTTTCAACATAATATGGCATTTATAGCATCAATTCATATACTTCTCCCCCTTTGTCATCAACAAAAAGGAGAATGATATAAGCAATTTTTTAATATACATGTGATGCCATAAGTAGGTTCATGTCATTTATAGGATACAAACATCTCAAGAAGATCATGACATGGAGATTATCTACATAGGGTGAAAACTTCTTCCTTTTTATTTGTTATTATTCTTTTTGCATGAAGGAGGAAAGCCATATATGTAGTTCAAATTGATAGCATGCTTTACAAGAATCAGGATATTTATGTGAGTCAAGTCCTTGCAAAAAATATCTTCCTTTTATAAGAGAGAATCATCAAATTTATTTCTCAAAGGTAATATTTTTCACATGATAAGTCTAAAAGCTATGCATTTGCTAGATGATTCTATTTGTCAAAAATTAATGATGTGAATCAAAGTCCGAAAGAGAATAATGTATTTATGAAATCCAATTGGAACTGAAAATTTAATTTAACACTTTCATGCAAGACGATGAAGACATGCTCATCGTTTATGAAAATTTTTCCAACATGTTATTTTTGTCATATAGTTCAATCAATAAAGTCCGAATAAAAATTTTATCAAGTTTATGCATTCAGACACATCAACATTCCTAATTCTCTTCTTATGAAATCAAATTGTTCTTCACTCAGAGGTTTTGTAAAAATATCAGCTAGTTGATGCTTAGTATCTATGAACTCTATAATTACATCATGATTAATAACATGATCTCGTATAAAGTGATGTCTAATATCAATATGTTTTGTTCTTGAGTATTGAATGGGATTCTTTGTTAAACATATTACACTCGTGTTATCACATTTAATGGGAATGTTTTTAAGATAGACTTTATAATCTTCTAAGGATTTTTTCATCCACACAACTTGTGCGCAGCATGCACTAGCTACAATATATTCTATTTCAGTTGTTGATAGAGCAACCGAGTTTTATTTTTTGGATGACCAGGAAACAAGGGAATGTCCCAAAAATTGACATGTTCCTGATGTGCTTTTTCTATCTAGTCTACACCCGGCAAAATCCGCATCAACATAAGCAATTAACTGAAAATTTTTGGGTTTTGGATACCATAATCCTATATTTGTAGTTCCTTTAAGATATCTAAGTATTCTTTTAACCGCTTTGAGATGGGATATCTTAGGGTTCGATTGAAACCTAGCACAAAGTCCTACACTGAACATGATATCTGGTCTAATTGCAGTGAGGTAAAGTAAACTTCCTATCATACCCCTATAAGTTTTTTGATCGAAGCTTTCTCCACTTTCATCAACTTCCAACTTAGTGAAGGTGCTCATAGGAGTGTTAATAGCTTTTGAGGTATTCATATTGAATCTATTTAACAGATCTAAGGCATATTTAGTTTGACTAATACAGATGCCATTGCTTAGTTGCTTAATTTGTAAACCTAAGAAAAAGGTTAATTCTCCCATCAAACTCATTTCAAATTCGAGACTCATGGTTTTAGCAAAAGATTCACAAAGAGATTCATTCGTAGAACCGAAGATAATATCATCAACATAAATTTGAACAATGAGAAAATTATTTTTAAATTTTTTGATAAATAATGTAGTATCGACCTTGCTTTTTGTGAAATTATTTTCAATAAGAAAAGTACTTAGTCTGTCATACCAAACCCTTGGGGCTTGTTTTAAACCATAGAGAGCTTTGGTTAATTTAAATACATGATTAGGGAGGCTATTATTTTCAAATCCGGGAGGTTGTTCAACATAAACTTCTTCAAAAATAAAGCCATTTAGAAAAGCGCTTTTAACATCCATTTGAAATAACTTAAAATTATTATTACTAGCATAGGCAAGGAGCATCCTTATGGCTTCTAATCTAGCCACAGGAGCGAAGGTTTCTTCGTAATCAATACCTTCTTCTTGGTTGAAACCTTTGGCCACTAGTCTAGCCTTGTTTCTCACCACGATACCATATTCATCTTGCTTGTTTCTAAAGACCCATTTAGTACCAATAACTAAATGGTCATTTGGCCTACGAACAAGCTTCCACACCTCATTTCTCTCAAATTGATTTAACTCATCTTGCATTGCGATAATCCATGAATCATCTTTCATGACTTCGCCAATATATTTAGGTTCAATTTGGGAGAGAAGAGCGGCGTTGGCACAAAATTTTTTAAGAGATGAACGTGTTTGAACCCCCTTAGATGTGTCTCCTAGGATTAGCTCCTTAGGATGAGCATCTACATACTTCCAATCCTTAGGTAAGGATGTTTCGGAAGTGTTTGCATCCAAGTTACTAGTTGGAGAAGGGGTTTCATTTAAGTTCAAAGAATCAAAATTAACATCATCATCAAAGTCATTTTTCTAGATTTCGGAAATCTCATTGAAAACAACATGAATGGATTCTTCTATTACTAAAGTCCTTTTATTGAAGATATGAAAAGCTTTAGAAACCGAAGAATAACCAAGAAAAATTCCTTCATCGGATTTAGCATCAAATTTTCCTAAGGCATCTTTCTCATTTAAGATAAAACTCCTACACCCAAAAACTTTAAAATATGAAACATTGGGTTTTTTATTGTTCCACAACTCATAGGGAGTTTTGGTGAGTAAGGGTCTTACTAAAACTCTATTTAAAATATAGCATGCAGTGTTTACAACTTCGGCCCAAAAATATTTGGGTAGGCTTTGTTCATTCAACATGGTTCTTGCCATTTCTTGTAAATTTCTATTCTTTCTTTCTACTACTCTATTTTGTTGAGGATTTCTTGGAGTAGAGAAGTTGTGGTTGAATCCATTAGATTCACATAATTCTTCGAAATCATGGTTTTGAAATTTACCACTGTGATCACTTCGAATTGATGAAATCATAAAACCTTTTTCATTTTGAACAAGTTTGCAAAACTTGGTGAAATATCTAAAGCATTCATTCTTGTGTTTCAAAAAATAAGTCCAAGTGTATCTACTATAGTCATCTATAATTACGAAGGCGTATTTGTTACCTCCTAGGCTTGATATAGAGATTGGTCCGAACAAGTCCATATGGATCAATTGTAAGGGCCTTGACGTGCTTATTTGATTCTTAGATTTGAAACTACTCTTAATTTATTTTCCTAATTGACAAGCAGCACACACATTATCTTTGATGAACTTGATGTGAGGAATTCCTCGTACAAGTTCTTTGGATGATATTTGAGTGATTAGTTTCATGCTAGCATGACCTAATTTTCTATGCCATAGCCAAGCATCCTAATTTAAAATCAAAAAACACATTTCATTACACAGATCATTGATATCTATGGTGTATACATTATTTTGTTTTAATGCTATCATAAATGTGTTGTTGTGTGGTTTTTTAAGGATGCATGCATTAGATTCGAATTTGACAATATATCCTTTATCACATAATTGACTAATGCTCAAGAGATTATGTTTTAGACTATCAACTAACAAAACATCTTCAATAAAGAAGTTGGATTTGTTACCTATGGTTCCTTTGCCAATGATTTTACCCTTGTTGTTGTCTCCAAAGGTGACATAGCCTTCGTCTATGCTAGTGAGCTTAGAGAATTGAGATGGATCTCCGGTCATATGCCTTGAGCATCCACTATCAAGGTACCATCTCTTGCTCCTAGTTTGTGATGGTGTATGTCTCTAAAAGAAAGGATAATTTTTAGGTACTCATTTACTTTTGGGTGCCTCAAAAATTGATCTATATTGTTTGTCATGTTGTATAGAGTTTATCATGGTTCCTTTAGGAACCCAAATTAATTTGTTCGAACTAATTTTCTTGAATGGACAATAATACGTTTTGTGTCCATGCTTGCAACAAAAGTTGCATTTGATTTGGTGTTGAACATGTAGGATGGGGCCTTTTATGAAGGTGGTTGGATTTTGGTGAGAATTTCTCACAAATCCGATTCCACTTCTTTTGGGAACTTGACCCTTGTTTGTAAGGATCATGTTCAAAGACTTGCTACCAACCTCAAATTTCTTTAAGGTGTTCATGAGTACCAAGTTTTACTTTTGGATAGTTTCTAGATCATAGCATTTGATACAAGAGCCTAAACTATCATGATATTCAGTCTTTAACTTATCAAAATCACAATTAAGACTATCATGCTCCTTTTTTAGCAATTTGTATTTTCTACTAATAATCTTGTATTCATCAAATAAATCATGGAAGGTATTTAATAATTCATCAAATGATAAATCTGCATCAATTAAATTTGTTACCTCATCTCCGATGGCCATTAAGGCGTAATAAGCAACTTGCTCGGTGTTGGACTCCTCTTCTTCGGATATGCTCGAATCATCCCATGTTACTTTGAGCGTCTTCTTCTTTGATGTTCTTTTCTTAGCTTGGGGACAATCACTCTTGTAGTGTCCCGGCTTTTGGCACTCATAGCAAATAACTTGATCCCTTTTGGGTTCAAGTTTATTTTTTGTGTCATTTTTAAATTTGTTTCTCTTAATGAATTTTTTAAATTTCCTTGTTAGAAGTGCCAAGTCATCGTCACAGTCCTCATCACTTGAGTTTTCTCTCAAGTGGTCATCTAAAGTTCTAAGTGCCATATCCTTCCTGTTCTTTGGAAGGATGTCTTCTTGCTCCTCATGAGCCTTGCATGTCATTTCATAAGTCATTAATGATCCGATTAGTTCTTCAAGAGGGAAGTTGCTTAAATCTTTAGCCTCTTGAATAGCAGTGACTTTAGGGTCCCAACTCTTAGGAAGGGATCTTAGAATCTTATTTACAAGCTCAAAATCCGAAAAACTTTTGCCGAGTCCTTTTAGACCATTGACGACATCCGTGAAACGGGTGTACATGTCACCAATAGTCTCGCTCGGTTTCATTCGGAAAAGTTCGAAAGAGTGTATCAAAAGATTGATTTTTGACTCTTTCACTCTACTTGTGCCTTCGTGAGTCACTTCGAGTGTATGCCAAATATCAAACGCAATTTCACAAACTGAAATACGATTAAACTCATTTTTATCAAGCGCACAAAATAAGGCATTCATAGCCTTTGCATTAAGAGCGAAAGTCTTCTTCTCCAATTCATTCCAATCGATCATTGGAAGAGAAGATTTCAAAAATCCATTTTTGACAAGATTCCAAAGTTCAAAATCCATTGAAATAAGGAAGATCCTCATTCGGGTCTTCCAATAGATGTAGTCCGTCCCATTGAACATGGGTGGACGTGTAATAGAATGGCCCTCTTGGTTTCTGGCATATGCCATCTCTCTTGGGTTTTAATCCGTTTGAGAGTAAACCCGCTCTAATACCAATTGTTAGGATTAAGAGCACTAAGAGCGGGGGTGAATTAGTGCAGCGGAAAACTTTCAACATTTAAAAACGCGTTCGTACGACAAAGCCGATTTTAGTAGAAAAGTCGATTCATAAATTTCTTTAACTTAAGATTAGGCAAGAAGTAGTTAAAATAAATCTGTTAAGGCAGTTTGCAGTTATGATGGAAATAACTGAAATACGATGTTCATATGAGAAAAGCGATTTCAGTAGAAAAACTGATTCGTAAATAACTTTAACTTGTGATTAGGCAAGAAATAGTTAAAACGAATCTGTTAAGGCAGTTTGCTGTTGTGATGGAAATCAGAATGTAAACGCAAACTGAAATACGATGTTCGTACGAGAAAAGCGATTTACGTCTAAACATGATTCGAAAAATATTGAGCTTGGAAATGCAATCGTAAAATTGCAGAATGCAGTAAGCTATGAAAGAGGTTTGCAGGAAGGATAACAAGCTCAAAGTAAAAGCAAACCAGAGAGCAGCGCGATTTAGAGTGGTTCGGTCAATCTTGACCTACATCCACTTCTGGCTTCCTCTACCGATGAGGTCGCCGACGTCCACTAGAGGCCTTCCTTCAATAGGCGAAGGCCAACCACCCTTTTATAGATTCACTCCTTTTGACGGGCTTAGGAGACAACCCTTACAAACTTTTCTTTCCTCTCTTGAAAGATCTGAACTTGGAAGAAAAGAGGGAGAAGAACCTTTGGCTTATTACAACACTTTTGAACTCAAAAATCTCATAGTAAGATCAGAATTGTGGTGGCTTTTGTTGCTCTTTCATTGCTGAAAGACTGGGGTATTTATAGGCCCTAAACCAATTTGAATTCCGAGCTCAAAACTATCAATTCCCGGAATTCCGGGGTCTGGCGGTTGCACCGCCTGGCAGAGCTCGAAGACTGAGCCTCTGGGCGGTACCACCGCTTGTCAAAGGCGGTTGCACCGCCTGGCAGAGCTCGGAGACCGAGCTCAAGCGGTTGCACCGCTGTCAGAGGCGGTTGCACCACCCAACCAGAACTCGGAGACCGAGCCCTGGGCGGTGCCACCGCCGACCCAAGCGGTGCCACCTCTGGCCAAGTGATCTGGGTCCGAATGGGTTGATCCATTCGATCCAATTAGGTTCTTTCTGCTAGTCATAGGTGCCCAGCAAGCCAATCACGTGAGTGATGGCACGTGTGACTTGATACAGAATCTTTTTGCTTATTATATTTTGGCGTATATCACTTTATAACTATTGCATAAATGCATATATATATATATTGTGATGTCCTTGGATTTGTGCAATGGGAATCGGATCGTGATGAGATCACGATAATGAGATCGATTCACCTTTAAACACATATCCTAAATAATCCCTACCATAGGTTACTTCGAGAGGGACATCGATAACCGGATAGACCGGTGTGTCAGATACCCGCCCATATGATGGATGCAGCTGGTCTCATAGCTGCTCGTGTAGGGACACTAGGGATACAAAGAGGTGTGCTCATTGGAGAATGAGTTCACTGATTTATCCGCCACGGAATGCCGGATGGTTGATGATGCCTTGTTGTCGACAAATGATTCCGTAGTCCTAGTGGTGTATCCGTCCTTAGACTTGAGACACCAAGGATGTCCTCGTATGAGTGCTCCACTCTTTGATACCGACTTATAGGTTTGGTCTGTCCCCATCTAGTACAACCGGTCATTGGGAGTGGTAGTCACCTTACGAGGGCTATTGAGTGTCGATAGAGGATCATCCACTCTCAAGGCCATGAGAGGAATATCCTATGTGTTCTTGCTCGCACAAATCCCCGCCGTCATCATTCGGGTTGAGAGAGAAGAGTTCTCCCGAGAATCCATTAGAGCGAGACTCGAGTAGAAACCGTATGGGTCCGACAAACACCATGCTCGATATACGGTCCGGGATATTAGATGGATGAGGGACTATAGGTACATGGTAATCGAGGACGACAGTCCAATGGATTGATTCCCCAGATCGTCCGGGGACTACTGGCATGTAGTGGCCTAGTACGTCCGTCAGAAGTCGATGAGTCGAGTGAATTATTACAGAGATAATAATTCACCGAAGTTAGAAGGAGTTCCGACAGTATGACTCACACGCCACCGATATTGGGCCTAGAGGGTCACACACATATGGTAGGCATTATGATGAGTAGAGGTTCTAATATGAGATATCCGGACGGAGCCCTTATCTTATTGGATGCAGATCCAATACCCACTAGGGAAGGACCCATTAGGGTTTGACACGGATCTCTATAAATAGGAGGGATTCACAGCCTCATAGGCTAGAGTCTTTGCTTGCCCTTCCTATTCTCCTCTCCCTCTCCACCTCGCAGGCCCCGAGTTTTGAGGAGGGTCGCCGCAACCCCGCTTGTGTGGATCACCGCCAGAGAGGAGGACGCTTGACCTCCTTCACCCTCTCCTAAGGATCTGCAAGGAAACAGGATATACGATCTCCCTAGGTAACACAATCTCTATACGCAGTTTTGTGTTTTATGGATTTTTTTGCACGACCAATCTTCGCATCGACGGACGAAACATCTTTTTTTGGGAATCGGGATTTTTATTTTCTTGTTCTTCCGCTGCGATATGATGTCGCCCCCTTGATTTCCCAATAGTGGTATCGAGCCGTTTGTTTGTTTTGCGAATGATTGGTTTTGAATTATGTGTTGTGTTTAGGAAGAATATTGACGCCAAAATCGTTGATGCAAAAAAAGTTAGAAAAGGGCAGCAACAATTGTTGCCCTCGATCTGCATGCTCTGCAGCCACCGCAGCAGCAAACCATAACCAAGAGCCAGCAAAGACAAATGGCCAAGATGCGAAGCAACTGTTCGTGCAGCAACCGGCCGGTCCGCTTTGTAGCGTGTTTGGCGGCGCCGGCGTGGTCGGCAGCCCACGGGCAGAGGGCGCCAGGGCAGCGGCCGCCGCCAAGAGGGCAGCAACGCCCGAGGGAGGACCGCCGGCATGAGGGGCAGCGGCGCCCGGCGAGGCGCCCACCGCGGCAAGATCGCCGCCAACGGGCGTCACCGCCCAGGGCGGGGCAAGCCTTCCCGCCCTCGCCAAGATAAAGGCCGCCGGCGGTGGCGGCGACGGCAAGAAATGGGGGGGGGGAAAGGGCATTAGGGTTTTTCTGGGAAAAGACAATTTTACCCCTCGGAATTTGAGAAATTCCAGTTTCTATCTTTTGTCAAAATTACAAAAATACCCTTAGGAATTGAGAAATTCCTTACATATCCCTGATTTTAGAAAATATTAATTAATTAAAAGGTTTAATTGATTATTATTTTTATTATTATCTAGTAGTCCTACATGATGATGATTATTTATACATGTGATGTATGATGTGTGGACGGATGATCATGGACCGTGTGATGTGTGTACTTGTGATTATTATTATCGAGGTCTGCGAAGCTCCATTATATTTCTCGTTTATTGTCGGGCCTGCGTGCCTATGATTAAGTTGTAATCACATGAGGAGGCGCAGCGGAAGCGTGGATGCGATAGCAGGACCCACGAGACGGACGATCGTGATGCATAGAGATGCATCAAGATGTCGACGGAACCGACGAGGACGAGATGGACAATCACAAGGGCATGGAGATGCACCGTTGCACATATAGATCTTGATATGAGTGATTAGGCCTACTGGCTCGGGCCTAATCATATTAGGCTGTGGTCCATGATCATATGATGTGATTGCTTATACACATACTAGATATGTATATATATTTGCATGCGATGTAGATATATATTAAATATGTATATGTGTGACATGTCATATTAGGAGACCAAATTATAGAAACATCTCTCGATAATATTAAAATCCGGTAAACGGAGGCAATTAGATTGACCCACGGGCCTTCCATCGTTATGAGTAGGAACCGATTCCCCGTAGGTTGAGTTGGTCGAGTCCCTCGAGACTCACCTATATCGCGATTCACTATCTTGCTTTATTTATAGAGATGTCACCGGTGACCCGAGGACATGGTATGCTTGGTCGAAGTCCCTCGAGGGTATATCATCAAATCGACTCATCTTGTAACGAAGGTGTTGACTTAACCGAAAGCATCATGGTTGGTCGAGTCCCTCGAGGCCATGGTGATTCTGGAGGTGAAACAGGACGGAATCACAAGGAGTTGTGATCGGCAAGAGTTGCCTACCTTTTTAGGCTTAGTGTGATTGGTCGAGTCCCTCGAGGTTACTCTAAGACGCTGATTGATCCCGATCCCCACTAGAAGTTCTGTTGGAGACTTCCGCTTCACGTGCTTTGAGGGTGTCGCGTGACTCGTTAGTAAAATAGTGGGAGCATATTAAGATAGAAGTCCATATCTTGATAGTTTATTGCAAAATCTGCATGTTATTCATTTCGCCACATCTTTATTTTCAGAAAATGTCGCTTTCAAATCCCTTTACGGGCATACTTGATGTCAACCGCCTTTATTGGTCCAAATTATACGGATTGGCTTCAGAAACTTGAGAATTGTTCTCACAAAATGGAGAAAAATCGTCGTACGCCCTTGATACAATGATGCCTACGCCTCAAGAAGGGCAAAGCAAGGATGAGATCGCTTGTTACGTGAAGTACATTGATGACTCCACTCTTGCTCGTTATATGTTGGGCTCTATGACTCCGAGAGTTACAGAGACAACATGAAAAGATGGATGCCGATCCATTCTCTTACATGTCCGAAAAATTGTTTGAGGAACAGGAAGGACTCAACGATATGAGATATCCAAGAGCCTTTTCCGCTTAGGATGACCGAGGGGACACCGTTCGAACCATGTCCTAAAGATGATTGAGTGGATAGAGAAACTCACAGGTCTAGGAATGGTCCTAGAGGATAACTTGTGTGTGGACATTGTGCTCAGTCCCCTACCAGATTCCTTTTCACAGTTCATAATGAATTTTAATATGAACAAGCTTGAGGTGATTCTCCCAAAGCTCCTCAATATGTTGAGGGAGGCAGAGAGTACTATTAAGAAAGAGAAGCCAGTTCTCTACACTAGTGAGACCAGAAAAAAAAAAGAAAGCGAAAAGGTCCCTTTAAGAAGGGAAAGGGCAAGGGCAAACAAGGTAAAAAGCAAAGGTTGCTAAGAAAGACCCAAAGAAAGGACAAAGGCCGTTGCTTCCACTGTGGTAAAGATGGGCATTGAAGAGAAACTGCAAAGAGTACCTTGCAGAAAGGGCTAAACAAAAGCTTGATGAAGCTTCGTGTACATTCATGATCAATCTCCATTTGTCAAACTCTTATGATAACACATGGGTATTGGATACCCAGTAGTGCTTATCATATATGCAATTGCTAGTGTTTTCCGCAAGGCCTAGGAGACTACAGAGAGGCGAGAGATGGACCTCAAGATGGGTAATGGAGCAAAAGTTGTCAGATAGTTGCTGGCAGGTCGCCATACATCCGCCTAGTGGAGCTTTTATTGCATTAGATGCATGTTATTTTGTTCCTTCTATTATCAAAAACATTATCTCCATTTCATGTTTAACGCTTAGTGGATATAAATTTGTTTTTTGAGAACAATGGTTGTTCGATATTATTAGATGATAAGATCATCACGAAAGGAACATTGCATAATGGTTTATTTATGTTAGACACCACTCCACATATCATGAATGTAAATGTGTCCAAAAGGAAACGAGATGAGTTGAACAAAGGCATACCGTGGCATTGTAGGCTAGGTCACATCTATGAAAGAAGGATTCAAAAGTTGCTAAATGATGGATATCTAGATCCATTCGACTATGTGTCATATGCGACTTGTGAGCCTTGCATTCGTGGAAAATCCCACCAAATCTCCATTTAGTAGAATCGAGAGAGAGCCAATGAGTTGTTGGAACTCATACATAGTGATGTATGTGGACCCATGTCAACTCATGCCATTGGAGGTTACTCCTACTTCATTACATTTATCGATGATTTCTCAAGGTATGGATATGTGTACTTAATGAAGTACAAGTCTGAGGCCTTTGAGAAATTCAGAGAGTACAAGAATGAGGTGGAGAACCAGACTCGAAAGAGTATCAAAACTCTTCGATCAGATCGAGGAGGTGAATACTTAAGTACAGAGTTTACTCAGTTCCTCAAGGACCATGAGATATTATCCCAATGGACACCTCCTTATACACCTGAGCTCAATGGTGTCTCTGAAAGGAGAAATCGTACATTATTAGATATGGTACGGTCCATGATGAGTTTCGCTGACCTACCCACCTCATTCTGGGGATATGCCATAGAAACCACAGCTTACCTTCTGAACAGAGTTCCAACTAAGTCGGTAGTGTCTACACCATGTGAGATATGGAAAGGGAAGAAGCTTGATCTTAAGGTTGTTAAGATCTGGGGCTGCCTTGCCCATGTTAGAAGACACAACCCCGATAAGTTAGAATCAAGGACAGAGCGATGCAAATTTGTGGGATACCCCAAGGAAACTTGTGGGTATTATTTCTATCATCTCGAGGACCAAAAGGTCTTTGTAGCTAAGAGAGCAGTGTTCCTTGAGAAGGAACACATTCTTGACGGAGACAGGAGGAGAATGATAGAATTGAGCGAGGTTGGAGAACCAAGCTCAAGCACCACTCTACAGCCCGAAATCCTGCTTCAGTACCTAATACACAAGTATCAACTTTACGTGGGTCTGATAGAGTATCTCATCCTCCCTGAGAGATATGTGGGACATATTAGAGCAGAGGGATGTAGAGGATATTGATCCTCGGACCCACGAGGAGGCTATTATGAGTATAGACTCCGGGAAGTGGAAAGAAGCCATGAATTCGAGATGGATTCTATGTACTCCAATAAGGTTTGGAACCTAGTTGATGCTTAGAAGGTATTGTACCCATCGGTTGCAAGTGGATCTTTAAGATAAAGATCGGAGTAGATGGAAAGGTAGAGACCTATAAAGCAAGGCTAGTGGCTAAGGGGTATCGCCAAAGGCAAGGTGTTGACTACGACGAAACTTTCTCACCAGAAGCAATGCTAAAATCCATCAGAATTCTATTGGCTATTGCAAAGACACTATGATTATGAGATCCGCGATGGATGTGAAAACCGTGATTCCTCAACGGGAACCTCGAGGAGGAGGTGTATATGATGCAACCCCGAGGGATTCGTGTCCAAGAACCGCCTGATAAGGTGTGTAGGTTGCTTAGATCCATTTATGGACTAAAGCAAGCTTCCGAAGTTGGAACATAAGATTTGATGAGCTAATCGATCTTTATGACTTCGTTAAGAAAACGAAGATGAGCCTTGTGTATACAGAAAAGGTAAGTGGGAGCCATCACCTTTTTTGGTGTTATATGTGGATGACATCCTCATCATTGGGAATGACATAGGAATGCTATCCACAAGAAAGGCTTGGTTATCTAGACACTTCTCCATGAAGGACTTAGGGAAGCATCTTATATCTTGGGGATTAGAATCTATAGAGATAGATCCAAGAGGATGCTTGGCTTGTCCCAGTCCAGTACATAGAAACTATTGTCAAAAGGTTTGGCATGGAAAATTCCAAGAGAGTTCTCATACCGATGAGACATGGGATATCGCTTTCTTAGTATGTCCTCAAAGACTCTAGAAGAAAGGGCTTAACATGGATATGATACCTTATGCCTCAAAGAATAGGGTCTATCATGTATGTCATGCTATGTACTAGGCTTGATATAGCGCATGCTCGAAAGTGTCACGAAAGGTGTCAGCGGATCCGTGCTTGGAGCACCGAAAGCAAGAAAGTGTATCCTTAAGTACTTGAGAAGGACTAAGGATCTTTTACTAGTATATGGAGGTAATAGCCTTAAGGTTGAAGGCTACATCGACTCAAGTTTTCACCGATGTCGATGATAGCAAGTCTAATTCGGGTATGTGTACACCTTGAATGGAGGAGCAAGTCAGTGGAAGAGTTCCAAGCAAGATACCACACGACTCGACCACGAGGGAGAGTACATTGCTGGATCAGATGCAGAAAGGAGGGAGTCCGGGTGAAGAAGTTCATCACAGATTTGGGAGTCGATACAGAGATAGCGACAAAGTCGACTTCCTTATATTGCGACAACTATGGGGTGATTACTCAAATAAGGGAACCCGGTCTCATCGTAAGTGTTCCGAGGAGGTTCCAGCTTATAAGAGAGATCGTGACCCGAGGAGATGTAGCAAAGGGAAAGAGTTCCATCCAAAGATAACATTGCAGATCCACCGACAAAGCCGTTGTCTCATTTTGTCTTTGAAGGTCACGAGGGTCCGATGGGGATCGAACACATAGGTGATTGGCTTTAGGTCAAGTGGGAGATTGCTAGTCATAGGTGCTCAAAGAAAGCCAATCACATGAGTGATGGCACGTGTGACTTGATACGAATCTTTTGCTTATTATATTTTGGCGATATCACTTTATAACTATTGCATAAATACATATATATATATATTGTGATGTCCTTGGATTTGTGCAATGGGAATCGGATCGTGATGAGATCATGATAATGAGATCGATTCACCTTTAAACACATATCCTAAATAATCCCTGGTCATAGGTTACCGAGAGGGACATCGATAACCGGATAGACCGGGTGTGTCAGATATACCCGTCCATATGATGGATGCAGCTGGTCTCATAGCTGCTTTCGTGTAGGGACACTAGGGATACAAACAGGTGCTCATTGAAGAATGAGTTCACTCGATTGATCCGCTTACGGAATGCTTTGATGGTTGATGATGCCTTGTTGTCGACAAATGATTCCGTAGTCCCTAGTGGTGTATCCGGTCCTTAGACTTGAGACACCAAGGATGTCCTGTATGAGTGCTCCACTCTTTGATACCAGACTTATAGGTTTGGTCAGTCCCGCATCTAGTAGCACCTGGTCATTGGGAGTGGTAGTCGACCTTTACGAGGGCTATTGAGTGTCGATAGAGGATCATCCACTCTGGGCCATGAGAGAATATCCTATGTGTTCTTGCTTTCGCACAAATCCCCGGCCAGGGTCATTCGGGTTGAGAGAAAAGAGTTCTCCCCCGAGAATCCGATTAGAGCGAGACTTCGAGTAGAAACCGTATGGGTCCGACAACACCATGCTTTCGATATACTGGTCTTTGGGATATTAGATGGATGAGGGACTATAGGTACATGGTAATCGAGGACGACATTGGTCCAATGGATTGGATTCCCCAGATCGCCTGGGGACTACTGGCGTAGTGGCCTAGTAAATGCCCGTGAGTGATGAGTCGAAAGTGAATTATTATAGAGATAATAATTCACCGAAGTTAGAAGGAGTTCGACAGTATGACTCACGGCCACCTTCGATATTGGGCCTAGAGGGTCACACACATATGGTAGGCATTGCGATGAGTAGAGGTTCGATATGAGATATCCGGCGGAGAGCCCTTGTCTTATTGGATGCAGATCCAATACCCACTAGGAAGGACCCATTAGGGTTTGACACGGGATCTCTATAAATAGGAGGGATTCACAGCCTCATAGGCTAGAGTCTTTGCTTGCCCTTCCTATTCTCCCTCTCCCTCTCCACCTCGAGGGCCTGGAGTTTTGAGGAGGGTCGTCCGCAACCCCTGTTGTGTGGATCACCGCTAGAGAGGAGGACGCTTGACCTCCTTCACCCTCTCCTAAGGATCTGCAAGGAAACAGGGATATACGATCTCCCTAGGTAACACAATCTCTATACGCAGTTTTGTGTTTTGCGGATTTTTACGCACCAATTTTCGCACGACGACGAACATCTTTTTGGGAATCGGGGATTTTTATTTTCTTGTTCTTCCGCTGCGCATATGATGTCGCCCCCTTGATTTCCCAACACTTTCAAGGGCCCAATTGCCCCTAGATTAAGTTAATGGGATCACCTCCCAAATCTAACTTAATCATCGTGCTAACTACGAGAATTCTTAAGACTTTTACTACAGCTTGATCCGGTGCGTCAATCGCTTCTTCCGACGAGCTTCCAGTGAACTTCCGGCGAACATCTGACGGTCCTCCGACGATGCTCCTACGGACTTCCGGCAAACTCCTGGACTTGCGACGATCCACTTGGCGAGTTCTGACGAGCTTCTTTTGGCAAGCTCCTGGACTTCTCGGATTTGTTCCTGTAGAACCTCCGACGACCGTCCGGACTTCTGTCAAGCTCTCGAACTCCCAACGTGATCATGGTCCTAACTCCGGCGCAACTCCTACTGCATGTCTTACTTTCATCGTAGTTAATCCTGCACACTTTTCTTAACATATGGATTAGATACCAAATGACAATTGACGTCATCATCAAAATCCGAGATTCAACAAATGCCATTCTTGAACTCCCTATGTATGATGGGAGGCGACGATCCCTACGTGGTTCCTGTCTCCCGGAGAGGAACCAAGGAACCACATTATATATCGGCATTACAACTAAAGAAAGGGGTGTGAAAAGGTGAATTAACCTTCGTGGCTGTGATGAAGCTAGAGCCACTTGACGAGAAGGCCATTCAAGAACCTACTGTGGTGGCGAATGTCCTGAAAGAGTTCAATGACGTTATGCCACCCGAGTTGCTGAAGACTCTTCCACCACGCAGGGGTGTGGAACACAACATCGAGCTGGAGCTAGGAGTGAAGCCTCTAGCAAGACCACCCTACCGCATGCCCCTGCTAGAGTTGGCAGAACTCAGGAAGTAGTTAGGTGAACTACTAAACGGTGGTCTCATCCGCAGCTCTAAAGCACCTTTCGGAGCTCCAGTTCTCTTCCAGAAGAAACAAGATGGGAGCCTCCGATTATGCATCGACTACCGAGCCCTCAATAAAGTGAGGGTGAAGAACAAGTATCCCATCCCGCTCATTGTGGATTTGTTTGACCAATTGGGCAAAGCCAAGTATTTCTCAAAACTCGACCTTTGGTCGGGGTATTGGCAGGTGCGCATTGCTGAAGGCGACGAAGCGAAGATTACCTGTGTGACCAGGTATGGAGCGTTTGAGTTCTTGGTGATGCCTTTCGGATTAACCAATGCTCCAGCCATGTTCTGCACTCTTATGAACCAGCTATTCAAGGAGTATTTGGATCAGTTCGTGGTCGTCTACTTCGACGATATCGTCGTCTACAGTCAAACGCTCGAGGAGCACGTCAAACACCTTTGGACAATTTTCAAGGTTCTCAAGGAGAACACTTTGTTCGTGAAAAGTGAGAAATGCTACTTTGCTCAAACTGAGATCTTATTCTTGGGACATCGAATCGGTGATGGCTCCATTCGGATGGATAAGTCGAAGGTGCAAGCAGTTGCGGAATGGCGAACTCCAAAGAAGGTGCCAAAGTTGAGATCCTTCCTTGGTTTCGTCAACTATTATCGATGCTTCATAGCGGGATATTCGAAGCGTGCAACCCCTCTAACGGAGTTGCTGAAGAAGGAGCAGCCTTGGAAGTGGTTTGACAAATGTGAAATAGCTTCCAAGATCTGAAGGCTGTTGTTATTGAAGAACCAGTGCTCAAATTGTCAGACTATGGGGTGCCTTTTGAAGTCCATACAGATACTTCGGACTTTGCTATTGGGGGAGTACTCATGCAGGAGGGTCATCCGGTGGCCTACGAGAGCCACAAACTCAACGAGACCGAGCGACGGTATCCAGTGCATGAGAAGGCGATGATAGCGGTGATCCACTGTCTACGAGTTTTACTACACTATCTCCTCGGCTTCCTCCCATCACAGCCTCCTACGAGAAGCGAATTGAAACCATTATGACGGACCACAAGATAAAGCTACCCAATGGAGCTGAGCAGACAAAGTACTTGGTGAAGTGGCGAAAGCTTCCCCGAACTGAAGCCAGTTGGGAGCCTGAAGATGCCCTGCAATATGAAGAAGAGATCATCAACAACTACCAATAAGCGTCGATGAGGGCGTCGACAGTTTAAGTGGGGGAGAATGTCACGCACGGTCGTTGCGCACCCACAACAACTCCGTTCAAGGAACCGTTCGTCGCTCTCATCTACATGTACAGTTACTTAGCAACCTGTTTTGCTATGGTTTTGAGTCATTTTGCTTGTAAAAATATAAGTTCAAACAAGCTGCAGCGTTATAAAGCGACCACTCACCGAACCGAGCAAAACAATCCCAAAATAGCTCCATTTTCGTGTGCTGCGGGCTGATTTATGGAATCTACCTCCGCTCACCAAAATGTCAGCCATCTCAGTCCCTTTGAACCCCTTGGGTGGCACAGGGCTAGATGGGGCTTCGGTATAGTACCGGGCGTTGAACACTCATTCGCAAGTTTGTACGTTGCCTTGACGGTAACTTGTTGTCGCGCCCGGGACTCGGTGAGCAGCTGTTTGTAGGCTTGCAGCTGTTCGTTCAACCTTCTAAAGCCCTTATTTTCCTCCTCTCCCTCTTTTCTCTTGTGCACGCAAGGTGCTCGCTGAATTGCTTGTAAAACTTCCCCTTTTTTCGCGAGACGTCGGGACTTGTTCGTCGCTCGTTCGTTTGAACTAATCAACTTTCTCTTTTACAGGTCATTCGGGACTTGCAAGAGGTTACAAGTGGGTTGATCTTTACGGAGCAATATCGTAAGGGCGAAGCGCGACTTAGGCAATGCAAGCTAAGTTCGCGTCTTGGTTGCAAGGGTGCCCTTAGGCAATTCCAACTAAGGTCGTGACATAGTGTCACCAATTTTGATAATCTTTCCGCTGTCCATATTACTCTAGAAATCAAGCCGAAGGACTTCAACCAAATCAAAACATCCGCCCGCCATTTCGTCAGAATAGATCTAAGTGCGCTCATCGCTATTCTCCTACTTCAGCTAGGCTCCTCTCTTGTAGTTGGATATGTCAGATCGACAAAACCTCTTGCCCATAAGATATCTCAATTGCATCGATCCAAGACTATCATTCTTGACAAAAGCTCAATCTTGCACAGACATGATAGAAAAATATGATAAAAAATCATGATAGAGATATATATGAAATATAATATTTAAGAATAAATCATAGATTTGAGTAGCTCATTTATTTACATGAGCAACATTTTCATCTCAAAATCTATATAAATACTCCTCAATTCAATAATAAGGATAACCATATTTGTCCAACAAGCTCGAGGAGGATTGAAACCTAGCAACCGATAAGAAGTTATCTTATAGACCTTATATAGAGCAATGAGTTGGTTGGTGCATGATGATGTTAAGATGAACTTTTTGTATGTGACCTCGGAATGTGGTAAGGGTTTATGGTGACAAATATATGAAGATGTTGTAATTTTGATGAAAAAAGATATATTTTTTATTAAAAAACCATACTATTGACTTTTTACCTGATTGTGTCCGTTACAATCGTTGTTATCGAGGGGCTCTTATCTTTTCTCATTTAGATAAAGGTGCCTTTTTAGGTCAAATGATTTTATTTATTTTTTGAACTGGCCCAGTTTGATTATTTTCTGCTGTACTAATCTAGTCTATAGTTGTGTTTCTCAAAGTTATCCCTCCTCGTCCCTCTTCTCCTCTTCATTTTCTTCCTTTTTCTTTTTTTTCTTTTTCCTTTCACTGTTTTCTCTTTCTCCTCCTCTGTCTCCACCTCCTTCTGCTTCGCCTTCTCCTTCAACTCTACCTCTGCCTCTGCCTCCTTTGCCAACATCTCCACCACTTAAAAGATTTTAGAATAATTAATTATCAAATTTTAAATTCTTTTAACAAAAAAATATATTTTAGTTTATTTTTAAGTATAAAGTGTTAACATCAACGAGACTATTTCAAACTTATACGATTCTACTAGGACATCATTCTGACATCATTAGTAATTTTTTATTTTTATAAATTTTATAATAATTTATTATTTTATTTTATTTTATTTAATATAGATTATGTGAACAAGAGTATTTTTTTTATTCATTTTCTTAGTATAGTTGGGTCAATTTCAACCAAACCATTTAGGATATCATTAGTAATATTTTTATTTAAAAAAATTAAAAATAATTAATTATCAAAATTTAGATTTTTTTTTTTTATAGAACTTGTGAACGAATACATTTTAATTCATTTTCAAGAGCAATAGAGTCAACTATAACCAAACAACGTCAAAGTTTTATCACTCTACTAGAACATGATTTTAACATCATTAGTTATTTTTTTATACTTTTATAAAATTTTAAGATAATTAATTATCAAATTTTAAATTTTTTTATCTGTGTTCTGTGAAGGATCATATTTTAGTTCATTTTCGAGTATAGTAAGGTCATCATCAATAAAACTATCTCAAAATTGTAATAGATATCTATTAGGACATCATTTTAATATCATCAGTAATATTTTTATTTAAAAAAATACGATAATTAATTATCAAAATTTAGATTTTTTTAGATACGTTATGTGAACGAGTGGCCTTAAATTCATTTTCGAATGTGACTAGGTCAACTTCGATCAAACAATTTAAAATTTTTAATAATCTATTAGATCATCATTCTAATGTTATTATGGCAGAGGAGAGATGGAGGAGGAGAGTTTAGGAATTTGATCTGAACTGATTCAATAAAATTTTATAAAACTGATATTCATGCAAAACAAAAAAAAAAACGATTATGAGAGACACTATTGGATAAAAAACGATTATGAGGATAAATTATCCATTGTTTATCATACTCCCATGATCTCCTCTCGTTCGTTTGTGAGATTGGTATCAGAGCTATCAATATCAACGTCATCACTAAGTAGAAGCTGGCTGGAGGATGCTTTTAGCCGGTCTTTTAACGAGACCTTCACCTGTGACAAGTTCTTCTCTTTCCCATCTGAAGCTTCGCAGGCTTCGTTGCGTAGGAAGAAGAAAGGAGACTGGAGAACTAAATAGGAGACAAAGCAAACCGAAGACAAAGAAATGTACGAGAAAGAGCACAAGCAAGAAATGCATGTGATCGATGTGCGGTTCTCCGGAGGAGTCATCGTCCTCCACCCTACACCAGATCAGATCAGGAGAGATAAGTGCCACAAACACCGGCGCCTCCGATGCAACAGCCGCACCTGCAACCTGCCTCACCGGGAAGCACCAGCCTGCTGTCCCTGGACCGCTGCCTCGGCTGGCTCGGACCGCCCACAGAAGAAAAGATCACGATGGAAATGACGGAGAGCCACATTATGACCGCGCAGAACACAAGATCAGCTTCTCCGTTGTGGAGCTCGAACACCATAGCCATGGCCTCGGTGCTGCTGCTGCTGCTTCCTCCTTCCTTCCTGTGCGCAGACTTCGTTAGACCGCAGCTATAGCATTGCAGGCTTCATATCTAGCTGTGTTGTTACACCTACCTACTCTCATCATCCATGGGGGGCTGTAAACAAGGAAGATGAAGCCTTCTTCTCTCGTCCTTTTGTGTTGCATGGGAACCAGAGAGATGACTAAACTAGAGCGGTTAATCAAGAGAGGTGATTAGATTTAATGGGCATCCATCTCTCTTTAATGAAGATGTATACATTCCCTTGCAGTAGCTACAGCATCGCTTTCATGGTCTTAATGAACCAAAATGTACCATCTTGAACGGGTGACTCAATTATGAGATCTAATTGCTGTGTGCACCTCTCATTAGCTATGAGTAGTAATCTATATAATGCATTACAAAAAAATCATGAGAAGAAAAAGAGATAAGAGAGTATGAGAGATTAGTTAGTTTCAAAGGCTTTCTTCATCATCAATCGAATCACTGTTCACGACCCAGGATTCTATTTTCTCATCAATCCAATCACCGTTCACCTTTTTTCTTTTTCTTATCAATGAATGGAGATTATAAGTGACAATGTTGAATAAAAGCTTTTAGTTATCAGTGTTTCTTTAGGAATAGTCATATTTCATAATGGATGCAGAAGATGTTGTTATGAAGGCTTGTAGTGATAGGTTGAGCTAACAGCAGAAATGGAGGAGGATGGTCGGTGGAAAGACAACATGGTGCTTTAAATAGCGGACAAAGTTTGTTGAAGCTGCCACCACTATATCATTGATCTCATTTAAATAGGGCTGGGCCACCAAGCATGCATGCACTCACGCAGCAGCGGATTCTACTCCCATGTCTTCTGAGAAGCAACATAGCGTGCCCAAACGTTAGTGGCGATGCCAGCGGGGTGGGGTGGGGTGCGGTGGGAGTGCTTCCCGTACTCTACCCATGAGTTAGAGTAATTTATTTATTTTAAAAAAAATAAAATTATTATTTAAACTAATTACTAATATTAATTTTTTATAAATAGTAATAAATATTGAATGTTAAATTTATTTCTATGATTCATAGGTTGTAGATTACGGTTGGATGTTGTTATTGTTTTATTTGGTTCAATAGAATTAAGTAACTTATAATTAACTCCATCGAAATTTAATTTCAAATGGATTAGGAGTTTAGAACTAGCATTTAGGTCCGGCCCGGCCCGGCCCATGTATTGATGAGGTTATATGATAATGACAAGGGCGAATGGAGTGTGCACTATCCGTCCCCACCTCATATCTGTGTAGATACACAGATGAATAGAAAATATTTCTATTCCCAGCCCTATTCTTATTTATTGCTCCACCCCATTAGGTACAAATCCCAGCAAGTATCTATATCTGTGGATAGGCACAACATGAGTTGACGTTCCAATCAGAAGCTAGAGATTCTTAAATCAAAATGCATATGTATTGAAAAAAAAAGCCTCAATATACGAAAATAAATCGAGTATAAAAGTGATAAGAAACTGCAGTACTAAAACCAACTAAACAAGCAACAAAAAAATAAGATAGAGATAATATACAATAAAATAATAGATTTTTACTTAGTGATAAGGGTCACGACATATGAATAATCCAACGATATGTAATGTCCTAATTTGACACTTTGTGAGGTCGACACAAAATATGAATGGCTCATGCGATTCAATGACACCAACCGTGATGCTCGATGGTTCATGTGACACTTCAAATCTAAATAAAAAAATTATTTATCAACTATTTATTATAATGACCATCTAATCTATACAAGGCTTGTTTTCTTTATTCGTGGCTTCCAATCAAGCCCACGAAAGTTATTTTTCTCCCAAAGTGTTTGTCCTTCGTGACAAGTTAGGCTTTGTTTTTATGTGTCACCAATCTTGTAGAGATGACACCTATCAATTGCAAAACATGGAAATAAATATCTAATTCATTGAAAAAATATATGGTGAAAGTTGTAGAAGCATTTGCAGTATCTTTAACCTCAAGTATCTTTAACTTTGAATTAATAACATAAGATATTTAACCTCAAGTAATTAATTATTAATTGGTTTATAGTATCTTTTTTAGGTCAAAGTTTGACTATCCTTGTAGTCAAAATATGGCTAAGTGGATACTACAATATATTAATTCTAAATGAATAACTTTGAAAAGTAACTTTAAATCCAGTCATTATGATAGCTCCAAGTTTATGTTCTATCATTTGAAAAATATTCTTGATAAAGTTAATAAAGACCAATGGGCTAATCTTATTACTTATTGGAATTATGAGGAAGGACATGTATAAATATTCTTGAATTCATTTCAGTATCATTTTATGTATGTCAATATTTATTTTTGTACTATTATTTTTATGTCAAGTCTATGATATTTAAAATATTTTTTTAGAATCTTAGCTAGAAATGTAAGGTCAACAAATCAAAACAAAAATATCACATACTTTAGGGAAAAAAAAGTTATGTCAGGTTAGTTGATAAAAATGTAAGCAAATTTTTTTAAAATATTTAATATATTTGTGTGTTTACCAATAATATTTTTTTAATATTTTTTATTATTACTCATAAAAAAGATAAAATGCCAGTAGTCGAGGATGAAGTAAGAGTCATTGTATGTATCGCTCGATCCTTTCATTACTATTATTATTCTTTTTTTAATATTAACTTTCTATTAAGAATATGTTTGTTTTTATTATAGAAAAAAATAAAGAATCTTGAGACACATCATCTTAAACTCACAACAACTAATATTTCATTAAGTCAAGATATTGTTTCTCAAGTTTTAGAATTAGAGAAATCAAAATATGTGCAATGTTATGGTATAGGATCATCGTCTTCGAAGTAAATCTTATTGTATGACCACACAAACACAGTCTGATGATAGCAGATAAGATTTTCTCAATTATATGAGAAAATCTCTTTATTCTATTGAGAAAAATCCTCCCTCCTAACCTATATAAATAGGAGAGGACATGTGAATATAATCAAGCTTCTTCAATAATTCTTCTTATCTTTTATTCTTTCTGACATCTAAGATACGGAAGAAATTAACAACTAAAAGAAAAGCTAGAAAAAATTACTTATCTGCTATTACTTCCTTATAGATAAAAGAGCTTCTTGAATAGATAATATAAGTAAAGTTTAAAAACTTATTTTATCATATAAATTCTTATTTATATTAATGTATCTAATTATTATTATTTATTCTATGCATATGCTTGACTTTGAGAGAAGTACTTGTTGAATATCAGATTTTGATGATGAAAGCAATTGGTAAATTGTTTGATCTAATCTATGTGTTAAGATAAGTGTGTCAGATTAACTATGATAGCAGTAAGGTATAAAGCAGATGATGGGTTGTAGTCGAAGATTCAGACGATGTATCGGAAGTGTGTCCAAAAGTTCGTCGGAAGCCCATCGAAAGATAGCCGAGAGCTCATCGAAAGATCGTTGAGAGTTCGTCAAAAGGTCGCCAAGAGTTCGTCGGGAGTTTACTAGAAGCTCTCCGGAAGACTCATCGAGAAGTACGCTGGAGGTTCGCCGAAAGAAAAATCAACATATCGGACTAATTGCTTACCCTTAATCGTAGTTAGAACATTAGTTGAGTTAAGATCGGGAAGCAATCCCACTAACTCAATCAGGGGCCAATTGGACCCTTAATAGGGTTGAATTGGGTCGGATTGAACAACCCATTCAGCACCTGAAACCATGACCGACGGTGGCACCGCTTGGGACTTGATCTCCCAAGTGTTCTGGACGGTAATACTACCGGTAGTTAATACTTCCAACGATGGTACCGCCCTTATCAAGCGGTGGTATTGCCCTTGTCAAGCAATGGTACCGCTAGAGCTCGGTCTCTAAGTTCTATCATACGATCATACTATCCAGACTGGGCAGTGATACCGCCTAGTGTCAAAGTGTCAAGCGATAGTACTGCCCAGTAATGGCGGTGGTACCACCAGTACCTCGAAATTCGGGGATGGAACACTTTTTGGCTCTGATTCTGAAGCCATTGGGGCCAATAAATATCCCACCATTTTTTGCATGAAAGGAGACGAATGTGTTAACATAATCTTAAATTCTTGAGGTGCTAAAGTATTGTAACAGTGAGAAGAGCCCTCCTCTATCTCTTAGCTTTGTAATTATCCAAGAAAGAGGAGTGAGGCTTGTAAGGGTTATCTCCTAAACCTGTGAAAAGGAGAAAGCGCTATAAAGAGGTGGTTTATCTTCGCCTATTGAAGGAGGACCATTAGTAGATGTCGGTGATCTCGACGGAGGGAGGAATCGAAAGTAGATGTAGGTCATAACGATCGAACCACTATAAATTCTGGTGTGTTCTTTCCTTACTATAAATTTTCTTTACTGCATTTAGCTTTACTACATTACAAACTACCCAACCTCTTCTTCTCTACTTATTCAAAGTGAAATAACGATTTGAGTCGAAATCAATTTTTATCGTATAAAATTTCATGAATCGACGTAATTTTTTCACTGCACTAATTCACCCCCCCCCCTTAGTGTCGCTCTTAATTCTAACAATTGGTATCAGAGCAAGGTCACTCTTATTTGGTTTGAATCCCAAGAGAGAGGCATTTTTTAGTAACCAAGAGAGTCATTCAATCACAAGTCTTCCAATGTTAAATAAGACGGATTACATATATTGAAAGACTAGAACGAGGATCTTTCTAATTTCTATAGATTTTGAGCTATGGAACATTGTCGAAAATGGTTTTTAAAAGTCTTCTCTTCCAATGAATGATTGGAATGAGTTGGAGAAGAAGACTTTCGCTTTAAACGCCAAGGCTATGAATGTCTTGTTTTGTGCTTTAGATAAAAACGAGTTCAATTAAGTGTCTATTTGTAAAATGACTTTTGATATTTGGCATACTCTCGAAATAACTCAAGAAGGAACTAGTAGAATAAAGGACTCAAAGATAAATCTTTTAGTTCTTATAAATTATTTCGGATAAAGCCAAGCGAGACAATTGTCGACATGTATACTCATTTTATGGATGTCGTCAATAGTCTAAAAGCTCTTGGTAAATGTTTTTCGAATTTTAAACTTGTTAATAAAATCTTGAGATCCCTTATAAAGAGTTGGGACCCTAAAGTAATGACCATTCAAGAGGCCAATAATTTAAATAACTTCCCTCTCGAAGAACTAATCGGGTCACTAATGACCTATGAGATGACTTGTAATGCTTATGAAGAGCTTGAGAATAACCTTCCAAAGAATAGGAAGGATATAACACTAAAAACTCATGAAGACCACTTGAAAGAAAATTCAAGTGACGAGGACTATAATGATGATTTGGCATTCTTGATAAGAAAGTTAAAAAAATTTATAAAAAGGAATAAATTTAAAAATAACACTAAAAATAAAGATCGAACCAAAGAAAGAATAAGTAATATGCTACAAATGCAAGAAGCCGGGACATTTCAAGAGCGAATGTCCTAAAGCAAAGAAGAAGCAACCAAAGAAGAAGAAGGCTCTTAAAGCTGTTAGGAACAAGTCGGCACTAAGAGGGGGGGGTTTGAATTAGTGCAGCGGTAAAAATCATGTCGGTTCTAAAAACCTTTTCGTTTCATGCGATAAAACTGATTTCGGAAACTTGCTCAACTTGAAAGCGTATTCGTAAATGTATTGAAAGCATTAAGCAAGTAAGGAGGTTTGCAGTAAGATAAATTGCACAAAAGAAAAGGCAAACCGATTTATAGTGGTTCGATCATCGTGACCTATATCTACTCCTCCGATTCCTCTTCCATCGAAGTCACCATAATCCACTATCGATCTTCAATAGGCAAAGATCAACCTCCTTCTTACACCCCTCTTCTCCTTTTACTGGGTTTAGGAGACAACCCTTACAAGCACACACACACTCCTCTACACTCCTCTCTAAACAAAATTCTAAAGTTAGATCGAGAGGAGGGATTTCTCAAATGATTTCTACAACGTTTTCTCACTTTAAAACTCTTTATGCTTATGTCTGTTAACTAGGGATGAGAGGGGTATTTATAGGCTTCAAGTTGATTCAAACTTGGAGCCTAAAAGTGTCTCATCCCAGGTTTCCTGGGTACTGGCGGTACCACCGTCATTCTTGGGCGGTACTACTGCTGCAGGATCTAGTACTGGGTGGTACCACCGTCGAATAGGGGCGGTACCACCACTGGTAGCATTACTGCTAGCGGTACCACCGCCCAGATTTCCTGGGGTGCTGTTCCCCAAGTGGTGCCATCACCGGTGAAGCTTTTAGCACCTTGATTGGACCTTGAGTCCAGCCCAAACTAACCCAAATTCGAGCCCAGTTGGCCCCTACCAGAGTTGATGGGATTACCTCCCAATCCCAACTCCAATTATGTGCTAACTACAATTTCGAAAACATAATCTAAGCAAGATAATTCTAATTTCTTTTGGTGAGCTTCTAGCGATCTTCCGACGAACTTCCGACGATCTCTCGGCAATATTCCGGCAGACTCCCGACAAGCTTCTGGACTTCACAACGATCTTCTTGGCGAGTTTTGACAAGCTTCTTTGGCAAGCTCCTAGACCTCTCGGTTGGTTCCGGTAGAACTTCCGACAAACGTCCGGACTTCCGATGAACTCTCGAACTCCCAACGTAATCGCGTTCTTGACTCCAAGACTTCATTTTGCTTTATGCCTTATTATCATAGTTAATCCTGCACACATAAAAACACACTTTGATCTAGACAATTATTACTAAACATGAATCATGTCATCTGGCATGTCATTGGTTTATTGACGCTTCATCCGATTCTTTGGCGTATCGTCCTCTCTTATGGCCTATTGCCCAATTGGTCAATTGACCTTCGCAACTCTGATATCCTTAGCGCAATATCTGCTCTTCTTGGCCCGAAGCCTTCTGTCGATATGTTGACTAATCCTTCGACCCGACATCCATTATATTGACATTTTCTTGTCTCTCCCTGATCGAAGCATCCTGTGTCACTCAAAACACAGATTAAATCATAAACATTTATCAATTGGTTTCATCATCAAAATCCATGATTCAACAATCTCCTCCTTTTTTATGATGATAACCAATTGATGACAAAGTTAACCTTAACTCCCGAAGTTTAAACAAACTCCCCCTATCAATATGTCATATTTATATAACATTAAATTCAAGCTGAATTCAAGTCATTGCAAATTTCATTATGAATATTTGTAATACGTCATCATGTATAACATGATCATACTTCTCCCCCTTTGTCATTAACAAAAAGAAGAAGTTCCAACTATCAAGTGTTTGAGATATCAATTCAAATCATTGCATGAAAAACATAATATCAAGTTTTATCATCATGCAATTTGAAGCTAGAAAATTTAGTAAGTGTTACATCATGCAAGCTATCAAGTTTTAGATATGCAAGGTAATAAGATAGCAAGTTTACAATATACAAGTTAGCAAAAAATTTATAACATTTTAAAACATGCAAGCTAGCAATTTTGAGATGTTCAAGAAAGCAACTCTTGCTTCTTGAAATATAAGTTTTGCTAGATGTGCAAGTTAACTTTTTTTTTTGCTTCTTGAGATAGGCAAGATAGCACTTCTTGGTGATGTTCAAGATAGCAAGTTCTACATCATGCAAGCTAGTGAATCTTATAATATTTTTGAACATGCATAATCACCAAATCATCAAAAAATTTAATGATGTGCAAAATTATAAATTTTACAAGTTTGCATTTGTACGTCTTGAGATTTGCAAGATAGCACTTCTTGCTTCTCTTTTAATATGAGCAAGCTAACAAGTTTGCTTCTTTTGTAATGTGCAAGTTTCTAAATTTTGCATCTTGAGCTAGCAATATTTCTCCTTCTTTTTGTTATTGTCAAAAAGAAGGGAAGAATAGTTCTTTTTACTTTTACAACAATTTCCAAATCATGACAAAGGTAAAGTATTCATTTTTATTTCAAAATATCATAATTGAGATAAACCTTGAATTCAAATTAAAGCAATTATAATCATGATTCACATCATATGTAATACATCACATACATCATCATAATAAAAAGCATAAGTATTGCATGCATTATTTCAAATCATAAATATTTCACATCATGATGGTATCAATTTGTCAAATTACATCCTACCATACATGATCATAACTTCTCATTTGTATGCATCAAAATAATATCAAGAGTATTTTCATGCATAATTTCATATCATGACATGAAAAATATCAAGAGAATTTTGATGATAAATAATGAAGACAAATTATGAATATCAAGGGAGATCATGATTCATTTTAATAAATCTCCTCTTAAATAAATAACGAAAAGAATTCTTAGGAGATCAAATGATATAATATCTTAATTCATGCATAAAAAATCTCAAGTTATAAATTTTAAAAAATCAAGATAAAGCTCATTCAAATTTAAATCATCAAATCATCAAAATTACTTTCAAGAGATTCAAAATGACATAAACAACTTTATTAATCTCTTAGTGAAAAATCGATAAGATAGAGAAAGAAATTTTCAAGAAAAATACTTTCTCTTTTTAGTTATTTCAATTCATGTGATTTGTTTCATATAAGCATACTCATGTTTTTCGTATGAAAACAATACATCGTGGTTTAAAATCGAAAGAGTAAATCTCATAATAGAAATCATTAAGATCAATAAACCATAAATTACCCAAAAATCATCATTACTTCAAATCATCATGTATAATTTAAATATAAAATCATCAAGCATGATACTTACATTATTTTATATAAGCATGCCTTTTTTCATTTATACTAAATCAAAACATGCATCATTTTTAAAACCGAAAAAGCCACTTTCATTACGGTAAAAATCGATAGTCCATAAATTACTAAAATCATCATGCATAATTTTGAAATATAAATTTATTAAGCATGATCATTATGTATCACTACTTTGGGCATGACATCAAAACATGGTTTCAAGTTTTCAAGATATGCATAATTTCATATTAAGCATGATATCAAACCTCTTAACATTTTCATTAAGACATCAAGCATGGTTTCATTAGACATAAATCATTTTCAATCAAAATCAAAAATCAATACGGAAATCAATATGATACACATTATTATTTCTTTAGACAAAATATTTGATTTATCTTTTTATGTGATTGATTTTATATAAGAATGCTCAAAATTTTCATATGAAAGCCATCCAATAAAACTCGAAAGCAATACAAAATCATAACAGTACACAATTATTTATATCATACAAGAAATTAATCACTTGATTTAATTCTAACATTTTGTTCATTTATCATAAGACATGTAATTTTCATGATCATTTTCAAAATTACTAGAATGATACGCATGATCCTAATTTTTTTAGCATTTTCATTATATTATTAAACATGCAATTTTTAAGAAAAATAATTAAACTAAATTAAAAATAACTCATTAAAAGTATCATGTAATTTCAAAATAAATTAAGGGAGTTTCGTTTACCTTGTCGTCAAAAGCCGTTAAGGCGTAGTTTGCCACCTCGCCTTTGTTGATTTTCTTCTCGTCTTCGGAGGAGCTCGATTCGTCTTTTGGCAACTTCTTCTTGCGTTCATAGCAAGTAGTTTCATTCTTTTTATTCTTTAATTTTTGTTTAATAAACTTTTTAAATTTCATAGTGATGAGTTCAAATTCACCATCACATGTGTTCTAAGTGTCAATTCCTTCCTGTTCTTTGGAAGGTTATTCTTAAGTTCTTCACATGCAATATATGTCATTTAATAGGTCATTAGAGACCCGATAAGTTCTTCGATCAAAAAAGTATTCAAAATTTTTTATTCTTGTATAGCAGTTATTTTCGAATCCCAAGTTTTAGAGAGTGAGCGTAAAACTTTATTCACAAGTTTAAGATTCGAAAAACTTTTACTAAGAGCTTTTAAACTATTGACGACATCCATAAAAAGGGTGTACATGTCAACAATGGTTTCTCTTGGCTTCATTCTAAAAAGTTTAAAATCATGCATTAAAAAATTGATTTTTGAATTTTTATCTTTGCTAGTACCTTCATGTGTGATTTCGAGAGTGCGCCATATGTCAAAAGTCATTTCGCACATAGAAACCCAATTAGACTCAGTTTTATCTAAGACGCAAAACAAAACATTCATAGCCTTTGCATTTAGAGAAAAAATCTTCTTATCCAAATCATTCCAATAGTTCAGAAGACATTTGAAAACCAAATTCGACTATGTGCCATAAATCGTGATTCAATAAGAGCAAGAAAACTCTCATTCGAGTTTTCCAATAAGCGTAGTCCGTCTTATTGAAAATGGGAGGACATATGAGAGAGTGACCCTCTTGAAAGCTGAAAAGAGCCATTTTTCTTTGGATGTTAAACTAAATGATAAAACAAGGCTCTGATACTAACTGTTAGGAACAAGTTGGTACTAAGAGGGGGGGGGGGTCTGAATTAGTGCAGCGGTAAAAATCACGTCGGTTCTAAAAACCTTTTCGTTTCGTACGATAAAATTGATTTCAGAAACTTGCTCAACTTGAAAGCATATTCGTAAACGTATTGAAAGCAGTAAGCAAGTAAGAAGGTTTGCAGTAAGATAAATTGCACAAAAGAAAAGGCAAACTGATTTATAGTGGTTCGGTCGTCGTGACCTACATCCACTCCTCTGATTCCTCTTCTGTCAAGGCCACCAGCATCCACTATCGATCTTCCTTTAATAGGAAAAGATCAACCTCCTTCTTACACCCCTCTTCTCCTTTTACCGGGTTTAGGAGACAATCCTTACAAGCACACACACTCCTCTCTAAACAGAATTCTAAAGTTAGATCTAGAGGAGGGATTTCTCAAATGATTTCTATAGCATTTTCTCACTTTAAAACTTTCTATGCTTGTGTGTGTTAACTAGGATGAGAGGGGTATTTATAGGCTTCAAGTTGATTCAAAATTGGAGCCTAAAATGGTCTCATCCCAGGTTTCCTAGGTACTAGTGCTACCACTATCGTTCCCGAGCGGTACTACCGCTACAGGATCTGGTACTGAGCGGTACCACCGCCGAATAGGGGCGGTACCACTACTGACAACACTGCTACCGACGGTACCACAGCCTAGCCTAGGCGGTACTACTGCCCAGATTTCTTGGGGTGCTGTTCCCCAGGTTGTGCCACCGCTGGCCAAGCTTTCAGCACCTTGGTTGGGCCTTGAGTCCAGCCCAAACCAACCCAACTTCGAGCCTAGTTGGCCTTTAATAGAGTTAATGAGATTATCTCCAAATCTCAACTCTAATTATGTGCTAACTACAATTCCTAAGACATAATTTAAGCAAGATAAGTCTGATTTCTTCCGGTGAGCTTCCGGCGATCATTCGGCGAACTTCCAATGATCTCTCGGCAATATTCTGGCAAACTCTCGGCAAGCTCCTGGACTTCATGATGATCTTCTTGGCAAGTTCTGACAAGCTTCTTTGGCAAGCTCCTGGACTTCTCGATTGGTTCCGACAGAACTTCCGATGAATGTCCAAACTTCTGACGAACTCTCGAACTCTTAACGAAATCGCGTTCTTGACTCCAGGACTTCATTTTGCTTTATGCCTTACTATCATAGTTAATCCTGCACACATAAAAACACACATCGATCTAGACAATTATTACTAAGCATGAATCTTGTTATCCGACATGTCATTGGTCCATCGACGCTTCGTCCGATTCTTCGGCGCATCATCCTCTCTTGCGGCCTATTTTTCAATTGTCCAATTGACCTCCACAACTCCGATATCCTTGGCACAATATCCGCTCTTCTTGGTCTGATGCCCGAGTCCATGGCCCGAAGTCTTCTGTCGATACGTCAATCGATCCTTCGGCCCGACGTCCAATCTTTTAACACGTTTTCCTTCGACCCAACATGATTCTTCCTACTTTAATTGTCTCTTTCTGATAGAAGCATCCTGCATTACTTAAAACGTAGATTAAATCATAAACACATATTAATTGATTTCATCATCAAAATATGAGATTCAACAAAAGCAACATGGGATAACTCAAGTGCATTCAAAGAAGAGGAGCCAACCAATACCGAGCAAGTTGCTCTCACTACGTACTCATGGCTATCGGAGATGAGGTAAGTAGTTCATTAGATACAAATTTATCTTTCGATGAGCTTTTAAGTGCTTTTCCTGAATTGTTTGATGAATGTAGAACATTGGGTAAAAAGTATAACTCTTTAAAAAAGGAGCATACTTCTCTTGTTAGCGATTTTGATAGACTAAAAATTGAGCATGGTGATAGTTTAGTTTCTTGCACAAAATGTAATGAATTAGAAATGCTTAAAAAAGAAAACTTGCTACTTAAAGAAACGTTAGAAAAGTTTGAGGTGGGTAGCAAGTCCTTAAACATTATACTTACCAATAAGGGTCACGTTCATAGAAGATGTGGAATCGGATTTGTGAGTAGCTCTTACCAAAATCCAACCACCTTTGTTAAAGGCCCTACTTTGCATATATCACCCCACATCAAATGTAACTTTTATTACAAACTTGGACATGTTGCCTATAAATGTTCACTTAAAAGATATAGTCCACATAAATTGATTTGGGTTCATAAATGAACCATGAAGAATTCTATGCAAAATGATAAGGTGAGTAGATCGATTTTTGAGATACCCAAGGTCAAATGGCTACCTAAAAATCATCCTCTTTTATAGAAATGTTTCCTATCACAAGCTAGGAGCAAGATATGGTACCTTGATAGTGGATACTCAAGGCACATGACCGGAGATCCATCTCAATTTTCTAAGCTCACTAGCATAAATGAAGGGTTTGTCACCTTCGGAGACAACAATAAGGGTTAAATCATTAGCAAAGGAACCATAGGTAATAAATCCAATCTTTTAATTAAAGATGTATTGTTGGTTGATGGCTTAAAGCATAATATTTTGAGCGTTAGTCAATTGTGTGATAAAAGATACATCATTAGATTTGAATCTAATGCTTGTATTATTGAAAAACCACACAAAAACAAATCTATGATTGCCCTAAAATAAAATAATGTATACACTATCGACATTGATGATCTTTGTAATGAAATGTATTTTTCGGTTTTGAATGACGATGCTTGGCTTTGGTATAGAAGATTAGGTTATGCTAGCATGAAACTAATCTTTTAAATCTCATCTAAAGAACTTGTAAGAGGTATTCCTCACATTAAGTTTATTAATGACAATATGTGTAATGCATATCAACTAGGAAAACAAATAAAAAGTAGTTTCAAACCTAGGAGGTAGCAAATACGCCTTTGTTATTGTAGATGATTATAGTAGATATACTTGGACATACTTCTTGGCACACAAAAGTGATTACTTTAGGTATTTTTCTAAGTTTTGTAAACTTGTTCAAAATAAAAAAGGCTTTATGATTTCATCAATTCAGAGTGATCATGGTGGCGAATTTCAAAACCGTGATTTCTAAATTTTTTGTAAATCTAATGTATACAACCACAATTTCTCTACTATGAGAAATCCTCAACAAAATGGAGTAGTAGAAAGAAAAAATAAAAAATTATAATAAATGACAAGAACCATGTTGAACGAAAATAACATACACAAATACTTTTGGGCCGAAGCTGTTAATACGACATGCTATGTCATGAATAGGGTTCTAGTAAGACCATTACTTTCCAAAACTCCTAATGAATTATGGAATAACAAAAACCCCAACGTTTCATATTTTAAAGTTTTTGGTTGTAAATGTTTTATCTTGAATGAAAAAGATGCCTTAGGAAAGTTTGATGCAAATTTCGATGAAGGAATTTTTCTTGGCTATTCTTCTATTTCTAAAGCATTTCGTATTTTTAACAAAAGAACATTGGTTATAGAAGAATCTATTCATGTTGTCTTTAATGAAGTTTTCAAATTTAAGAAAAATGAGTTTGATAATGATCTTAATTTTGATACTTTGAATTTAAATGAACTCTCTCCTCTAACTAGCAACTTAGATGCATCTTTTTTTGAAACATCCTTACCCAAGGAATGGAAGTATGTAGATGCTTATTCTAAGGATTTAATCATAGGAGACACATCAAAAGCGGTTCAAACTCGTTCTTCTCTTAAATATTTTTGTGCCAATGCCGATTTTCTTTCTCAAATTGAACTCAAATGCATTAACGAGGCCTCGAAAGATGATTCATAGGTTATCGCAATGCAAGAAGAATTGAACCAATTTGAAAGAAATGAGGTATGAAAGCTTGTTCTAAGGCCAAACGACTATTTAGTTATTGGTACTAAATAGGTATTTATAAACAAGTAAGATGAATTTGGTATCGTGGTTAGAAATAAGGCTAGATTAGTGGCCAAGGGTTTCAACTAAGAAGAATATATTGATTATGAAGAAACATCGCTTCTGTAGCATGATTAGAAGTCATAACGATGCTCCTTGTCTATGCTAGTAGTAATAATTTTAAGTTATTTCAAATGGATATTAAAAGTGCTTTTCTTAATGGCTTTATTTCCCAAGAAGTTTATGTAGAACAATCTCCTGGATTTGAGAATGATAATCTTCCTAATCACGTGTTTAAATTGACTACAGCTCTTTATGAATTGAAACAAGCCCCAAGGGCTTGGTATGAGAGACTTAGCTTCTTTCTTATCTAAAATAATTTTTTTAAAGGCAAGGTCGATACTACATTATTTATTAAAAATTTTAAAAATAATTTTTTTGTTGTTCAAATTTATATTGACGATATTATTTTTGGTTCCACGAATGAATCTTTATGCAAATCATTTGTTAAGAGTACGAGCCAAGAGTTTGAAATGAGTCTAATGGGTGAACTAACCTTCTTTTTAGGCTTACAAATTAAACAACTTAGTAATGATATTTTTCTTAGTTAAATAAAATATGTATTAGACTTATTAAAATGATTTAATATGGATAATTCAAAGGCTATCAATACACTTATGAGTACCTCTACTAAGTTAGATACTAACGAAAGTTGAGAAAGCTTTGATAAAAAAACTTATAGGTGTATAATAGGTCATTTACTATACCTCACCGCAACTAGACCGGACATCATGTTTAGCATAGGACTTTGTGCTAAGTTTCAATCTAACCACAAGCAATCTCATTTAAAAGTCGTTAAAAGAATTTTTAGATACATAAAAGGAACTCCTAAACTAGGATTATGGTATCCAAAATAAAAAACCTTGAGTTGCTTGGTTATGATGATGCTGATTTTGCTGGCTGCCAAATGGATAGAAAGAGCACATCCAGAATATGTCAATTTTTAGGAGACACTTTTGTTTCTTGGTCTTCCAAGAAACAAAACTTGGTTGCATTATCTACAACCGAAGCTGAGTACATAGCTGTAGGTGCATGCTATGCTCAAGTTATATAGATGAAAAATACTTTAGAGGATTATGGAATTCACTTGAAAAACATACCTATAAAGTGTGACAATACTAGTGCAATATACTTAAAAATAAATTTTATTCAACACTCTAGAACTAAACATATTGATATTATGCACCATTTTATATGAGATTATGTTAATAACCATGACATATCACTAAAATTTATTGATACAAAATATCAATTAGCTGATATTTTTACAAAACCCTTGATTGAGAAATAATTTGATTTTATAAGAAGAGAATTAGGTATGCTAAACTTCTATGATACATGAGTTCTTTTTTTTAATTTTTTCTCCAGATTTTCTTAATTGAGTTCTATTTTATAAGATCACTCACTATTATCTCTTCACTTGAGATAAGACTTGAATCATGGACTTATGATATGCATAACAAGCAATATGAATTTTGCCATACAAATTTCTCCTCTTATAAAAGTAGAATTTCAAAAATCTTTATGATATTTGTGTAGATGAGTGTGTGCACTACATAATGATAAAGATCTTGCATGATGGAACTACACAATATCGACACCACATAGATTTGTACCACACCACAATGAAGGCAGTACTCACTACCTATAGGTGGTGGCACCGCCCCAACTAGCAGTGCCACCACCGACAACCTACCCTATAAAAGGAACATGTTAGGACCAACGATAAAATCGACCCCAACTCATTCTATATCTCTCCTAAGAGCCCCAAATTACTTATTTCACTTGCTCTCCCTCTAGCAACTTAAAAGAACACTCATCCTCTATAAAATCAAGGATCAATCCCAAACCTTCCTTCGGTGATCACAAGAAGGTTAAACCACTAAGGTAATCCCTAAACCAAATTGTTTACTTCTTTGCATTAACTATTCTTACCCCTCATTTTTCCTTCATAATTGTAGTCTTCATGACCTCTAGAAGATCCTCAAGGGATAAAGGAAAAAGGAGAGTAGATGAAACTTACGATTCCCTACTTTTTGATTCTTCTCAACATGCCCTTAGATTTTCTACCATAGAGTCTAGAAATGTTCATAAGGGTAAATTTGTAGACTTAGAGGAATTGAGTGATTTGGAACCTATTCAATGATTTGCTAACCTAGATATCCTCCTAATCCTTTAAATATGTGAACCTATTTATCCTAAACTTGTTATGCTATTTTACAACAATTTATATATATGGATGAAAACGATAGAGTATCTACTTATCTCTTAGGGCATCACATACCCATTATGGATAATATAATTTGCAACCTCATAGGAATTGCTGAGAAAAGTAGATGTTGTTATTTTAGAGAAAATGGGAAGAAGAATCAGTTGGGACCACTTATTATGATACCTTCAGAATAATTTTTGGTAATCCAAACTTGTCTATCTTTCCAAAAAGCTATGAACATCTACTACCCTTCAACACCAAATTGCTTCATCACATCCTGATAAGCATTATAATTCTAATGCAATATCATCAGGATGAAGTTAATTAAATGGAAATAAGAATGATGTATTGGATAATGAAAGGCCATTAAAATTGTTTTGACTACCTAATACAACAAAACATGATTGAACTATCGAAAAAGGATATGATGTTTCCATATGGTGGCTTGATCACAAGACTAATTCATGAGTTCATAATGCTTTGAAATTACATAATGCTTTTCATGAGTTATTAATTTAGTTTAGAAAAATTATTTTTCTTGAAAATTACATGTTTAATAATGTAATGAAAATACAAAAATTATGATCATGCTAGTAATTTTAAAAATGATAATAAAAATTACATGCTTTATGATAAAGGAATAAAATGTTAGATTTAAATCCAATGATAATCCTATGTATGTTTTTCAAGAAGAAATAATGTGTATCTTAATGATTTCCGATTTTGATTGAAACCATGCTTGATGTCTTAATGAAAATGTAATAATGATTTGAGATCATTTATAATTAGTTTATCTTTCAAAATTATACATGATGATTTTTGTGATTTATGGATTATCGATTTTTACCGTAATGAAAGTGGCTTTTTCGGTTTTAAAAATGATGCACATTTTTATTTGGTATAAATGACAAAGGCATGCTCGTATGAAATAAATCACATGAATTTAAACAACTACAAAGAGGAAAACACTTTTCTCGAAATTTTTTTTTCTCTATCTTATCAAGTTTTGAATAAGAGATTGATACATTTATTTATATTTTTGAATCTCTTGAACGATGAAAGTGATTTTGATGATTTAAATTTGAATAAATTTTTATCCAAATCATGATCTTGATTCCTTGATATTTACATATTAAGATTTATTATGAATCAAGATTTTTTATTAATCGTTCTCTTATGATTCTACTTTGTATTTTCTTAAGAAAAGTTTTTCTAAATGAATCATGATTTTTCTTGTGAGTTCTTGGATTTATTACTTGATTTTTTTAATCAAGATCTCTTCTTTGTACTTCTACATTTTTTTATATTTTATTTAAGAGGAGATTTACTATATGAATCATGTCTTTTGGCATTCACATGATCTTATCCTTGGTGATATTATTTTTATGTATAATTTCTTATATTCATGAAGTGTTTATCTCATCACCCAATTAATTTTCCTTGATATTCTTCATGTGATGATATGAAATTAGAAATACTCATAATATTATGTTGATGCATATAAATAAGAATTTATGATTTGTATATCACATAATATGATTGAATCATTATTGAAAAAAAAAGAGAGGAGAGATTGTTAGCTTGCACATTGCAAAAGAGAACAAAAAAAAAAAAATGCTAGCTTAAATGATAAAACATGAGATTATGTTTATAATGCAAATTTATTGTTCTCATGATGTGAAGATTGATAAAAAGGGAAAAGAATTACAACATTATATTTTTCCTTTCTATTTGACAATGACATAGGGGAGTAAATTTTGCTAGCCTGCATACTTTAAGAAGAAGCAAAAAGCTTACTCATCTCAAAAGATGCAAAAATCTTGTCAACTTTCATGTGTAAAATTTGCTAATTCACAAATTGTAAGGAGAAAAACTTGCTAGCTTGCTTGCACATCTAAGGAGAAGAAAAAATTACAAACGTACATATCACAAAGAGAGGTAAAACTTATTAGTTTGCTCATCTCAAAAGCAAGAAAGCTATCTTATATTTGCTTTCGAAATATTACTAGCCACTTTCTAAAATGATGAAAAAACTTTTTGCTAGCTTGTATGTTGTAGAACTTGCTATCTTACTACCTTGCATATCTAAAACATGATAGCTTGCATGTTCTAATATGATATAACACTTGTCAAATTTTTGCTAGCTTGCATAAAACTGAAGATTATATTTATTATGTAACGATTTGAACTAATATCTCAAACACTTGATAGTTGCACTTCTCCTTTTTGTTGATGACAAAGGGGGAGAAGTATGATGATGTTATGCATAAGTTTATGATAACATATTACTTAGATTTTTGAATCCAAGAGTTCTATCAATATGACATATTGATAGGGGGAGTTTGTTTAAACTCCGGGAGTTAAGGTTAACTTCGTCATCAATTGGTTATCATCATCAAAAAGGGGGAGATCGTTGAATCTCAGATTTTGATAATGAAACCAATTAATAGTGTTTATGATTTAATATGTGTTTTGAGTGACGCAAGATGCTTCAATCAGGGAGACAATTAAAGCAGGAAGAATCATGTTAAGCCAGAGAAAAACATGTTAGAAGATTGAATGTCGAGCCAAATGATCGATCGACGTATCGATAGAAGGCTTTGGGTCATGAGTTCAGGCATCAGGCCAAGAAGAGCGGATATTGCACCAAGGAAATCAGAGTTACAGAGGTCAACTGGCCGATTGGGTAATAGGTCACAAGAGAGGATGATGCGTCGAACAATCAGACAAGGTATTGATGAACCAATGATATGTTAGACAACATCTGATAAGCTTAGTATTAATTGTCTAGTTCAAAGTAGGTTTTATGTGTATAAGATTAACTACGATAGTAAGGCATAAAGTAAAATGAAGACTAGGAGTCAAGGATGCGATTTCGTTAGGAGTTCGAGAGTTTGTCGGAAGTCTGGACGTTCGTCAGAAGTTCTGCCAGAATTAACCGAGAGGTCCAGGAGCTTACCGAAGAAGCTCATCAGAACTCACCAAGAAGATCATCGTGAAGTCCAGGAGCTTACTGGGAGTATATTGGAACATTGCCGAGAAATCATCGGAAGATCGTCGGAAGCTCGTCGGAAAAAAACCTAGACTTACGGACTTATTTAGCTTAGTAAATATCTTAAAATTCATAGTTAGCACATAATTAAGATTAGAATTGAGCCAACCCAATTAGAGGACAGTTGGGCCTAAGTTTGGGCTGTGTTGGAACAAGAGAATGACCCAAACAATGACCAAATAAGTGAAACCGTCATGGCACAGTCTTCGAGACTGTGTCAAGCGGTGGTACCACCCAAACACAGTCTCCTAGGTAGTGGTACCACTAGGCTAGGTAGTGGTACCACCTAGTGATAGGCTGTAGGTGGTGGTACCACCAAGTGTAGGCGATGGTACTGCCCATACCCTAAAATTTCAGGGGATTTGAATTTTGGCTATTTTTTCAAGCCATTTGGGGTCTATAAATACCCTAGCTATTCCTACTTGGAGAAGTAAGAAAAGTGAATAAAAACTCTATGTTTATAGAGTTGAAAACCCTTGTAAAATATAGAGTCCCTCATCCTAAAGTTTAGAGACCATTCTAAGGGAGAGTATGAGGGAAGTTTTGTAAAAAGGGGGTGTAAAGGTTCTCTGCTAAGCCTGCAAAAGGAGAATAAAGTTATAAGAAGGAGCTTGATCTTCGCCTATTAAAGGAAGATCAATAGTGGATGTCATTGGTGCTAGTCATAGGTGCCCAGCAAGCCAATCACGTGAGTGATGGCACTTGTGACTTAATATAGAATCTTTTTGCTTATTATATTTTGGCATATATCACTTTATATAAATGCATACATATATTGTGATGTCCTTGGATTTGTGCAATGGGAATCGGATCGTGATGAGATCACGATAGTGAGATCGATTCACCTTTAAACACATATTCTAAATAATCCCGGTCATAGGTTACTCGAGAGGGATATCATGATAACCGGACAAACTAGTGTGCTGTATACCCGTCCATATGATGGATGCAGCTGGTCTCATAGCTGCTTGTGTAGGAACACTAGGGATACAGTACAGGTGCTCATTGGAGAATGAGTTCACTGATTGATCCGCTTATGGAATGCTGGATGGTTGATGATGCCTTATTGTCAAACAGCGATTCCGTAGTCCTAGTGGTGTATCTGGTCCTTAGACTTGAGACACCAAGGATGTCCTGTATGAGTGCTCTACTCTTTGATACCAGACTTATAGGTTTGGCTGTCCCAGATCTAGTACAGCTGGTCATTGGGAGTGGTAGTCGACCTTACGAGGGCTATTAAGTGTCGATAGAGGATCATCCACTCTCGGCGTCATGAGAGGAATATCCCATGTGTTCTTGCTCAGACAAATCCCTGGCCAGGGTCATTCGGGTTGAGAGAGAAAGAGTTCTCCGGGAGAATCCGATTAGAGCGAGACTCGAGAAGAAACCGTGTGGGTCTGACAACACCATGCTCGATATACGGTCTCTGCTATATTAGATGGATGAGGGACTATAGGTACACGGTAACTGAGGACAAACAGGTCCAATGAGTCAAGTGAATTATTACAAAGATAATAATTCTCTGAGTTAGAAGGAGTTCTGAAAGGTATGACTCACGGCCAGCTCGATATTGGGCCTAGAGGGTCACACACATATGGTAGGCATTGCGATGAATAGAGGTTCAGATATGAGATATCCGACGGAGCCCTTGTCTTATTGGATGCAGATCCAATAACCACTAGGGAGGACCCATTAGGGTTTGACAGGGGACCTCTATAAATAGGAGGGATTCAGAGCCCCATGGGCTAGAGAGCTTTGGTTTGCCTTTTCCTATTCTCCTCTCCATCTCCACCTCAGAGTAGGTCTAGAGTTTTGAGGAGCGTCGTCGTAACCCTGCTGTGTGGATCACCGCTAGAGAGGAGGACGCTTGATCTCCTTCACCCTCTCCTAAGGATCTGCAAGGAAACAGGGATATACAATCTCCTTAGGTAACACAATCTACTCTATACGTAGTTTCATGTTTTGCGGATTTTGCGTACCAATCTTCGCACGACGACGAACATCTCTTTGGGAATCGGGGATTTTGTTTTTCTTGTTCTTCCACTATGCATATGATGTCGCCCCCAAGGATTTCCCAACAATTGGCCTCAATAGAAGGGGAATCGGTGGAGTGGATGTAGGTCACGGCGACCGAACCACTATAAAAATATGGTTTGCATTTCTATTCTTGCTATTTACCTTCACTACAAACTACTTACTTTCTTTACTTCCATTATGCTTATGAATACGATTTCAAAGTTAACATCTCTCCGAAACAGTTTTCGTCGAAATTAGTTTTATCGTATGAAGAATTTTTTAAACCGACGTAATCTTTCCGTTGCACTAATTCACCCCCTCTTAGTGTCAACTCGTTCATAACAATTGGTATCAGAGCCATGTATTTATCATTTGGTTTAACACATAAGAGAAATGACTCTTTTCGGCTTTCAAGAGGGTCACCCTCTCATTCGTCCTTCCTTGTTCAATGGGACGGACTACATATATTGGAAAACTCGAATGAGAGTTTTCTTACTTTCGTTGGATTTGAATTTATAGAATATTATCAAAAGCGATTTTTGAATGTCTTCTCTTCCAATGAACCATTGGAATGATTTGGAGAAGAAGACTTTTTCTTTAAATGCTAGAGCTATAAATGCTCTATTTTGCGCTTTAGACAAAAAAAGAATTCAATCGAATTTCTATGTGCGAAATAACTTTCAATATTTGGCACGCTTTTGAAATCACACACGAAGGTACTACTAGAGTTAAAGATTCGAACTATTAAAAGTCAATATTTTAATGCACGATTTTGAACTATTTCGAATAAAGCTGAGCGAAACTATTATTGACATGTACAACCATTTTTCGGATGTTGTCAATGGTTTAAAAGCACTTGGTAGAAGTTTTTCAGATTTTGAAATTGTAAACAAAATTTTATGTTCTCTTAATAAGATTTGGGATCCGAAAGTAACCGTAATATAAGAGGCAAAAGATCTTAATAATTTTTCACTTGAAGAACTTTTTGGTTCATTGATGACATATGAAATGATGCACAATGTACAAAATAAACTTGAGAATAACCTTTCAAAGAACAGGAAGGATTTAGCACTTCGAACAAAAGAAAACTACTCGAGCATAAGCTCAAGTGATGATGAACTTGAACTCCTCACTATGAAATTTAAAAAGTTCATGAAACAAAAATTAAAGAATAAAAAGAACACAACTACTTGCTATGAACGCAATAAAAAGGAAGCACTTTGGGATGAATCGAGCACCTCCGAAGATGAGAAGAAAATCAACAAAGGTGAGGTAACAAACTACGCCTTAACGACTTTCGATGATGATATAATCAAAATACCTTTAGTTTACTTTGAAATTAAATAATATTTTTCATAAGTTATTAATTTAGTTTAGAAAAAATATTTTTCTTGAAAATTACATGTTTAATAATGTAATGAAAAAATAAAAATTATGATCATGCTAGTAATTTTAAAAATAAAAATAAAAATTACATGCTTTATGATAAAGGAATAAAATGTTAGATTTAAATCCAATGATAATCCTATGTATGTTTTTCAAGAAGAAATAATGTGTATCTTGATGATTTTCGATTTTGATTGAAACCATGCTTAATGTCTTAATGAAAATGTAATGATGATTTGAGATCATGCTTAATTGGTTTATCTTTTGAAATTATGCATGATGATTTTTACGATTTATGGATTATCGATTTTTACCGTAATGAAAGTGATTTTTTCGGTTTTAAAAATAATGCATATTTTTGTTTGGTATAAATGACAAAGGTATACTCATATGAAATAAATCACATGAATTAAAATAACTATAAAGAGGAAAATATTTTTCTCAAAATTTTTTTTTCTCTATCTTATCAAGTTTTAAATAAGAGATTGATAAATCTATTTATATTTTTGAATCTCTTGAACTATGAAAGTGATTTTGATGATTTGATTATTTCAATTTGAATAAATTTTTATCCAAATCATGATATTGATTCCTTGATATTTTCAAATTAAGATTTATTATGAATCGGGATATTTTTATTAATCATTCTCATATGATTCTACTTGGTATTTTCTTAAGAGGAGATTTTCTAAATGAATCATGATTTTTCTTGTGAGTTCTTGAATTTATTACTTGATTTTTTTAAACAAGATCTCTACTTTGTACTCCTACATTTTTTTTTTTTTGATACTCCAAGGAAACTTATGGGTATTATTTTTGTCATCCCGAGGACTAAAAGGTCTTTATGGCCAAGAGAGAGGTGTTTCTTGAGAAGGAACACATTCTTGGTGGAGACAATGGGAGCGTGATAGAGTTGAGCGAGGTTGGAGAATCTAGTTTAAGCACCACTCCACAGCCAAGTTTGTTCAAGTACCTAATACACAAGTTCTGACTTTATATATGTCCGATAGATTTTACCATCCTCCTGAGAGATATATGAGACATATTAGAGGAGAGTGTTGAATCTCGGATTTTGATGATGAAACCAATTGATAGTGTTTATTTGAGCTGCATTTCGAGTGACGTAGGAAGCTTCGATCAGGGAGAGAAAATTAAAAGTAGGAAGAATCATGTTGGGCAGGAGTAGAACATGTCAAAAGATTGGACGTCGAACCGGAGGATCGGTCAACGTATCAACAAAAGGCTTTGGGCCATGGGTTCGAGCATTGAGCCAAGAAGAACGAAAATTACGCTAAAGAAATCGAAGTTGCGGAGGTCAACTGACCGATTGGGCAATATGCTGCAAGATAGGATGATGTGTCGAAGAATCACACGAAGCATCGATGAACCAATGGCATGCTGGACAATATTTGATTAGCTTTGTAATAATTATCTAGATCAAAGTAGGTTTTAGGCATAATTAAGTTGTAATTGGGCCAACTCAATTAGGGGCCAGTTGGGCCCAAGTTTGGGTTGTGTTGGGCTAAGAAAAAGGCCCAAACAGTGACCCAACAGGTGGAACCGTCATGGCACAGTCTCTGAGACTATGTCTAACAATGGCATCGCCCAAACACAGACTCCAAGAGATTGTTAGGCGGTGGTAACACTAGACTAGACGATGGTGCCGCTTGATGATAGTGTGTCAAGTGGTGGTACTGCCCAGTGTTAGGCTGTAGGCGGTGGTACCACCCGTACCCCGAAATCTCGATGATTTGAATTTTGGCTCCAAGTTTTGAAGTTATTTTGGGTCTATAAATATCCTAGCTATTCCTGCATGGAGTAGGAAGAAAGGTGAACAAAAACTCTATGTTTCTAAAGTTGAAAACCTTTGTAAAGTGTAGATTCCCTCCTCCTAAAGTTTAGAGGTCATTCTAAAGGAGAGTATGAGGGAAGCTTTGTCAAAAGGGTATGTAAAGGTTCTCTCCCGAGTCTGTCAAAAGGAGAAAAGAGTGTAAGGGTAGTTGATCTTCACCCATTAGAAAGAAGATCAGATAATGGAAGTCGGTGGCATCGAGTGAAGAGGAATCAAGAGTGGATGTAGGTCATGACGAACGAACCACTATAAAAATATGGTTTACATTTTTATTATTATCATTTACTTACTTTGCAATTGCTTCACTTCCTCCTTACTTTGCTTTTACTACGCTTACAAACAAACATTCAATTTCAAGTTATTTTCCTATATTAGTTGTTATCGTACGAAGATTTTTTAAATCGATGTTTTTATCTACTACACTAATTCAACCCCCCCTCTTAGTGCCGATACGATCCTAACAGTTGGTATCAAAGCCATATTTTTTCTCATTTGTTTTAACATCTAAGAGAAATAGCACTTTTCGACTTTCAAGAGGGCTTTTCAATTGTTCGTCCTCCCATGTTCAATAGGACGGACTATGCTTATTGGAAAACTCGTATGAGAGTTTTCTTTCTTTCCTTAAACCTTGATTTATGGAATATTGTTGAAAACGATTTTCAAAAGTCTTATACTTCAATGAACGAATGGAATGATTTGGAGAAGAAAATTTTTTCTTTGAATACTAGAGCTATGCACGTTCTACTTTGTGCTTTGAGCAAAAATTAGTTTAATCGTATTTCTTTATGCGAAACTATTGAATCTCATATTTTGATGATGAAACCAATTAATAAGTGTTTATGATTTAATCTATATTTTGAGTGATGTAGGATTCTTCGATTAGGAAGAGACAATTAAAGCAAGAAGAATCATATTGGGCTGGAGGAAAACGTATTCAAAGATTGGACGTCAGGTCGGAGGATCGATCGACGTATCGACAGAAGGCTTTGGGCCATGGATGCGGGCTTTGGGCCAAGAAGAGTAGATATTGCACCAAGGATATCGAAGTTGTGGAGATCAATTGGCCGATTGAGCAATAGGCCACAAGATCGGATGATGCGCTGAAGAATCGGACAAAGCATCGATAGACCAATGACATGCCGGACAACATGATTCATGCTTAGTAATAATTATCTAGATTGAAGTGTTTTTTTTTGTGTGCAAGATTAACAATGATAGCAAGGCATAAAGCAAAATGAAATTCTGGAGTCAAGAACGCGATTTCGTTGGGAGTTCGAGAGTTCGTCGGAAGTCCGAACCTTCGTCGAAAGTTCTATTGGAACCAACCGAGAGTCCAGGAGCTTGCCAAAGAAGCTCATCAGAACTCACCAAGAAGATCGTCATGAAGTCCAGGAGCTTGCCGGGAGTCCGCCGGAACATTGCCGAGAGATCGTCGGAAGTTCACCGGAAGATCACCGGAAGCTCGCTGGAAGAAATTGGACTTATCTTGCTTAGAATATGTCTTAGGAATTGTAGTTAGCATATAATTAGAGTTAGGATTGAGCGGTAATCCCATCAACTCTATTAGGGGCCAATTGGGCCCGAACTTGGGCTGGTTTGGGCTGAATTCAAGGCCCAACCAAGGTCCTAAAACCCTGGCTGGCGATGGCACCGCCTGGGGAATAGCACCCCAGGAAATCTGGGTGATGGTACCTCCCAAGCTAGGTAGTGGTACCATCGGTAGTAATACTGCCAGTGGTGGTACCACCCCTGTTCGACGATGGTACCGCCTAGTAGTAGATCCTGCGGTGGTAGTACCGCCCAAGAACGAAGGTGGTACCGCCAGTACCCAGGAAACTTGGGATAAGACCTTTTTAGGCTCTAAGTTTTAATCAAATTAAAGCCTATAAATACCCCTCTCATCCCTGGTTAACTTACACAAGCACAGAGAGTTTAAAAGTGAGAAAACGCTATAGAAATCTCTTGAGAAATCCCCTCCTCTAGCTTAAACTTTGAAAGGTTGTAAAGGTTGTGCTTGTAAAGGTTGTGCTTGTAAAGGTTGTCTCCTAAACCTGTGAAAAAGAGAAGAGGGGTGTAAAAAGGAGGTTGATCTTCACCTATTAAAGGATGATTGATAGTGGATGCTAGTGGCCTCGACAGAAGAGGAATCGACGGAGTGGATGTAGGTCACGATGACCGAACCACTATATAAATCCGGTTTGCCTTTTCTTTTATGCAATTTATCTTATTGCAAACCTCCTTACTTGCTTACTGCTTTCAATATGTTTACGAATATGCTTTCAAGTTGAGCAAGTTTCCGAATTGGTTTTATCGTATGAAACGAAAGAAATTTTCAGAACCGACATGATATTACCGTTGCACTAATTCAGCCCCACCCCTCTTAGTGCCAACTCGTTCCTAATAGTTAGTTTCATAGCCTCATATTTCTCATTTGGTTTAACACCTAAGAGAAATGACTCTTTTCAGCTTTTAAGATGGTCACTCTCTCGTTCGTCCTCCCTTTTTCAATGAGATGGATTACACATATTGGAAAACTTGAATGAGAGTTTTCTTGCTTTCTTTAGATTCGAACTTATGGAACATTATTGAAAATGGTTTTCGAAGGTCTTCTCTTCCAATGAACCATTGGAATGATTTAGAGAAAAAGATATTTTCTTTAAATGCTAGAGCTATGAACGCTCTATTTTATGCCTTAGACAAAAATGAGTTTAATCGGATTTCTATTTACGAAACAGCTTTTAATATATGGCACACTCTCGAAATCACACACGAAGGCACTAATAGAGTAAAAGAATCTAAAATAAATCTTTTAATGCACGATTTTGAACTTTTTCAAATGAAGCTGAGCAAAACCGTTGTTGACATATACACCGGTTTTACGGATATCGTCAATGGTTTAAAAGCTCTTGGTAAATGTTTTTCTAATTTTGAACTCATTAACAAGATTTTACACTCGCTTTCTAAAATTTGGGATTCGAAAATAATGGCTATTTAAGAATAAAAAAATTTGAATACTTTTTTGATCGAATAACTTATCGGGTCTCTAATGACCTATGAAATGGCGTGCAATGCACATGAAGAACTTGAGAACCATCTTCCAAAGAATAAGAATGATTTCAGACTAAGAACAATTGAAGACCACTCGAGCATAAGCTCAAGTGATGGTGAACTTAAACTTATCACAATGAAATTTAAACAGTTCATGAAACAAAAATTAAATAACAAAAAGATAGCAACTACTTGCTATGAACGCAAGAAGAGGGAAGAACTTTGGGATGAATCGAGCTCCTCCGAAGATGAGAAAAAAATCAACAAAGATGAAGTGGCAAACTATGCCTTAACGGCTTTTTATAATGAGGTAAATAACTCAAACGAAACTCCCTTAGTTTATTTTGAAATTACTTGATGTTCTTCATGAGTTGTTTTTAATTTATTTTTTAAAAAATATATAAATTTCTTTTTCAAAATTACATGTTTAATAATGTAATGAAAATGCTAAAATTAGGATCATGCTAGTAATTTTGAAATTGATAATCACAATTACATATTTTATGTTAAAGGAATAAAATGTTAGATTTAAATCTAATAATAATCCTATGTATGTTTTTCAAGAAGAAATAATGTGTATTTTCGATTTTGATTGAAATCATGCTTGATGTTTTAATGATGCAATAATATAATAAAATGTTAAATATAAATATAATACTTGTACACTTAACAAGATTAACCATATTGTTTCTCAATTTTAATTAAAGATGCTCTTAATTAATGAAATCAAGTTTCATGTGAAGTAATGATTTGATATCACGGTCAATAAGTTTATGTTTTGAATTTATGCATGATGATTCTTGAGATTTATGGATTATCAATTTTTACAATAATGAACATGGCCTTTTCAATTTTAAATCATGATGTATGGTTTTCATACAAAAAAACTTAGGCATGCTTGTATGAAATCAAATCACTTAGATTAAAACAAAAAGGGGGAATACATATTTTTCTTGAAAATACCTCTAAAGCCTTTCAATTTTTCAATAAGTGATTCTAAGTGATGAATCTATCTTATATAATCTCTTGAAAATGATCTTGATTTGATGATTTGAATTTAAATGAGGTTTATCTTGATTTTTCGAAATTTATAACTTAGATTTCTTATGCACGAATCAAGATCTCCTATGTTTCTTTTATCCACTTATAAAAGAAGAGATTTATTGAAATAAATTATGTCTTATGATATTCATGAAAAATTAAGATATTTTGCATGAATCGAATTCTCATGAGAATCTATTTACGTTGTCTTCATTGAATTTTCTTGAAAAGATTTTGATGATTTTGATTATTTGAATTTGAATGAGTTTTTACATATATCGTGATTTTGATTCCACGGAATTACTTAAGATTTGAATTTGAATTATAAAATTTCTTATGCATGAATTGAAATATTTTTCTCCTACGTTTCCTTTTGCGATTTACTAAAGAGAATATCTTTTTAGGAATTCATAACTGAAAATTTATTTTGAAGATCTTTTACTATTTGATCTCATATGATTCTACTTGCTATATATTAAAAGGAAGAATTATTGAACTCATGATCTTGGATTCTCGGAATCAAATCTTGATATTTTCCTTAACTGAATCAAGATTCTCACTTTTTATTCACGGATGATTTCTTGCAGTTTATTAATGAGAATACTTTTTCAAATGAATCACTTTGTTTCCATGATTTTTTTTTACTCACAACTTGAGATGATGTGCTTTGAAGTTTGGAACATGGTAAACATAAATTGATTTTTATTTCATCTTTCAAAACTTCCTTGTATTCATTTAGTGTATATCTATCTCATCACCTAATTCTTCTTGATATTTTTCATGTGATGATATGAATGCATGAAATACTCATGATATTGTGTTGATGCTCTAAAATGATATAAATTTGCTAACTTATGAGTATCATGTATAAAATGATAATTGATTTGTTTTTAGTATCATGCATAGAGTAAGGATAATATATAATGTTTTAAAATTATGCATGTCATATTTTGAAACTGTAATGATGCACAAACATATTGAAATAATGATTAAAATATTGATGTAATTATAAATGATGATTTGACATTATACATGTAATACTTATGATAATGATGCATGTAATGATGAAATATTCATGATGAAAAATTGTTTTAACATTCATGACTTGATTTTTTATCTTTGTTATTTATCCTTTGTCATGATTTAAAAATTATTGTAAAGGGAAAAAGAGATACAAAATTGTATTCTTCCCTTCATTTTGATAATGATAAAGGGGGAGATAGCTAGCTTGCACGTTTTAAGTAGATGCAAAAACACACTATCTTGCATATATCAAAAGGTTTGCAAAAAACTCACTAGCTTGCATAATGCAAAACTTGTTAGCTTGCTTCATGTAAAACATTGTATCTTACTAGCTTATTATCTTGCATTATTTTTCAAAAACTTGCTAGCCTTCATACTTCAAAGAGAAGTAACACTTGTCAAATTGCTAGTTTGTATATTATAAAAGAATATAAAATTTTGCTAGCTTGCACTTTGCAAAGGAAGCAAAAATGGTACTTCTCAAAAGAGAAGAAAGAGCATGCTATCTTGCCTATCTCAAGATGGCTATCTTGCATTTGCGTTTGAAATTTTTGCTAGCTTGTATAAACTTGCTATCTTACAACCTTGCATATCTAAAACTTGATAGCTTGCATGATGTAATACTTGCTAAATTTTCTAGCTTACAAATTGCATGATGATAAAACTTGATATTATGTTTTTCATGCAATGATTTGAACTTATATCTCAAACACTTGGTAATTGAAATTTCTCCTTTTTGTTGATGACAAAGGGGGATGAATCGAGCTCCTCCGAAGACAAGGAGAAAATCAACAAAGGCAAGGTGGCAAACTATGTCTTAACGACTTTCGGCGTTGAGATAATCAAAATGCCTTTAGTTTATTTTGAAATTACATAATGATTCTCATGACTTATTTTTAATTTATTTTAAGAAAATTAATTTTTTTAATTACATGTTTAATGAAAATGCAAAAATAAAATTTGTTCATGCTTACCTTTCCAATGATTTTAAAAATAATCATAAAAAATACATATTTTATAATAAATAAACAAAATAATTTTGATTGACAATATGAAATCATGCTTTATAATTTAATGCATAATGATCATGTTTAATGAGTTTATCTTTCGAAATGATGCATGATGATTTTTAAGATTTATGGATTATTAATTTTTAACATGGCCTTTTCAATTTTAAACTTTGATGTATGTTTTCATACAAAAACTTGAGCATATTGATTTGAAAGCATGTTTAATGGTTTTATAATTCATGATGAATATTGTGGTTTACGGATTATCGATCTTTACCATAATGAAAGTGCCTTATTGATCTTTGTCATAATAAATCTTGCACTTTCGATTTTAAAAATGATACATATTTTTATTTGGCATAAATGAAATGAAATCATATAAATTGAGACAACTAAAAAGAGGAAAATATTTTTTGAAAATTATTTTTCTCTATCTTATTGATTTTGATGAATCCATTTGTATCATTTTTACGAATCTCTTGGACTTTGAAAATGATTTTGATGATTTAAATTTGAATATTTTTTTATGCAAATCATGATCTTGATTCCTTGATATTTACAAATTAAGATTTATTATGAATCAAGATTTTTCATTAATCGTTCTCCTACAATTCTTCTTGGTATTTCATTTAAGAGGGGATTTAATATATGAATCATGTATTTTGGTATTTACATGATCTTATTTCTCATGATATAATTTATTTTTGTATAACTCCTTATATTCATCACCCAATTAATTTTTCTTGATGAGATGAAATAAACGTGATGAAATAAAAATATACATGAAATATGGGATACAATATAATTTGACATTTATATACCATCATGATTTAAAATGCTATGATTTGTTGCTAAAATGATGTATGTTTGGTATCATGAATACTTTAAATGATGAATGTTTGGTATCATGATCAAAATGTTGATAAATGTTTAAAAATTTTAATGTCATGTATGATATGATCATAATAATGATTGATTTATTTTATCATACATGAAAAATGAAATGTATGGTTTTGAAATTGTGTGTCTTTTACTTTAAAAATAAAATGATGTACAAATAAGATTGTTACTTACCTTTATCATGATGTAGAAATTGATGTAAAGGGTCTTCCCTTCTTTTTGATAATGACAAAGGGGAAGAAATATTGCTAGCTCAAGATGCAAAACATGATAACTTGCACTTTGCAACGGAAGCAAAATTGCTAGCTCAAACATTGCAAAGAAAGCAAAAATTTGCTAGCTTGCAACTTGCATATTTCAAGAAGTAAGACTTGCTTTCTTGAACATCTCTAATTTGCTAGCCTGCATGATGTAGAACTTGCTATCTTGAACATTACAAAGAAGTGTTATCTTGCCTATCTCAAGAAGCAAATATGCCAATTTGCACATTTTAATATTTGCTAGCTTGTATGTTGTAAAACTTGCATATCTACAACGTGATAGCTTGAATGTTCTAGGCATGATGTAACACTTGCTAAATTTTCTAGCTTCAAATTGCATGATGATAAAACTTGATATTATGATTTTCATGCAATAAGTTGAATTAATATCACAAACACATGAGAATTGGACTTCTCCTTTTTGTAGATGACAAAGAGGGAGAAGTATGTTGATGTCATGCATGATTTGATCATGACATGTTGCTTGGATTTTTGAATCCAAAAGTTTCTATCAATATGGCATATTGATAGGCGGAGTTTGTTTAAATTCCGGGAGTTTGGTTAACTCCATCATCGATTGGTTGTCATCATCAAAAATAGAGAGATTGTTGATTCTCGGATTTTGATGATGAAACCAATCGATATGTGTTTATATTTTAATATGCGTTTTGAGTGACGTATGATGCTTCGATCAAGATGAGACAATTAAAGCAGGAAGAATCATATTGTGCCAGAGGAAAACATGTTAGAAGATTGGACGTTGGACTGGTGGATCGGTCGACGTATCGATAGAAGGCTTCAGGCTGTGGATTCGAGCATTGGGCCAAGAAGAGTAGATATTGCCCCAAGGATATTAGAGTTGCAGAGTCAATTGGCTGATTAGGTAATAGGCCGCAAAGAGGACGATGCGCCGAAGAATCGAACGAAGCATCAAGGGACCAATGACATGCCGGACAACTTGATTAATGCTTATATTAATTATCTAGATAGAAGTGTGTTTTACATGTGCAGGATTAACTACGATAGCAAGGCATGTAGCAAAATGAAGTCCTGGAGTCAAGAACATGATTTCGTTGGGAGTTTGAGAGTTCGTCGGAAGTCCGGACGTTCGTCGGAAGTTCTATCGGAACCAGCCGAGAAGTCTCGGAGCTTGTTAGAGAAGCTCATCGGAACTCGCCAAGAAGATCGTCGTGAAGTCTAGGAGCTTGTCGGGAGTCCCCCGGAACATTACCGAGAGATCGTCGGAAGTTCGTTGGAAGATCGCCAAAAGCTCACCGGAAGAATAGACTTACGGACTTGTTTAGCTTAGATTATGTCTTAGATTTAGTAGTTAGCATGTAATTGGGTTTAGGTATAGGTCAACCAAATTAGGGGCCAACTAGGCCCATGTAAAGACTGTATTGGGCCCAATAAGAGGCTCAAACAGTGCCCCAAAAAGTCTCACCGTCATGGCACAGTCTTCGAGACTGTGTCAAGCGGTGGTACCACTAGTCTAGGCGGTTGTACCACCCCTAGCAAGGTGCCAAGTGGTGGTACTGCTAGTATGGGTGGTGGTGCCACCCATTACTGCCCCCTAGGTAGTGGTACTACTAGACTTTGGCGATGGTACCACCCAGGGCAATGTCAGTGTTAGACTGACACTAGGCCATGGTACCGCCAAGCGCAGGCGGTGGTACCGCCGGTGCCTAGGGAACTCTATGTGGGAAAGTTTTAGGCTCCAAGTTTGAATCAACTTGAAGCCTATAAATACTCCTATCATCCCTGGTTAAAACACACAAGTATTGAGAGTAAAAAGTATAGAAACACTACTGCAATCTTGTGTGAGCTCCTCTCAAAGTTCTAAGTGTTAGAATAGTTTGAGAGAGGAGTGAGTGGGGGTGTAAGGGTTATCTCCTAAACCTGGTAAAAAGAGAATTAAGTTATAAACGGTGGTTGGTCTTCACCTATTGAAGGAAGACCGATAGTGGATGCCACCGACGGAAGAGGAATCAGTGAAGTGGATGTAGGTCATAATGACCGAACCACTCTAAAATCCGGTTTGCATTTTATTCTTGCTATTTACCTTACTGCAAACTGCCTTCAATATATTTACGAATACGCTTTCAAGTTAAGTTTCCGAGTTTGGTTTTCAACGTACAAAGAGATTTTTCAGAACCAACATTTTACTACTGCACTAATTCACCCTCCCTCTTAGTGCTGCTCTTGGTCCTAACAGCAAGATGCTACAATCAAGGAGAGACAATTAAAGCAGGAAGAGTCATGTTGGGCCGAAGGAAAACGTGTCAGAAGATTGGATGTCTGGCTAGAGAATCGGTCGACGTATCGACAGAAGGCTTCGAGTCATGGATTCGGGCATCGGGCCAAGAAGAGCATATATTGCACCAAGGATATCGGAGTTGCAGAGATCAACTAGCCAATTGGGCAATAGGCCGTAAGATCGGACGATGCACTGAAGAATTGAATGAAGCGTCGATGGACCAATGACATGTCGGACAACATGATTCATACTTAGTAATAATTGTCTAGATCAAAGTATGTTTTTGTATGTGCAAGATTAACTACGATAGCAAGGCATAAAGCAAAATGAAGTCCCGTTGTCAAGAACGCGATTTCGTTGGGAGTTCGACAGTTCGTCGGAAGTTTGGACCTTCATCGGAAGTTCTGCCAAAACCAACCAAGAAGTCCAAGAGCTTGCCAAAAAAGCTCATCGGAACTCGCCAAGAAGATCATCGTGAAGTCCAAAAGCTTGCCAGGAGTCCATCAAAACATTGCCGAGAGATCGTTAGAAGTTTGCTGAAAGATCGCTGGAAGCTCACCGAAAGAAATCGAACTTATCTTGCTTAGAATATGTCTTAGGAATCATAGTTAGCATATAATTAGAGTTGAGATTTGGAGGTAATCCCATCAACTCTATTAGGATCCAACTGGGCCCGAACTTGGGTTGGTTTGGGTCAGATTCAATGCCCAACCAAGGTGCTGAAACCTTGGCCGACAGTGGCACTGCTTGGGGAATAGCACCGTAGGAAATCTGGGTGGTGGTACCGCCTAGGCTGGGTGGTGGTATCGCCGGCAGGAATGCTGCCAGTGGTGGTACCGCCCTTGTTTGGCTGTGGTACCGCCTAGTAGCAGATCCTGCAATGGTAGTATTGCCCAAGAACGACGGTGATATCGCCAGTACCCAGGAAACCTGGGATAAGACCTTTTTAGGCTTCGAGTTTGAATCAACTTGAAGCCTATAAATACCCCTCTCATCCCTGGTTAACTTACACAAGTACAAAGAGTTTAAAAGTGAGAAAACACTATAGAAATATCTTGAGAAATCCCCTCCTCTAGCTTAAACTTAGAATTCTGTTTAGAGAGGAGTGTGTGCTTGTAAAGGTTGTCTCCTAAACTTGTGAAAAGGAGAAGAGGGGTGTAAGAAGGAAGTTTATCTTCGTCTACAGAAGAGGATGTCGGTAGCCTCGACGGAAGAGGAATCGGTAGAGTGGATGTAGGTCACGACAACTGAACCACTATAAAAATCCGATTTGCCTTTTCTTTTGTGCAATTTATCTTACTGCAAACCTCCTTATTTTCTTACTGCTTTCAATATGTTTACGAATACACTTTCAAGTTGAGCAAGTTTTCAAAATTGGTTTTATCATACTAAATGAAAGAAATTTTCAAAACTGACGTGATTTTACCACTGCACTAATTCACCCCCCCCCCCTCTTAGTGCCGACTTGTTCCTAATAGAAACTGCACATGAGATTTGACACACTCTAGAAGTAACTCATAAAGGCATGAATAGAGTAAAAGAGTCTAGAATAAATCTTTTGATATATGATTTTGAATTATTTCGAATGGAACCAAATGAAACTATTATTGACATGTGCACCCGTTTTACTGATGTCATCAATAGTTTAAAAGTACTTAGTAAATCTTTTTCTAATCTTGAACTTATAAATAAGATTCTAAGATATCTTAATAAAAATTGAGATCTGAAAATAACTGCAATACAAGAAGTGAAGGATTTGAACTATTTTTCACTTAATAAACTTATTGGGGCTTTGATGACCTATGAAATGACTTGTATTGAACATGATGAACATGAAAACTATCTTTCAAAGAATAGGAAGAATTTGACACTTAGAACTCAAGAAGATCACTTGAGCAAAAGCTCAAGTGATGATGACTTTGAACTCTTAACAATAAAGCTTAAAAAGTTCATGAAATAAGAATCAAATAATAAAAACAAACTTAAAAAGAATACAACTACTTGCTATGAACGCAAGAAGCTAGGTCATTCCAAAGATGAGTACATAAAACTGAAGAAGAAGTTGCCAAAGGACGAATCGAGCACATATGAAGATGAGGAGCAAATCGATGAAGATGAAGCGACGAACTTCACTTTGGTGACTCTCGATAATGAGGTAAACAACTCAAATGAAACACCTTTAATTTATTTTGAAATTACTTGATGCTTTTCATGAGTTATTTTCAGTTAGTTAGTAAAATATATAAAAATTATCATGCTTCTTTTTCTAGTGATTTTATAAAAAAATTAAAAATTTAAGCATGACAATTGCATGTTAACTCCTAATACTAAGCATGAAAAGTTAGATTCATTTAAAAAAATACTTTATTTTTAATGAAATCATGCTTGATGTTTTAATGATGTAATGAAGTAATAATGTGTATCTTGATGATTTTCATATCGCTTTTTTATTTTGATTGAAAATGTTTTTTGTTCAACGAAACTATGCTTGATGATTTGAAATCATGCTTAATGAGTTTATAGTTTGAAATTGTGCATGTTATACCTTGAAAACTTGAAAACTTGAAAACTTGAAAACTTGAAACTATGTTTTGGTATCATATATACCCCAGTAATGATATTTTAAAAATTTTATTGTTTTGGTATCATGCCCAAAGTAATGATGATTTTCTTTTGTGATTTATGGCTTATTGATCCTTGTCGTAATGAAATTTACTTTTTTGGTTTTAAAAAATTTTATGATTTTATGGTGTAATTTTCATAATGGTGTAAAATTTTATGATTTTCTCTCTTCTTCTTTCTTGTTTACAATGAAAAAGGGGGAAAGAAAATCGATAGCATCTCAAGAGATCGATAAATCAATTTATGTCATTTTGAATCTTTTGAAAATAATTTTGATGATTTGAATCTAAATGAGATTTTTTTTCCAATTGAATCATGAACCTTCTCTTGATTTTTTAACTTAAGATTTTCTTTTATGAATCAAGATCTCTTACTCTTTATTCTTGTATGATTCTTGCATTTTGTTTAAGAGAAAATTTTCTATATGAATCATGTCTCTTGGTATTCAAATAATCTTTGATATTATATCTTTCATGCCATAATTTATTTATGATACTCCCTTATATTCATAAATTGTATACCTAATCACATTTGATTTAAATTTATCTTTGTCATGATGTGAAAATTGATGTAAAGGGAAAAGAATTACAAAATTGTATTCTTCCCTTTTTTTTTGACAATGACAAAGGGGGAGAAAGAACACACTAGCTTGCATGTTCTAAAATGATGTAAAATTTGCTAACTTGCATGATGTAAAATTTGTTAGCTTGCTTGATGTAAAACTTGCTATCTTACTAGCTTGCGTATCTAAAACTTGCTAGCTTGCACATCTCAAAAGAGAAGCAAGAATTACTAGTTTGCATATCTCAAGTAGAAGCAAAATTGCTAGCTTGTACTTTTCAAAAGAGAAGAAAGAACTTGCTATCTTGAACATAATCAACAATTACTATCTTGCAATATCAAGAGAAGCAAAATTGCTATCTTACCTATCTCAAGAAACAAAAGTTATAAATTTGTATATCTCAAAAAAGAAGCTAAAATTGTAAACTAGCTTGTATGTTGTAAAACATGCATATCTAAAACTTGATATTTGCACTTCTCCTTTTTGTTGATAGAAAAGGGGGAGAAGTTATGATGACAATCATGCATAGAATAATGTATTAAAATTTTGATTATGCATGATTTTATGATGATATGTTGCTTGGATTCATGATTAAATTTGCCTTGACTTGAATTCAATTTGAATTCAAAGTTTCTATCAATATGGCATATTGATAGGGGGAGTTAAGGTTAACTCCATCATCAATTGGTTGTGATCATCAAAAAGGGGGAGATTGCTGAATTTTAAATTTTGATGATGAAACCAATTGATAGTATTTATCTAATCTACATTTTGAGTGACGTATGAAGCTTTGATCAGGGAGAGACAATTAAAAGTAGGAAGAATCATGTTGGGTCGAAGTAGAACATGTCAAAAGATTGGACATTAAGCCGGAGGATTAGTCAACATATCAACAGAAGCTTCGGGCCATGGGCCAAGAAGAGTGGAAATTGCACTAAGGAAATCGAAGTTGCGGAGGTCAACTGGCCGATGAGGCAATAGGCCATAAGAGAGGACGATGCGTCGAAGAATCACATGAAGCATCGATGAACCAATGACATGCTGGACAATATTTGATTAGCTTTATAATAATTATCTAGATTGAAGTAGGTTTTAGGCGTAATTGGGTTGGAATTGGGCCAACTCAATTAAGGGCTAGTTGAGCCCAAGTTTGGCCCAAGTTTGGGTTGTGTTAGGCCAAGTGAAAGGCCAAAACAGTGACCCAATAGGTGGAATCATCATGGTACAATCTCCAAGACTATGTCAAGCGGTAGTACCGTTCAAACATAATCTCCGAGAGATTGTCAGGTGGTGGTACCACTAGACTAAGTAGTGGTACCATCTAGTGATAGTGTGTCAGGTGGTGGTATTGTCAGATTGGGCGGTGGTACCGCCCGTACCCCACAATCTCGGGGATTTGAATTTTACCTCTAAGTTTTAAAGCCATTTGGGGTCTATAAATACCTTAGCTATTCCTGCATATAGTAGGAAGAAAGGTGAACAAAAACTCTATGTTTCTATAGTTGAAAACCCTTGTAAAGTGTAGAGTCCCTCCTCCTAAAGTTTAGAGATCATTCTAAGGGAGAGTGTGAGAGAAGCTTTGTAAAAAGGGTGTGTAAAGGTTCTCTCCTAAGCCCGTTAAAAGGAGAAAAGAGTGTAAGGGTGTTTGATCTTTGCCCATTAGAAAGATGATCAGATAGTAGAAGTCGGTGGCCTCGAGTTAAGAGGAATCGGGAGTGGATGTAGGTCACGACGGTCAAACCACTATAAAAATCTAGTTTGCATTTTTATTATTGTCATTTTGCTTACTTTGCAATTGCTTCACTTCCACCTTACTTTTCTTTCACTACGCTTATAAACAAGCATTCAATTTCAAGTTATCTTCCGAGATCGGTTTTTATCGTACGAAGATTTTTCAAACCCACGTTTTTATCCATTGTAGTAATTCACCCCCCTCTTAGTGCTGACTTGATCCTAACAGAGAGGATGTTGAGGATATTGATCCTCATTTTAGGAATGAGTTGGCACAAAGAGGGGGGGGGGGGGTGGGGTGGGTGAATTAGTGCAGCGGAAAAATTACTTTGGTTTGAAAATATTCGTATGATAAAAACCTGATTTCGACGAAAATTGTTTCATAAAGATATTAACTTGAAAGAGTATGAGAGTGTAGTGAAATCAAGAAGGTAAATTAGTTTGCAGTAAAGGTAAATTTCTCAAAACAAAATGCAAATCGAGTTTTATAGTGGTTCGGTCATCATGACCTACATCCACTCTGCTAATTCCTCTTCCGTCGAGGCCACTGGCATCCACTAACAATCTTCCTTCAATAAGCAAAGATCAACTAACCTTATAACTCGATTCTCCTTTTGACAAGTTCAAGATAGAACCTTTACAACCCTCACAACCTCCTCTCTTAAGCTTCTCTAACACTTAGAGTTTGAGAGAAGTTCACACAAGATTACAATAGCGTTTTCTTTTTTTTTCACTCTTAATTCTTATGTATCTTAACCAAGGATGAGAGAGGTATTTATAGACCTTAAGTTAATTCAAACTTGGAGCCTAAAAAGGTCTCATCCCAGGTTTCCCGGGTCCTGACGATACCACCACTTGCAGCACTAACACTAGGTGGTACCATCGTCCAATCTGGTGGTACCACCACCTGAGAGACTGTGTCTGGGCAGTACCACCGTCAGATAGTCTCAGAGATTGAGTCTGGGTGGTACCAATGCCTGACATAGTCTTGAAGACTGTGTTAAACGGTTCCTCCTGTTGGGTTACTGTTTGGGCCTTTCACTTGGCCCAACATAGCCTAACATTAGGCCCAATTGGCCCCTAATAGAGTTGGCTCAATTCTAACCCAATTATGTGCTAACTACAAAATTTAAGGTATACATTAAGCTAAATAAGTCTTGTTTCTTCCGGTAAGCTTCCGGTGATCTTTCGACGAACTTTTAACGATCTCTTGGTAATGTTCCAACGGACTCCCGACAATCTCCTGGACTTCATGATGATTTTCTTGGTAAGTTCCGATGAGCTTCTCAGGCAAGCTCTTGGATTCTCAATCAATTCCAACATAACTTCCAACGAACGTCCGGATTTCCGACAAATTCTCAAACCTCAAACTCCCAAAGAAATCTCGTTCTTGACTTTGGGACTTCATTTTGCTTTATGCCTTGATCGATGTCATTGTTAATCCTGCATACTTAAAACCTACATCGATCTAGATAATTATTCTAAGGCTTAAATCAAATGTTGTCTGGCATGTCAATACTTCATCAACGCTTCGTCCGATTCTTCGGCGCATCGTCCTCTTTTGCGGCCTATTGTCTAATCGGTCAGTTGACCTTCGCAAGTCCAATTTTCTTGGTGTAATTTCCACTCTTCTTGGCCCAATGCCCGAACACATGGCCTGAAGCCTTTTGTCGATATGTCGATCAATTCTCTAGCTCGACGTCCAATTTTTTGACATGTTTCATTCCGACCCAACATGATTCTTCCTGCCTTAGTTGTCTCTCCTTGATCGAAGCTTCCTATGTCACTCAAAACGTAGATCAAATCATAAACACTATCAATTGGTTTCATCACCAAAATCTGAGATTCAATAATCTCCCCCTTTTTGATGATGATAACTAATTGATACCGGAGTTTAAACAAACTCCCCCTATCAATATGCCATATTGATAGAGCCTTGAATTCAAGTTGAATTCAAGTCGAAGCAATATTTCATCATAAATATACGTAACATAAAATCATGCATAATCAAATTTTCAATACATCATTCCATGCATGATCATTATTATAACTTCTCCCCCTTTGTCATCAACAAAAAGGAGAAGTGCAACTATACAAGCTTTTGATATAAAATTTCAAATCATTGTATAATTTTAAGTTTTATCATCATGCAAGCTAGCAAGTTTTTTGCAAAATTTTTACACCTTTTGATATATGCAAGATAGCAAGTTTTTGGATCTACTTGAAACATGCAAGCTAGCATTTTTATGTTTCTAGCAATTATTTCTCCATATAATTTGCAAGCTAGTAAATTTAGTAAGTTTTACATAATTTTGGAACATGCAAATTAGCAAATTTTATATATATAAAAGTTGGCAAAATTTTTACATCTTTTGAGATGAGCAAGCTTTTTGCCTCTCTTTATGATATAGAAACTAGTAACTTTTTTCTTTTTCTTGAAGTATGCAAGCTAGCTAGCAAGCTAGCAAACTTCCATTAAATGTGCAAGATAGCATGTTTTTCTCTTTTGAGAAGTATAATTTTTTGCTTCTTTTGCAAAGCACAATCTAGCAAAATTTTACATTATTTTACGACATGCAAGCTAGCAATTTGGCAAGTGTTACTTCTCTTTGAAGTACAAAGGCTAGAAAGAATACAAGATAGTAAGCTAGCAAGATTTGCTCCACCTATGTCATTGTCAAATAGAAGGGAAGAATACAATTCTATAAATTTTTTCCCTTTACAATAATTTTTAAATTATGACAAAGGTAAAGTATTAATCTTATTTCAATATGTTTGTGCATCATTATAGTTTCAAATTAAAACATGCACAATTTCAAAACCTTACATTTCATCCTTACTTCATACATAATACAAATAAGTCAATCATTACTATGGGCATATCATACATTATTATACTAAAGCATTCATGATACCAAATATTAAATCAATATGTTTTAAGCATTTATCACTTCATAATTGTTGATACCAAATACTCATCATTTATTTTCTCTCCCTTTGTTATCAACAAAAAGGAGAATTATTCAACAATGCAAGTGTTTGAAAGCATGTCAAGTAAGTTTTACACCAGTTTATCCAAGCGAGCAAAAATGAGAAGTTAAGCAAGAACTTTGCATGAAAAATGAGAAGCTAGCATTTTTGCTTAAGAGCTTTTTGGTTCTTCTTAGCAAGTATCTTTCTTCCTTTGCCATAAAATGATAAGAAGAAGAGGAAGAAAAGTAAGGGAGAAACTCATTCTCTAAAAAAAAAATCAAGAACCCAATCCATAATAAATGAGTTTCATTGAATCAAGCTTCTATTTTAACAAAGAAAATGATTCATTAAAAAGAATCAAGATGTTCATACAAAATCAAATCTCTTTTCTTGTAAGTAGAAGGAAGAAGGATTCAAAAGAATTAATTAAGTCATTAATCTAAAAATTCATGAATCAAAGCTTTCTTTTGCAAATAGAAAGATGATCTTGATTTAAAAAGAAAATCTAAGTTATGAAGAATAGAGAAATCCGAAAAAGGAATTCATACATTTGGAATATTTAGCATGCCTAATTCTCTTCTAATTAAATTAAACTGTTTCTCATTCAATTTCAAATCGTCAAATCATCAAAATCACTTTTCAAGAGATTCATTAAAAGTAACATAAATAGATTCATTAATCTCTTTTTGAAAAATTGATATAGTAGAAAAAAAAATTCAGGGAGAAAGCTTTCATCTTTTTTGGTGTTTCAATTCATGTGATTAATTTCTAAGTATGCTTAAGTTTTTCATATAAAAACCATCCATCTTGTTTAAAACCGAAAAAGCAACTTTCATTGTGACAAAGATCAATAAGCCATAAATCATAAAAAAAATCATCATGTATAACTTCAAAATCTCATAATCTCATGCATATTATAAAATCATTAAGCATGATACCAAAACTTTTAATATTTTCATTATGCATCATTAAATCATTAAAATTGATTTCATCAAGCATAACACATTTTCAATCAAAATCATTTTATTGTTATAGTTATGCATTTTTCTTTTTAGGTGAATCTAACTTTTCATACTTAGTCTTCCATACAAAAGCCATGCATTATCATTTATAATCGCAAGGCAATATGAAAATCAACATTATACATAATATTGCTTCTTAAAAATATACATAAGATTAATCTTATTGGATGTACAAGTATTAGATCAATCATTTTGTTTTATTTTCATGAAACATACAATTGTCATTATCATTTTCAAAATTACTAGCATGACCCCAAAATTTTTATTTTTATTAACAATTTACATATAATTATTTTTAACTAATTAAAAAAAAAACTCATGAAATATATTATGTAATTTCGAAATAAAGCAAAGGGGTTTTGGTTACCTCGTCATCGAAAGTCATTAAGGTATAGTTTACCACCTCACTTTTATTGGTTTGCTCCTTGTCTTCAAATATACTCGATTTATCCCATGTCGCCTTGAGCACTCTCTTCTTCTTTGGCAACTTCTTTTTAAGTTCATTATTATTCTTTGATTATTATTTTAAGAATTTTTTAAGCTTCATCGTGAGGAGTTCAAGGTCATCATCATCATCACTTGAGTCATCACTCAAGTGGTATTCTATTATTCGAAGTGTCAAATCCTTCCTATTCTTTGGAAGGTTATTCTCATGCTCATTTTGTGTCATACAACTCATTTCATAGGTCATTAAAGACCAAATAAGTTCTTCAAATTAAAAATAGTTCAAATTCTTGGCCTCTTGAATGATCGTTACTTTAGGGTCCCAACTCTTTAGAAGGGATCTCAATATTTTCTTAACTAGTTCAAAGTTAGAAAAACTTTTACTAAGAGCTTTTAGACTATTGACGACATCTGTAAAACAGATATACATATCTCCAATAGTCTCATTTGGTTTCATCCGAAATAATTTAAAATAATACATCAAAATATTTATTTTGGAGTCTTTAACTCTACTAGTGCCTTTGTATGTGATTTCGAGTGTGTGCCAAATGTCAAAAGCCGTTTCGCAAGTAGAAATCCGATTTAACTCATTTTTGCTCAAAGCACAAAATAAAGCATTTATAGCTCTAGCATTCAAAGAAAAAGTTTTCTTCTCCAAATCATTCCATTCATTTATTGGAATAAAAGACTTTTGAAATTTGTTTTCAATGATATTCCATAAGTTTAAATATATAGAAAGCAAGAAAACTCTCATTCGAGTTTTTCAATAAGTGTAGTCCATCCCATTGAACATAGGAGGAAGAACGATTGAAAAACTGTCTTGAAATCCGAAAAAAGTCATTTCTCTTAGGTGTTAAACCAAATGAGAAATAATTTAGCTCTGATACAAACTGTTAGGAATGAGTCGGCACTAAGAGAAATGGGAGTGTAGTGCAGCGAAAAAATTACTTCGGTTTGAAAATATTCATATAATAAACACTCGATTCCAACGAAAACCGTTTCGTAAAGATATTAACTTGAAAGAGTATGGGAGTGTAGTGAAAGCAGTTAGAAGGTAAAGCAATTTGTAGTAAAGGTAAATTTCTCAAAACGAAATGCAAACCGAGTTTTATAGTGGTTCGGTTGTCATGACCTACATCCACTCTACTGATTCCTCTTCCGTCGAGGCCACCGGCGTCCACTAACAATCTTCCTTCAATGGGCGAAGATCAATTACCCTTACAACTTGATTCTCCTTTTGACAAGTTCAGGAGAGAACCTTTAGAACCCCCATAACCTCCTCTCTTAAGCTTCTCTAACACTTAGAGTTTGTGAAGAGTTCACGCAAGATTACAACAGCATTTTCTTTCTTTTTCACTCTTAATTCTTGTGTATGTTAACCAGGGATGAGAGGGGTATTTATAAGCCTCAAGTTGATTTAAACTTGGAGCCTAAAAAGGTCTTATCTCGGGTTTCCTAGGTCCCAGCGATACCATCGCCTGCAGCACTAACACTAGGTAGTACCACCACCCAATCTAATGGTATCACCACTTGAGAGACTATGTCTGGGTGTTACCACCACCTAACAGTCTTGGAGACTAAGTCTGGGTGGTACCACTTCCTGACATAGTCTCGGAGACTGTGCAAGACGGTTCCTCCTATTGGGTTATTGTCTAGGCCTTTCACTTGGCCCAACACAGCCTAACCTTAGGTCCAATTGACCCCTAATTGAGTTAGCCCAATTCCAACCCAATTATGTGCTAACTACAAAATTTAAGATATACGCTAAGCTAAATAAGTCTGGTTTCTTCCGGTGATCTTTCAGCGAACTTTTAATGATCTCTCGACAATGTTCCAACGGACTCCTAGCAAGCTCCTGGACTTCACGACGATTTTCTTGGTGAGTTCCGATGAGCCTCTCTAGTAAGCTCCTGGATTTCTTGGTCAATTCCGACATAACTTACAACGAACGTTCCTACTTCCGACGAAATCTCGAACTCCCAATGAAATCTCATTCTTGACTCTAGGACTTCATTTTACTTTATGCCTTGATCACTATCGTATTTAATCCTGCACACTTAAAACCTACTTCGATCTAGATAACTATTCTATGGCTTAAATCAAATGTTGTCTGACATGTCATTGGGTCATTGACGCTTCGTCTGATTCTTTTACGCATCGTCCTCTCTTGCGGCCTATTGCCTAATCGGTCAATTGACCTCTGCAACTCTGATTTTTTTGGTATAATTTTTGCTCTTCTTGGCTCGATGCCTGAACCCATGACCCGAAGCCTTCTGTCGATACGTTGACCGATCCTTTGGCTCGACATCCAATCTTCTGACCTGTTCCATTCCGACCCAACATGATTCTTTCTACCTTAATTGTCTCTCCCTGATCGAAGCTTCCTGCATCACTCAAAACATAGATCAAATTAAAAACACTATCAATTGGTTTCATCATCAAAATCTAAGATTCAACACCTTAGACCTACGAGGAGGCTATTACAAGTATAGGCTCCGAGAAGTGACAAGAATCCATGAATTTTGATATAGATTTCATATACTCCATCAAGGTTTGGAACCTAGTTGATGCACCCGAGAGTCTTATACCCATTGGTTGCAAGCGGATCTTCAAGAAGAAGATCGGAGTAGATGGAAAGGTAGATACATATAAAGCAAGGCTAGTGGCTAAATGGTATCATCAAATCTAAGATGTTGACTATGACTAAACCTTCTCACCCATAGCCATGCTAAAATCTATCTAAATTCTATTAGCTATTATAGCACATTATGATTATGAGATCTGATAGATAGACGTGAAAACTATGTTCCTCAATGACAACCTAGAAGATGAGATATATATGATACAACCTATGAGATTTGTGTCCAAGGACTGCCCAGATAAGATGTGTAGGTTACTTAGGTTCATTTATGGGCTGAAGCTAGCTTCCCGAAGTTGGAACATAAGATTCGATAAGGTAATTAGATCTTATGACTTCGTTAAGAACGAAGATGAGCCTTATGTGTACAAAAAGGTAAGTGGGAACGCTATCACCTTGGTGTTATATGTGGATGACATCCTGATCATTGAGAATGATATTGAAATATTATTCATAATAAAGGCTTGGTTGTTAGGATCGGTAAATTAGTGCAGCGAATTAAAACTTGTAAGTTTGAAAACGATTTCATAAATACGTAGAGATTTCGATTCGACAATGAATGACTTAGTGAAAGTAGCTTGAGTAAAGTAAGAAGATAAAAACTAAAAGCTTGCTGCTATGTAAATAATGGTTTAAGAAAGATAAACACTCACACATTCAAGGAACACACCAATTTAAAGTGGTTCGATCAAAATGACCTATATCCACTTGCGAAACCTTCTTCGATAAGGCTCCCAACTTTCACTAGCAAATCACTTTGAAGGGGAAGGACAAATACTCCTCTTACAACCTTTTACAAGTGGTTCACACTCTTATAGATTTTTAAAGAGAAAGAGGGAGGTGAACACTCATGCAATTGAAAACAAGACTTGCTGAAGACTTTGCTAAGGCTTTATCTTAATCTCTAACTTCTCAAAGGTTGTATTCTCTACTGAGAATTGAGGGGTATTTATAGACCCTAAGAGGATTCAAATTTGGGCTCCAAATTTTGAATTCTCTTGGGTTCCCGATGCTGGCGGTGCCACCGCCTATCAATGTCTGACACTAACAGTGTACTGGCGGTGCCACCGCCAGACCTCTCGGGTGCTGGGTGGTGCCACCGCTCAGTCTAGCAGTGCCACCGCCTAGACTATTTTAGCTCACAGGTTAGGCTCCAAACTTGGCCCAAACCAGTCCGAACATGGGCCCAATTAGCTCATAACTGAGTTATAGGATTAACCCTTAATCCTAATCCTAATTACATGCAACCTATAAAATTAAGACATAGTCCTAAGTAAGTTTTTAACAGGAAACGTCGAGTTTCCTTTCGGCGAGCTTCCGATACACCCTCGAATTTCTTCCAGCGGACTCCTAGCAGGCTCCCGGTCTTGTGGCGAGTTCAGCGAGTCTTTGGCAAGTAGCCGAACCTTCTCGGTGATCTCCACGAACCTCCGATGATCTCTCCCGTGGACTTCCAAAAACTTCGGCAAGTCCTCGATTTCTTCTCGGTTGGTTCCAACAGCACTTCCGACGAATCTTCGGACTCTCAACAGACTCTCAAACACTCATCAAACTTGACTCTGGTAGACTTGCTTTATGTCTTCAATCTATCGTAGTTAATCCTACACACTTAAAATAAAACTTCGATCGAGACAATTAATCCTAAGCAATTAATCAACTTGTCCAGCATGTTATTAGTCCCTCGACGCTTTGTCCGATTCTTCGGCACATCATCCTCTCTTGCGGCCTATTGCCCAATTGGACAATTGACTCTACAACTCCGATATCCTTGGCACAATCTCTTATCTTCTTGGCCCGATGCCCGAATCTACGGCCCGAAGCCTTCTGTCGATACGTCGACCGATCCACTGGCCCGACGTCCAATCTTCTGACATGTTACTCTGGTGCAACATGATTTTCCTACTTTAATTTGTTAGGATCGAGAGCACTAAGAGGGGGGGGGGGGTGAATTAGTGCAGCGGAAATCTTTCAGCGATTAAAAAACGAAAGCTGCGTTCGTCCGATAAAAACGATTTCGATGTAAAAGCCGATTCACAGTTTGTATCTAAGTGTAGTTTACGCAGTTTGCGTCTAAATGCAGTTTGCGTCTAAATGCAGATTGCATCTAAGCGCAGTTTGTATTTAAGCGCAGTTTGCATCTAAGCGCAGTTTGCGTCTAAACACAGTTTGCATCTAAACACAGTTTGCATCTAAGCGCAGTTTGTGTCTAAACACAATTTGCATCTAAACACAGTTTGCGTCTAAGCGCAGTTTGCGTCTAAACACAATTTGCGTCTAAACACAATTTGCGTCTAAACACAGTTTGCGTTTAAGCGCAGTTTGCGTTTGAGCGCAGTTTGCATCTAAATGCAGTTTTACGTCTAAGTGCAGTTTTACGTCTAAGTGCAGTTTTACGTCTAAATGTAGTTTTGCGTCTAACGCAGTTTTACGTCTAAACGCAGTTTTACGTCTAAACGCAGTTTTGCGTCTAAACGCAGTTTTACGTCTAAATGCAGTTTTACGTCTAAACGCAGTTTTGCGTCTAAACGCAGTTTTACGTCTAAACGCAATTTTACATCTAAACGCAATTTTGCGTCTAAACACAGTTTACGTCTAAACGCAGTTTTTACGTCAAAGCGTAATTTTACGTCTAAACGCAGTTTTGAACTTTGAAAAGCGTTTTATGAATACGCAGAAAGCAATTTGCAGTATAAATGGAATCAAAGCGTAAGCGTAAACTGTAGTGTAAAGATCGTACGAAAACACCGATTTACGTCTGAATGCAGATTCGGAAAGATCAGAACTTAGAGACTTCGTTCAGTAAGCGCAGAGGGGCAGTAGCAATGTAGGAGGTTTGCAGTAATGATAAAGTGCTCAAAGTAAAAAAAGCAAACCAGCGATTTAGAGTGGTTTTGTCAGTCTTGACCTACTCCACTTTTGGCTTCCTCCTCCGGCGAGGTCACCGGCGTCAACTAGCTGCCTTCCTTCAATGGGCGAAGGCCAACTGCCCTTTTACAGTTTCACTCCTTTTGGCCAGGCTCGGGGAGACAACCCTTACAGATCCTTTCTCTCCTCTCTTTACAACTCAAGACTTGAAGAATAGAAAGAGGAGAACTTTTGGACTTTACACAAATTTGAGCTCTTAGAATCACAGAAAAAGATCAAGAATTCGGTGTAGATCTGTGTCTTTTCAGTGCTGAATGGGTGGGATATTTATAGGCCCCAACCCAGTTCAAATTTGGAGCTCAAAGCGATCAAATCCCGAATTCGGGATCAGGTGATTGCACCTCCCCTGACCGGAGAGGTTGCACCGCCGGCGAGCTTCGAGATCGAGCCCAGGCGGTTGCACCTCTCTCCGTCGGGCGGCTGCACCACCTGAAGTCTGGCTCGGAGATCGAGCCCCAGGCGGTGCCACCTCTGGCCGAGGCGGTTGCACCTCTGCTGAGCTCGAAGACCGAGCTTCGGCGGTGCTACCTCTGTCGGGGAGGTTGCACCGCCTATCTAGCTCAAAGATCTGAGCTCTCGGCGGTTGCACCTCTGGCTGGAAGCGGTTGCACCGCCAGTCTCGCTTGAGACATAGCCCAAAGCGGTTGCACCTCCTGGCCTAAGGGTTGTTACCGCTTGGTGCAATCGGGGTCCTATGGTTAGCTCCATTCGCCCCGATTTCAATCTTTTCGAGGGCCCAATTGCCCCAAGATTAAGCTAATAGGATCACCTCCCATTTTCCAACTTAATCAACGTGCTAACTATGATTAAATCTAAGACAATTTCTGCAGCGTTGCTCCGATCGTCAATCGCTTCTTCCCAGAGTTTCCGGCGAACTTCCGTCGATCATCCGATGAACCCTCGGTGATTCTTCTGCGTACTTCCGGCAAACTCCTGGACTTTGCGACGATCCACTTGACGAGTTCCGGCGAGCTTAAGCAGCAAGCTTCTGGACTTCTCGGATCTGTTCTCCATGAGAACCTCCGACGGCCGTCCAACTTCCGTCGAACTCTCGAACTCCCAACGTGATCATGATCTTGACTCGGCGCAACTCCTGCTGCTTGTCTAACTTTCATCGTAGTTAATCCTGCACACTTATCTCAACACATAGATTAGACAACAAATGACAATTGACTTCATCATCAAAATCCGAGATTCAACAATCTCCCCTTTTTTGATGACAATCAATGATAATGGAGTTATCCTTAACTCCCCCTATCTATATGCCATAGTTGAGATAAGTCAACCTTGAATTCAAGACCTAAGAATTCAAGTGACGTATTGATAAGTTAGATCAGTTAAACTTATCAATACTCCCATCATGATACCCATCATGATGTATCTCTTCAAGAATGATGTCAAGGCTTGACATACATCATCAAGTTTGTATGATTGTGTTTGTAGCTATTCATCATGTAATCATATAAAGCTGTGAAGGACTATTACATGATGCACACATTTGAGATTTTCTAGCTAGTTTGCATTTACTTCACAAGATAGGATATCAACTCAAGACATCATGCAAACTATAGCACATGTTCATATATCTCTTGGTGATGCAAGGATGGCATAACCATAACATTGTTTATAGCATAACTCAAGTATTTGCAACTATGACATAGACATGATTATGGCAGTTGTTTATCAATTCATATGTTTCTCCCCTTTGTCATCAACAAAAAAAGCATGATAGCATTATCAAAAAGCATGGTAGATGTGATTCCAATGAGATTATCACGCACATAAAAGGAAGGCATGACACATATAATACTTTAAATATCTCTTTTCCTTGTTATAGTTCGTTGCTTGAAGGAGGAAAGTCATTTTTTTTCAAAAAAGTTTTCATAAGAGTGTACAGGAAAATCCCATTTTTTAGCATTCAAACCGAAAAATGAACTTCTTATATGCATTCGGATATGAGTAAGCTACTGATTTTTTTAAAAAAAAACATTTGTCACATAATTTCCAACATGTTATTTGATCAAGTGATGCCAAGGCATGTAATAGTAATAACGTCCGAAAAATAATTTTAACTAGTTTAAGTATTCGAACACATCAACATTCCTAATTCTCTTCTTATGAAATCAAATTGTTCTTCACTTAGGGGTTTTGTAAAGATATCAGCTAGTTGATGTTTCAGTATCAATGAATTCTATGATTACATCATGATTAAGTAATATGATCTCGTATAAAGTGATGTCCATGTCAATATGTTTTGTTCTTGAATGTTGTATAGGGTTTTTTTGTTAGGCATATTGCACTTGTGTTATCACATTTAATGGGAATATTTTTAAGATGAACTTTATAATCTTCTAAGGTATTTTTCATCCAAATAACTTGTACACAACATGCACTTGCTGCAATATATTCAACTTCGGTTGTTGATAGTGCAACCAGTTTTTTTTTCTTGGATGACCAGGAAACATGGGCATGTCCTAAGAATTGACATGTTCTGATGTGCTTTTTTCTATCTAATCTACAACCAAATAAGTCCCAGCATCGGCATAAAGCAGTTAACTCAAGCTCCTCGATTTTGGGTACCATAATCCTAGATTTATGGTACCATTAAGATATCCGAGTATTCTTTTTTACTGCTTTGAGATGAGATATCTTAGGGTTTGATTGAAATCTAGCACAAAGTCCTACACTAAACATTATGTCTGGTCTAGTTGCAGTGAGGTAAAGTAAACTTCCTATCATACCCCTATAGGTTTTTTGATCGAAGCTTTCTCCATTTTCATCAATTTCTAACTTAGTGGAGGTGCTCATAGGAGTGTTAATAGCTTTTGAGTTATTCATATTGAACTTCTTTAGCAAACTCATAGCATATTTGGTTTGACTAATAAAGATGCCATTGCTTAGTTGTTTGATTTGTAGACCTAAGAAGAATGTTAACTCTCCCATTAGACTCATTTAGAATTCACGACTCATAGTTTTTTTAAAGGATTCACAAAGAGATTCATTCGTAGAACCAAAGATAATATCATCAACATAAATTTGAACAATGAGAAAATTATTTTCAAAGTTCTTGATGAATAATGTAGTATCAACCTTGCCTTTTATGAAATTATTTTCAATAAGAAAAGAACTAAGTCTCTCATACCAAGCCCTTGGAGCTTGTTTTAAACCATAGAGAGCTTTAGTTAATCTAAACACATGATTAGGGAGACTATTATTTTCAAATCCAGGAGGTTGTTCAACATAGACTTCTTCGGAAATAAAGCCATTAAGAAAAGCGCTTTTAACATCCATTTGAAACAACTTAAAATTATTACTGCTAGCATAGGCAAGGAGCATCCTTATGGCTTCCAATCGAGCCACAGGAGTGAAGGTTTCTTCGTAATCGATACCTTCTTCTTAGTTGAAACCTTTGGCCACTAATCTAGCCTTGTTTCTAACCACGATACCATTTTCATTTTGCTTGTTTCTGAAGACCCATTTAGTACCAATAACTAAATGGTCATTTGGCCTAGGAACAAGCTTCCACACTTCATTTCTCTCAAATTGATTTAATTCATCTTGCATTGCGATAATCCATGAATCATCTTTCATGGCTTCATCAATGCATTTGGGTTCAATTTGGGAGAGAAAGGCGGCATTTGCACAAAAGGTTTTAAGAGAAAATCGTGTTTGAACCCCCTTTGATGCGTCTTCTAAGATTAGTTCCTTAGGATGAGCATCTACATACTTCCAATCCTTGGGTAAGGAAATCTGAGAAGTGGATGCATCCAAGTTGCTAGTTGGAGACGGGGTTTGTTTTAAATTCAAAAGAATCAAAATTAACATCATCGTCAAGATCATTTTTTGTGATTTCAAAATCTCATTCAAAACAACATGAATGGATTCTTCAATAGTTAGAGTTCTTTTGTTAAAGATAATGAAAGGCTTTAGAAACTGTAGAATAACCAAGAAAGATTCCTTCATCTGGACTTAGCATCAAATTTTCCTAAGTTATCTTTTTTCATTCAAGATAAAACACTTACACCCAAAGACTTTAAAATATGAAACGTTGGGTTTTTTTTGTTCCATAACTCATATGGAGTTTTGGTTAGTAGAGGTCTCACTAGAACTCTATTTAAGATGTAGCATGCAGTATTTACGGCTTGACCCAAAAAATATTTGGGTAGGTTGTGTTCATTCAACATGGTTCTTGCCATTTCTTGTAAATTTCGATTTTTTCTTTCTATAACTCCATTTTGTTGAGGGTTTCTAGGAGTAGAGAAATTATGGTTGTATCCATTGAGTTCACAAAATTCACGGAAATCATGGTTTTGAAATTCACCACCATGATCACTTCTAATTGCGAAATCATAGAACCTTTCTCATTCTAAACGAGTTTGCAAAACTTGGTAAAAGATCTAAGGCATTCACTTTTTCTGTTTTAAGAAGTAAGTCCATGTGTATCTGCTATAGTCATCCACGATGACGAAAGCGTATTTGCTACCTCCTAGGCTTGATGTGGAGATGGGTCGAACAAGTCCATATGGATCAATTGTAAGGGCCTAGAGGTGCTTATTTGATTTTTAGATTTGAAGCTACTCTTAATTTGTTTACCTAATTGGCGGGCATCACATACATTATCTTTGATGAACTTGATATGAGGAATTCCTCTTACAAGTTCTTTGGATGATATTTGAGTGATTAGCTTCATGCTAGCATGACCTAATCTTACGTGCCATATCCAAGCATTTTCATTTAAAGCAGAAAAAACATGTTTCATTACATAAATCATTGATGTCAATAGTGTATACGTTATTTTGTTTTAATGCAATCATAGATATGTTTTTTTGTGTGGTTTTTTTAATGATGCAAGCATTAGATTCAAATCTGATAATATATCCTTTATCACACAATTGACTAATGCTCAGGAGGTTATGTTTTTTAGACCATCAACTAGCAAAATATCTTCAATAGAAAAGTTGGATTTGTTACCTATGGTTCCTTTGCCAATGATTTTACCCTTGTTGTTGTCTCCTAGAGGTGACATATCCTTCGTCTATGCTAGTGAGCTTAGAGAATTGGGATGGATCTCCGGTCATATGCCTTGAGCATCCACTATCAAGGTACCATCTCTTGCTCCTAGCTTGCGATGGTTTAGTTTTCTACAAGAAAGGATGATGTTTAGGTACCCATTTGCTTTTGGGTTCCTCACAAATAGATCTACATTTTCTATCATGTTGCATAGAATTTTTCATGGTTCCCTTAGGAACCCAAATCAATTTGTTTGGACTAAGTTTCCTGAATGGACAATAATGCGTCCTGTGTCCGAACTTGCAACAAAAGTTGCATTTGCTTTGATGTCTAACATGTAAGATGGGGCCTTTTATGAAGGTAGTTGGATTTTGGTGAGGACTCTTCACAAATCCAATCCCACTTCTTTTGGGAACATGACCTTTGTTTGTAAGGATCATGTTTAATGACTTGCTACCAACCTCGAATTTCTTCAAGGTGTCATTAAGTAGCAAGTTTTCTTTTTGAAAAGTTTCTAGATCATGACATTTGATACATGAATTTAAACTATCATGATATTCAATTTTTAACTTATTAAAATCACAAGTAAGACTATCATGCTCCTTTTTTAGCAATTTGTATTTTCTATTGATAGTCTTGCATTCATCAAATAAGTTATGGAAGGCATTTAATAATTCATCGAAAGATAAATCAGCATCTAATAAGTTTGTTACCTCCTCTCCGATGGCCATTAAGGCGTAATGAGCAACTTGCTCGGTGTTGGACTCCTCTTCTTCAGATGCGCTCGAGTCATCCCATGTTGCTTGAAGAGCCTTCTTCTTTGATGTTCTTCTTTTGACCTGGGGACAATCACTCTTGTAGTGTCCTGGCATTTTACATTCATAGCAGATCACTTGGTCCTTCTTGGGTTCAAGTTTATTTTTCGTATCATTCTTAAACTTGTTTCTTTTGAAGAATTTCTTAAACTTTCTTGTTAAAAGTGCCAAGTCATCATCACAGTCCTCATCACTTGAGTTTTCTCTCAAGTGGCATTCAGAAGTTTTAAGTGTCATATCCTTCCTGTTCTTTGGAAGGATGTCTTCTTGCTCTTCATAAGCTTTGCAAGTCATCTCATAGGTCATTAATGACCCGATTAGTTCTTCAAGAGGGAAGTTGCACAGATCTTTTGACTCTTGAATAGCAGTGACTTTAGGATCCCAACTTTTAGGAAGGGATCTTAGTATCTTATTTACGAGTTCAAAATCCGAAAAACTTTTTCCGAGTCCTTTTAGACCGTTGACGATATCCGTGAAATGGGTAAACATGTCGCCAATGGTTTCACTCGGTTTCATTCGGAAAAGTTCAAAAGAATGCAACAATAGATTGATTTTTGACTCTTTCACTCTACTTGTGCCCTCGTGGGTCACTTCAAGTGTGTGCCAAATATCAAATGCAATTTCGCAAGTTGAAACACGATTAAACTCGTTTTTATCAAGTGCACAAAATAAGGCATTCATAGCCTTTGCATTAAGAGCGAAAGCCTTCTTTTCCAATTCATTCCAATCGATCATTGGAAGAGAAGACTTTGAAAATCCGTTTTCAACAAGGTTCCACAGTTCAAAATCCATAGAAATAAGAAAGATCCTCATTCGGGTCTTCCAGTAGGTGTAGTCGGTTCCACTGAACAAGGGTGGACGTGTAATAGAATGCCCCTCTTGGTTTTCGGCGTATGCCATCTCTCTTGGGTTTTAATCCGTTAGAGAGTTAACCTTGCTCTAATACCAATTGTTAGGATCGAGAGCACTAAGAGGGGGGGGGGTGAATTAGTGCAGCGGAAATCTTTCAGCGATTAAAAAATGAAAGCTGCATTCGTCCGATAAAAATGATTTCGATGTAAAAGCCGATTCATAGTTTGTATCTAAGTGTAGTTTACGCAGTTTGCGTCTAAATGCAGTTTGCGTCTAAATGCAGATTGCGTCTAAGCGTAGTTTGTATTTAAGCGCAGTTTGCGTCTAAGCGCAGTTTGCGTCTAAACACAGTTTGCATCTAAACACAGTTTGCGTCTAAGCGCAGTTTGCGTCTAAACACAGTTTGCGTCTAAACACAGTTTGCGTCTAAACGCTGTTTGCGTCTAAACACAGTTTGCGTCTAAACACAGTTTGCGTCTAAACACAGTTTGCGTTTAAGCGCAGTTTGCGTTTGAGCGCAGTTTGCGTCTAAGTGCAGTTTTACGTCTAAGTGCAGTTTTACGTCTAAACGCAGTTTTGCGTCTAAATGCAGTTTTACGTCTAAACGCAGTTTTACGTCTAAACGCAGTTTTGCGTCTAAACGCAGTTTTACGTCTAAACGCAGTTTTACGTCTAAACGCAGTTTTGCGTCTAAACGCGGTTTACGTCTAAACGCCAGTTTTTTTACGTCAAAGCGTAATTTTCGTCTAAACGCGGTTTTGAACTTTGAAAAGCGTTTTATGAATACGCAGAAAGCAATTTGCAGTTATAAATGGAATCAAAGCGTAAGCGTAAACTGTAGTGTAAAGATCGTGCGAAAACACCGATTTTTTACGTCTGAATGCAGATTCGGAAAGATCAGAACTTAGAGACTTCGTTAAAGTAAACGCGCAAAGGGCAGTAGCAATGTAGGAGGTTTGCAGTAATGATAAAGTGCTCAAAGTAAAAGCAAACAAGAGATTTAGAGTGGTTCGGTCAGTCTTGACCTACTCCACTTTTGGCTTCCTCCTCCGATGAGGTCACCGATGTCAACTAGCTGCCTTCCTTCAATGGGCGAAGGCCAATTGCCCTTTTACAGTTTCACTCCTTTTGACGGGCTCAGGAGACAACCCTTACATATCCTTTCTCTCCTCTCTTTACAACTCAAGACTTGAAGAACAGAAAGAGGAGAACTTTTGGACTTTACACAAATTTGAGCTCTTAGAATCATAGAAAAGATCAAGAATTCGGTGTAGATCTGTGTCTTTTCAGTGCTGAATGGGTGGGGTATTTATAGGCCCCAACCCAGTTCAAATTTGGAGCTCAAAACGATCAAATCCCGGAATTCCGGGATCAGGCGGTTGCACCTCCTGACTGGAGAGGTTGCACCGCCTGGCAGAGCTCGGAGACTGAGCCCAGGCGGTTGCACCTCTCTGTCCGGGGGGCGTTACACCGCCTGAGTCTAGCTTCGGAGATCGAGCCCCGAGTGATGCCACCTCGGCCGGTTGCACCTCTCTCTGAGCTTCGAAGACCGAGCTTAGGCGGTGCTACCTCTCTGTCGGGGGAGGTTGCACTTACCTATCTTCTCAAGATCGAGCTCTGGGCGGTTGCACCTCCTGGCTAGGGCGGTTGCACCGCCCAGTCTCGCTGGAGACATAGCCCAAAGCGGTTGCACCTCGGCCTAGGCGGTTGCACCGCCTGGTGCAATCGGGTCCGAATGGTTAGCTCCATTCGGCCCGATTTCAATCTTTTTCAGGGCCCAATTGCCCCAAGATTAAGCTAATGGGATCACCTCCCATTTTCCAACTTAATCAACGTGCTAACTTCGATTAAATCTAAAGACAATTTTTTGCAGCTTTGCTCCGATCGTCAATCACTTCTTCCGGCGAAGTTTCCGGTGAACTTTCGTCGATCATCCGATGAACCCTCGGTGATTCTTCATGGACTTCCGGCAAACTCCTGGACTTTGCGACGATCCACTTGGCGAGTTCCGATGAGCTTAAACGGCAAGCTTCGGACTTCGGATCTGTTCTCGTGAGAACCTCCGACGACCGTCCGAACTTCCGTCGAACTCTCGAACTCCCAATGTGATCATGATCTTGACTCCGGCGCAACTCCTGCTGCTTGTCTAACTTTCATCGTAGTTAATCCTGCACACTTATCTCAACACATAGATTAGACAACAAATGACAATTGACTTCATCATCAAAATCCGAGATTCAACATAATTATCTCATCCTGGTCGAAGTATCCTGCATCACTCAAAACACAGATTAAATCATAAACACATATCAAGTGGTTTCATCATCAAAATACAAGATTCAACAATCTCCCCCTTTTTATGATGACAACCACTTGATGACGGAGTTAACCTTAACTCCCAGAGTTTAAACAAACTCCCCCTATCAATATGCCATATTGATAGAACCTTGAATTCAAGCTAAATTCAAGTCATTGCAAATGTTCATCATGAATATTTACAACACATCATCATGCATAACATGATCATACTTCTCCCCCTTTGTCATCAACAAAAAGGAGAAGTGTCACTTTCTATATGTTTGACATATAAAGTTCAATACATTGCATGAAAAAAAAATAATGTTAAATTTTATCATCATACAATCGAGCAATTAAAGATATGCAAGTTTAGCATGTTTGCTTTTCTTGAGATAGCAATTGTTTGCTTCTCTTTAGACTACAAGCTAACAATTTTTATGATATGCAAGTTTTGCTACATGCAAGCTAGCAAAAAATTTCAAAAGCAAATGCAAGATAGCTTTCTTGTGTAAGCTCATGATTCTTGCTTCCTATTGCAATGTGCAAGTTGCAAGTTTTTAAAATATCCAAGTTCAACACATTACATAATTAATATAATCTCCTAGTTTTATCATCATGCAATTTTGTTATTATCATCAATATGCAAGGTAGTATAATAGCAATTACTACAACATACAAGCTAGCAAATTTTACAATACTTTTAGAACATGCAAGCTAGCAATTTTGAGATGCTCAAGAAAGCATCCATTGCTTCTTGAAATACTCAAGTTTGCTAGATGTGCAAGTTAGCATGTTTTGCTTCTTGAGATAGGCAAAATTGCACATTTGGTATGCAAATTTTAGTACGCAAGTTATCAACTTTTACATAAAAAGTTAGCAAAAAGATGTGCAAGATGGACTATTTTGCCTCTTTTCAAAATATGTAACTTGGAACAAATTGCTTCTTTGAGATTTGCAAGATAGCACTTTTGCTTGATATTACAAGATAGCATTTCTTGCTTTTTGAGTTGAGCAAACTAATAAGTTTTGCTCCTTTTTGCGATATGTACATTTGTAATTTTTGCTTCTCTTGTCTTGTGCAAACTAGCTAGCTATCTCCCCTTTTGTCATTGTCAAAAAGAAGGGAAAACCCTTTGCATCAATTTCTAAATCATAACAAAGGTAAGTATCAATCTTATTTGTGCATCATTATGATTTCAAATTAAAATATGCACAACTTCAAAACTTTACATTTGTATCCTTACTTCATGCATTATACAAATAAATTAATCACTATGGGCATATCATACATGATACATCATTTTGGTAATAAATCATATCATTTATTAATATTTTGATCATGATACCAAGCATTCATCATTTAGAGCATTCATGATACACATTATATGCATATATCATCATAATAAAAAGCAATTGCATGCATAATTTCAAATCATAAATGTTTCAAATCATGATGGTATTAATTTATCAAATTGCATCCTATCATGCATGATCACAACTTCTCCCCATTTGTATTTCATGCATAATTTCATTTCATCACATTAGGAGTATCAAGAGGAATTAATTGGGTGACGAGATAAATATTTCATGAATACATGGAATTGTATAAAAAATTATATCATAAGTGTTTCATACATTCATATCATCACATGAAGGAATATAAACAAAAATTGATGATGAGACATTACTTCATGAATACAACAAAATTCATATAGCATATCATGGTTTATTAGAACTAGTCTTCTTTTTGGTGAATAGAAAAAATAGTAGGAGAGCAAGATCTCAATTCATGCATATCAAATATTCAATCATCAAAATCATGATTCATCTAGAAAATGCTCCTCTTTAAATATTCACATAGAGATCTTAGGATATCATGATATAGATAAAATTCATTCAATCTTGTAGGAGAAAAAGATATTAATTCAAGCATATAAAATTTCTCAATTCATTATGAATCATAAAAAGAATTGTGGTTCCGAAAAATAATGATTCATTTAGGAAAATTTTCTCTTTAGTGCACGACAAGAAAAAATATAACAATGATACCAATCATAATTCATTTGGATAGTAGATGCTAAAAAGGAACATAGAGGATAAAAGATCTTAATTTTTATAGAGTAAATCTCAAGTTATAAATCTTGAAAAATCAAGATAAAGCTCATTCAAATTCAAATTATCAAATCAAAATTATTTTTAAGAGATTCATAAAAAGATGATAAAATAGATTCATCAAACCAAGAATTTTCAAGAAAAATACTATTATCTATTTAGTTATTTCATATAAGCATGTCTTTGTCCTTTTTATGTCAATATATATATATATATATATATATATATATATATATATATATATATATATATATATATATATATATATATATATATATATATATATCATCAATCATTTAGGATCGAAAAATAATTTTTTTCATAAAATCCATCAAGATCATCATGTATAACTTTTAAAATCTCATTCATAAAATGGTTTCAAAACATTTAATATTTTCATTCCATCATTTTGCATTGGTTTCATTGAACATAATTTCGAATGATTCTTATAGAGAACTAAAACTTCTTTAGTTTTAATTTATATAATTGACTTTATCTTAGCATGCTCAAATTTTGTTCATATGTTAAAACCATACATCATGTTTGAAAACTAAATACAATGTTCAAAAATAAAAAAAATCATCAATCCTTGCATTCAAAAGCCATGCATCATTATTAAGCATGATATTAAACTTTTCAATATTTTCATTAAGACATGGTTTCAATCAAAATCGCAAATCATCAAAATACACGTTCTTACTTCTCAAGCACATACATAAGATTTATATTTAACATTTTATTACATTTTTATTTTTTAAACATTAAATTATTAAACATGTAATTTTCAAGAAAATTAATCATAAACTTAATTAAAAATAACTCATGAAAGGTATTATGTAATTTCGAAATAAATTAGGGGGATTTTGATTACCTCATTGTTGAAAGTGTTTAATGCGTAGTTTGCCACCTCGCCTTTCTTGATTTTTTCCTCATCTTCGAAGGAGCTCGATTCATCCCAATTTGTATTCTTCTTCTTGCGTTTAAAGCAAGTATTTCCATTCTCTTTGCTTTTTAATTTTTGTTTCATTTGTAGTTTAAGTTTACTATCACTCGAGCTTATGCTCGAGTGGTCTTCATATGTTTTATGTCCCAAATCCTTCTTGTCCTTTGGAAGGTTGTTCTCAAGTTCCCTTTTTGTCACATTGTTCATTTTGTAGGTCATTAGATACTCAATTAGTTCTTCAAGTGGAAATATTTTAAGATCCTTGGCCTCTTGAATGGCCGTAACTTTTGGATCCCAACTCTTTGGAAGGGATCTTAGAATTTTAGTTACTAATTCAAAGTTAGAAAAATCTTTACCAAGAGCTTTGAGTCCATTGATAACATCCATGAAACGGGTGTACATGTCTCCGATGGACTCACTTGGTTCCATCCGGAAGAGTTCATAAGAATGCACAAGAATATTAATTTTGGACTCTTTCACTCGGCTAGTGCCTTCATAAGTGACCTCAAGAGTTCTCTAAATATCAAAAGTCGAATCACAATTTGAAACGTGATTAAATTAATTTTTGTCAAGTACATAATATAAGATATTCATAGCCTTTGCATTTAGAGAAAACATCTTCTCCAAATCATTCCAATGGTTCATTGGAAGAGAAGACATTTCAAATCCATTTTCGACTATATGCCATAAATTCAAATCCAAAAAAAGTAAGAAAACTCTCATTCAAGTTTTCCAATAAGTGTAGTCCATCCCATTGAAAAAGGAAGGACGAATGAGAGAGTAACCCTCTTGAAGGCCGAAAAGAGTCATTTCTATTTGGGTGTTAAACCAAAGTAGAAAAACGTGGCTCGGATACCAATTGTTAGGATCAGAGCGGCGGCACTAAGAGGGGGGGGGGGGTGAATTAGTGCAGCGGATTAAAACTTGTAAGTTTGAAAACGATTTCATAAATGCGTAGAGATTTCGATTCGACAATGAATGACTTGGTGAAAGTAGCTTGAGTAAAGTGAGAAGATAAAAACCGAAAGCTTGCTGCTATGTAAATAACAGTTTAAGAAAGGTAAACACTCACACATTCAAGGAACACACCAATTTAAAATGGTTCGGTCAAAATGATCAACATCCACTTGCGAAGCCTTCTTCGATGAGGCTCCCAACTTTCACTAGCAAATCACTTTGAAGGGGAAGGACAAATACCCCTCTTATAACCTTTTACAAGTGGTTCACACTCTTATATATTTTCAAGAGAAAGAGGGAGGTGAAGACTCAAGCAATTAAAAACAAGACTTGCTAAGGACTTTGCTAAGGCTTTATCTCAATCTCTAACTTCTCAAAGGTTGCATTCTCTGCTGAGAATTGAGGGGTATTTATAGACCCTAAGAGGATTCAAATTTGGACTCCAAATTTTAAATTCTCTTGGGTTCCCGATGCTGGCGGTGCCACCGCCTGTTAGTGTCTGACACTGACAGTGTATTGGTGGTGCCACTGCGAAGTCCAGCGGTGTCACTGTCAGACCTCTCGGGTGCTGGGCGGTGCCACCGCCCAGTCTGGTAGTGCCACCACTAAGACTATTTCAACTCACTAGTTGGGCTCCGAACTTGGCCCAATTGGCCCCTAACCGGGTTATAGGGTTAACCCTTAATCCTAACCCTAATTATATGCAAACTACTAAATTAAGACATAGTCCTAAGCAAGTTTTTAACTGGCAATGTCGAGTTTCCTTCCTACGAGCTTTTCGACGAACTTCCGGCGGACTTCCAATACACCCTCAGATTTCTTCCGATGGACTCCTAGCAGGCTCCGGTCTTGTGACAAGTTTAGTGAGTCTTTAGCAAGTAACTGAACCTTCTCGGTGATCTCAGTGAACCTCCGACGATCTCTCTGGCGGACTTCTGAAAACTTCGGCAAGTCCTCGATTTCTTCTCGGTTGGTTTTGGCAGCACTTTTGACGAATCTTCGAACTCTCGATGGACTCTCGAACACCCATCAAACTTGACTCCAATAGACTTACTTTATGTCTTCAAGCTATTGTAGTTAATCCTGCATACTTAAAATAAAACTTCGATCGAGACAATTAATCCTAAGCAATTAATCAAGTTATCCAGCATGTCATTGGTCCCTCGATGCTTCGTCCGATTCTTTGGCACATCGTCCTCTCTTGCGGCCTATTGCCCAATCGGACAGTTGACTCTGCAACTCCGATATCCTCGACACAATCTCCGCTCTTCTTGGCCCAATGCCCGAATCCACGGCCCGAAGCTTTCTGTCGATATATCGACCGATCCACTAGCCCGACGTCCAATCTTCTGAAATGTTCCTCCAGCGCAACATGATTTTCCTGCTTTAATTGTCTCATCCTGATCGAAGTATCCTGCATCACTCAAAACGCAGATTAAATCATAAACACATATCAAGTGGTTTCATCATCAAAATATGAGATTCAACACAAGTATCAAGCGGATCCAAGCATGGAGCATTAGAAGGCAATAAAGTATATTCTTAAGTACTTGAGAAGGACTAAGAATATTTTACTAGTATGGAGGTAGCAGCCTCAAGGTTGAAGGCTACATAGACTCAAGTTTTTAGTTTGATGTCATTGATAGTAAGTCTTATTCGGGATATGTGTTTACCCTGAATAGAGGAGTAGAATACTAGAAGAGTTCTAAACAAGATCTTGTTGGGATCAAAAGCACTAAGAGAGGGGGATGAATTAGTGCAGTGGAAAACTTTTTAAATCGATTAAAACGACATTCATACGATAAAATCATTTTCGATGAAAACCATTTCGAAAAATTCTTCAACTTAAGAGTAAACAGAAGTATAGTTGATGTAAAGCAACGGAAGCAGTTTACAGTTAAGATAAGGAGCAGAATATAAATGCAAACTAAGATTTAGAGTGGTTCAGTCAATCTTGACCTACATCCACTTTTAGCTTCCTTCTCCGACGAGGTCACTGACATCCAATCTTCTGACATGTTTTCCTTCGGCACAACATGATTCTTCCTGCCTAAATTATCTCTACCTGATCGAAGCATCCTGCTTCACTCAAAACGTAGATTAAAACACATATTGATTAGTTTCATCATCAAAATCTAAGATTCAACAATCTTCCCCTTTTTTATGATGACAACCAATCGATGACGAACTTAACCTAAACTCCCGGTGTTTAAACAAACTCCCTCTATCAATATGTCATATTGATAGAAACTCTTGGATTCAAAAATCCAAGCAACATGTCATGATAAAATCATGACATATAATCAACATACTTCTCCCCCTTTATCATCAACAAAAAGGAGAAGTACCATAATCAAGTGTTTGTGATATAAATTCATATAAATTCAACTCATTGCATGAAAAACATAATATCCATTTTTACCATCATTGCATAAAATCATTTTCGATGAAAATCGTTTCGGAAAGTTCTTCAACTTAAGAGTAAATGGAAGTATAATTGATGTAAAGCAACGGAGGCAGTTTGCAATTAAGATAAGGAGCAGAATGTAAATGCAAACCGAGATTTAGAGTGGTTCAGTCAATCTTGACCTACATTCACTTTTGTCTTCCTCCTCCGACGAGGTCACCGACGTCTAATCTTCTAACATGTTTTACCCCAGCACAATATGATTCTTCCTACTTAAATTGTCTCATCCTGATCGAAGCATCCTGCGTCACTCAAAATATAGATTAAAACACATATTGATTGGTTTCATCATCAAAATCTAAGATTCAACAATCTCTCCCTTTTTTATGATGATAACCAATCGATGACGAAGTTAACCTTAACTCCTAGAGTTTAAACAAACTCCCCCTATCAATATGTCATATTGATAGAAACTCTTGGATTCAAAAATTCAAGCAACATGTCATGATAAAATCATGACATATAATCAACATACTTCTCCCCCTTTGTCATTAACAAAAAGGAGAAGTACCACAATCAAGTATTTGTGATATAAGTTCAACTCATTAGATGAAAAACATAATATCCATTTTTACCATCATGCAAGTTTGCTATCATTAAAATACAAGTTAGCAAAAAAAAATTTCAACCTTTTAAAACATGCAAGTTAGCAATTTTGAGATGTTCAAGAAAGCAACTCGCTTCTTGAAATATAAATTTTGCTAGATGTGCAAGTTAACTTTTTGCTTCTTGAGATAGGCAAGATAACACTCCTTGGTGATATTTAAGATAGCAAGTTCTACATCATGCAAGCTAGTGAATCTTACAATATTTTAGGATATGCATAATCACCAAAGCATCATAAATTTTAATGATATGCAAAATTACAAATTTTGCATGTTTGCATTTGTGCGTCCTAAAATTTGCAAAATAGCACTTTCTTGGTGATATTCAAAATAGCAATTTCTTTTCTTTTGAGAAGTGTAATTTTTTTCTTTTTTCTTGAATTGTGCGAGCTAGCAAATTAGCTTTCTAGCCTGTTTTGCTCCCCCTTTGTCATTGTCAAAAAGAAAGGAAGACCCTTTACGTTAATTTCTAAATTATGACAAAGGTAAATAGCAAAGATGAAAATTCAAGTCATGAATATCAAAATAATTATTTTATCATGAATATTTCATCATTGCATGCATCATTATCATAAGTTAAAGTATTGCATGCATAATTCTAAATCATCATGTATATAAAATCATCATTACATGCGTGATTCCAAATTATCATTTATTTCACATCATGATGGTACCAATTTTATCAAATTACATCCTGCATGATCAAAACTTCTTATTTGTATACATTAAAATAAATTAATGAATATTTCATGTATTCATATCATCACATAAGGAATATCAAGAAGAATTATTGGATGATAAGATAAATATTTTATGAACACAAGGAATTGCATAAAAATCATATCATGAAAAGATAAAATCATATGAATACCAAAAGACATTATTCATTTTGATACATCTTCTCTTAAAAAAAAATGAAAGGAATTCCTAGGAGATTATGATATAGATAAAATTCATTCAATCTTGTAAGAGAACAAGATATTAATTCAAGCATATAAAATTTCTCAATTCATTATGAATCAAAAAAAAATTGTGGTTTCGAAAAATCATGTTTCATTTAGGAAAAGTTTCTCTTTAGTATACGACAAGAAGAAATATAGAAATGATACCAATCATGATTCATTTGGATAGTAGATGGCAAAAAGAAACATTGAGGATAAAATATCTCGATTTTTATAGAGTAAATCTCAAGTTATAAATCTCAAAAAATCAAGATAAAACTCATTCAAATTCAAATCATCAAATCAAAATCATTTTCAAGAGATTCATAAAAAAATGATAAAATAGATTCATCAAAGTCAATAAGATAGAGAAAAAGAATTTTCAAAAAAAAAAATTCTCTATTTAGTTGTTTCATACAAGCATGCCTTTGTCCTTTTTATGCCAAAAAATATATATATATCATCAATCATTTAGGATCAAAAAATAAATTTCGTCATAAAAACCATCAAGATCAATAAATCACAAAAATCATCATGTATAACTTTAAAATCTCATGCATAAAATCATCAAATCATGATATTAAAATTTCAATATTTTCATTACAACTTTATGCATCATTAAGTATACAATCGTCATGACACTTACACTATTTCATATAAGTATGCTTATTTCATTTATGTCAAATCAAAATATACATCATTTTTTTTAAATCAAAAAAGACACTTTTATTATCGTGAAAATTGATAATCCATAAATCATAAAAATAATTATGCATCATTTTGAAAGAAAACTCATTAAGCACGATCATTATGCATTGCTTCAAATCAAACATTATTTCATATATTTTTAAAATATTTATCATGATAGGACATACAAGGTAAAGAAATCATTAAACATAAAGCATATTTATCAATCATGGTTTTATTAAGCATAAGGTATTTTCAATCAAAATCATTTTGTTATTTGTTGTAGTCATGCATTTTTTTTTTGGTGAATTTATTTTTTCATGCTTAGTTTTCTATACAAAAGCAATGCATCATCATTAAGTATGATATTAAACTTCTTAATATTTTCATTAAAACATCATGGTTTCAATCAATATCGGAAATCATCAAGATACACATTTTTTCTTCTTAAGAAAAGCATACATATGATCATTAGATTTAAATCTAACATTTTATTTCATTAACATAAAACATATAATTTTCATTATTATTTTTAAAATTACGAGCATGATCATATTCTTGTATTTATAATTTTTTAAACATGTAACTTTCAAGAAAAATAATTATTCTAAAAAAAATGAATCATGGAAAACATCAAGTAATTTCAAAATAAATTAAGGGGGTTTTGATTACCTCATCGTTGAATGTCGTTAAGGTGTAGTTTGCCACCTCGCCTTTCTTGATTTTCTCCTCATCTTCGGAGGAGCTTGATTCATCATAATTTTTGTTCTTCTTCTTGCATTAAAAGCAAGTAGTTTCGTTCTTTTTGTTCTTTAATTTTTATTTTATTAACTTTTTAAATTTCTTAGTGAGTAGTTCTTGTTCACCATCACTTGAGCTTATGCTCGAGTGGTCTTCAAATGTTTTATATCCCAAATCCTTCCGGTTCTTTAGAAGATCGTTTTGTTCATCATGTTTATCAAGTGCATTGTGCACCATTTCATATGTCATCAATGTATCGATAAGTTCTTTAAGTGGAAAAATATTTAAATATTTTGTTTCTTGTAAAGTTGTTACTTTTGAATCCCACTTCTTAGAAAGAGAACGCAAAATCTTATTCATGAGTTCAAAGTTCGAAAAACTTTTACCAAGTGCTTTTAAACTATTGATGACATCTGTAAAACTGGTGTACATATCTCCAATAGTCTCTCTTGGTTCCATATAAAATATCTCAAAATCATGCATCAAAAGATTTACTTTAGAATTTTTTACACTACTTGTGCCATCGTGTTGTTTTCAAGTGTATGCCAAATATCAAAAGTCGTTTCGCATAAAGAATCACAATTAAATTTGTTTTTGTTTAAAGCACAAAACAAGACATTCATAGCCTTTACATTTAGAGAAAACGTCTTCTTCTCCAAATCATTCCAATGATTCATTGGAAGAGAAGATATTTTAAATCCGTCTTCAACTATGTGCCATAAATTCAAATCCAAAGAAAGTAAGAAAACTCTCATTTAAGTTTTCTAATAAGTATAGTCCGTCCCATTGAAAAAGGGAGGATGAATGAGAGAGTAACCCTCTTGAAAGCCGAAATGAGTCATTTCTCTTAGGTGTTAAACCAACTGAGAAATAACGAGGCTCTAATACCAATTGTTGGGATCAAAAGCATTAAGAGGGGGGGGGGTGAATTAGTGTAGTAGAAAACTTTCATCGATTAAAATGACGTTCATATGATGAAATCATTTTCGATAAAAACCGTTTCGAAAAGTTTTTCAACTTAAGAGTAAACGAAAGTATAGTTGAAGTAAAGCAATGTAGGTAGTTTGTAGTTAAGATAAGGAGCAGAATGTAAATGCAAACCGAGATTTAGAGTGGTTCGGTCAATCTTGACCTACGTCCACTTTTGGCTTCCTCCTCCGACGAGATCACTGACGTCCAATCTTCTGACATGTTTTCTCCCGGCACAACATGATTCTTCCTGCTTAAATTGTCTCATCCTGATTGAAGCATCCTGCATCACTCAAAACGTAGATTAAAACACATATTGATTGGTTTCATTATCAAAATTCGAGATTCAATAGATACTACTGCTGACTCAACCATAGATGTAGAGTATGTTGCTATAGTAGAGGCAACAAAGGAGGGAGTCTGGATAAAGAAGTTTATCATAGATTTGAGAGTCGTACCAAGCAGCAAGGAGCCAATTCCCTTATATTATGATAACTATAAGGCAATTGCTCAAGCGAAAGAACCCAAGTCCCATTAGAAGCCAAAGCATATTCTGAGGAGATTACACCTGATCAGAGAGATCGTGACCCAAGGAGATGTAGCAATGGAAATAGTTATATCTGAAGATAATATTGCGGATCCACTAACAAAGCCGTTGTCTTATATTATTTTTTAGCATCATAGGGGTCTGATGGGGATCAGATATATAGGTGATTAGCTTTAGGTCAAGTGGGAGATTGCTAGTCATAGGTGCCCTGCAAGCCAATCACATGAGTGATGACACGTGTGACATGATACACATTCTTTTTGCTTATTATATCTTAATATTTTATCACTTTATATTACTTATTGCATATATACATATATATATTGTGATGTCCATGGATCTATGTGCTAGTCATAGGTGCCCAGCAAGCCAATCACGTGAGTGATGGCACGTGTGACTTGATACAGAATCTTTTTGCTTATTATATTTTGGCGTATATCACTTTATAACTATTGCATAAATGCATATATATATATATTGTGATGTCCTTGGATTTGTGCAATGGGAATCGGATCGTGATGAGATCACGATAATGAGATCGATTCACCTTTAAACACATATCCTAAATAATCCCTACCATAGGTTACCGAGAGGGACATCGTGATAACCGGATAGACTGGTGTGTTTGTATACCCGTCCATATGATGGATGCAAAATGGTCTCATAGCTGCTCGTGGGACACACTAGGGATACAGATCAGGTGCTCATTGGAGAATGAGTTCACTTTGATTGATCCGCTTACGGAATGTTTGGGTGGTTGATGATGCCTTGTTGTCGAGGCAAATGATTCCGTAGTCCTAGTGGTGTATCTGGTCCTTAGAGTTGAGACACCAAGGATGTCCCGATGAGTGCTCCACTCTTTGATACCGAGACTTATAGGTTTAGCTGTCCCGGATCTAGTACAACCGGTCATTGGGAGTGGTAGTCGACCTTTACGATGGCTATTGAGTGTCGATAGAGGATCATCCACTCTCGGCGTCATGAGAGGAATATCCCATGTGTTCTTGCTCGCACAAATCCCCGCGAGGTCATTCGGGTTGAGAGAGAAAGAGTTCTCCCGAGAATCCGATTAGAGCGAGACTTCGGTAGAAACCGTATGGGTCCGACAACACTATGCTCGATATACGGTCTCCGGGATATTAGATGGATGAGGGACTATAGGTACATGGTAACGAGGACGACAGGTCTAATGGATTGGATTCCCCAGATCGTCGTCCGGGGACTACGGCGTAGTGGCCTAGTACGTCCAAGAAGTCGATGAGTCGTCAGTGAATTATTACGCAGATAATAATTCACCGAGTTAGAAGGAGTTCTGACAGGTATGACTCACTCGGCCAAACTCGATATTGGGCCTAGAGGGTCACACACATATGGTAGGCATTGCGATGAGTAGAGGTTCGGATATGAGATATCCGACGAGCCCCTTGTCTTATTGGATGCAGATCCAATACCCATTAGGAAAGGACCCATTAGGGTTTGACACGGGATCTCTATAAATAGGAGGGATTCACGACCTCATAGGCTAGAGTCTTTTGCTTGCCCTTCCTATTCTCCTCTCCCTCCACCCTCAGAGGCCCGGAGTTTTGAGGAGGGTCGTCGAACCCCTGCTGTGTGGATCACCGCCAGAGAGGAGGACGCTTGACCTCCTTCACCCTCTCCTAAGGATCTGCAAGGAAACAGGATATATCGATCTCCCTAGGTAACACAATCTCTATCTATACGCGGTTTTGTGTTTTGTGGATTTTTACGCACCAATCTTCGCACGACCAAACAACTTTTTTTGGGAATCGGGGATTTTTTGTTTTCTTGTTCTTCCGCTTTGCGCATATGATGTCGCCCCCATGATTTCCCCAACAAAGGTATCGAGCCAGTTGTTGTTCGTGCGAATGATTGGTTTAGAACCCGCGTGTGTTGTGTTTAGGAAGAATATTGACGTCAAAATCGTTGACGCAAAAAAGCAAGGAAGGGCAGCAACAGTTGCTGCCCTCGATCTGCATGCTCCCGCAGCCACCGCAGCGGCAATGCAATGACCAAAGACAAAGTCGCATAAGATGCGCAAATCTTCAGTCAGATGTGCCGCCGGCGGTCTGCTTTGCAGCAGACTTATGGCCGGCCAGCTGGCAGCCCAGGGAGAGGCGCGCGGGCCGTGACCCATGGCGGGGCGCCAGCAGCAAAGAAGGCAGAGGAGGCAATCACTGGCCGGCCCGGCCGAAAGGAAGCGGCCAATGGCCGCCGCAGGCGCCGACGCGGCGACACCGCCGCCGCTTGCCCCCGGGTGAAAACCCCCATTGTGGGCGGCCGCCCCGTGATAAAGACCGCCCTTCTGAAAGCGGGCAGCGCCCACCCGCGGCCGACATCGCCGCCAATGGGCGTCGCCCCCGAGGCGAGGGCATTGTTTCCCTCGCCCGCCTGATGCCGCACGGCGGCGGTGGCGGCGACGGCAGCAGCGGAAGGGGAAAGGGCATTAGGGTTTTTCTGGGAAAAGACAATTTTGCCCCTCGGAATTTGGGAAATTCCAGTTTCTGTCTTTTGTCAAAATTACGAAAATACCCTTAGGAATTGAGAAATTCCCTACATGTCCCTGATTTCAGAAAATATTAATTAATTAAAAGGTTTAGTTGATTATTATTTTTATTATTATCTAGTAGTCCTACATGATGATGATTATTTATACATATAATGTATGATATGTGGACGGATGATCATGGACCGTGTGATGTGTGTACTTGTGATTATTATTATTGAGGTCTGCGAACCTCCATTATATTTCTCGTTTATTGTCGGGCCTACGTGCCTATGATTAAGTTGTAATCACATGAGGAGCGCTTAGGGGGCGTGGATGGATCGATAGCGAGACCCACGAGATCGGACGATCGTGATGCATGGAGATGCATCAAGATGTCGACAAGAAACCGACGAGGACGAGATGGACGATCACAAGGGCATGGAGATGCACCGTTGCACACATAGATCTTGATGTGAGTGATTAGGCCTCATGGCTCGGGGCCTAATCATATTAGGTTGTGGTCCATGATCATCCGATGTGATTGCTTATACACATACTAGATATATATATATATTTGCATGCGATGTAGATATATATTAAATATGTATATGTGTGACATGTCATATTAGGAGACCAAATTATAGAAACATCTATCGATAATATTAAATTCGGTAAACGGAGGCAATTAGATTGACCCACGGCCTTCCATCGTTATGAGTAGGAACCGATTCCCGGTGTAGGTTGAGTTGGTCGAGTCCCTCGAGACTCACCTATATCGCGATTAAGCTATCTTGCTTACGACATAGAGATGTCACCGGTGACCCGAGGACATGGTATGCTTGGTCGAGTCCCTCGAGGGTATATCATCAAATCGGACTCATCTTGTAACGAAGGTGTTGACTTAACCGAGCATCATGGTTGGTCGAGTCCCTCGAGGCCATGGTGATTCTGGAGGTCGAACAGGGGCGGGAATCACAAGGAGTTGTGATCGGCAAGAGTTGCCTACCTTTTAGGCTTAGTGTGATTGGTCGAGTCCCTCGAGGTTACACTAAGACGCCGATTGAATCCCGATCCCCACTAGAAGTCTGCACGAGACTTCCGTTTCACGTCTTTGAGGGTGTCGCGGACTCGTTAGTAAAATAGTGGGGAGCATATTAAGATAGAAGTCCATATCTTGATAGTTTATTTCTTGCAAAATCTGCATGTTATTCATTTCTGCTACATCTTTATTTTCGGAAAATGTCGCTTTCAAATCCCTTTACGTGGCATACTTGATGTCAACCGCCTTCTTCGGTCCAAATTATAATGGATTGGCTCAGAATCTTGAGAATTGTTCTCACAGCGGAGAAAATCGTATGCGTCCTTGATACAGTGATGCCTGCCCTCAAGAAGGGCAAGCGAGGATGAGATCGCCGCTTCGTGAAGTACATTGATGACTCCACTCTTGCTCAGTGCTATATGTTGGGCTCTATAACTCCAGAGTTACAGAGAGAACATGAAAAGATGGATGCCAGATCCATTCTCCTACATGTCCGAAAATTGTTTGAGGAACAGGGAAGGACTCAACGATATGAGATATCCAAGAGCCTTTTCCGCTCTAGGATGACTGAGGGGACACCGGTTCATAACCATGTCATAAAGATGATTGAGTGGATAGAGAAACTCACAGGTCTAGGAATGGTCCTAGAGGATAACTTGTGTGTGTACATTGTGCTTCAGTCCCTACCAGATTCCTTTTCACAGTTCATAATGAATTTTAATATGAACAAGCTTGAGGTGACTCTCCCAGAGCTCCTCAATATGTTGAGGGAGGCAGAGAGTACTATTAAGAAAGAGAAGCCAATTCTCTACACCGGGTGAGACCAGAGAAAGAAAAGGAAAGCGAAAAGGTCCCTAAGAAGGGAAAGGGCAAGGGCAAACAAGGTAAAGCAAAGGTTGCTAAGAAAGACCCAAAGAAAGGACAAAGGCCAGTGCTTCCACCGTGGTAAAGATGGGCATTGGAAGAGAAACTGCAAAGAGTACCTTGCAGAAAGGGGCTAAACAAAAGCTTGATGAAGCTTCGGTACATTCATGATGAGTCTCCATTTGTCGTAATCTTATGATAACACATGGGTATTGGATACCGGTAGTGCTTATCATATATGCAATTCGTTCTGCGTGTTCTAGCAAGGCCTAGGAGACTACTGAGAGGCGAGATGGACCTCAAGATGGGTAATGGAGCAAAAGTTGCTGTATTAGTCGTTGGCAGGTCGCCCTACATCCGCTTAGTGGAGCTTTTATTGCATTAGATGCATGTTATTTTGTTCCTTCTATTATCAAAAACATTATCTCCATTTCATGTTTAACAGTTAGTGGATATAAATTTGTTTTTTTGAGAACAATGGTTGTTCGATATTATTAGATGATAAGATCATCACGAAAAAGAACATTGCATAATGGTTTATTTATGTTAGACACCACTCCACATATCATGAATGTAAATGTGTCCAAAAGGAAACGAGATGAGTTGAACAAAGGCATACATGTGGCATTGTAGGCTAGGTCACATCCATGAAAGAAGGATTCAAAAGTTGCTAAATGATGGATATCTAGATCCATTCGACTATGTGTCATATGCGACTTGTGAGTCTTGTATTCGTGGAAAATCCCACCAAATCTCCATTTAGTAGAACTGGAGAGAGAGCCAATGAGTTGTTGGAACTCATACATAGTGATGTATGTGGACCCATGTCAACTCATGCCATTGGAGGTTACTCCTACTTCATTACATTTATTGATGATTTCTCAAGGTATGGATATGTGTACTTAATGAAGTACAAGTCCGAGGCCTTTGAGAAATTCAGAGAGTATAAGAATGAGGTGGAGAACCGTGACTGAAAAGAGTATCAAAACTCTTCGATCGATCGAGGAGGTGAATACTTAAGTGAAGAGTTTACTCGGTTCCTCAAGGACCATGGGATATTATCCCAATGGACACCTTCTTATACACCTGAGCTCAATGGTGTCTCTGAAAGGAGAAATCGTACATTATTAGATATGGTACGGTCCATGATGAGTTTTTTGACCTACCCATCTCATTCTGGGATATGCCCTAGAAACCGCATGACTTACCTTTCGAACAGAGTTCCAACTAAGTCGGTAGTGTCTACACCATATGAGATATGGAAAGGGAAGAAGCCTGATCTTAAGGTTGTTAAGATCTGGGGCTGCCTGCCCCATGTTAGAAGACACAACCCCGATAAGTTAGAATCAAGGACGAGCGATGCAAATTTATGGGATACCCCAAGGAAACTTGTGGGTATTATTTCTATCATCTCGAGGACCAAAAGGTCTTTGTAGCTAAAGAGCAGTGTTCCTTGAGAAGGAACACATTCTTGACAGAGAGACAGTGGGAGAATGATAGAATTGAGCGAGGTTGGAGAACCAAGCTCAAGCACCACTCTGACCAGAATGCGTTCGGGTACCTAATACACAAGTATCAACTTTATGCAGGTCCGATAGAGTATCCCATCCTCCCGAGAGATATGTGGGACATATTAGAGCAGAGGATGTAGAGGATATTGATCCTCGGACCTCTGATGAGGCTATTATGAGTATAGACTCCGGGAAGTGGAAAGAAGCCATGAATTAGAGATGGATTCTATGTACTCCCATAAGGTTTGGAACCTAGTTGATGCTTGAAAGGTATTGTACCCATCGGTTGCAAGTGGATCTTTAAGAAAAAGATCGGAGTAGATGGAAAGGTAGAGACCTATAAAGCAAGGCTAGTGGCTAAGGGGTATCGTCAAAGGCAAGGTGTTGACTACTGACGAAACTTTCTCACCAGTAGCAATGCTAAAAAAATCCATCAAATTCTATTTGCTATTGCAGCACACTATGATTATGAGATCCGGCAGATGGATGTGAAAACCGCATTCCTCAACGGGAACCTCGAGGAGGACGTGTATATGATGCAACCCGAGGGATTAAGTGTCCAAGAACTGCCCAGATAAGGTGTGTAGGTTACTTAGATCCATTTATGGACTAAAGCAAGCTTCCCAAAGTTGGAACATAAGATTTGATGAGGCAATCAGATCTTATGACTTAGAAGAAACGAAGATGAGCCTTGTGTATACAGAAAGGTAAGTGGGAGCACTATCACCTTTTTTGGTGTTATATGTGGATGACATCCTCATCATTGGGAATGACATAGGAATACTATCCACAAAGTAAAGGCTTGGTTATCTAGACACTTCTCCATGACGGACTTAGGGAAGCATCTTATATCTTGGGGAATCTATAGAGATAGATCCAAGAGGATGCTTGGCTTGTCCCACCAAAGTACATAAAAACTATTGTCAAAAGGTTTGGCATGGAAAATTCCAAGAGAGGTCTCATACCCGATGAGACATGGGATATCGCTTTCTCTGAGTATGTCCCCAAAGACTCCAGGAAGAAAGGGCTTAACATAGATATGATACCTTATGCCTCAAAGAATAGGGTCTATCATGTATGCCATACTATGTACTAGGCCTGATATAGTGCATGCTCCGAGTGTCACGAGGCGGTGTATCAGTGGATCCAAAGCTTGGAGACCGGAAAGCAGTAAAGTGTATCCTTAAGTACTTGAGAAGGACTAAGGATCTTTTACTAGTATATGGAGGTAATAGCCTTAAGGTTGAAGGCTACACCGACTCAAGTTTTCAGTCGATGTCGATGATAGCAAGTCAATTCAGGTATGTGTACACCTTGAATGGAGGAGCAATGTCTTTGAAGAGTTCCAAGCAAGATACCACTTCACTGACTCGACCACACGAGGCGGATACATTACTGCATCGATGCAGCAAAGGAGGAGTCCGGGTGAAGAAGTTCATCACAGATTTGGGAGTCGATACAAATAGCGATAAGTCGACTTCCTTATATTAATAAACTATGGGGTGATTACTCAAATAAGGGAACCCGGGTCTCATCGAAGTGTTAGGAGGTTCCAACTTATAAGAAAGATCGTAACTTCGAGGAGATGTAGCAAAGAAAGAGTTCCATCCAAGATAACATTGCGGATCCAACGACAAAGCCGTTGTCTCATTTTGTCTTTGAAGCGTCCGGGTCTGATGGGGATCAGACACATAGGTGATTGGCTTTAGGTCAAGTGGGAGATTGCTAGTCATAGGTGCCCAGCAAGCCAATCACGTGAGTGATGGCATGTGTGACTTGATACAGAATCTTTTTGCTTATTATATTTTTGGCGTATATCACTTTATAACTATTGTATAAATGCATATATATATTGTGATGTCCTTGGATTTGTGTAATGGGAATCAGATCGTGATGAGATCACGATAATGAGATCGATTCACCTTTAAACACATATCCTAAATAATCCCGGTCATAGGTTACTCGAGAGGGACATCGTGATAACCGGATAGACCGGTGTCTTTCAGATACCCGTCCATATGATGGATGCAAATGGTCTCATAGTCGCTCGTGTAGGGACACTAGGGATACAATCTGAGTGCTCATTGGAGAATGAGTTCATGATTGATCCGCTTACGGAATCTTTGGATGGTTGATGATGCCTTGTTGTCGACAAATGATTCCGTAGTCCTAGTGGTGTATCCGGTCCTTAGACTTGAGACACCAAGGATGTTCTAGATGAGTGCTCCACTCTTTGATACCGAGACTTATAGGTTTGGCTGTCCCAGATCTAGTACAACTGGTCATTGGGAGTGGTAGTCGACCTTCACGAGGGCTATTGAGTGTCGATAGAGGATCATCCACTCTCGGCGTCATGAGAGGAATATCCCATGTGTTCTTGCTCGGACAAATCCCCGCCGAGGTCATTCGGGTTGAGAGAGAAAGAGTTCTCGTGAGAATCCGATTAGAGCGAGACTTCGAGTAGAAACCGTATGGGTCCGACAACACCATGCTCGATATCTGGTCTTTGGGATATTAGATGGATGAGGGACTATAGGTACATGGTAATCGAGGACGAGACAGGTCCAATGGATTGGATTCCCCAGATCGTCACGGGGACTACTGGCGTAGTGGCCTAGTACGTCCGAGAGTCGATGAGTCAGTGAATTATTACAGAGATAATAATTCACCTGAAGTTAGAAGGAGTTCGACAGTATGACTCACGGCCAGCTCGATATTGGGCCTAGAGGGTCACACACATATGGTAGGCATTATGATGAGTAGAGGTTCGGATATGAGATATCCCATCCAGCCCTTGTCTTATTGGATGCAGATCCAATACCCATTAGGGAAGGACCCATTAGGGTTTGACACGGGATCTCTATAAATAGGAGGGATTCACAGCCCTTATAGGCTAGAGTCTTTTTGCTTTGCCCTTCCTATTCTCCTCTCCCTCTCCACCTCGGAGGCACTGAGTTTTGAGGAGGGTCGCCGCAACCCCTGCTGTGTGAATCACCGCTAGAGAGGAGGACGCTTGACCTCCTTCACCCTCTCCTAAGGATCTGCAAGGAAACAGGGATATATGATCTCCCTAGGTAACACAATCTCTATACGCAGTTTTGTGTTTTGCGGATTTTTACGCACCAATCTTCGCACGACGACGAACATCTTTTTGGGAATCGGGGATTTTTTGTTTTCTTGTTCTTCCGCTGCGCATATGATGTCGCCCCCATGATTTCCCAACACTATGCAATGAGAATCGAATCATGATGAGATTATGATAATTGCTAGTCATAGGTGCCCAACAAGTAAATCACATGAGTGATAACACATGTGGCATGATATACATTCTTTCTGCTTATTATATTATTTGATATTTTATCACATTATCTTACATATTGAATGAATATATTATGATGTCCATGGATCTATGCAATGGGAATCAAATCGTGTTGAGATCACGATAATGAGACTGATTCACCTTTAAACACAGATTCTAAATAATCCCGCTCATAGGTTACTCGAGAGGGACATCGAGATAACCGAACAGATTGATGTACTATATACCAATACATATGATGAAGGCGGTTAGTCTCATACCTGTTCATGTGGTGACACTAAGGATATAGAGTAGGTGCTCATTGGAGAATGAGTTCACTAATTGATCTACTCACAGAATGTTGGATGGTTGATAATGCCTTACTGTCAAATAGCGATTCCATAGTCCTAGTGGTGTATCCGGTCTTTAGACTTGAGATACCAAGGATGTGATATATAAATACGCCACTTTTTGATACTAGACTTATAGGTCTGGAGGTTCCAAGTCTAGCACAACAAGTCATCGGGAGTGGTAGCCAACCTTACGAGAGCTATTAAGTGTTGTTAGAGGATTATCCACTCTCGGTGTCATGAGAGAAATATCTCATATGTTCTTGCTCAGACAAATCCCTAATCATGGTCATTTAGATTGAGAGAGAAAGAGTTCTTTAAAATAATCCGATTAGAGCGAGAATCGAGCATAAACTATATGGGTCTAATAGTACCATGCCTGGTATACGGTCTCTAGGGTATTAGATGGATAAGGGACTATAGATATATGAAAGCTAAGGACAGATAGATCCAATGGATTGGATTCCTTTTACCATTTGTAAGACTATGGCATAGTGGCCTAGTATGTCCGTAGTCGATGAGTTAAGTGAATTATTATGAAGATAATAATTCACTAAGTTAAAAGAAGTTCTGATAGGTATGACTCACGGTCAGCTCAATATTGGGCCTAGAGGGTCATACATATATGGTAAGCATTGCAACGAGTAGAGGTTCAATATGAGATATCTGCTAGAGCCCCTATATTATTAGATATCCAACAAGCCCCTACATTATTGGATCCTATCGATAAGATCCAATAAGAACCAATAAGAGATTATTGGATAGAGATCCACTAATCTAAGAGGCTTGGGTAGTTGGATGGAGATCCAATACCCAATAGGATAGGACCTATTCGGGTTAAGTTGATAGGGAGCCTCTATAAATAAGAGGGAACTAAATGTTCATAGGTTAGAGTTTCTCGTGGTTGCCATCTCCTATTCTCCTCTCTCCTTCTCCTCCTCAAATAACAAGTCAAGAGATTTGAGGAGCGTCGTTTAAGCCATGTTATGTGAATCACTACTAGAGAGGATGACACTTGACCTCCTTCATCCTCTTCTATAGATCTATAGAGATTCAAGGATATATGATCTCCCTACATAAAACATAATCTTTCATATATGTAGTTTTTGGTTACGGATTTTGAGCATAAATCTTTACACTATAACATACATAATTTATGAAAAATTTGGGGAATTTTTTTTTCTATTCTTCTGCTGTGCATGTGATGTCGCCCCTAGATTTTCGTACAATAATGAGACCGATTCATCTTTAAACACAGACCCTAAATAATCTTGGTCATAGGTTACTCGAAAGGGACATCGAGATAACCAGACAAACTAATGTGTTGTATACCCGTCCATATGATGGAGGTTGCTAGTCTAATAACTGCTCGTGTGGGGACACTTGGGCTATAGTGCAAGTGCTCATTGGAGAATGAGTTCACTAATTGATCCGCTTACAGAATGCTAGATGATTAATGATTCCCCATTGTTAGATAGTGATTCTGTTGTCTCAATGGTGTACTTGGTACTTAGACTTGAGACATCAAGGATGTCTAGTATGAGTACTCCGCCCTTTGATACTGGACTTATAGGCTTAGAAGTTCTAGATTTAGCACAATCGGATATCTAGAGTGACAACCAACCTTATGAGGACCATTGAGTATTGATAGAGGATCATTCACTCTTGATTTCATGAGAGGAATATCTCATACGTTATTGCTCAGACAAATCCCTGGCCAGGATCATTCGGATTGAGAGAGAAAGAGTTCTCCGAGAGAATCCGATTAGAGTGAGACTCGAGAAGAAACCGTATAAGTCTGACAATATCATACCTGATATATGGTCTCTAAGATATTATATGAATGAGGGACTATAGGTATATGATAATTGAGGACAGATAGGTCCAAAGGATTGGATTCCCCTGTATCATCTGGGGACTACGGCGTAGTGGCCTAGTACGTTCGTAGTCGATGAGTCGAGTGAATTATTATGGGGATAATAATTCATTGAGCCAAAAGAAGTTATGATAAATATGACTCATGGTCGGCTCGATATTGGGCCTAGAGAATCACACATATATGATAGGTGTTGCGATGAATAGAGGTTCAAATATGAGATATCCGCTAAAACCCCTAAATTATTAGATATCCAATAAGCTCCTGAATTATTGGATCCTATGGATGTGATCTAATAAGAGCTAATGAGAGATTATTGGATAGAGATCCACTAATATAAGAGGTTTGTGTAGTTAGATGGGGATCCAATACCCAATATGATAGGATCCATTATAGTTAAGTTGATAGGGGACTGTTAGGATCAAGTCGACACTAATAGTGGGGTGAATTAGTACTTTTCTAAAAATTATGTCTAGTCGAAAAACTTCATTTCGATTAAAAACGTATCGGAAATGTGTTTAACAAAAAGGTGTGAAGTGGAGTAACCGACCAAGTCAATAGGGACTATAAAGAAAAAGCAAAATAGAGATAAAAAGGAAGAGATCACACCAGATATATAATGGTATGGTCGTCATGACCTACATTCACTCCCGATTCCTCCTCATTGAGGCCACCGACGTTCTAATGGTCTTCCTTCAATGGGTGAAGACCAACCACCCTTTTACAATACTTTCTCCTTTTTACAAGCTTAGGAGACAACCCTTACAAGCCTCATACCTCTCTTGAATGATCACAAAACTAGAAAGGGAGGAAGATAATACTTAGCAATTTTACTGTTGAATCTCGGATTTTGATGATAAAATCAATTGATAGGTTATTTGATCTAATCCATATTATTGAGTTAAGTGTGCAGGATTAACTACGATAAACAGAAAACACAAAGCAAGAATACCGGAGTCGAGTTTGATGAACCTTTAAGAGTTCGATGAATCGTCGGAGATACTTCTTGGAACCAACCGAGAAGAAATCGAATCTGTTGGAAGTTCACCAAGAGATCGTCGGAGGTTCATGCAGAGATCACCGAGAAGTCTCAGCTACTCTTTAAAGTCATCACAAGTTCGGGAGCGTGCTTGGACCCCGTCAAGGAAGTTCGCCGAAAGCTCGTCGGAACAAAACTTGACGCTCATGGTTAATAAATTGCTTAAGATGTGTTTTGTTATGTAGTTCACTTGTAATTAGGATTAGGATTAAGAAGATAAGCCTATATCCTGGTTAGGGGCCAACTGAGGCCAAAGTCAGAGTTGGTTTGGGCTAAAAGAAAGCCAAACCAAGTGACACCTCTCGAGTTGGTGGGCACCTTTTTCCAAAGACTAACGGGCAATGGCACCACTTGCTATCAAGCGGTGGCACCGCCAAAGATCGGGAACCCAAAGAGGATTTGATTTTTGGAGCCCAAATTTGAATCCTCTTGAGGCCTATAAATACCCCTCAAATCTCAGCTGAGATTACAACCTTTGAGCAGCAAGAGTTTGAGAGAAAGATCTTAGAAAAGTGTTAGCTTGCTTTTCGTTTCAATTTGCTAGTGTTCACCTCATCTCTTCTAAAAATCTGTAAGAGAGTGAACTGCTTGTAAAGAGTTGTAAGAGGGGTATTTACCCTTCCATTTCAAGAAGCTTGCTAGTGGAAGGTGGGAGCCTCATCGAAGAGGGGCCTCACAAGTGGAGTAGGTCATTTGACCCAACCACTCTAACATCTATGATCTCAAGGTTTATGCTTTCATTATTGTTATTTATATTATTGCAAATCTTCTTATATGCTCTAGTTCCTTATTACTTTTGCTGCGCATATTTAAGAATACGCTTTCAAGTTTAAACTTGTCAAGTTCCGCTCTCTTCATACGAAAGATTTTTCAGAAAACCCAAGTTTTTATCCGCTGCACTAATTCACCCCCCCCTCTTAGTGCTGCTTCGATCCTAACAATTGGTATCAGAGCAAGGTTATCTCTCATATTTGGTTTAATACCCAAGAGAGATGGCTTACTCCGGCATGCAAGAGGGCCATTCTATCACTCGTCCACCTATGTTTAATGGGTCGGATTACACGTATTGGAAGACTCGAATGAGGATCTTCCTTATTTCTATGGATTTCGAGCTTTGGACTATTGTTGAAAACGGATTTCAAAAATCTTCTCTTCCGATGAGCGAATGGAATGAATCGGAGAAGAAGGTTTTTGCTTTAAATGCAAAGGCTATGAATGCCTTGTTTTGTGCACTAGACAAAAACGAATTTAATCGTGTTTCAATTTGTGATTCGGCTTTTGATATTTGGAGAACTCTTGAAGTCACTCATGAAGGCACTAGCCGAAAGTGAAAGAGTCCAAAATCAACATTCTTGTGCACTCTTACTTAACTTTTCCGAATGAAACCAAGTGAGTCCATCGGAGACATGTACACCCGGTTTACGGATGTCATCAATGGACTCAAAGCTTTTGGTAAAGATTTTACTAACTTTGAACTAGTAACTAAAATCTTAAGATCCCTCCCTAAAAGTTGGGATCCAAAAGTTACGCCATTCAAGAGGCCAAAGACCTTAAAATATTTCCTCTTGAAGAACTCATTGGGTCTCTAATGACCTACTGAAATGACATGTCAAGCTCATGACGAAGCTCGAGAACCCCTTCCAAAGAACAGGAAGGATATGGCACTCAAATCACAAGAAGACCACTTGAAAGGAACATCAAGTGATGAGGACAGTGACAATGACATTGCACTTTTGACTCAAAAAAATTCAAAAAATATTTAAGGAAGAACAAATTTAAAAATAATACAAAAAATAAATTTGAACAAAAGAAGGACCAAGTGATTTGCTATGAATGCAAAAAAACGGGACACTACAAGAACGATTGCCCTCAAGCCAAAAAAAAAGAACACCAAAGAAGAAGGCGCCAAGGCAACATGGGATGACTCAAGCACATCCAAGAAGAGGAGTCCAACACCGAAAGCAAGTTGCTCACTACGCCCTAATGGCCTTCAAGAAGAGGTAACGGATTTAATTAATGCAGATTTACCTTATCATGATTTATTAAATGCTTTCCATGAGTTATTTGATGAATGTAAGACAATTAGTAGAAAATACAAATTGCTAAGAAAGGAGCATGATAGTCTTCTTACGTGTGCTTTTGATAAATTAAAAACTGAATATCATGATTGTCTAGCTCAATGTGTTAAATGCCATGATTTAGAAACTCTCCAAAATGAGAACTTAGTACTTAAGGACACCTTGAAGAAATTGAGGTAGGTAGCAAGTCCTTAAAACATGATCCTTACAAATAAGGGTCACATTCCTAAAAGGAGTGGAATCGATTTGTGAGAAGTACTCACCAAAATCCAACCACCTTCAAGTTAAAGGTCCCATCTTACATGTTCAACATCAAAGCAATTGCAACTTTTGTTGCAAATATGGACATATAACTTACCAATGTCCATTCAAGAAAATTAGTCCCAACAATTGATTTGGGTTCCTAAAGGAACCATGATCAAGTCTATGCAACATGATAAACAAGTTAGATTGGTTTTGAGGCACCCAAAAGTAAATGGGTACCTAAAAATAATTCCTTCTTGTAGAAACATACACCATCACATGCTAGGAGCAAAAAGATGGTATCTTGATAGTGGATGCTCAAGGCATATGACCGAGATCCATCCCAATTCACCAAGCTCACTAGCATGGATTTAAGGCTATGTCACCTTCGAGACAACAACAAAGGCAAAATCATTGGCAAGGGAACCATAGGTAACAAATCAAGTTTTTCCATTGATGATGTGTTACTAGTTGATGAATTAAAACATAATCTATTGAGCATTAGTCAATTATGCGATAAAGGTTATATCGTTAGATTTGAATCAAATATATGCATTATTGAAAACCAAATCATAACATGACTATGATTGCTTTTAAAACAAAATAATGTCTATACAATCAATCTTGATGAACTAAGTAATGAAATGTGTTTCTCCTACATAAATGATGATGCTTGGCTTTGGCATAGGAGATTAGGCCATGCAAGCATGAAAACAATATCTAAAATCTCATCTCAAGAATTAGTACGAGGGATTCCGAATATAAAGTTTATTAAAGATAAGGTATGCGATGCATGTCAACTAGGGAAACAAATAAAAACAAGCTTCAAACCAAAAATCAAATTAGCACCACTAGACCGCTACAATTGATCCATTTGGACTTATTTGGACCAATTGATACAACAAGTCTAGGTGGAAGCAAATATGCTTTTTGTGATTGTGGATGACTACTCTAGATACACTTGGACCTATTTCTTAGCTCACAAAAAAGTGATTGTTTCAAGTGTTTCTCAAAATTTTTGTAAACTCACTCAAAAACGAAAAAGGGTTCATGATTTCATCAATTGAGTGATCATGGTGGCGAATTTCAAAACCATGACTTCCAAAATTTTTGTGAAGTTAATGGATACAATCATAACTTCTCCACTCCGAGAAATCCCCAACAAAATGGAGTAGTTGAAAGAAAAATAGAAACCTACAAGAAATGGCAAGAACTATGCTAAACGAACATAGTTTACCTAAGTATTTTTAAATGGGTCAAATACGGGCTTGCTACATCATGAATAGAGTCCTAATAAGACCTTCCTTATCAAAAACTCCCTATGAATTATGGAATAACAAAAAAAACCAAATATTTCCTATTTTAAAGTTTTCGGTTGTAAATGCTTTATTTTAAATGAAAGGGATGCCTTAGGAAAATTTGATGCAAAAAATCCATGAAGGCATTTTTTCTTGGTTACTCTTCCGTTTCAAAAAAGCTTTTCGGTTTTTTAATAAAAGAACCTTAGTAATTGAAGAGTCTATTCATGTAGTTTTTAATGAAGTCTCAAATTTTAAGAAAAATGATTTTGATGATGATCTTGGTTTTGATAATTTGAATTTAAATGAACCCCCTCCTCAAAATAGCAACTTGGATGCACCTTCTTCCTAAAATTTCCTTACCTAAGGAATGGAAGTATATAGATGCTCATCCAAAGGAGCTAATTATAGGGGATACATCTAAAGGGGTTCAAACTCGTTCCTCTTTCAAGAATTTTTATGCTAATGCTGCCTTTCTCTCTCAAATTGAACCTAAGTGCATTGACGAGGCCATAAAAGATGATTTTTGGATTATTGCAATGCAAGAGGAACTGAATCAATTTGAGAGAAACAAGGTGGGAGCTTGTTCCTAGACCTAGTGACCATTTAGTCATTGGTACTAAGTGGGTCTTTAGAAACAAGCAAGACGAAAAATGGTATCGTGGTTAGAAACAAGGCTAGATTAGTGGCCAAAGGTTTCAACCAAGAAGAAGGTATCGACATTTAAGAAACCTTCGCCCATGGGTTCGATTAGAAGCCATAAGGATGCTCCTTGCCTATGCTAGTAGTTATAATTTTAAACTATTTCAAATGGATGTCAAAAGTGCCTTCTTGAATGGTTTTATTTCCGAAGAAGTATATGTCGAACAACCTCCCTGATTTGAAAATTCTCTTCTTCCTAATCATGTATTCAAATTGACTAAGGCTATCTATGGCTTGAAAACAAGCTCCTAGAGCTTGGTATGAAAGGCTTAGTTCTTTTTTCTTATTTTAAATAATTTTACCAAAGGCAAGGTTGATACTACACTGTTTATTAAACATTTTGAAAATAATTTTCTTATTGTACAAATTTATGTTGATGATATTATTTTTGGCTCTTCTGATGAATCACTATGTGAATCATTTGCCAAATCTATGAGTCTTGAATTTGAAATGAGTTTAATGGGGAATTAACTTTCTTTTAGGATTACAAATCAAACAACTTAAGGATGGTATATTTCTTAACCAATCTAAATATACATTAGAATTGTTAAAACGATTTAACATGGATAATTCAAAAAGCAATAAACACCCTATGAGTACTTGACTAAGTTAGATATGGATGAAAATAGTGAAAACTTCTGATCAAAAAACATATAGGGGAATGATAGGTAGTCTACTCTACCTTACCGCTACTAGACCAGATATCATGTTTAGTGTAGGACTTTGTGCTAGGTTTCAATCAAATCCTAAACTATCTCATCTTAAAAGTGTTAAAAGAATATTTAGGTATCTTAAAGGAACTCCAAATTTAGGCTTATGGTATCCAAAATCTGAAAAATTTGATTTAATGGCCTCACGCGGATGCCGATTTTGGCGGATGTAGGATAGATAGAAAGAGTACATCCTAACATGCCAATTTTTTTAGGATGATGCACTTGTTTCTTGGACTTCCAAGAAACAAAATTCAGTAGCACTATCTCTACGAAAAGCCAATACATTGCTTGAAAGTGCATGCTGTGCACAAGTTGTTTGGATGAAAATACATTGGAAGACTATGGAATTCACTTTAAAAAATATTCCCATAAAATGTGATAATACTAGTGCCATATGTCTCACTAAAAAATCCAATTCAGCATTCTAGAACTAAGCACATCGTTTAGGCATCATTTCATACTGATCATGTTCTTAACAATAATGTTGTTCTAGAATTCATCGACACATAAGCATCAATTAGCAGACATATTCACAAAAGCCTTTGAATGAAGATCAATTTGAATTCATTAGAAGGGAATTAGGCATGTTGAATTGTCCCTAAAATGAGCTTCACGAAAAAAATGACTCGTCCTTTTCCTTTCTTTTGTAGATTTGATTTCTTCTTTCTTCTTCACTTCAAAATGATCTATTAAAGTATAACTTATTATCTTGAGGGAAACAAACAAAAGGGGAGAGGAAGAAAAAATTTTTTTCTTTCCTCCACGGGATGCCAAATGGCACCACCAGATTCATGGGTAGCACCGCTTGAGCTCCAGCCAGGTGTGACACACCGCCGTTTTTGCCCGCACCGACCGAAATGACCTTTATTAACCTGAGGGTTAGGGCATGGTGACACACCCCCCAACCCAAGAAAGCTCTCCCATCATCCTCTAACCCTCATTCTCCTCTTAGAAGCACCGAGAAGGTTTCTTGGTGGTCCAAGCCTTCCATCTCTAAGCATAATCTCCATAAGGTAACACTTGAAATCCTTCCTTTTGATATCTCATTCCCTCTTTTCCTTTCTCTTTCCTTTGCTTATTTTTCACAATTTCATCATCATCTTGTCTAGATAATGGCTCCTAAGAGATCAAAAGGAAAAAGGATTGAAGGAGATTTATTTGACCATGATCTTTTAGATCAAAAGAGGTAGCCCTTAGTTTTCCAAAATTTGAAAAGACAGGGTATCCATAAGGAAAAATATGTTGACTTGGATGAACTAGAAGACTTAGATCCCATTAGGTATTTTGCACACCTAGAAGCTCTACCACTACTGCAACTAGATGAACCAATCTATCCATGATTAGTTAGATTGTTCTATGCCAACCTATATGAGGACAATAATAGCCTAAGCACTTACCTTCTAGGAACACCCATTAGAATATTTGACAACACCATTTGTGAGCTAATTGGCATAACTGAAAAAATATAGAGGATGCTATTTTAAAGGTAAATGGGACGCCAACTCAATAGGAGCAACCTATACCGAAGCCGTAGAAACAATCTTTGCAAATCCAAACCTTGACTTCCTACCCAAGAGCTGTGAACACTTACTGCCTTTCAACGCTAAAATTCTTCATCACATTATCACAAGCATCATATTCCCAAACAATTTCATCTTGACGAGATAAGTCAAATTGAGATGAGTACCATGTATTGGATTATGACCGGTCGATAATTGTTTTGGGTACTCAATTCGCAACACATGCAGGATATTATGGGCAAAGATACTATTCTGCCATATGGGAGGTTAATCACTAGATTTCTTCATGCCTATGACATTTGCATCCCACCCATGAAGAATCTATTCAAAATGATAAATATAACATAATAAATAAAAACCTTCTTTGAAAAGACTTAGGTGCACCTTTAGCAATGGCATATGGGTTAGGCAGCCTAGAAGGACGGATCCAATTCCTCCACAAATAGAACACCCCCAAAACACCAATTCTTATGGGAAATGAATCTCCTCCTAGTCCTTTTTGGCGCAATGAAGACCTTCAAAATCCTATTTCCTCATCCAAGATCGCATTATGGCAGAACTGTCTCAGCTCAAATCACAAAGAAGAACTGATTCAAAATCAACAAGTTGAAATTTTGAAGACACTACGACAACTGAATGAAAAAATGGATATCATGTATCAGCATTGTGGATTACCTCCTAAGGATTAAACTGATGTATCTTTTAATTCTGTTCGTTTTGCTTTTAAACAACAAATTCAAAGGATAACTGATCCTTCCTTTTAGATAACTACTGGAGTATCTTTTAAGTATGTCTTGATCTGCCTGCTTTCTTTTGGATAAACTATTTCTGGCAAATTTCAATGATAAACCTTGTTAAATGCTACTTTTTCGATGGCTTGTCTCTTTTTGTTGATGACAAAGGGGGAGAAGTGATGACCTACACCATAATGATAGCATAACTTATATGGATTACAAAAACTTGTGTGATATGATTGACTTATATGCCTTGCAAAATCCTTGAAAATATCACAAGATTGATTGATCATATCGGGTTATGATTTGAAATATATATTGAAAATCTTTATCTTCTCAATCCGTAGTAAAAATTTGTCCCTTTTCATTTAACTTATGATTTTCATAGAAGTTTTGTATTCACTATTGTTTAAAGGATCACGATAAGCTCTACTTTAGAACTTATCGGGTTATGCTTGAATCCAATGGGATGGAATTCAAGTGGTTTTATCTTCTCATAATATGGCATATAGATAGGGGAGTTATGTTTACTTGTCATCAATTGATTGTCATCATCAAAAAGGGGAGATTGTTGAATCTCGGATTTTGATGATAAAATCAATTGATAGGTTATTTGATCTAATCCATATTATTGAGTTAAGTGTGCAGGATTAACTACGATAAACAGAAAACACAAAGCAAGAATAATGAGTCGAGTTTGATGAACCTTTAAGAGTTCGATGAATCGTCGGAGATATCTTGCCGGAACCAACCGGAAAGAAATCGGAATCTGTTGGAAGTTCAAGAAGAGATCGCGTTTCGAGGAGGTTCGCAGAGATCACCGAGAAGTCTCAGCCTACTTTTAAAGTCATCACAAGTTCGGGAGCGTTTTGGACCCCGTCGAAGGAAGTTCGTCGAAAGCTCATTTTAACAAAACTTGACGTTCATGGTTAATAAATTGCTTAAGATGTGTTTTGTTATGTAGTTCACTTGTAATTAGGATTAGGATTAAGAAGATAAGCCTATATCCTGGTTAGGGGCCAAAGCTCAAATAAAGTCGAGTTGGTTTGGGCTAAAAGAAAGCCAAACCAAGTGAATCGGAGAGCCAAAGGTGGAAACTTTGCCTGGCGTGATGACCTCTGAGTTGGAGGTGGCACCGCCAAAGACCCTAATGCTGGGCGGTGGCACCAAGCTATTGGCGGGTGGCACCGCCAAAGATCGGGAACCCAAAGAGGATTTGATTTTTGGAGCCCAAATTTGAATCCTCTTGAGGCCTATAAATACCCCTCAAATCTCAGCTGAGATTACAACCTTTTGAGCAGCAAGAGTTTGAGAGAAAGATCTTAGAAAAGTGTTAGCTTGCTTTCGTTTCAATTTGCTAGTGTTCACCTCATCTCTTCTCGAAAATCTGTAAGAGAGTGAACTGCTTGTAAAGAGTTGTAAGAGGGGTATTTACCCTTCCATTTCAAGAAGCTTGCTAGTGGAAGGTGGGAGCCTCATCGAAGAGGGGCCTCACAAGTGGAGTAGGTCATTTGACCGAACCACTCTAACATCGGCGTGATCTGTGGTTTGCGTTTCATTATTGTTATTTATATTATTGCAAATCTTCTTATATGCTCTAGTTCCTTATTACTTTTGCTGCGCATATTTAAGAATACGCTTTCAAGTTTAAACTTGTCAAGTTCCGCTCTCTTCATACGAAAGATTTTTCAGAAAACCCAAGTTTTTATCCGCTGCACTAATTCACCCCCCCTCTCTTAGTGCTGCTTCGATCCTAACATTTACAACTCAAAATCTTAAGATTTTTGTTCATACTTTCATTGCACTTTCATGTAGGAAAGAGTGGAGTATTTATAGGCCCCAATGGCTTCAAAAATTAAGCCAAAAAAGTGTCTCATCTTAGGTTTCTGAGGTACTAACGGTACCATCACCATTATTGGGCGGTACCACCGCTTATAAACTGACATTAAGCGGTATCACTGCTTAGTCTGATAGTACTATCACTTGATAGAGCTTCGGAGACTAGGCTCTAACAGTACCACCACCTGATAGCATTAATTGTCGGCGGTACCACCTCCCAGGCCACTTAGGAGGTTGAACCCCAAGCAGTTCCACTATCCAATCTGGGGAGTGCCACCGCCTGATATAGCTCCAAGTGTCTGAACAGGCCATCCAACCTACCTAATTTAGCTATGTTAAAGGCCTAGTGCTAGTCATAGGTGCCCAGCAAGCCAATCACGTGAGTGATGGTACATGTGACTTGACACGGAATCTTTTTGCTTATTATATTTTGGCATTTATCACTTTATATTGACTGCATATATGCATGTATATATTGTGATGTCTTTGGATTTGTGCAATGGAAATTGGATCGTGATGAGATCATGATAATGAGACTGATTCGCCTTTAAACACGGATTCTAAATAATCTCGGTCATAGGTTACTCGAGAGGGACATTAAGATAACCGGACATACTGGTATGTTGTATACTCGTCCATATGATGGATGTAGCTAATATCATAGCTACTCGTGTGGGGACACTAGGGAAATAGTATATGTGCTTATTGAAGAATGAGTTCACTAATTGATCCGCCTATGGAATGCTAGATGGTTGATGATACCTTATTGTTAGACAGCGATTCCGTAGTCCTAGTGGTGTATCTATTCCTTAGACTTGAGACACCAAGGATGTCTTGTATGAGTACTCCATTCTTTGATACCGGCCTTATAGATTTGAATGTTCCAGATCTTATATAGTTGATCTGATTAGAGTGAGATTCGAGTAGAAACTATATGAGTCTGATAGCACCATGCCCGATATACGGTCTTTGGGATATTAGATGGATAAGAGACTATAGGTACATGGTAACTAAGGATAGATAGGTCCAATGGATTGTATTCCCCTATATCGTTTGGGGATTATGGCGTAGTGGCCTAATATGTCCGTAGTCGATGAGTCAAGTGAATTATTATGAAGATAATAATTCACTAAGCCAGAATGAGTTCTGACAGGTATGACTCACGGCCGGCTCGATATTGGGCCTAGAGGGTCACACACATATGGTAGGCGTTGCGATAAGTAGAGGTTCGGATATGAGATATCCGTCGGAGCACTTATCTTATTAGATATCCAATAAGCCCCTGAATTATTGGATCCCATGGACGAGATCCAATAAAAGCTTATGAGAGATTATTGGATAGAGATCCACTAATCTAAGAGGCTTGGGTAGTTAAGTTGATAGGAGACCTCTATAAATAGGATGGATTCAGTGGTTTATAAGCTAGAGCTTTTACTTGTCTCTCCTATTCGCCTCCCCCTCTCCACCTCAGAGCAGGCCTGGAGTTTTGAGAAGCATCGTCGCAGCCCTACTGTGTGGATCACCACTAGAGAGGATGGCACTTGACCTCCTTTACCCTCTCCTAGAGATTTGTAGGAAAATAGGGATATACGATCTCCTTAGGAAACACAATCTATTCTATACGTAATTTTAAGTTTCACGGATTTTGCGTACCAATCTTCGCATGACGACAAATATCTCTTTGGGAATAGGGGATTTTGTTTTTTGTTCTTCCGCTGCGCATGTGATGTCGCCCCCAAAGATTTCCCAACAGTGGTACCAGAGTTAGGTTGTTCATGCAATAAATTAGTTTTGAACTACGTGTATTATATTTTGGAGAAACTTTTGATGTCAAAATCATTGACGCAAAAGCAAGGAAGGGCAGCAATAGTTGTTGCCCTCAATCTGCATGTGTGCAGCCACCTATAGCGATAACCGCAGCCAGGCAACACAACGCCGGCACATGCTTAAGCATTGTGCCTATAGTAGTCGACTAGCGACCTGCTTGCAGCAGGCTTGCGGCCAGTAGGGCTAGCAGCCCATGGGCGGAGGCGCTGCGGGGCAACGGCGCCTACGATCGCTTCTCCCACGGGGTAAAGTGTCGTAGGGCAGTGGCGCTTGTGGCCGCTGCTCCCGCCGACAAAACCCCCTATAGGGGTGGTTGCCCGACAGGGCAACATCGCCTACGGGCACTACCCCATGGGCAGAACCGCCCGTCCTCTGGGGTGCCCACCTGTAGGGGCAGCGCCGCCTAAGGACGAGTCGCCCGCAAGCAGGGGCAGTGCCCCCTCCCCTCGCCGCACAGGCCGTCGCCGGCAGGGTGGTGGTGGTGCTTGCAACAACAGGGGAGAGGGAGAGGGGCTTAGAGTTTTGGGCAAAAAGATAGTTTTGCCCCTATGAATTTGAGAAATTTCAGTTCTATTATTTTATCCAAATTATGAAAATGCCCCTAAGAATTTAAAAAATTCCCTATATATCCCTGATTTCAAAAAAATATTAATTAATTAAAATATTTAATTGATTATTATTTTATTATTATTTAGTAGTCTTATATGATGATGATTTATACATGTGATGCACGATATTTGGACAAATAATCATGGACCGTGTGATGTGTGTACTTGTGATTATTATTATTGGGGCCTGCGAGCCTCCATTTTATTTCTCGTTTATTATCGGGCCTGCGTGCCTATGATTAAGTTGTAATCACATAAGGAGACACAGCGGGAGAATGGAAGAGATAGCGGGACCCATGAGACAGACGATCGCGATGCATGGAGATACATCGAGATGCCGACGGAACCGACGAGGACGAGATAGACGATTACGGGGCATCGAGATGCACCGCTGCACACATAGATCTTGATGTGAGTGATTTGGCCTACTGGCTCGGGCCTAATCACATTAGGCTATGGTCCATGATCATTTGATGTGATTGCTCATGTGATGTGTGATTGCTTATACACCTACTAGATATATATATATATATATATATATATATATATATATATATATATATATATATATATATATATATATATATATTTTTATTTTATTTTTTTTTTTTTTTTTTTTTTTTTGCATGCGATGTAGATATATATTAAATATGTATATGTGTGAAGTGTCATATTAGGAGACAAAATCATAGAAACCCCTCTCTCGATAATATTAAGTCAATAAACGTGAGGCAATTAGATTGACCCATTCTTGATATAGGTAGAGACCGATTCCTGATATAGGTTGAGTTAGTCAAGTCCCTCGAGGCTCACCTATATCGCAATTCGCTATCTTGCCTACGACATAGAGAGGTCACCGGTGACCTGTGGATATGATATGCTTGGTCGAGTCCTTTGAGGGTATATCATTGAATCAAACTCATCTTGTAACGATGGTGTTGACTTAACCGAGCATCATGATTGGTCGAGTCCCTCGAGACCATAGTGATTAGGAGGTCGAATAGGACGGGAATTATAAGGAGTTGTGATCGACAAGAGTTGCCTACGTTTTGAGTTTAGTGTGATTAGTTGAGTCCCTCAAAGTTACACTAAGATGTTGATTGGATCCTAATCCCCATTAGAAGTCAACTAGGTTCTTCTGTTTCACGTGCTAAGGGTGTCGCGTGACTCGCAAGTAAAATAGTGAGAGCATATTAAGATATAAGTCCATATCTTAATTATTTATTTCTATAAAATATGCATGTTATTTATTTCTACTACATCTTTATTTTTAGACAATGTCACTTTCAAATCTCTTATATGGCATACTTTATATCAACCACCTCACTAGTCCAAATTATACAGATTGATTCCGCAACTAGAGAAGTGTTCTTATGACGGAAAAAATTACATACGTCCTTGATACAGTGATGCCTATGCTCGGGAAGGAGCAAGCAAGGATGAGATCGCTCGCTTCGTGAAGTACATTGATGACTCCACTCTTGCTCGGTGTTATATGTTGGGCTCTATGACTCATGAGTTACAAAGACAACATGAAAAGATGTGTCAGATCCATTCTCTTAAAAGTCCGCAAACTATTTGAAGAATAGGGAAGGACTCAACGTTGTAAGATATCCAAGAGCCTCTTTTGAGCTAGGATGACTAAGGGGACACTGATTCAGTACCATGTCCTAAAATGATTGAGTGGATAGAGCAACTCACATGTCTAGGACTGGTCCTAGAGGATAACTTATGTGTGGACATTATACTTCAGTCCCTACCAAATTCCTTTTCATATTTCATAATGAATTTTAATATGAGCAAACTTAAGGTGACTCTCCCGGAGCTCCTCAATATATTGATGAAGGCAGAGAGCACTATCAAGAAAGAGAAGCCAATTATCTACACTGGTGAGACCAGAAAGAAAAGGAAGGAAGAAAAGTCCCTTAAGAAGGGCAAGGGCAAGGGCAAGGGTAGACCAGGTAAAGCAAAGGTTGCTAAGAAATACTTGGCAAAGAATAATGGTTAGTGCTTCTACTATGGCAAAGATGAGCACTGGAAGAGGAACTGCAAAGAGAACCTTGCAAAGAGGGCAAAATTAAAGCTTGGAGAAGCTTCAGGTATATTCATGATCAGTCTCCATTTGTCAGACTCTAATAATAACACATGACTATTGGATACCGGTAGTGCTTATCATATATGCAATTCGTTGCAGGTTCTGGCAAGACCTAGGAGATTGGCGGGAGGCAAGATGGACCTCAAGATGGGTAATGGAGCAAAAGTTACTACAGTAGCTATTGGCAAGGTCACCCTATATCTGCCTGGTGGAGCTATTATTGCATTATATGCATATTATTTTATTCCTTCTATTATCAAAAAATTATCTCATTTCATGTTTGATAGTGACTAGATATAAATTAGTAATTGAGAACAATGATTGTTCAATATTATTAGATAATGAGATTATCACAAAAAGAATATTGCATAATGGTTTATTTATACTAGACATTACTCCACATATTTGGATCCATTCGACTATGAGTCATATACAACTTGCGAGCCTTGCCTTCATAGAAAACTGACCAACTCTCCATTTAGTAAAACTGGAGAAAGAGCCATTGAGCTACTGGAACTCATATATAGTAATGTTTGTGAACCCATGTCAACTCATGTCATTGGTGGTTACTCCTACTTCATTACTTTTATTGATGATTTCTTAAGGTATGTATATGTGTACTTAATGAAGTACAAGTTCGAGGCCTTTGAGAAATTCAGAGAGTATAAGAATGAAGTAGAGAACCAGACTGAAAAGAGTATTAAGACTCTTCGATCAGATCGAGAATGTGAGTATTTAAGTATAGAGTTTACTTAGTTCCTCAAAGACCATGAGATACTATCTCAATGGACCCCTCCTTATACACCTCAACTCAATGGTATGTTTGAAATGAGAAATCGTACGCTGTTAGATATGATACGGTCCATGATGAGTTTCACTGACTTACCCATCTCATTCTGGAGATATGCCATAGAGACCGCAGCTTACCTTTTAAATAGAGTTCCAACTAAGTCGGTATTGTCTACACCATATGAGATATAGAAAGGGAAGAAGCTTGATCTTAAGGTTGTTATGATTTGGGGTTGTCCTGCCCACATTAAAAGACACAACCCCAATAAGTTAGAATCCAGGATGGAGCGATACAAGTTTGTGGGATACCCCAACAAAACTTATGGGTATTATTTCTATCATCTCGAGGACCAAAAGACCTTTATAGTTAAGAGAGCGATGTTCCTTAAGAAAGAACACATTCTTGGAAGAGATAGTGGAAGCATGATAGAGTTGAGCGAGGTTGGAGAACCTAGCTCAAGCACCACTCTACAGCCCGAGTCTGTTCAGATACCTAATACACAAGTTCCAACTGTATGTAGGTCCGACAGAGTATCCCATCCTCTTGAGAGATATATGAGACATATTATAGGAGAGGATGTTGAGCTATGAGGAGGCTATTATAAGTATAGACTCCAGGAAGTGGCAAGATGCCATGAATTCTGAGATAGATTTCATGTACTCCAACAAGGTTTGGACCCTAGTTGATGCATCTGAAGATATTATACCCATCGGTTGCAAGTGGATATTTAAGAAAAAGATCGGAGTAGATGAAAAGGTAGATACCTATAAAGCAAGGCTAGTGGCTAAGGGGTATCGTCAAAGGTAAGGTGTTGACTATGATGAAACCATCTCACCCGTAGCAATGCTAAAATTCATCCAAATTTTATTGGCTATTGCAGCACACTATGATTATGAGATCTGGCAGATAGATGTGAAAACTGCATTCCTTAATGGGAACCTCGAGGAGGAGGTATATATGATACAACTTGAGGGATTTATGTCCAAGGACTGCCCAGATAAGATGTATAGGTTGCTTAGATCCATTTATAAACTAAAACAAGCTTCCCAAAATTGGAACATAAGATTGGATGAGACAATCAGATCTTATGACTTCGTTAAGAATGAAGATGAGCCTTGTGTGTATAGGAAGGTAAGTGGGAGTGCTATCACCTTTTTAGTGTTATATATGGATGACATCCTGATCATTGGGAATAATGTAGGAATGCTATCCAAAGTAAAGGCTTGGTTATCTAGACACTTCTTCATGAAAGTCTTAGGAGAAGCATCCTATAATTTGGGGATTCGGATCTATAGAGATAGATCCAAGAGGATGCTTGTCTTATCTTAGTCTAGGTACATAGAAACCATTGTCAAAAAATTTAGCATGGAAAATTTCAAGAAACGTCTTATACCGATGAGACATGGGATATCGCTTTCTAGGAGTATATCCCCAAAGACTTTGAAGAAAGGGCGAACATAGATAGGATACCCTATGCCTTAGCAATAGGATTTATCATATATGTCATCCTATGTATCATGCCTGATATAGTGTATGCTCTAAGTATCACGAGCAGGTATCAGGCGGATCTAGGCTTGGAGTACTAAAAAGCAGTAAAGTGTATCCTTAAGTACTTGAGAAAGACTAATGATCTTTTAGTAGTGTATGAAGGTAGTAGTCTCAAGGTTGAAAGCTACATGGACTCAAGTTTTTAGCCCGATGTCGATGATAGCAAGTCGAATTCGGGGTTTGCATATACCCTGAATGGAGGAGCAATATGCTAAAAGAGTTCCAAGCGAGATACTACTGTTGACTCGACCACAAAGGCGGAGTACATTCCTACAACAAAGGCAGCAAAGGAGGGAGTCCGGATGAACAAGTTCATCACAGATTTGGGATTCGTGCTAGGTAGCGAGGAGCTGATTCCTTATATTGTGACAACTACAGGTCGATTGCTTAAATAAGGGAACCCGGGTCAGATCAGAAGTGTTCTGAGGAGGTTCCAACTTATTAGAGAGATTATGACCCGAGATGTAGTAGTGGAAAGAGGTCCATCCGAAGATAACATTGTAGATCCACTAACAAAGCCGTTATTCCAAATTGTCTTTTAGCATCATAAGGGTTTGATGGAGATTAGACATATAGGTGATTGGCTTTAGGTCAAGTGAGAGATTGCTAGTCATAGGTGCCCAGCAAGCCAATCATGATAATGAGACTGATTCGCCTTTAAACACAGATCCTAAATAATCCTGGTCATAAGTTACTTGAGAGAGATATCAAGATAACCAGATAGACTGGGGTGCTGTATACCCATCCATATGATGGATGTAGTTGGTCTCATACTTGCTCATGTGAGGACACTAAGGATACAATACAGGTGCTTATTGAAGAATGAGTTCACTGATTGATCCACTTACGGAATGTTGGATGGTTGATAATACCTTATTGTCATATAGGAATTATGTAGTCCCAATGGTGTATCTGGTCCTTAGACTTGAGACACCAAGGATATCCTGTATGAGTGCTCTTACGGAATATTGGATGGTTGATGATACCTTATTGTCAGATAGCAATTTCGTAGTCTCAATGGTGTATCTGGTCCTTAGACTTGAGACACCAAGGATATCTTATATGAGTGTTTCATTCTTTGATACTGGACTTATAGGTTTAAATGTCCCAGATATTGTACAACTGGTCATTGAGAGTGGTATTCAATCTTACGAGAGCTATTAAATGTCGATAGAGGATCATCCACTCTCGGTGCTATAAGAGGAATATTCCATGTATTCTTGCTCAGACAAATCCCTGACTAGGGTCATTCGGATTAAGAGAGAAAGAGTTCTCTGGGAGAATCTGATTAGAGCGAGACTCGAGTAGAAACCGTATGGATCTGACAGCACCATGTCCGGTATACAGTCTTTGGGGACTGAGGATAGACAGGTTCAATGGATTGGATTCCCCTATATGGTCTAGGGACTACGATGTAGTGGTCTAGTATGTCTGTAGTCAATGAGTCATAATATTATATCTAATTACTTATGTGATCCTTATTTTAACTTTATATATATATTTAATTAATTAAGAATACTATAGCTAATTCTTAATTAATTAAGATTATATGAGTCACTAGACATTTTGGATATATAAAATTGAATCATACACATGAATTAATATAACCAAATATTCATACATAATATTATGAGCATTTTACCAACTAAGAATATTGAAAATGATATAACCTCATGATTTTCAATATGAAATATATCAAAAAGTTTTAAAAAGAAACCAAAATCAAGCCATATTCATGGTATAAAAAATGAAAACTCTTTCATATCAAGACAAAAATTAATGGCTCTGCCAACTGTTAGAAAATTTGGTACTAAAATTTGTTTCTAAACCATTATAATAAAAAATAAGAAAACTTATGCAAAAACAAAAAATACGTACCTCCAATCATTATTGTCAAGAATTTTAATAATAATTTCTCTTTGTATTTTGGCACTTTTTAGCTCAGAACTCTCTTAGACTTGAGAGAGATGATGAGCCTATGGACCAAAACCTTTATTTATATAGACTCTCATCAAGAATATTTATTATTATCAATTTTATAACGTTCAAGAATTAATTCAATTTTATAACGTTTGAACCATAATAAAAAATTTTAATGATAATAAATAAAATATTTAATAATAATGATTATATTTATAATGAATGAAAAACTAAATATTTAAATCATAATAAATAAAGAAATTAATGAATAACTTAATGAGAATGGTTACAGTATCATTACTCCATAAAAATGATTATATTTGTCGGTTCAAAGAGGATTCACCTATAAAGTCTATTATGATATGTTAGGTAACCATGTCAATCATTATTAAGCCATGAACGTATGTGCCAAACCTCGTTACTCTTATGATGCAGCAGTTTATGTCGATATCAGGTTCACTATCACCTAGCATGCAAAACTGAGTGGATGTTCATGTTGGTAGAACAGTCACTTGGCTATCCCATAAGATTTCCTGCGCCTCAAAACCCCTTCTCACAATCTTTAGTTCTTTCGTATACCACATGATCGATTTCCGATCGACAGTGTAGGTCTGAGCCAGTGAATCTGATTTATGATTAACGTTAACGTGGATTTTACAGCACGCCGCCGGCGCATGTACCCACAGTCGGTCCTATATACTAGAGAGAGAGAGAGAGAGAGAGAGAGAGAGTGGTGCAAGTTCAGCTTGCTATTTATTACACACCAGACAAAGACTTACTCGTTTGTTCCTACTTCCTGGTAGGAGCGATCGGTACTTCGAGATGCAGAAACTAGAGTAATTAAGGTTCTGTAGAGCTGTAGATTTCTAAATGTCTCGGTATCATTTCATGTGTTCCTTTGCAACAACAAAAGATTGTGGTAAGGGTCACAACGGCAGAGTCAAAGGAGCGAAAAACGCACTTCAAGCAGCTGTAGAATTAGACGGTAAAACATAGTTCATAACAACATTACATCTCCTCTACTCCTTGTTGAATCAGCTGAAGAAGAAGCTGTTGTTATAAATCCCAGATTTTGGCCTTGTTTATCTACTCATAACTTGTCCTCTTCTTTGTTCATCTGACTTTTACTCCGGCAGCAAACCTGCACTAGATGGCTTGCGATTCTGTTCTTTGTCCCGATGGAAGTGACTTCCAGTCTCATCACTTGCTTGGCTTTGTGGTAGGTGTTTTATCTGTCGGCTTGGAGCGCCAACAGATTGTGGTGGTTGACGAAGGCGTAGTGTGACGCCGATGAAAGTGTCTCCGACCTAATGGAGATGATATTCTTATACGTTTCTGTACCAAAGATAAGTATTGTCAAGTATCCTAATACCTGGATATTTGCTTTGGAACCTTAGGGATGGAGAACTAAGAAAAAAATAGAATACTAGAATACTATTATAGTATTAAAAATAGAAAAATTAATAAGAACACTTACAAGATATTCCCAAGTGCACACACTCTCTATATCCCTTACTTCATGAACTATGGTCCTATTTATAGCATATAGTGGTAACCATATCCTATAACTACTAGATCATAATTGAAGTAGTTATTGAAATCACTCTATAACTACTAGATCATGATTGAGGTAGTTATTGAGATTATTCTGTAACTACTAGATCATGATAACACTCCCCCTTGATTCATAGTTGCATACACCGATTTGCGACATGAAATAAATATGCTTTTAAACTGGAAGCGACTTGATGAGAATATTTGTAACTTGCTCATCTGTTCCACAATACTTCATTACTATGGCTCCACTTGTTACAAGATCTCAAAGGAAATGATAGCATATTTCTATATACGTCGTTCTTCCATAAAACATTGGATTCTTCGTCATTACAATTATGGCTTTATTGTCACAAAATATTTCTGTTGCTTCTTTTTGTTCTTGATGAAGATCTTCAAGAAGTCTTCTAAGTCATATTGCTTGACAAGCTGCTGATGTTGTGGCTACATATTTTACTTCCGATGTCGATAACGTAGTTGTTGCTTGCTTTTTAGAACTCCAAGATATAGCTCCCGATCCGAGGTTAAAAATATTGCCTGAAGTATTCTTTTGATCATCTAAAGATCCTGCCCAATCACTATCAGTGAAACTAGATAATTTACAATTAAAATTATGAGAATACCAAATACCATAATCTGTACTTCCAGTAATATAATGCAGAATTCTTTTAAAAGCTCTGAGATGATGTTTGCTTGGGCTATGCATAAACCTGGATACTACACCAATAGAGAATGCAATATCTGGTTGAGTATGAGTTAGATAAATTAAACCTCCAACCAAACTTTTGTAGTATCTTGCGTTTGTCAGACTTATACCATCTTCAAGTTTCAATTTCTCATTTACATTAATGGGTGTTGCTGCAGCTTTGTAATTAATCACGCTAGATTTTTTGAGTAGATCCATTGCATACTTTCTTTATGAAATAAAAATTCCTTCTGATCCTTACTTCACTTCCAACTCAAGAAAATAGTGTAGTAGGCCTAGATCTGGCATTTCAAAACTATTCATCATGTATTTTTTAAATTCTGCTACAAAAGAGTTAGAGGAACCCATATATATAATATCATCAACATAGAGGCAAACTATTAGAATATTATATTTACCTTCCTTCTTTAGATAAAGAGTAATAATAATAATAATAATTATTGCTCCTCTTAAATCCATTTTAAAAATAATAATAATCAATTTTACTATATCATGCCCTTGAAGCTTGTTTAAGCCCATAAAGAACTTTTCTTAGCTTATACACCTTTTCTTCATATCCTTTAACCAAAAATCATTCAGGTTGAGCAACAAAAACCTCTTAGTATAAATCTTTATTTAAAAATATAGATTTCACATCAAATTGATAAACAAACAAACTGAGCAACTAAAGCCAAGAAAGTTCTTACGGTTTTGAATCTAGCAATTGGAGAAAAAGTATCATCAAAATCAATACCTTGTTGCTGTGAATATCCTTTTGCTACAAGCCGTGCCTTATGCTTTGGGATACTTCCATTTGCATTAAACTTTATTTTGAACACCCATTTTAATTCAATAGTTTTCTTTTCTTTCGGTAGATCTATTAGCTCCCAAGTTTCATTCTTCTCAATTGACTTGATTTCCTCCTTTATTGCTTTTCTCCATTCCTCCTTTTCATTATTTCCTCAAAAGTTGTTGGATCTGAAATAAACAAAGCAAATGTTGAGTCATAAATTTATGTTAGTGATATGAAATTTCTTGGAGGGGTTTCATCTGAGGAATTAGAATTTGAACTGCTATTAAGTGAGGTTAACGATGAACTTGTTGGAGTAGGATTTGTCATTTGATTCTGCGAAGTGTCTAGTTTTGCTGGAATCTGTATTTGTGTTCCACCTTTATTTGTCTCCCAATTCCAACTTGCCCTTTCATCAAATATAACATTTCTGTTAATAATAACTTTTCTACTAATAAGATTATATAATCGATATACTTTTGATTGTAAGGAATAATCAATTAAAATATATTTTTTAGATTTTTCATCAAGCTTGTGATGATTTTGTGAATTCACCAAAGCATAAGCAATACAACAAAAAATTATTAGATGTCTAACATTTAGTTTCATACCATACCAAGCCTCAAAAGGAGTTTGATTCATAATAACCTTGTTGGTGAAATATTCAACAAATAAACTGCTATTGCAACTCCTTCTGCCCAAAACTGATTTGGAATTTGTTTTCCTTTAAGCAAACTTCTTGCCATTTCAACAACAGTTTGATTCTTACGTTCAGCTACATTAATTTGCTCCGATGTATATGGTGTTGTCAATTCTATGAATACCATTTTCTTCACAAAAAAGAATTAAACTCATTAGATAAAAATTTACCACTTATATCTGTCTGAAATGTCTTTATATATCTACCACTTTACCTTTCTACAAGTGCCTTGAATTTTTAAAAATTATCAAATGTTTCAGATTTCAATTTCAAAAAATAGATCCAACTCATATCTATAATTATCAGTAAACAATAAAAAATATTGACTTCCACCAAATGATTTTGTATTCATAGGTCCATATAAGTCAGCATGAATTAATTCGAGATAATTAGATGCTCTCCATTCTTGTCCAATAGGAAATGGTTTTTTACTTTGTTTACCATAAATGTATCCTTCACATACATCAAGTGTATTAATTTTAGGCAATCCGAAAATAATTTATTTTTGACTTAACAACCTTAAACCCTTAATGTTAAGGTGTCTATATCTTAAATGCCATAAGTTAGACTCATTCTTTTGAGTTGCGACAAGCGCATACCTTTTAATATTTAACATATCAAGTGGAAACATCTTGATTTGTGTCATGCAAACATTTACTATAATCAAACCAGATTTTTTATCTTTAATAGTGTATGAACCATCATCAAATATTACTAAATATTTATCATATATCAATTGTCTAACACTCAACAAATTATGTGATAAAGTAGGAACAAAGAAAACATTATCAAGGTATTTTACCTTCCCTTGATTTGTCTTTACCTCAATTGTTCCTTTTCCTTCCACTTGGATTTGCTTGTTATCTCTAAGTCTAACTTTCAATTTGTGAGTTTCGTCAATATCTCTAAATATTGATTTGAGAGATCCACTATCCAGAAACCAAATATTATTAGAACATCTGATTTGTTTCATCAGTATCTCTAAATATTGATTTGTGAGTTTCATCAATATCTCTAAGTCTGACATGATCAGAACATCCACTATCCAGAAACCAAATATTATTTGAGAGATCATGAACTTATGAATGAGTCATAAATAACTTACTATTTTCTTCATTTTTCTCCACATAGCTTGCTTGCTTTTCTCTTTTCCTGCAATCTGCCTTTATGTGACTAAACTTTTTACAGTAGTGACATTGAATTCCACTCTTGTAATTTTTTTTATAATAATTTGATTGTCTTTGTTCATCATGCCCATCAAAGTGTCATCTTCCTCTTCCTCTTCCATTTCCTCTACTACGAAATCCTCCTCTGCCACATCTTTTTCCTACTGATTTTTTATCTTCTTTTGAAGTAGAAGACTCTCCTAACCTGAAATACTTTCTCTTCACTTTTTTTCAAGTGACCTATTCAACCTTACTTCATGTTCTTGCAAGGAACTCATTAGTTCATCAAATGAATATGTAGATAAATCTTTTAACTCCTCAATTACGGCAACAATATGATCAAATTTCGAACTTAAACTTCTCAAAACTTTTGCAATAATTATATGATCAAGAAGATATTCACCATAAGATTTCATTTAACTAACAATTTCAGTCACTCGAGAAAGAAAATCTTGTACCAATTCATTGCTTTTCATGAATAAAATTTTAAACTCATAGCGAAAAGTTTAAAGTTTTATCATAATCACCCTTGAGCCTTGAAATTCATTTTGAAGTATCAACCGAGCTTACTTTGAGGTTGTCGCTGTTGTAATTCTCGAGAAGATTATCTCATGTACAGCTTGTTGAATGAAGAACAATGCCTTTGAGTCCTTTCTATTCTCCCTTAGCCTGATTTCGTCATCTGGATCCGCATATTTATTCTCTATTAAGTCCCAAAGATCTTGAGATTTAAATAGAGTCTTCATCTTGATACTCCAAAATTTATAGCATTTGTCCGAGAAGATGGGGATAAGGGGTTGAGATATGGAATTGCCATTGAAAGCCATAATGCCCAGTTCAGATTGAAACTAGGCTCTGATACTATAAATGTTAGGGATGGAGAAGCAAGAAAAAAATAGAATACTATTATAGTATTAAAAACAGAAGGATTGACAAGAACATTTACAAGATATTTCCAAGTGCACACACTCTCTATATCTCTTACTTCATGAACTATGATTCTATTTATAGAACCTAGTGATAACCATCCTATAACTACTAGATCATGATTGAGGTAATTATTGAAACCATCCTATAACTACTAGATCATAATTGAGGTAGTTATTAAGATCACTTTATAACTACTAGATCATGATAACTACTTACATGATTATAAATCAAATTTCAACATAATCACCCCTCGTATAATCCCTATGGCCGATTTTGATGTAAGTTCAACAAATGCAACGTAGGGTGGTACTTGATCTCCTCTTTTTTTTTCCCAACAGATAGATAGAGTGATTCTGATCAACTCCGTCTAGCTCTCCTCTTTGATTTATTCCCAATATGATAGTGGTTTGGGAATCCGTGATATCCATTTTGTTAGGTTTGCTTTACAGACTAAAAGAATTCTTATTTATTTGAACCATGCGGCCATTTCCAAGTATGAATGACACTATTCACTTTCGGAATTTTAGCTACAATAGCCCTATCAATGGGTCTTAGAGACTCTTCCGTAACCCTGGATGTGTTTTGGCTTGGGGTTTCTCATATTATTGGTAATGACAGGTCTTCTTACATATAAAACCTGCCTTCATAAACATGGAATTGTGTGATAATAATCTACACTTATATAATTTCACCCATGATGATCTTTGGATTTGGAAACCAAAACCCCAAGTGCAATCATGTATCAGACCTACTTATGCTTTCATTCTTAAGCTGAATGCTACTCATATAGTTTCGACGAGAACGTCGAAAGAATAAGTGGGGAGAATGTCACAGACAAAATTATAAATGAGGTATTCGACGTAATACTTATGTATGTCCATGTCTTTTTGGTTTCTTCATGCTTTGCACAACATGTAAAGGGTTGGTAGTAGGCTTAGTAGCCCTATTTTCATTCGGTATATAGTAGACCATTTTGGATCCTTTGTTGTGCGACCGTTTAAAGCTTGTAAAATCTGTTTGTAATTTGCATTGGCTATGAAGTATTTTATGAAATGTTTACTTATGGATCCCGAGTGAGGTACTTTCTTTAACTCGTTTTCTCTTTTATTGGTCCTATGGGACCCTAGGAGGTTTCAGGAAGGCTATCATTACGGATGGATACAAAAGGGTACCGCATGACTTAGGTAAAACCAACTAAATCCGTGACAAGAGACCCTAGTTATAGAAAGTATCGATAAAAGGTAAAAAGTCACTAGTAGAGAGTCTATTATTTACCAATTTTCACCGAAACAAGAGACACGAGAAATGATCTAGATTTTCTTAAGTTTTTCAGTTATTATCATTGCCTTTGTTAAGTCTTCAATCTTCTGCTCCAACTACAATGCACCTCTTGGCTTCTAATTGCTCTCCGCTGTTGTTTTAAGTAGTCAAATTTTTTATCTATCATACAGTTTCAACTCACCAATGACTCTGACTCTCATGTGGGGTTGGTTGAGTTGATCCCTGTTGATTCCTATGGATCCTTCAAATAAAGAAAAAGATCATCCTTACTATGCGCTAGTCTCTCAAATGCCTCATGCTACTTGAACTAGGTGGATGTTTATTAGAGCTTTAACTAGCATCGCCTCATAAACTTTGGAAGTTTTTGGGTTCTTCCTCCATAAAACTCTTCTTTCACTTAGCTGTCACTTCCAAGTAGATTCATATCACTTCCACATTTGATTGGTATTCTGTTGATAAATGAAGCGGATAATCTACTCTTAGTAGCACTAATCACCATTGTTGAGGATTTGACAACTATTGTCTTCCATTTGGTTTCTTTGAAAGGTCTTTGAACATGTGCAGAGCTCCTTTGTTGGATAGATAAGAGAATTGGGGTACTCGGTTTCGCCCATTCTCTTAATAGTTGAGAAGGCAAAGGTTACTTGACTTCGCCGGCCTCCTTGAGGGTTGTACTCCATGCATCGAGCTAGTTACTAGCCTTCGTCGAATCTTTGCTCATACTTCTGAAGCACTCGAAGTGTTTGCACTCCTTGCATTGAGTTAGCTGTTGAATCTCATATTTTAATGATGAAACCAATTGGTAGTGTTTATCTGATTTACGTTTTGAGTGATGTAGGAAGCTTTGATTAGGGAAAGACAATTAAAACAGGAAGAATCATGTTGGGCCAGAATGAAACATGTTAAAAGATTAGACATCAAGTCGGAGGATCGATTGACGTATCAGCAGAAGGCTTCGGGCCATGGGTTTAGGTATCGAGCCAAGAAGAGCAAAAATTATACCAAGGAAATCAGAGTTGCAGAGGTCAACTGGCCAATTTGGCAATAGGCCATAAGAGAGGATGATGCACCGAAGAATCGGACGAAGCGTCGATGAACCAATGACATGTCAGACAACATAATTCAAGCTTTATAATAATTGTCTAGATCAAAGTAGATTTTATTTGTATAGGATTAACTATGATAGTGATCAAGGCATAAAGCAAAATGAAGTCCCAAAGTCCAGAACGAGGTTTTGTTGGGAGTTAGAGAGTTCATCAGAAGCTTAGCGTTCATCGGAAGTTTTATCAGAATTGACCGTGAAATCCAGGAGCTTGCCGAAGAAGCTTATCAGAACTCACCAAGAAGATCATCGTGAAGTCTAGAAGCTTGCTAGGAGTTTGCTGAAACATTGCCGAGAGATTGTCAGAAGTTCGTCGGAAGATCGCCAAAAGCTCGCTTGAAGAAACCAAGACTAACCAAACCGGATTTGCCTAAGCCTTAGAATTCATAGTTAGTACATAATTGGGATTGAAATTGGGCCAACCCAATTATGAGCCATTTTGGCCTATGTTTGGACTATGTTGGGCTAAGTAAAAAGGCCCAAATATTGACCCAACAAGTGGCACCATCATGGCATAGTCTTCAAGATTGTGTCAGATAGTGGTACCACCCAATGGTAGTGTCAAGCAGTGGTACCACCAGTCTGGGTGGTGATACCGCCCAAACACAGTCTCCCAGGCAGTGGTACCATCCAATGTCAGTATCATCGCCCAGCATAGGTGATGGTATCGTCAGGACCCAAGAAACACAGGATAAGACCTTTTTAGGCTCCAAGTTTGAATTAACTTGAGGCCTATAAATGTCCCTCTCATCTCTAGTTAACACACATAAGCACAGAGAATTTAAAAATGAGAAAATGCTGTAATAATTACTTGAGAGATTCCCTCCTCTAAAGTTCTAAGTTTAAAATTTTGTATAGGGAGGAGTGAGTGCTTGTAAAAGATTATCTCTTAAACCTATGAAAATGAGAAGAGGGGTGTAAGAAAGTGGTTGGTCTTCGCCTATTGAGGCCTATAAATGCTCCTCTCATCCCTGGTTAAGACACATAAGCATAAAGAATTTAAAAGTAAGAAAACGCTATAATAATTACTTGAGAGATTCCCTCCTCTAAAGTTCTAAGTTTAAAATTTTGTATAGGGAGGAGTGAGTACTTGTAAAAGGTTATCTTCTAAACTTGTGGAAAGAAGAAGAGGGGTGTAAGAAGGTGATTGGTCTTCACTTATTGAAGAAAGACTGTTAGTTAATACAGGTAGCCTCGACGGAAGAGGAATCGGGAGTGGATGTAGGTCATGACGATCATGTTAGGATCAAGAGCACTAAGAGAGGGGGGGGGGGGGTGAATTAGTGCAGCGGAAAACTTTCAATGTTTAAAACTACGTTTGTACGACAAAGGCGATTTCAGTCGAAAAGTCGATTTGTAAATTACTTTAACTTGAGATCAGGTAAGAAGCAGTTAAAACAAATCTATAAAGGCAGATTGCAGTTATGATGGAAATCAGAATGTAAGCGCAAACTGAAATACGATGTTCGTACGGTAAAAGCGATTTCAGTAGAAAAGTCGATTCATAAATCACTTTAACTTGTGATTAGGCAAGAAGCAGTTAAAATAAATCTGTTAAGGCAGTTTGCAGTTGTGATGGAAATCAGAATGTAAGCGCAAACTGAAATACGATGTTCATACGAGAAAAGCAATTTACGTCTAAACATCGATTCGGAAAATACTAAGCTTGGAAACGCAATCGTAAAAGCGCAGAAGGCAGAAAACTATGAAGGAGGTTTGCAGTAAGGATAATAAGCTCAAAGTAAATGCAAACTAGAGAGCAGCGCGATTTAGAGTGGTTCGGTCAATCTTGACCTACATCCACTTCTGGCTTCGTCCACCAATGAGGTCATCGACGTCCATTGGAGGCCTTCCTTCAATAGGCAAAGGCCAACCACCCTTTTACAGATTCACTCCTTTTGACGGGCTTAGGAGACAACCCTTACAAACTTTTCTCTTCTCTCTTGAAAGATCTGAACTTGGAAGAAAAGAGGGAGAAGAACCTTTAGCTTATACAACACTTTTGAGCTCTAAAACACAAAGTAAGATCAGGATTTTGGTGGTTTTTCATTGCTCTTTCATTGCTGAAAGAGTGTGGTATTTATAGGCCCCAAACTAGTTTGAATTTGGAGCTCAAAACTGTCATCTCCCGAAATTCCAAGGTCTAGTAGTTGCACCGCATGACTGGGGTGATTGCACCGCTTGACAGTGCTTGAAGACTGAGCCTCTGGGCGGTGCCACCGCTTGTCAAGGGCGGTTGCACCGCTGTCAGAGGCGGTTGCACCGCCTAGCCAGAACTCGGAGACTGAGCCCTGGGCAGTGCCACCGCTGACCTAGGTGGTGCCACCGCCGACCCAAGTGATGCCACCTCTGGGCGAGAGATCTGGGTCCGAATGGGTTGATCCATTCGGCCCAATTTAGTTCTTTTAAGGGCCCAATTGCCCCTAGATTAAGTTAATGGGATCACCTCCCATTTCTAACTTAATCATCGTGCTAACTATGACAATTCTTAAGATTTTTACTATAGCTTTCTCCGGTGCGTCAATCGCTTCTTCCGGCGAACTTCCGGCGAACATCCGACGGACCTCCAACGATGCTCCTACGGACTTCCGGCAAACTCCTGGACTTGCGATGATCCACTTAGCGAGTTCCGACGAGCTTCTTTTGGCAAGCTCCTGAACTTCTCGGATTTGTTCCCGCATAACCTTTGACGATCGTTCGGACTTCCGTCAAGCTCTCGAACTCCTAACGTGATCATAGTCTTGACTCCGGCGCAACTCCTACTGCATGTCTTATTTTCATCGTAGTTAATCCTGCACACTTATCTCAACATATGGATTAGATAACAAATGACAATTGATGTCATCATCAAAATCCGAGATTCAACAATCTCTCCCTTTTTTATGATGACAATCAATTGAAAACGGAGTTAACCTTAACTCCCCCTATCTATGTGCCATAATTGAGATAAGTCATTCTTGAATTCAAATCCTTTGAATTCAAGAGACATATTGATAAGTTTAAAATCATTTAAACTTATCAATACTCCCATCATGATTCCTATCATGATGTATCTCTCTATATGATGTCAAGACTCGACATCCATTTTCAAATTTCAAATGTGAATTATAGTAATGATAGCAACTTATCATATGGTAAGATATCAACATGTAAAATTATAATTCAAGTTCTTGATATCTTAACATGATGCAAATATGGCAATCATAGCAAACATGACATAGCATCAATAATCATATGTTTGCTTCTTTTATGGCATTTATAGTATCAATTCATATACTTCTCCCCCTTTGTCATCAATAAAAAGGAAAACCATAAAACATCTTTTGAATATACGTATGATGCTATAAGTAGGTTCATGTAAAATTATAATTCAAGTTCTTGATATCTTAACATGATGCAAATATGGCAATCATAACAAACATGGCATAGCATCAATAATCATATGTCTGCTTCTTTCATAATATGGCATTTATAGCATCAATTCATATACTTCTCCCCCTTTGTCATCAACAAAAAGGAGAATGATATAAGCATCTTTTGAATATACGTGTGATGCCATAAGTATGTTCATGTCATTTATAGGATACAAACATCTCAAGAAGACCATGACATGGAGATTATTTACATAGAGTAAAAACTTCTTTCTTTTTATTTGTTATTATCTTTTTTTTGCATGAAGGAGGAAAGTCATTTGTGTAGTTCATGCTTTACAAAGATCAGGATATTTATGTAAGTAAAGTCCTTGCAAAAAAATATCTTCCTTTTATAAGAAGGAATCATCAAATTTATTTCTCAAAGGTAATATTTTTCACATGATAAGTCTAAAAGCCATGCATTTGCTAGATGATTCCTTTTGTCAAGAATTAATGATGTGAATCAAAATCCGAAAGAGAATAATGTATTCATTAAATCCGATTGGAATCGAAAATTTAATTTAACACTTTCATGCAAGACTATGAAGACATGCTCATCGTTTATGAAAATTTTTGTATTAATTTTCAACATGTTATTTTTGGCATGTAATGGCGATTAAGTGATTTGATCATTCAATCAATGAAGTCCGAATAATAAGTTTAACAAGTTTATGCATTCGGACACATCAACATTCCTAATTCTCTTCTTACGAAATCAAATTATTTTTCACTTAGAGGTTTTGTAAAAATATCAGCTAGTTGATGCTTAGTATTTATGAACTCTATAATTACATCATGATTAGTAATATGATCTCGTATAAATGATGTCTAATATCAATATGTTTTGTTCTTGAGTGTTGAATGGGATTCTTTGTTAAACATATTGCACTCGTGTTATCACATTTAATGGGAATGTTTTTAAGATAGACTTTATAATCTTCTAAGGTGTTTTTCATCCACATAACTTGTGCACAGCATGCACTAGCTGCAATATATTCAGCTTCAGTTATTGATAGAGCAACCGAGTTTTATTTCTTAGATGACCAGGAAACAAGGGAGTGTCCCAAAAATTGACATGTTCCTGATGTGCTTTTTCTATCTAGTCTACACTTGGCAAAATCCGCATCAGCATAAGCAATTAACTGAAATTTTTTGGATTTTGGATACCATAATCCTAGATTTGTTGTTCCTTTAAGATATCTAAGTATTCTTTTAACCGCTTTGAGATGAGATATCTTAGGGTTCGATTGAAACCTAGCACAAAGTCCTACATTGAACATGATATCTGGTCTGGTTGCAGTGAGGTAAAGTAAACTTTGTATCATACCCCTATAAGTTTATTGATCGAAGCTTTCTCCACTTTCATCAACTTCCAACTTAGTGGAGGTGCTCATAGGAGTGTTAATAGCTTTTGAGCTATTCATATTGAATCTATTTAGCAAATCTAAGGCATATTTAGTTTGACTAATAAAGATGTCATTACTTAGTTGCTTAATTTGTAAGCCTAAGAAAAAGGTTAATTCTCCCATCAAACTCATTTCAAATTCGAGACTCATAGTTTTAGCAAAAGATTCACAAAGAGATTCATTTGTAGAACCGAAGATAATGTCATCAACATAAATCTAAACAATGAGAAAGTTATTTTCAAAATTTTTGATAAATAATATAGTTCGACCTTGCCTTTTGTAAAATTATTTTCAATAAGAAAAGTACTTAGTTTGTTATACCAAACCCTTGGGGTTTGTTTTAAACCACAGAGAGCTTTGGTTAATTTAAATACATGATTAAGGAGGCTATTATTTTCAAATCCGGGAGGCTGTTCAACATAAACTTCTTCAGAAATAAAGCCATTTAGAAAAGCGCTTTTAACATCCATTTGAAATAACTTAAAATTATTATTACTAGCATAGGCAAGGAGCATCCTTATGGCTTCTAATCTAGCCATAGGAGCGAATGTTTCTTCGTAATCGATACCTTCTTCTTAGTTAAAACCTTTGGCCACTAGTCTAGCCTTGTTTCTCACCATAATACCATATTCATCTTGGTTATTTCTAAAGACCCATTTAGTACTAATAACTAAATGGTCATTTGGCCTAGGAACAAGCTTCCACACCTTATTTCTCTCAAATTGATTTAACTCATCTTGCATTGTGATATTCCATGAATCATCTTTCATGGCTTCGTCAATACATTTAGGTTCAATTTGGGAGAGAAAAGCGGCGTTGGCACAAGAATCTTTAAGAGATGAATGTGTTTGAATCCCCTTAGATGTGTCTCCTAGGATTAGCTCCTTAGGATGATCATCTACATACTTCCAGTCCTTAGGTAAGGAAGTTTCGGAAGTGGATGCATCCAAGTTGCTAGTTGGAGAAGGGGTTTCATTTAAATTCAAAGAATCAAAATTAACATCATCATCAAAGTCATTTTTCTTGATTTCGGAAATCTCATTGAAAACAACATGAATAGATTCTTCTATTATTAAAGTTCTTTTATTGAAGATACAAAAAGCTTTAGAAACCGAAGAATAACCAAGAAAAATTCCTTCATCGGATTTAGCATCAAATTTTCCTAAGATATCTTTCTCATTCAAGATAAAACACTTACACCCAAAAATTTAAAATATGAAACATTGGGTTTTTTATTGTTCCACAACTCATAGGGAGTTTTGGTGAGTAAGGGTCTTACTAAAACTCTATTTAAAATATAGCATGCAGTGTTTACAGCTTCGGCCCAAAAATATTTGGGTAGGCTTTGTTCATTCAACATGGTTCTTACCATTTCTTGTAAATTTCTATTCTTTCTTTCTACTACTCCATTTTGTTGAGGATTTCTCGTAGTAGAGAAGTTGTGGTTGAATCCATTAGATTCACAGAATTCTTGAAAATCACGGTTTTGAAATTCACCACCGTGATCATTTCGAATTGATGAAATCATAAAACCTTTTTCATTTTGAACAAGTTTGCAAAACTTGGTGAAATATCTAAAGCATTCATTTTTGTGTTTTACAAAATAAGTCCATGTGTATCTACTATAGTCATATACAATGACGAGGGCGTATTTGCTACCTCCTAGGCTTGATGTAGAGATTGGTTCGAACAAGTCCATATGGATCAATTGTAAGGGCCTTGATGTGCTTATTTGATTCTTAGATTTGAAACTACTCTTAATCTGTTTTCCTAATTGACAAGCATCACACACATTATCTTTGATGAACTTGATGTGAGGAATTCCTCGTATAAGTTCTTTGGATGATATTTGAGTGATTAGTTTCATGCTAGCGTGACCTAATCTTCTGTGCCATAGCCAAGCATCCTCATTCAAAACCGAAAAACACATTTCACTATACAGATCATTGATGTCAATGGTGTATATGTTATTTTGTTTTAATGCTATCATAGATGTGTTATTGTATGGTTTTTTAAGGATGTATGCATTAGATTCGAATTTGACAATATATCCTTTATCACATAATTGACTAATGTTCAAGAGATTATGTTTTAAACCATCAACTAACAAAACATCTTCAATAAAGAAGTTGGATTTGTTACCTATGGTTCCTTTGCCAATGATTTTACCCTTGTTGTCTCCGAAGGTGACATAGCCTTCGTCTATGCTAGTGAGCTTAGAGAATTGAGATGGATCTCCGGTCATATACCTTGAGCATCCACTATCAAGGTACCATCTCATGCTTCTAGCTTGTGATGGTGTATGTCTCTACAAGAAAGGATAATTTCTAGGTACCCATTTACTTTTGGGTGCCTCAAAAGTTGATCTATATTGTTTGTCATGTTGCATAGAGTTTATCATGGTTCCTTTAGGAACCCAAATTAATTTATTCGGACTAATTTTCTTAAATGGACAATAATGTGTTTTGTGTCAATGCTTGCAACAAAAGTTGCATTTGCTTTGGTGTTGAACATGAAGGATGGGGCCTTTTATGAAGGTGGTTGGATTTTGGTGAGAATTTCTTACAAATCCGATTCCACTTCTTTTGGGAATGTGACCCTTGTTTGTAAGGATCATGTTCAAAGACTTGCTACCAACCTCAAATTTCTTCAAGGTGTCCATGAGTAGCAAGTTTTGCTTTTGGATAGTTTCTAGATCATGACATTTAATACAAGAGCCTAAACTATCATGATATTCAGTTTTTAACTTATCAAAATCACAATTAAGACTATCATGCTCCTTTTTTAGCAATTTGTATTTTCTACTAATAATCTTACATTCATCAAATAAATCATGGAAGGCATTTAATAACACATCAAATGATAAATCTACATCAATTAAATTTGTTACCTCCTCTCCGATGGCCAATAAGGCGTAATGAGCAACTTGCTCGGTGTTGGACTCCTCTTCTTCGGATGTGCTCGAATCATCCCATGTTGCTTTGAGCGCCTTCTTCTTTGATGTTCTCTTCTTGGCTTGGGGACAATCACTCTTGTAGTGTCCCGGCTTTTTGCACTCATAGCAAATAACTTGGTCCCTTTTGGGTTCAAGTTTATTTTTTGTGTCATTTTTAAACTTGTTTATCTTAATGAAGTTTTTGAATTTCCTTGTTAGAAGTGCAAGTCATCATCATAGTCCTCATCACTTGAGTTTTCTCTCAAGTGGTCATCTAAAGTTCTAAGTGTCATATCCTTTCTGTTCTTTGGAAGGATGTCTTCTTGCTCTTCATGAGCCTTGCATGTCATTTCATAGGTCATTAATGACCCGATTAGTTCTTCAAGAGGGAAGTTGCTTAAATCTTTAGCCTCTTGAATAACAGTGACTTTAGAGTCCCAACTCTTAGGAAGGGATCTTAGAATCTTATTTATGAGCTCAAAATCTAAAAAACTTTTGCCGAGTCCTTTTAGACCATTAACAACATCCGTGAAACGGGTGTACATGTTGCCAATAGTCTCACTCGGTTTCATTCGGAAAAATTCGAAAGAGTGTATCAAAAGATTGATTTTTGACTCTTTTACTCTACTTGTGCCTTTATGAGTCACTTTGAGTGTATGCCAAATATCAAACACGATTTCACAAACCGAAACACGATTAAACTCATTTTTATCAAGCACACAAAATAAGGCATTCATAGCCCTTGTATTAAGAGCGAAAGTCTTCTTCTCCAATTCATTCCAATCGATCATTGGAAGAGAAGATTTCGAAAAACCATTTTCGACAAGATTCCAAAGTTCAAAATCCATTGAAATAAGAAAGATCCTCATTCGGGTCTTCCAATAGGTGTAGTCCATCCCATTGAACATGGGTGGACATGTAATAGAATGGCCCTCTTGGTTTCCGGCGTATGCCATCTCTCTTGGGTTTTAATCCGTTTGAGAGTGAACCCCACTCTGATACCAATTGTTAGGATCAAGAGCACTAAGAGGGGGGTGAATTAGTGTAGTGGAAAACTTTCAACGTTTAAAACTGCGTTTATACGACAAAGACGATTTCAGTATAAAAGTCAATTCGTAAATTACTTTAACTTGAGATTAGGTAAGAAGCAGTTAAAACAAATCTATAAAGGCAGATTGCGGTTGTGATAGAAATCAGAATGTAAGCGCAAACTGAAATACGATGTTAGTACGGTAAAAACGATTTCAGTAGAAAAGTCGATTCGTAAATCACTTTAACTTGTGATTAGGAAAGAAGCAGTTAAAACGAATCTGTTAAGGCAGTTTGTAGTTGTGACGGAAATCAAAATGTAAGCGCAAACTGAAATACGATGTTCGTACGAGAAAAGCGACTTACGTCTAAACACCGATTCGGAAAATACTGAACTTGAAAACGTAATCGTAAAAACGTAGAAGGTAGTAAGCTATGAAGGAGGTTTACAGTAAGGATAATAAGCTCAAAGTAAATGCAAACCAGAGAGCAGCGCGATTTAGAGTGGTTCGGTCAATCTTGACCTACATCCACTTCTGGCTTCCTCCACCGATGAGGTCACCGACGTCCACTAGAGGCCTTCCTTCAATAGGCGAAGGCCAACCACCCTTTTATAGATTCACTCCTTTTGATGGGCTTAGGAGACAACCCTTACAAACTTTTCTCTCATCTCTTGAAAGATCTGAACTTGGAAGAAAAGAGGGAGAAGAACCTTTAGCTTATACAACACTTTTGAGCTCTAAAACACAGAGTAAGATCAGGATTTTGGTGGTTTTTCATTGTTTTTTCATTGCTGAAAGAGTGGGGTATTTATAGGCCCCAAACCAGTTTGAATTTGGAGCTCAAAACTGTCATCTCTCGGAATTCCGGGGTCTGGCGGTTGCACCGCCTAACACGGGCGGTTGCACTGCCTGACAAAGCTCGAAGACTGAGCCTCTAGGCGGTGCCACCGCTTATCAAGGGCGATTGCATCGCCTGGCAGAACTCAAAGACCGAGCTAAGGCGGTGCCACCGCTTGACTAGGGCGGTTGCACCACCCAGCCAGAACTTGAAGACTGAGCCCTGGGCGGTGTCACCGCCGACCCAGGCGGTGCCACCTCTGGACGAGAGATCTGGGTCCGAATGGGTTGATCCATTTGGCCCAATTTGGTTCTTTCAAGGGCCCAATTGCCCCTAGATTAAGTTAATGGGATCACCTCCCATTTCTAACTTAATCATCGTGCTAACTATGACAATTCTTAAGACTTTTACTACAGCTTGCTCCGGTGCGTCAATCGCTTCTTCCGGCGAGCTTCCGGCGAACTTCCGGCGAACATCCGACGGACCTCCGGCGATGCTCCAGCGGACTTCCGACAAACTCCTGGACTTGCGACGATCCACTTGGCGAGTTCCGACGAGCTTCTTTTGGCAAGCTCCTGGACTTCTCGGATTTGTTCCCACAAAACCTCCAACGATTGTCTGGACTTCCGTCAAGTTCTTGAACTCCTAATGTGATCATAGTCTTGACTCCGGCGCAACTCTTGCTGCATGTCTTACTTTCATCATAGTTAATCCTGCACACTTATCTCAACATATGGATTAGATAACAAATGACAATTGACGTCATTATCAAAATCCGAGATTCAACAGATCGAACCACTATAAATTCTAGTGTGTTCTTTTCTCACTCTAAATTCTCTTTACTGCATCCAACTTTACTACATTGCAAACTACCCAACCTTTTCTTCTTTACTTATTCAAAGTGAAACCAATGATTTGAGTTGAAATCGATTTCTATCATACGAAGTTTTCCCCTCTTAGTGTCGACTTATTCCTAATAGTTGGTATGAGAGCCACGTTATTTCTCATTTGGTTTAACACCTAAGAGAAATGGCTCTTTTCGGATTTCAAGAGGGTTTTTCAATCATTCGTTCTCCTATATTCAATTGGATGGACTACACCTATTGAAAAACTCGAATGAGAGTTTTCTTGCTTTCTATAGATTTAAACTTATGGAATATCGTTGAAAATGGATTTCATAAGTCTTCTACTCCAAAATAAATGGAATGATTTGGAGAAAAAAACTTTTTCTTTAAATGCTAGAGGTACGAATGCTTTTTTTTGCGCCTTAGACAAAAATGAATTCAATAAAATTTTGATATGAGAAATGACTTTCGATATTTGGCACACTCTTGAAATCACACACGAAGTGTAGCACCCCTGATTAGTCTCACATCGAAAGTGGACAAGATTAAGATTGGCTTATAAGAGTCTGGTGAGTATACTACTATCAACTTCGACTTAAGTATTTTGGTCAATGGTTTAGACCAAACGAAGTTGATAGGCCAATTAGCCCATCGGACCCGGGTCATGACACAAAGGCACTAGTAGAGTAAAAGATTCTAAGATAAATCTTTTGATGCATGATTTTAAACTATTTCAAATGAAGTCATGTGAAACCATTATTGATGTATACTTATTTTACGGATGTCATCAATGGCTTAAAAGCTCTTAGTAAATATTTTTCAAATCTTGCAAATATTTTTCAAATCTTACACTTGTTAATAAAGTTTTACGATCTCTTTCTAAAACTTGGGATCCTAAAGTAACGGTCATTCAAGAGGTCAAGGATTAGAATACTTACCCTCTCAAAGAATTTATTGGGTCTTTAGTGACCTATGAAATGAGATGTATGGCATAAAACGAACATGAGAACAACCTTCCAAAGAATAAGAAGTATTTGACACTTAGAATAAATGAAGACCACTCGAGCAAAAGCTCAAGTGATGATGAACTTGAATTTCTTACTATAAAACCTAAAAAGTTTATTAAACAAGAATTAAAGAATAAAAATGAACTTAAAAAGAAGTTGTCAAAGAAGAAAAGAGTACTCAAAGTGATTTGGGATGAAACGAGTGCATCCGAAGATAAGGAGTAAACCAACAAGGGCAAGGTGGCGAACTGTGCTTCGACGACTTTCGCCAACAAGGTAAGCGACTCAATCAAATATCCTTTCCTTACCATGAAATTACTTAGTGCTTTGCATGATTGGTTTTATATATATATATATATATATATATATATATATGATCATGATGATTGCATGTTTTGTAATAATACTTGCACATTAATTCCTTATATTTTGTAAGAAACAATTATATGTATCTTGATGATTTTGTATTGCTTTTCAACTTTCAACATGATGGATGATTTTTTTAAAAAAAACTTGAGTATACGTATATGAAATCAATCACATAAAATGAAATATATAAAAAGAAAAATGTATTACTATAACAAACAAGATGATTTTGATTAAAAATGTATCATGTTTAATGAAATCTTGCTTGATGTTTTAATGACATAATGATATAAAACGTAATGAAAATATTAAAAGATTTTGTATCATGCTTGATGATTTTATTTTATACATGAGGATTTGAAGTAATGATTTGAAATCATATGCTTTGGAATTGTGTTGCACTTTTTAATCTTGATGATTTTTTTGATAAATCTTGCACTTTCGTTTTAAACGTTGATGCATGTTTTTATTTGGCATAAATGACAAAGGCATGCTTGTATGAAATAAAAAAGAAATATATTTTTTTCTTGAAGACTTCTCATTCCCTATCTTATTGAGTTTTCAAGGAGAGATTAATGAATCTATCTATGTTTTTTTTATGAATCTTTTGAAAATGATTTTGATTTAATGATTTGAATTTGAATGAACCTTATCTTGATTTTTTGAGATTTATAACTTAAAATTTCTTATGCCTGAATCAAGATAGTATATCATTTGATCTCCTATGTTTCTTTTTGCTATTTATAAAAGAAGTGATTTGTTGAAATCAATGCATTCATAATTTGATATTAATATCTTTCATGTCATGATTTTCATATGACATATTTATATTTTTGTGATGACTTGAACATTTATATCATTATGTTCTTTCCTTCTTCCTTCTTATTTACAATGACAAAGGAGAGAAAGGAAATCACTAGCATTTCAAAAGATCGATAAATCTCTTCATTTCACTTTGAATCACTGGAAAGAGGTTTTGTTGATTTAACAAACTGAATAAGTTAAAAATAATGATGAATGTTTTGAAAATAAATGATTTTATCATGTTTGATGATTTTACATTTTCAAATTATGCATGATGAGTTGAAGTAATGTTGGTTTAAAAATATTTATTCAAATGCATGAATCAATAATCTTTTTATTAAATGAATCATGATTTTTCTTATAAATTCTTTGAATTATAACTTGAGTCTTATTTTTGAATCAAGATTGTTTTCCCATCATTCTTTCTATTTACAAAAGAAGAAATTTATCAAAAATGATATATGGTCTTTTGACATTTATGACTTGATTCTTTATCTTTGTTATTTATCATTGTCATGATTTGAAGATTGAAGTAAAGGGAAATGAATTGCACTACTATATTGTTATTACCCTCTCTTTGCCAATGACAAAGGAGGAGAAAAAATTACTAGCATATATATCACGAAAAGAGGCAAACTTGCTAGCTTGCTCATCTCAAAAGAGAAGCAAGAAGTGGTATGTTGCAAATCTCAAGAGAAGCAATGTTTGCTAAGTTACACATTTCAAGAAATGCAAAAATAATCTATCTTGCACATCTCAAAAGATATAAAATTTTGCTAACTTTCATATATGTAAAATTTGCTAGCTTGCATACTATAAAATGATATAAATTTGCTAGCTTACATATTCTAATATGATGTAACACTTGCTAAATTTTCTAGCTTACAAATTAAAAGGAGAAAAACTTACAAGGAAGCTAAATTGCTAGCTTGTACTTCTCAAAAAAGAAGAAAGAAAATTACTAGCTTGCATGATGATAAAACTTGAGATTATGTTGCAATAATTTAAAATTATATCTCAAAAATTGGCTAGTTGCACTTCTCCTTTTTGTTGATGACAAAGGGGGAGAAGTTATAATGATGATCATGCACAGAATGATGTATTGAAAATTTGATTATGTATGATTTTATGTTGCACATTTTCATGATTAAATTTGCTTTGACTTGAATTCAAGTTGAATTCAAGGTTCTGTCAATATGGCACATTGATAGGGGGAGTTAAGGTTAGCTCTCTCATCAATTAGTTGTCATCACAAAAAAGGGAAAGATTATTGAATCTTGAAATTTGATGATTAAATCAATTGATAGTTTTTATCTGATCTGCATTTTGAGTGACGCAGGAAGCTTCGATCAGGGAGAGACAATTAAAGCAGGAAGAATCATGTTGCATTGGAATGGAACATATCAAAAGATTAGACGTCGAGTCGGAGAATCGATCGACTTATCAATAGAAGGCTTCGGACCATAGGTTTGGGCATCGGGCCAAGAAGAGCAGAAATTACACTAAGAAAATCGGAGTTGCGGAGGTCAACTGGCCGATTGAGCAATAGGCTGCAAGAGAGGACGATGCGCAGAAGAATCGGACAAAGCGTTAATGAACCAATGACATACCAGACAACATTATTCAAGCTTTGTAATAATTTTCTAGATTGAAGTAGGTTTTATTTATGCAGGATTAACTATGATAGTGATCAAGGCATAAAGCAAAATGAAGTCTCAAAGTCAACAATGAGATTTCGTTGGGAGTTAGAGAGTTTGTCGAAAGTCCAAACGTTTATCGAAAATTCTACTGGAATTGACCACGAAGTTCAAGAGCTTGCTAAAGAAGCTCATCAGAACTCACTAAGAAGATCATTGTAAAGTCTAGGAGCTTGCTGGGAGTCCATTGGAACATTGCCAAGAGATCGTCGGAAGTTTGCTGGAAGATCACCGGAAGCTCGCTAGAAGAAATCAAGACTAACCAGACCGGATTTGCTTAGTGTATGCCTTAGAATTCGTAGTTAGCACATAATTGAGATTGAAATTGGGCCAACCCAATTAGGGGCCAGTTGGGCTAAGTAAAGAGGCCCAAACATTGACCCAACATGTAGCACCATCATGGCACAGTATTCAAGACTATGTCAGGCAATGGTACCACCAGACTAGGCGGTGGTATCGCCCAATGACAGTGTCAGGCGGTGGTACCGCATAGACATAGTTGTTAGGATCAAGAGTAGCACTAAGAGAGGGGTGAATTAGTGCAATGGAAAATTCTTCGATTTCGTAGAAAGTTCGTCTCGATTCAAATCGTTTCAGAAAGATGTTGAACTTAAAACTTTCGTAAGAATGTAAGGAGAAGCTCAAGGATATTTATAATAAAGTAAACTTCACAAAAGGAAAAGCAAACTAGAATTTAGAGTGGTTCGGTCAATGAGACTTACATCCACTTCAGATTCCTCCTCCGTTGAGGTCACCGGTGTCCACTAACGGCTTTCCTTCAATAGATGAAGACCAACCACCTTTTATAGCTCTTTCTCCTTTTGCCGGGTTTAGGAGACAACTCTTACAAGTCTCACTCCTTTTTCTTGGATGGTTACAAGGCTAAAAGAGAGAGGAGGAGAACTCTTCTCGCTTTTACAACATTTTTCACACCTCAAACACTTAGAATTTTTCATACATATAATAGCACTTTGTTATCCTTTTATATAGAAAATTGTGGGGTATTTATAAGCCCCAATGACTTCAAAAATTGGAGCAAAAAAGTATCATATCCTCATATTTCGAGGTACTAGCGGTACCACTGTCATTACTGGGCGGTACTACCACTTGCAATCTGACATTGGGTGGTACCATCACCCAGTTTGGGTGGTACCACTACCTGACAGAGCTCGAAGACTGAGCTTTGGCGGTACCACCGCTTGACAAGGGTGGTAGCACTGTTGGCAGCATTAATTGCCAGTGATACCACTGCCCACCTAGGAGAACGGGTCTCTCAAGTGGTGCCACAGCCGGCCCTGGCGGTGCCACTGTCGACTATGTTTTCAGGGGATGAATGTGCTATTCAATCGACCGAATTCAGCCCTATTAAGAGTACAGTTGGTCCCTAATTAAGTTAGTGGGATTACCTCCCAATTCTAACTTAATCTACTATCTAACTACAATAACTAAGACATAATCAAGGTACACTTGTTCCGGTACGTTAATTGCTCTTCCAGCGAGCTTCCGACGATCTTCTAGCGATCTTTCGATGAACTCTCGGTAATATTCCAGTGGACTCTCGGCAAGCTCCCAGACTTTACGACAATCTTCTTGGTGAGTTTCGACAAGCTTCTTTGGTAAACTCCTGAACTTCTTGATTGGTTCTGACAGAACTTCCGATGAACGTCCGTACTTCCGACGAACTCTTTAACTTCCAACGAGATCATGATCTTAACTCCGACAAAACACATGTTTTATGTCTTACTACTATTGTAGTTAATCTTGCACACTTTTCTCAACATATAGATTAGATCAAATAATTAACAATTGATTTCATCATTAAAATCTGAGATTCAACAATAGTCTCCCAAGCAATGGTACCGTTAGACTAAGCGGTGGTACCGCTTATCACAAGCGATGGTACTGCCCAACATAAGCAGTGGTATCACCCAGCATAGGCGGTGGTACCACAAAAACCCGAGAAACCCGAGATGAGACCTTTTTAGGCTCTAAGTTTGAATCAACTTGAGGCATATAAATACCCCTCTCATCCCTAGTTAACACACATAAGCACAGAGAATTTAAAAGTGAGAAAACGTTGTAGTAATTACTTGAGAGATTCCCTCATCTAAAGTTCTAAGTTTAGAATTTTGTATAAGGAAGAGTGAGTGCTTGTAAAAGGTTGTCTCCTAAACATGTGAAAAGGAGAAGAGGGGTGTAAGAAGGTGATTGGTCTTCGCCTATTAAAGGAAGACCATTAGTGGATACTGGTGGCCTCGACGAAAGAGGAATCGGAGTGGATATAGGTCACGATGATCGAACCACTATAAATTCTGGTGTATGCCTTTCTTACTACAAATTCTATTTGCTACATTCAACTTTACTACATTGCAAACTGTCCAACCTTTTCTTCTCTACTTGCTCAAAGTGAAACAAATGATTTGAGTCGAAACCGATTCTTATCGTACGAAGTTTTTCAAACCGACATGTTTTATCCGCTGCACTAATTCACCCCCTCTCTCTCTTAATGCCGACTCATTCCTAACAATAGCTACTATGGTTTACCTTCTCAATGCCATCGAATTTCTGGAATGCAGGAAGTTTCTCACCCCAACTTGGAGTAAATCTCTAATAGTTTTGGTCGCCTTTGGGATTGTATTGTTGAATCTTAGATTTTGATGATGAAACCAATCGATAAGTGTTTATGTTTTAATCTATATTTTGAGTGATGCAGGATGCTTCGATCAAGATGAGATAATTAAAGCAGGAAGAATCATGTTGTGCCGAGGGAAAACATGTCAGAAGATTGGGCCTCGGGCCGGAGGAACGGTCGACGTATCGACAAAAGGCTTCGGGCCATGGATTCGGGCATCGGGCTAAGAAGAGCGAATATTGCACCAAGGATATTGGAGTTGCAGAGTCAACTGGCCGATTGGGTAATAAGCCACAAGAGAGGACTATGCGCCGAATAATCGGACGAAGCGTCGAGGGACCAATGACATGCCGGATAACTTGATTAATGCTTAGTATTAATTGTATAGATCGAAGTATGTTTTTACATGTGCAAGATTAACTATGATAGTAAGACATGAAGTAAAATGAAGTCCCGGATTCAAGGACGTGACTTCGTTGGGAGTTCGAGAGTTCGTCGGAATTCCAGACGTTCGTCGAAAGTTCTGGCTGAACTAGCCGAGAAGTCTCGGAACTTGCCAGAGTAGCTCGTCGGAACTCGCCAAGAAGATCATCGTGAAGTCCAAGAGCTTGCCAAGAGTCTGCTAGAACATTACCGAGAGATCATCGGAAGTTCGCCGGAAGATCGTCGGAAGCTCGTTGGAAGAATAGACATATGGACTTATTTAGCTTAGCAAATGTCTTAGGATTTCGTAGTTAGCACGTAATTGGGCTTGGATTTGGGCCAACCTAATTAGGGGCTAGCTAGACCCATGTAAGAACTATGTTTGGCCCAATAAGAGGCCCAAATAGTGCCCTAAGAAGTCTCATCGTCATGACACAGTCTTCGAGACTATGTCAAGCGATGGTACCACCAATCTAGGCAGTTATATCATCCCTGGCAGGGTGCCAAGCGATGGTACCGTTAGTCTGGGTGGTGGTACCACCCAACACTGCCACCCAAGCAATGGTACCGCCAGACCTGGGCGGTGGTACTACCCAGGATAGTGTTAATGTCGACTGACACTAGGCGGTGGTACCGCCCAACGCAGGAGGTAGTAATGCCCGTGCCCTGGGAACCTGAGATGGGAAATTTTATGCTCCAAGTTTGAATAAACTTGAAGCCCATAAATACCCCTCTCATCCCTGGTTAAAAGACACAAGCACATAGAGCCTAAAAGTAAAGAAACGCTGCTACAATCCCTTGAGAATCCTCCTCTTTCAGTTTAAGTATTAGAATAGTTTAAGAGGAGTGTGAGTGCTTGTAAGGGTTGTCTCCTAAACCCATGAAAAGGAGAAGAGGGGTGTAAGAAGGAGGTTGATCTTCGCCTATAAAGGAAGATCATTAGTTGATGCCGATGGCCTCGATGGAAAAGGAATCGGCGGAGTAGATGTAGGTCATGATAACCTAACCACTATAAAATTGGCGTGCTCTCTGGTTTGTATTTACTTATTGCTATTTACCTTACTGCAAACCTCTATACGTGCTTTACTTCCTCATTACTTTTGCTGCACACCTTTACGAACATGCTTTCAAGTTAAGTACTTCTGAGTTCGATTTTTATCATATGAAAGATTTTCCAAAACCGACATTTTTATCCGCTGTACTAATTCACCCCCCCTCTTAGTGTCGACCTCTTGATCCTAACAATTGGTATCAGAGCCTCATGATTTCTCAGTTGGTTTAACACCCAAGAGAAATGGCTCTTTTCAACTTTTAAGAGTGTTACTCTCTTATTCGTTCTCCCTTTTTCAATGGGACGGACTACACTTATTGGAAAACTCGAATGAGAGTTTTCTTGCTTTCTTTGAATCTTGATTTATGGCACATAGTCAAAAACAGATTTGAAATGTCTTCTCTTTCAATGAACAATTGGAATGATTTAGAGAAGAAGACGTTTTCTCTAAATGCAAAGGCTACGAATGTCTTATTTTGCGCTTTAGACAAAAACAAATTTAATCGGGTTTCTATGTTCGAAACGGCCTTCGATATTTGGCATATTCTCGAAATCACACATGAAGGCACGAATAGAATTAAAGATTCTAAGATTAACCTTTTAATACATGATTTTAAACTTTTTCATATGAAACTAAGCGAAACCGTTATTGACATATACACCCGTTTTAAGGATGTCGTCAATGGTTTAAAAGCTTTTGGCAAATATTTTTCGAATTTTGAACTAGTTAACAAAATTTTACGATCACTTTCTAAAAATTGGGATTCGAAAATAACGGTTATTTAATAATAATAAAAATTGAATACTTTTTTGATCAAAGAACTTATTAGGTCTCTAATGACCTATGAAATGACATGCAATGTACGTAAAGAACTTAGAGAACTACCTTCCAAAGAACAGGAAGGATTTCAAACTTAGAACATTTGAAGACCACTCGAGCATAAGCTCAAGTGATGATGAACATGAACTCCTCACTAATAAATTTAAAAAGTTCATGAAACAAAAAATACAGAACAAAAAGAACGCAACTAATTGCTTTGAATGCAAGAAGAAGAACACAAATTGGGCTGAATCGAGCTCCTCCGAAGATGAAGAGAAAATCAACAAAGGCAAGGTGGCAAACTATGCCTTAACGACTTTCAACGATGAGGTAATCGAAACTCCCTTAATTTATTTTAAAATTATATAATAATTTTCATGAGTTATTTTTAATTTAGTTTAGTTATTTTTCTTGAAAATTATATATTTAATAATATTTAATAATTAAAATGTAAAAATTAGGAATCATGCTTATCATTCTAGTAATTTTAAAAATAATCATAAAAATTATATGTTTTTGATAAACAAAATGATTTTGATTAAAAATGCCTTATGAAATCATGTTTGATGATATCATGCCTAATAAATTTATTTTTTAAAATTATGCATGATGATTTTTGTGATTTATGAATCTTTGCCGTAATGAAAGATATTTTTTTGTTTTAAACATGTTAATGCTTGTTTTTATTTGGCATAAATGAAAAAGACATACTTCTATGAAATAAATCACATGAATTGAAACAACTAAAAAGAGAAAAGTATTTTTTTTGAAAATTCTTTGATGAATTTATTTGATCATCTTGAAAGTGATTTTGATGATTTTAATGATTTGAATGAGTTTCATCTAACCGTGATTTTTATCTTAATTTCTGAGAATTATAACTTAAAAATTCTTTTTATAAACTAAGATTGTCTATTATGATTCTTTCTTTTCACTATTTGAATTATTAAAAAAGAATCATAATATGTCTCTTGATATTTAAAATTTATGCTCGCTATTTATGCATCTCATCATCAAAATTCTCTTAATATTTTTCATGTGATGATATAAAATTATGCATGATACACTCATGATATTATTTTGATGCATGCAATACTATGATTTTTTTATGATATAAAAGTCAATAATTATCATGTTCTGAAATGATATCATATTGAATGATGAATGTTTGGTATCATGATCAAAATGTTGATAAATTCTTAAAAATTTTAATGTTTTAGTATTATGTATGATATGCTCATAATGATGATTGATTTATTTTTCGGTATCGTACATGAAAAATGAAATTGATGGTTTTTAAATTGTGCATATTTTAATTTGAAAATATAATGATGCACAAATAAGATTGATACTTACTTACCTTTGTCATAATTTAAAAATTGATGTAAAGTCTTCCCTTCTTTTTAACAATGACAAAGGGGGAGCAAAACATGCTAGAAAGCAAATTAACTAGCTTGCAGAAGTCATTCTTACATATCTAAAGAGAAGATGCAAATGTAACACTTGCCAAATTGTTTGCTTGCTTTATGTAAAACATTGTCTCTTGCTAGCTTGTTATCTTGCATTTTGCTAGCTTCCACTTTGCAAAGGAAGAAAAAATTGACACATCTCAAAAGAGAAGAAAGAGCTTGCTATCTTGATGTTAGGATCGAGAGCACTAAGAGGGGGGGGGTGAATTAGTGCAGCGGAAAACTTTCTGCGATTAAAACCGAAAGCTGTGTTTGAATGATAAGGACAACTAAGCAAGGTTTCAGTCAATCTATGCAGGCAGTTTGCAGCAATGATGAAAACCAGAATATCGGCGCAAACTGAAATCCGATGTTCGTACGAAGAAACAGATTTACGTCTAAGTGTCGATTCGTAAATCACTTGTTTAGACAGGAATATAAAGATAGTGTGCTGCTATTGTATAGCTCAAAAAGTAATCTGCAAAAAGCAGATTTACGTCTAAATGCAGATTTACGCCTAAACGCAAATTTACGCCTAAACACAGATTTACGCCTAAACTTTGAAACTTCGTTTGTAAAATCGTAGAAGGCAGTATGCAGTTGAAATCAAGATGTAAATGTAAACTGAAATCTGATGATTGTAATGCGAGGAAAGCCGATTTACGTCTAAATGCAGTTTTGCGTCTAAACGCGTTTTTTTCGCCTAAACGCAAATTTTAGCGTCTAAACGTGGTTTTATGTCTAAACGCGGTTTTCGTCTAAACGCTATTTTACGTCTAAACGCAGTTTTACGTCTAAACGTAGTTTTGCGTCTAAACGCTGTTTTATGTCTAAACGCAGTTTTTACGTCAAAATGTAATTTTACGTCTAAACGCAGTTTTGAACTTTGAAAAGCGTTTTATGAATACACGCGAGAAGGCAATTTGCAGTTATAAATGGAATCAAAACGTAAACATAAACTGCAGCGTAAAGATCGATGCGAAGACACCGATTTACATCTGAATGCAAATTGGGAAAGATAAGAGTTTAGAGACTTCGTCCGTAAAGCGCCAGAGGGGCAGTAGCTATGTAGGAGGTTTGCAGTAATGATAAAGTGCTCAAGTAAAAGCAAACCAGAGATTTAGAGTGGTTCGGTCGGTCTTGACCTACTCCACTTTGGCTTCCTCCTCCGGCAGAGGTTACCGGCGTCAACTAGCTACCTTCCTTCAATGGGCGAAGGCCAACTGCCCTTTTACAGTTTCTCTCCTTTTGACAGGCTCAGGAGACAACCTTTACAGATCCTTTCTCTCCTCTCTTTACAACTCAAGACTTGAAGAACAGAAAGAGGAGAACTTTAGGACTTTACACAAATTTGAGCTCTTAGAATCACTGAAAAGATCAAGAATTCGGTGTGGATCTATATCTATTCAGTGCTGAATGGGTGGGGTATTTATAGGCCCCAACCCAGTTCAAATTTGGAGCTCAAAACGATCAAATCGATCAAATCCGAATTCGGGATCGGTGGTTGCACCTCTTGATCGAGGTTGCACCGCCCGCGGCAGCTCAAGATCGAGCCCAAAGTTTGCACCTCTCAATCGGGGGTGGTTGCACCGCTGAGTCCGCTCAAGATCGAGCCCCAGGCGGTGCCACCTCTTGATCGAGGCGGTTGCACCTCTGCTGCTTCGAAGCCGAAGACCGAGCCTCGGTGCTACCTCTGTCGGGGGAGGTTGCACCGCCCGATCTAGCTCGAAGACCGAGCTCTCACGGGCGGTTGCACCTCTGGCTGGGCGGTTGCACCGCCGGTCTCGGCTGGGAGACGCAGCCACGGCGGTTGCACCTCGGCCGGCGGTTTACCTTGCTTTGGTGCAATCGGGTCCAATGGTTAGCTCCATTCGGCCCAATTTCTATCTTTTAAGGGGGCCCAATTGCCCCAAGATTAAGCTAATGGGATCACCTCCCATTTTCAAGCTTAATCAACGTGCTAACTCGATTAAATCTAAGACAACTTCTGCAGCTTTGCTCCGATCGTCAATCGCTTCTTCCAAATGAAGTTTCCTAACTTCCGTCGATCATCCGATGAACCCTCGGTGATCCTTCTGCGGACATTCGGCAAACTCCTGGACTTTGTGACGATCCACTTGGCGAGTTCCGACGAGCTTCGCTTGGCAAGCTTCTGGACTTCTCGGATTTGTTCTCGCTAAACCTCCGACGACCGTCCGAACTTCCGTCGAACTCCCAACGTGATCATGATCTTGACTCCGGCGCAACACCTGCTGCTTGTCTAACTTTCATCGTAGTTAATCCTGCACACTTATCTCAACACATAGATTAGATAACAAATGACAATTGACTTCATCATCAAAATCCGAGATTCAACAATCTCCCCCTTTTTGATGATGACAATCAATTGATAATGGAGTTAACCTTAACTCCCCCTATCTATATGCCATAGTTGAGATAAGTCAACCTTGAATTCAAGACCTAAGAATTCAAGTGACGTATTGATAAGTTAGATCTATTAAACTTATCAATACTCCCATCATGATACCCATCATGATGTATCTCTTCAAGAATGATTGTGTTTGAAACTATTCATCATGTAATCATATAATCATATGAAGCTGCGAAGGACTATTACATGATGCACACATTTGTGATTATCTAGCAAGTTTGCATTTACTTCACAAGATAAGATATCAACTTAAGACATAATGCAAACTATAGCACATGCTCATATATCTCAAGGATGAAATAACTGTAACATTGTTTATAGCATGACTCAAGTATTTGCAACATGATTATGGCAGTGTCTATCAATTCATATGTTTCTCCCCCTTTGTCATCAACAAAAAACATAATAGTATTTTTCAACAAGTAGGAGGAAAGTCATTTTTCAACAAGTTTTCATAGGAGTGTACAGGAAACTCTCATTTTTAGCATTCAGACCGAAAAATGAACTTCTTACATGCATTCGGTTATGAGTAAGCTACTGATTTTTAAAAACATTTGTCACATAATTTTGAACATGTTATTTGATCAAGTGATGCCAAGGCATGTAATAGTAATAACATCCGAAAAATAATTTTAACTGGTTTAAGTATTCGGACACATCAACATTCCTAATTCTCTTCTTATGTAATCAAATTGTTCTTCACATAGGGGTTTTGTAAAGATATCAGCTAGTTGATGTTTGGTATCAATGAACTCTATGGTTACATCATGATTAGTGACATGATCTCGTATAAAGTGATGTCTAATATCAATATGTTTTGTTCTTGAGTGTTATATAGGATTTTTAGTTAAGCATATTGCACTCGTGTTATCACATTTAATGGGAATATCTTTAAGATTAACTTTGTAATCTTCTAAAGTGTTTTTCATCCATACAACTTGTGCACAACATGCACTTGCTGCAATATATTCAGCTTGATTCGTTGATAGAGCAACCGAGCTTTGTTTCTTAGATGACTAGGATACAAGGGCATGTCCTAAAAATTGACATGATCCCGATGTGCTTTTTTCTATCTAGTCTGATCCAAATAAGTCCAAGATCGAAGATAGGTCATTTAATTCAAAATTTTCTGATTTTGGGTACCATAATCCAAGATTTGTGGTTCCATTAAGATATCTAAGTATTCTTTTGACTGCTTTGAGATGAGATATCTTAGGGTCTGATTGAAATCTAGCACAAAGTCCTACACCTGAACATGATGTCCAGTCTGTGGCGTTGAGGTAAAAGTAAACTTCCTATCATACCCCTATAGGTTTTTTTTGATCGAAGTTGTCTCCATTCTCATCTATTTCTAACTTAGTGGAGGTACTCATAGGAGGAGTTAATTGCTTTTGAGTTATTCATATTGAACTTCTTTAGCAAACTCATAGCATATTTGGTTTGACTAATAAAGATGTCATTGCTTAGTTGTTTGATTTGTAGACCTAAGAAGAATGTTAACTCTCCCATTAGACTCATTTCGAATTCACGACTCATAGTTTTTTGCAAAGGATTCACAAAGAGATTCATTCGTAGAACCAAAGATAATATCATCAACATAAATTTGAACAATGAGAAAATTGTTTTCAAAGTTCTTGATGAATAATGTAGTATCAACCTTGTCTTTTATGAAATTATTTTCAATAAGAAAGGAACTAAGTCTCTCATACCATGCCCTTGGAGCTTGTTTTAAACCATAGAGAGCTTTAGTTAATCTAAACACATGATTAGGGAGACTATTATTTTCAAATCCAGGAGGTTGTTCAACATAGACTTCTTCGGAAATAAAGCCATTAAGAAAAGCGCTTTTAACATCCATTTGAAATAACTTAAAATTATTACTGCTAGCGTAGGCAAGGAGCATCCTTATGGCTTCTAATCGAGCCACAGGAGCGAAGGTTTCTTCATAATTGATACCTTCTTCTTGGTTGAAACCTTTGGCCACTAATCTAGCCTTGTTTCTAACCACGATACCATTTTCATTTTGCTTGTTTCTAAAGACCCATTTAGTACCAATAACTAAATGGTCATTTGGCCTAGGAACAAGCTTCCACACTTCATTTCTCTCAAATTGATTTAATTCATCTTGCATTGCGATAATCCATGAATCATCTTTCATGGCTTCATCAATGCATTTGGGTTCAGTTTGGGAGAGAAAGGCGGCATTTGCACAAAAAGTTTTAAGAGAAGATCGTGTTTGAACCCCCTTTGATGTGTCTCCTAAGATTAGCTCCTTAGGATGAGCATCTACATACTTCCAATCCTTGGGTAAGGAAATATGAGAAGTGGATGCATCCAAGTTGCTAGTTGGAGATGAGGTTTCATTTAAATTCAAAGAATCAAAATTAACATCATCGTCAAGATTATTTTTCGTGATTTCAGAAATCTCATTGAAAACAACATGAATGGATTCTTTAATAATTAGAGTTCTTTTATTAAAGATACGAAAGGCTTTAGAAACTGTAGAATAACCAAGAAAGATTCCTTCATCGGATTTAGCATCAAATTTTCCTAAGTTGTCTTTTTCATTCAAGATAAAACACTTACACCCAAAGACTTTAAAATATGAAACGTTGGGTTTTTTATTGTTCCATAACTCATAGGGAGTTTTGGTTAGTAGAGGTCTCACTAGAACTCTATTTAAGATGTAGCATGCAGTATTTACAGCTTCGGCCCAAAAATATTTGGGTAGGTTGTGTTCATTCAACATGGTTCTTGCCACTTCTTGTAAATTTCGATTTTTTCTTTCTACAACTCCATTTTGTTGAGGGTTTCTAGGAGTAGAGAAATTATGGTTGTATCCATTGAGTTCACAAAATTCCTGGAAATCATGGTTTTGAAATTCACCACCATGATCACTTCTAATTGACGAAATCATAGAACCTTTCTCATTCTGAACGAGTTTGCAAAACTTGGTAAAAGATCTAAGGCATTCATTTTTCTGTTTTAAGAAGTAAGTCCATGTGTATCTGCTATAGTCATCTACGATGACGAAGGCGTATTTGCTACCTCCTAGGCTTGATGTGGAGATGGGTCCGAACAAGTCCATATGGATCAATTGTAAGGGCCTAGAGGTGCTTATTTGATTTTTAGATTTGAAGCTACTCTTAATTTGTTTACCTAATTGGCAGGCATCACATACATTATCTTTGATAAACTTGATATGAGGAATTCCTCTTACAAGTTCTTTGGATGATATTTGAGTGATTAGCTTCATGCTGGCATGACCTAATCTTCTGTGCCATATCCAAAGCATTCTCATTTAAAGCAGAAAAACATGTTTCATTACATAAATCATTGATGTCAATAGTGTATACGTTATTTTGTTTTAATGCAATCATAGATATGTTTTTGTGTGGTTTTTCAATGATGCAAGAATTAGATTCAAATTTGATAATATATCCTTTATCACACAATTGACTAATGCTCAGGAGGTTATGTTTTAGACCATCAACTAGCAAAACATCTTCAATAGAAAAGTTGGATTTGTTACCTATGGTTCCTTTGCCAATGATTTTACCCTTGTTGTTGTCTCCGAAGGTGATATATCCTTCGTCTATGCTAGTGAGCTTAGAGAATTGGGATGGATCTCCGGTCATATGCCTTGAGCATCCACTATCAAGGTACCATCTCTTGCTCCTAGCTTGCGATGGTTTAGTTTTCTACAAGAAAGGATGACGTTTAGGCACCCATTTGCTTTTGGGTTCCTCACAAAAAGATCTACATTTTTTATCATGTTGCATAGAATTTGTCATGGTTCCTTTAGGAACCCAAATCAATTTGTTTGGACTAAATTTCCTGAATGGACAATAATGCGTCAGTGTCCAAACTTGCAACAAAAGTTGCATTTGCTTTGATGTCTAACATGTAAGATGGGGCCTTTTTATTTAAGGTAGTTGGATTTTGGTGAGGACTCCTCACAAATCCAATCCCACTTCTTTTGGGAACATGACCCTTGTTTGTAAGGATCATGTTTAATGACTTGCTACCAACCTCGAATTTCTTCAAGGTGTCCTTAAGTAGCAAGTTTTCTTTTTGAACAGCCTCTAGATCATGACATTTGACACATGAATTTAAACTATCATGATATTCAATTTTTAACTTATCACAAGTAAGACTATCATGTTCCTTTTTTAGCAATTTGTATTTTCTATTGATAATCTTGCATTCATCAAATAAGTCATGGAAGGCGTTTAATAATTCATCGAAAGATAAATCAGCATCTAATAAATTCGTTACCTCCTCTCCGATGGCCATTAAGGCGTAATGAGCAACTTGCTTTCGGTGTTGGACTCCTCTTCTTGAGATCGCTTTTCGAGTCATCCCATGTTGCTTGAAAGAGCCTTCTTCTTTGATGTTCTTCTTTTGACTTGGGGACAATCACTCTTGTAGTGTCCCGCTTTTTACATTCATAGCAGATCACTTGGTCCTTCTTGGGTTCAAGTTTATTTTTTTCAGATCATTCTTAAACTTGTTTTTCTTGAAGATTTTTTTAAATTTTCTTGTTAAAAGTGCCAAGTCATCATCATCAGTCCTCATCACTTGAGTTTTCTCTCAAGTGGCATTCAGAAGTTTTTAAGTGTCATATCCTTCCCCGTTTCTTGGAAGGATGTCTTCTTGCTCTTCATGAGCTTTGCAGGTCATCTCATAGGTCATTAATGACCCGATTAGTTCTTCAAGAGGGAAGTTGCGCAGATCTTTTGCCTCTTGAATAGCAGTGACTTTAGGATCCCAACTTTTAGGAAGGGATCTTAGTATCTTATTTACGAGTTCAAAATCCAAAAACTTTTTTCCGAGTCCTTTTAGACCGTTGATCGACATCCGTGAAAACGAGTAAACATGTCGCCAATGGTTTCACTTTCAGGTTTCATCCGGAAAAGTTCAAAAGAATGCAACAATAAATTGATTTTTGACTCTTTCACTCTACTTGTGCCCTCGTGGGTCACTTCAAGTGTGTGCCAAATATCAAATGCAGTTTCATAAGTTGAAACACGATTAAACTTCGTTTTTTATCAAGTCGCAAAATAAGGCATTCATAGCCTTTGCATTAAGAGCGAAAAAGCCTTCTTTTCCAATTCATTCCAATCGATCATTGGAAGAGAAGACTTTGAAAATCCGTTTTCAACAAGGTTCCACAGTTCAAAATCCATAGAGATAAGAAAGATCCTCATTCGGTCTTCCAAGTAGGTGTAGTCCGTTCCACTTTGAACATGGGTGGACGTGTAATAGAATGCCCCTCTTGGTTTCCGACATATGCCATCTCTCTTGGGTTTTAATCCTTTAGAGAGTTAACCTAGCTCGATACCAATTGTTAGGATCGAGAGCACTAAGAGGGGGGGTGAATTAGTGCAGCGGAAAACTTTCTGCGATAAAACCGAAAAGTTTGAATGATAAGGACAACTAAGCAAGGTTTCAATCAATCTATGCAGGCAGTTTGCAACAATGATGAAAACCAGAATATCGGCGCAAACTGAAATCCGATGTTCGTACGAAGAAACAGATTTATGTCTAAGTGTCGATTCGTAAATCACTTGTTTAGACAGGAATATAAAGACAGTGTGCTGCTATTGTATAGCTCAAAAAGTAATCTGCAAAAAGCAGATTTACGTCTAAACGCAGATTTACGTCTAAACGCAAATTTACGTCTAAACACATATTTACGTCTAAACTTTGAAACTCGTTTGTAAAATCATAGAAGGCAGTATGCAGTTGAAATCAAGATGTAAATGTAAACTGAAATCTGATGATTGTACGAGGAAAGCCGATTTACATCTAAATGCAGTTTTGCGTCTAAACGCAGTTTTACGTCTAAACGCAATTTTGCGTCTAAACGCAGTTTTGCGTCTAAACGCTATTTTACGTCTAAACGCAGTTTTACGTCTAAACGCAGTTTTGCGTCCAAACGCTGTTTTACGTCTAAACGCAGTTTTTACGTCAAAACGTAATTTTACGTCTAAACGCAGTTTTGAACTTTGAAAAGCGTTTTATGAATACGCAGAAGGCAATTTGCAGTTATAAATGGAATCAAAACGTAAACATAAACTGCAGCGTAAAGATCGTACGAAGACACCGATTTACGTCTGAATGCAAATTCGGAAAGATAAGAGTTTAGAGACTCGTCCGTAAAAGCGCAAAGGGCAGTAGCTATGTAGGAGGTTTACAGTAATGATAAAGTGCTCAAGTAAAAGCAAACCAGAGATTTAGAGTGGTTCGGTCAGTCTTGACCTACTCCACTTTTGGCTTCCTCCTCCGACGAGGTTACCGACGTCAACTAGCTGCCTTCCTTCAATGGGCTTAAGGCCAACTGCCCTTTACAGTTTCTCTCCTTTTGACAGGCTCGGAGACAACCTTTACAGATCCTTTCTCTCCTCTCTTTACAACTCAAGACTTGAAGAACGAAAAGAGGAGAACTTTAGGACTTTACACAAATTTGAGCTCTTAGAATAACTGAAAAGATCAAGAATTCGGTGTGGATCTATATCTATTCAGTGCTGAATGGGTGGGGTATTTATAGGCCCCAACCCGTTCAAATTTGGAGCTCAAAACGATCAATCGATCAAATCCCGGAATTAGGGATCGGTGATTTGCACCTCTTGATCGAGAGAGGTTGCACCGCCTTTGAGCTCTGAGATCGAGCCCAGGCGGTTGCACCTCTCAATCAGGGGCGGTTGCACCGCTGAAGTCCGCTCAAAGATCGAGCCCCCAGGCGGTGCCACCTCTTGATCGGGGCGGTTGCACCTCTGCCGCGAGCTTCGAAGACCGAGCTCGAGGCGGTGCTACCTCTCTGTCGGGGGAGGTTGCACCGCCAGATCCCTAGCTCGAAGACCGAGCTCTGGGCGTTGCACCTCACAGGCTGGGGCGGTTGCACCGCCGGTCTCGGCCGGAGACGCAGCCACGGCGGTTGCACCTCCTGGCCTAAGGCGGTTGCACCGCTTAGGTAATCGGGTCCCAATGGTTAGCTCCATTCGACCCAATTTCTATCTTTTCAGGGGCCCAATTGCCCCAAGATTAAGCTAATGGGATCACCTCCCATTTTCAAGCTTAATCAACATGCTAACTACGATTAAATCTAAGACAACTTCTGCAGCTTTGCTCTGATGCGTCAATCGCTTCTTCTAGCGAGTTTCCGGCGAACTTCCGTCGATCATCCGATGAACCCTCGGTGATCCTTCTACGGACATTCGGCAAACTCTTGGACTTTGCGACGATCCACTTGGCGAAGTTCCGGCGAGCTTAAGCAAAAGCTTCGGACTTCTCTTCGATTGTTCTCGCTGAACCTCCGACGACCGTCCGAACTTCCGTCGAACTCTCGAACTCCCAACGTGATCATGATCTTGACTCCGGCGCAACACCTGCTGCTTGTCTAACTTTCATCGTAGTTAATCCTGCACACTTATCTCAACACATAGATTAGATAACAAATGACAATTGACTTCATCATCAAAATCCGAGATTCAACACTTGAAACATCATTATCTTGCCTATCTCAAGAAGCAAAACTTGCAACTTGCATATTGCAATAGGAAGCAAGAATCGCTAGCTTGCACACTTCAACAAGAAGCTATCTTGTATTTGCTTTCTAAATTTTGCTAGCTTGTATGAAGTATAATATGCTATCTTACTACCTTGCATATCTACAACTTGATAGCTTGAATGTTCTAAGCATGATGTAACACTTGCTAAATTTTCTAGCTTCAAATTGTATGATGATAAAACTTGATATTATGTTTTTCATGCAATGATTTGAACTTATGTCTAAACATATGAGAGTTGGAACTTCTCCTTTTTTGTTGATGACAAAGGGGGAGAAGTATATTGATGTTATACATGATTTTTATCATGACATGTTTGTTTGGATTTTTGAATCTAAGAGTTTCTATCAATATGGCATATTGATAGGGGGAGTTTGTTTAAACATCAGGAGTTAAGGTTAACTCCATTGTCAATTGGTTGTCATCATAAAAAAGGGAGAGATTGTTGAATCTCGAATTTTGATGATGAAACCAATCGATAAATGTTTATGTTTTAATCTGCATTTTGAGTGATGAAGGATGCTTCGATCAAGATGAGACAATTAAAGCAAGAAGAATCATGTTGTGCTGGGGGAAAACATGTCAGAAGATTGGACGTCGGGCCGGAGAAATGGTCGACGTATCGACAGAAGGCTTCAGGCCATGGATTCGGGCATCGGGCCAAGAAGAGCGGATGTTGCGCCAAGGATATCGGAGTTGCAGAGTCAACTGGCCAATTGGGCAATAGGTCGCAAGAGAGGATGACGCGTCGAAGAATCGGATGAAGCGTCGAGGGACTAATGGCATGCCGGACAACTTGATTAATGCTTAGTATTAATTGTCTAGATCGAAGTATATTTTTACATGTGCAGGATTAACTACGATAGCAAAGCATAAAGCAATAAAAAGTCCCGGAGTCAAGGACACGACTTTGTTGGGAGTTCGAGAGTTCATCGGAAGTCCGAACGTTCATCGGAAGTTCTGGATGAACCAATCGAGAAATCTCGGAGCTTACTAGAGAAGCTCGTCGGAACTCATCAAGAAGATCATCGTGAAGTCTAGGAGCTTGCTGGGAGTCCGCTGGAACATTGCCGAGAGATTGTCGGAAGATCATCGGAAGATCGTTGGAAGCTTGCCGGAAGAATAGATATAGAGACTTATTTAGCTTAGCAAATGTCTTAGGATTTCGTAGTTAGCACGTAATTGGGCTTGGATTTGGGCCAACCTAATTAGGGGCTAGTTAGGCTCATGTAAGAACTGTGTTTGACCCAATAAGAGGCCCAAACAGTGCCCCAAGAAGTCTCACCATCGTGGCACAGTCTTTGAGACTGTGTCAAGCGGTGGTACCGCTAGTCTAGGCGGTTGTACCGCCCCTGGCAGGGTGCCAGGTGGTGGTACCACCAGTCTGTGCGGTGATACCTCCCAGCATTGCCCCCCAGGTGGTGGTACCGCCAAACCTGGGCGGTGGTACCGCCTAGGACAGTGTTAGTGTCAACTAACACTAGGCGGTGGTACCGCCCAGCGTAGGCGGTAATACCGCCCGTGCTCGGGGAACCCGGGATGGGAAAGTTTTAGGCTCCAAGTTTGAATCAACTTGAAGCCTATAAATACGCCTCTCATCCCTAGTTAAAATATATAAGCACAGAGAGCCTAAAAGTAAAGAAACGCTACTACAATCCCTTGAGAATCCTCCTCTTTGAGTCTAAGTGTTATAATAGTTTAAGATGAGTGTGAGTGCTTGTAAGGGTTGTCTCCTAAACCCGTGAAAAGGAGAAGAGGTGTGTAAGAAGGAGGTTGATCTTCGCCTATAAAGGAAGATCATTAGTGGATGCCGGTGGCCTTGACGGAAGAGGAATCGGCGGAGTGAATGTAGGTCACGACGATCGAACCACTATAAAATTGGCGTGCTCTCTAGTTTGCATTTACTTATTACTATTTACCTTATTGCAAACTGTCATGCCCCCTCAAATAATATTGATAATATTAAAACTTTCATCGCAAACCAATCCAGGATCCAAACTAACATTTGATGACACTGAAAAATATTCTATCAAATTCACATCTATAAAACCTATGCAGTTTATAATCATATATCACATCACTCGATAATTCACATTTATGACAACCCAAGCCAACTTAACAAACATGAACAACATTTATAAATCCATAAACTAAATAAATTATACAATCAGAACTCTAACTATTCACCACAAGTTCATATCATCATAAACTGGACTTAACATTCCGAAATTCCAAATAAGAGAGATCTTCTAATACTTTTACACAGTATATCCATTTCGATTCATCGATAACATTTAATTACATACAAAATATGCTTATACAATAATAACATAATAACCAACAAGACTTGCCCATATTTCTGAATAGTAATCCACTACCTCAGCCCAATTCAAAATATCTCAAAGAGTGACAACTTGACCTGAAAGATTTATATAACAACGGAGTGAGCTAAAAATAGCTCAGCAAGTGACAAAGCATATTCAAAACAAAAGGAACTATTTCAAACAAGTAAGATATCATATGTGGCATAGTCATTCAAAACCTATTTGGTTCATAACAGATGGAGCATAGAGTAATTGGAGCATATCAATAGCGTACGAGATGTTCCGGAGTATATCAATTGCAAATAGGACATTTCAGAATATATCTGTTCATAGCAAATGAAGCATAGAGTAATTGAAGCATATCAATAGCGTATGAAATGTTCTGGAGCATATCAATGACATATGGAACATTTCGATGCGTAACAATAATAGATGAAACATTTTGAAGTATATCAATGACATATGGAACATTTCGAAGCGTAACAATAATAGATGAAACATTTCGGAGCATATCAATGGGGTATGAAATGTTTTGGCGCATATCAATAGCGTATGAAATGTTCCGGAGCATATCAATGACAAATGGAATATTTCGGAACATATCAATGGTATGTGAAGCATTTTGAAGTATATCAATGGCATAGGAAATGTTTTTGGAGCATATCGATACAAAATATGAAACAGAAGCTCAGATGTCGTACCCTAGCATAGTGCATGTGAGGTTTAACTCAATGGTGGCTCCATGCCGTGATGAGTTCTCGACTCCATCTACGGGTAACCCTTTCCTACTCGAGTCCTCTCACCCTACCCAAGTGTTAGGTCGGCTCTGAATTTTATATCAAACATATAGAAGGTGAAGTGGGATTCGAAACATAATATGGTCTATCCATTTCTGAATGACCACCAAACATAAACTAGAGCATCGCGGGCTCTAAGCACATACCCTTTACCATTTCTGACAAAGGTTCAAATAATCCTACAAACACCAGAGTATAAAAAGGTATTGTGAATAATAAATTAGGACATATCGGAAGTACATGCGAAACAATGAAATGTACATGTGCCATTATGAGTCAGTACGATGCAAACGTAATCCTTCACAAATGTATTCAAATTTGAAAGGAAATGAAAGCAAGAGTATACAAGGATTCCAAGCAATCACATATAGATCAATTCAAATAAGAAGATTAGATGAAATCAATTTCCAAAGGAATGAAACCAGAATATGTGAAATCGACCAAAGCTCGATTGCTGATAGAATTCAAGAGGCATATTGAATAAATGATTCAAACGACCAATCGTGCTCCAATTTTACTCAGAAAATATATCATTGGAAAGATATTTCAATCTAGTTTCTGATGAAATAAGTTTTGTATGAATCAAGATTTCCAACAAAGAGTTACCATTGTTTTAGTAACCAAAGGTCAAAAACAAAATTACTATTTTACAGAATCTGTAGGCTCATTTGAAAATAAAAGTTTGGGTAGGCAAACTTACTCCGAATTTTTAAAATAAGCTATTAAAAGAAAGGTTTATGAGTCTATATTCTGATCAAATAAGTTTTGTCCAAATCAGAGGTCAATACATGAAGTTATAACCATAACAAGGTAGAAATGTTAGAATCTTAAAAGTTGCACAGATTCGAATCGTTACGTCTAAACAGGAGATATATCAAATGCAAAGCTAGAACAATTCAAAGTTCCTCATATTCAAAGCAAATGTATAGATAAAATTACAGTAAGGAAAGATCATGACACTTGCAATAGGAAAGATTAGAAAGCTTGCAATAGGAAGGATCGGAACACTTGCCTTTCAAATATTTTGATCCGAAGATCCAAAGAAGGTGTTAGCCCAAATCCTTTTACTTTTCCTCCGTATCCACTCCCTGTTTCATTTTCTACATATGTCTTCTCTTTTTCCTTCACAACTACAGCTCATGTAGAACATAGAGGTATAGTCGCCTGCTCTCTCTTACTCTCATTCCTTCGTTTTCTTTTTCAAACATAGTTGTCGCAGCCATCACCGTTGCCACTACCACAGTTGTAGCCACGACCGTAGCCCCTATCACAACCACAGCCCCTTCCACTGCACTACTTCCTTCTTCTCTTCTCTCATTCCTACTTTTTCTTTCCCAAACACAACTAACGCTGCCGTAGTCGCCACCACCGCAGCTGCAATCATGGCCACAGCCCCTTTTTTTTTTCCCTTTTCCTTTCTTTCTCTTTCCAAAAGCAGCTGCTGCAGCCACCACCGCTGCCATAGCTACCGCAGCCAACGTCGCAGCCGCAGTCGCAACCACGGCCGCAGCCTCTTCTTCCTCCCCTGTTTTGTTTCCTCTCCTTCTCTTCCAACTGCAGCTGCCACTGCCGCAGCTGCCTCCCCTTCTCCTCTTCCTCTCTTCTTCCCTCTTCCTTTCTCTTCTTCTTCCTTTCCTTCTCTTCTTTCCCAACTGCACTGCTGCAGTCGCAGCCTTAGCCACGGCTGCAACCTCTTCTTCCTCCCCTGCTCATCTTCCTCTCCTTCTTCTCTTCCAATTGCAGCTGCCATCGCCGCAGCCGCAGCCCCTTCTTCCCCTTCTCTTCTTCCTCTCCTTCCCTTTTTCCTTCCTCTTCCTCTTTCCCTGCCACAGCTGCAACTGCCACAGTCGTAGCCGCAGTCGCAGACTTCTTTCCCTTCTCCTCTTCCTTCTCCTTCCTTTCTTCTTCTTCTTCTCTTCTTCTCCTTCCTCCCCTTCTTCTCCCCGATGAACAACACCTCCTCTCCTCTGTTTCCTCCTACAGGAAACAGAGGTGTCGCCTCTTCACCCGCTTCTACTTCTTCTCTTCCTCTTCTTCTTCTTCTCCTTCTTCTCCTTCTTCTTCTCCTCTTCTTCCCTTCTCCGCCTCTTTGTTGCACACCTTTACGAATATGTTTTCAAGTTAAGCACTTCCGAGTTCGGTTTTTATCGTACAAAAGATTTTCCGAAACCGATATTTTTATCTGCTGCACTAATTCACCCCCCTCTTAGTGTCGACCTCTTGATCCTAACATGTACCGTCTTCTCCATCAACCCTATCGCATACTCCACTAAGTAGCAAAGGTACAACACCACGTACTATTTGTTTCGTTTCTTGGTCGTGCACTCTTGCATGACCCAAAGTCCTTTACTTTCGGCTATCATGATGAGAAGATCGTTGACACTAGTCTTATGAAGTTCCTTGGCCTCTGCCCTTCAGTCTTATCTTAGTACTTGGAGTTTAACTTTGTATACTCCACCTACTCGGCCCCTTTCATGACCAAGCACTCTCCCTCCATGAGAGCAAGGGATCGATGACTTCACGGAAGTCCCGTCTCTATGGTACCATAGTGCTGCCATGCCCATGGCCCTACTATCCATCACCTCATATCTACATCTCTTTCTTCATGATCGAAAGATCTACCTCTGTGGCACTCCTTCGAGTCCACCACCATTCTAACCAATGCTTAGTTTTTTGGGTAGCTAAGTTCATTTAGACTCGTCATCGCTTCCTCGCCCCTTTCGGCATCTTGTTTCAACACCTCTGTATTCTCCCAACAGTTCCCCTTGGTCAATAGAAAGATAGATTACAACTCCCATGTATAGCCTCTGCCATCATGTTGTAGGGTTCACATCGATTTTATTCTCCTTAGCTTTCTTGGTAGCAACGTTCGCTTACTCGGCCTTGTCCTCTGACTTACCGGGCTCTCTTAAACAAATGTAAACTCTAGAGTAGTCCAACTCTCCAATCGCTCTGATCATACATATACATGATCAAGTACCTCCAATGAGACTCACTAGTACTTGCATTCAAACTTTTCCCTTTGTGGTACCATGATCTTCACTCATTGAATCCATAACCTTTCTTGCCATCGTGTTGTTCACCGAAATGGAGCTCTTGGTAGCTATCGATCATACCTCCGTATGATATAGTCCCTCACGGGACAAGATTCGTGTGTATTATATTACTACGAACTATTCTACCATGATCTGCTACACCATGTCGCCTTCTGGTAATATCTCCATTATATTCTGATACTTGTGGGATGAACTCAGATTGTAATCCCCCCATATGTGGCCTCTGCCAACACATTACGAGGCTTCTTCCATCTTCGATTATGTTTGCTCCTTTGGCAATCGACATTTATCCACCCGTTCTTGGGTCACACCTAGATGAAGAACCACTTTAGGACAATCTGTCACATAGTAGCTCTCGAAGTCCACCAACTTCGTTGAAATTAGTGTACTATTGTCTGGATCCTGGGCCTTTGTTTTTACCAGCACAATCTTCGCTGTACACCGCTTCCTTCATGACAACTTGAATGGTAGCACCGTGGCATATTCTTCAAGAGTACTCGCCTCCGCGACCTCATGTCTTGTGCCAAGGCCTTCTAAACCCAACTTTACCTCCACAAGTTGAGTCGCCTTAGTTCCTCCATCAAATGCATCTCCGAGATAAGGTGTATGTGCCCAGAAGCTCCCTTCGTCTTTGGCACCATGTAAGATGAGTCCGCTCCATCAGAATAAAGGACTCATGGAACGATATGATCTCACTCTTGCTTCTGCAAGAGTTCATGTCCTTGACTTCTATCCAAGGAAAGCTCTGTGCCTCTACTCCATGTTCTATCTTCTATGTTAGCTTCCTTCATGCGGTTTGGGTACTTCCCTAAGTTTCACCAAAGTTGCTTCGCTCCTCATTTTGCATTTAGTTGATGGTGGCCCTTGCGCCCACCATTCCATGGGTCAACCCTCGATTGAGTCCGATCTCTATATCAACTCTAAGTGTGCCTTCATTTGTACTACCTTGGGTCGCTCCCCCTCTTAATCTAATAATGCATTTCCCTATTACATTATCTCAAGCGAGGTCATATGATGACTCCTCGTCGCTCGCTCGGTCCGTTGAGCTTTGTGAAGTTGTTTTTAAGGTACTCCTCCTCAACATATATGGTCCGTTGTACATTGGTCTCCCTTTGGAGAACCGAGACTTATCCTGCATGGATATTTGTCCCATTGGAGCAACTTTTCTCTTTGTTTCCTTCTCTTTGAAAGTTTTGGAGATCATCATCCCCTTAGACTACTCCACCTTGCTGAATAAACTATGCATTATTCTACCTCCTGCAAACGCACTTGCTAGATTACGATTTCACATAAATATAGTCCCCACTGCACCACTCAAGGCCTAGCAATATGTTGAACTCACTACACACTTCAGCCTCCCACGAACGTATCCTTCTTATGCCGAATATAAAGTTTTAATGCTCCATGACACTGAGTTTCAGTCGTCTTGGGATGGCCACGAATATTCTATCGTCTGCATACAAGCCCTTGTATGAGTACCAGATTATTCGAATTATCAATTCCTCTCACCTCTATGAGCTTTGCATAACTCTTTTAGTCGCTGAACAACTCATACCACCTTGCATGGTCTCATCCTTTACGAAGCACCTTGCTTACCTTGAGCACTATCATATATGGTTGTCAACGTCGAGCCGTAGCTCAAACTCAGCTATCTCAACCTTTGTACGCTATACATTCTTCCAAGTTTCCTTATCCACGTGGTGTCTCTTGCGCGAAGAGTTAGCTATTCCTCTGAATGTTAATCTAAGATGCCCGCTCCTCTGAGTGACTACTTTTTCCCTATATCTCTATGCATGTTTTCCCCCAAACGGTCGCTTATGATGGCTGCTCTCAACGCAGCCCACTAGGTTCCCCATGTTTGCATGCCAAGTGTTTCTATGAGTGCTTGTCACTCTCTGATACTATCTATCACGGACTTAGTTGGTTTAGCCTAAGTCGTGCGGTACCATTGTGTGTTTGTTCGTAAAGGTCAACCTTCCCAAAACGTCCTAAGGTCCCTTATGACCTGCAAAAGAGGAAAAATGTTAGAGAAAGCACTTCATTCGGGATCTACAAGCAATCATTTCATAAAACACTTCATAACCAATACAAATTATAAACATACTTTATAAGTTCTAAACGTTCACACAACAAAAAAATCTAAAATGATCTACTATAGATCGAAAAAAAATATGATTGCTAAGCCTACTGTCAACCCTTTATATGTTATGTAAAGTATGAATAAACCAAAAGATACGAATATACATAAGCATTACGTCGAACACCCCAATTATAATTTTATTTGTGATATCTCGTGTCTTTTATCCTTTATCGATACTTCCTAGAGTTTGCTTCTTCCGTAGTCAAGATTTGGATAGGCAGGATCACACAATTCCGTAACTAGAAATGTTTGATCTCTTCTTGGCCACCAATTTCAATTCCACTCTACTAGGATACTGGTAAATGGCTTGATGATGGAATATGCACCTCTTGACAGATTTGGAAGGTCAGGAATGAGTTATGATTCCATGGAGTGAGACACTCCAACATGCATCTTTCTTAAAATCGTTGTGTATGCTGCTCGCTGTAAACCATATCTTTATACGAGGGATCAAGTTGTAACAAAATCTCCATTAATGTAGTTTGGACTAGTTTCGAGCAAGATTAGTTTAAACTAAATACAGATGGCTCTTGCCATCATCAATCAAAAGCAGGGAGAGGATGCTTCGCAGAATGTGTTTTCCTCGAATAGTGGTAGCTACTACAATAAAATGATTGCAATCAATGAAGGACTCACTAATGTCAAACAGGTTGGAATCCAATACATCAAAAGCTAAGTCCGTCGTGGAGTATGCTCAATCTTGCTCGACACTATATTTCTATTAGATCCTTCGAGCTATCCCATGTCTTGTGTCGTGAAGAAAATTCTTGTGTCAATTGATTGACGAATTTTGATATCATGAATGATCATGTCCTTGGCGGGATTACTGGCCTAAATCTCTTAATAACCCGATATCCAAGGCACAGACTATATATATATATATATATATATATATATATATATATATATATATATAACGAGAAAGGTGAGGAGATGAGACCACCAAAGGTCTCAAGTCTCTGCAAGATTAGGTTCTAACTCATGGATCCATAAACGGTGTTGCTTTTCTGGATCCGCCCCGTTAGCCCTCAGCCATTCGGATCCGAATCCAAATCATACCCATCGTCCGAATCTGCTGCCGAGACCGTGTGAATCAGACGGCCCCCATTGCGAACCGTTAGTTTTGGGATCTACGGTTCCGATGGATTTTCTGCTCCGCGATCGGACGAGCGGCTAAATGCGACGGTGTGTCTCGTGTTTCCCACCTGCGAGAGCTGACTCCCATATATGGACGAACCTCCGGCCCATGTCTCCGCAAACCCTATTTCTTGCTTGGGCTCCTTCCTCTTTTCCTCATCGACCTAACCTGAGAAACCCTAAGTCTCGGAGATCTTTGCGAGGTCGTCGCCATGGCCTCGAGAATGCAGGAGCACGATGGTGCGAGCCCTGCGTGAGTTTCCTCCTCGATCAATCTTGTGCTGTTTTTCTTCTTGTTCTCTTCTTCTTTAATGCTTTCTTTTCTCTGGCAGAAAGATTTTTATCGGAGGGCTTCCGAAGGATACGACGCTCGGTGAGTTCTTTTTCGTTGCGATCTGTCAAGAAACCTGATTGATCGTTCTCGCAAAACCGCACTCTAGGGTTCAGTATATGTTGATTGGTTCTCTCACTATTTATTTCATTGTTCTGTTCTTTAGAACCTTTTCCTCAGGGATCTAACTTGATATGGTTAAAGCTCAGAGTTTTTATTCCGCATACTGTGCCATACTGTCACGTAATGACGATTTTACTTCGTCACAGATTTAACTAGCAGTTTATACTATCTTCTTATTGCGTAAATCATGGTTTCATTATCAGGTTTGAAAGAATATGTCTTTGTTCTACTTATGGCTAATATCCATATTTTTTTATTTATTTCTACTTCTTTGGTTATAACTTTGACCTGGTTGCTGATTGCTTGTGTACTAGTATATCAAGATTTTGGTGATTCACGAAGCTATAATTCATTACCGTATCTGTTAGTGCTAGTTCTTTACGGCTTTTATGATTGATGTTGGCATATTGACTTCTTTTTGTCTCGCATGTCTTTTTGCATTTTGCCAAAGGTTCCGTTTGTATAAGTGTCATGGCTAGGGAGATTTTTTTTTTAAATTTTTTTAATTTATGATAATATTTTATTGTTTTGTTCGTGTGATGATATGACAGAAACATTTGTGAAGCACTTTGAAAAGTATGGAGAGATAGTGGATTCAGTGATAATGAAAGATCGATATACAAACAAGCCCAGAGGTTTTGGGTTCATCACCTACAAAGATGCTTCTGTTGTCGACCAAGTCATTGAGGACACACATATTCTCAATGGGAAAACTGTATGTTCTATCTCAGTGATTTTTAGTCTATTAGATGTCAAAAGAACTGAATTTATTTAATTTACTTTTTTGGATCAGTAGTTTGTTGTGTGAAGTTCTATATTTGTATTAAATGCCCAACTGCTCTTTGGGTAGTTATCTTATGTAGGTTGTAAGGCTTATGCGATATGCTTTTGGTTTTGCATGTTTGACCTCCATTTTTTACTGACATTTGTACAAATATGTAGCTGTCCTATTTTGCTTTGGTACTTTATGCTCCTCATGTGATTGCTAAATTTTGTTGACATTTCTTTCTTTTTTTTATTTTCTGATTTTGTAAAACATTGTGCAATTGGTTTTAGGGATGGGATGTGATTGCTTTTTTATTAAGACTTTCTCTACCTCATTCTGCCACCTCTGCCTCTCCCGGACCCAGGTTAACAAAAACAATACCATCCCTGGCCATCCAAAAATTGAAAGTATTGGCTTTTCCCTGCACCACACCTATTTAAATTGCCCATAGTAATAAATGTGTTATGATTGGCATATGCTGTTGTTGTATCTACCATATAGTAAGGAGTACTTTTATCAAACTTCTGAAGCTGGTTTTTTGGAGATCAGGATGGGATGGAAGAGACTCAGGACTGACCCTGTTGTGGTCTCAATTGTGTTTGAAAATTATACCCTTGATCTCACCCTTTTCCCTGGTTAAAGTTGGTCAAACCTACGGTGACCATGTGGATCAGGCTGGTGCATCATCCCCTAATTGTTTCTGTCACTACTTAGAACTGTTTTATTTAAGTGAGACCAATATTTATTTTTTTGTATTTAAATTATTGTATATACTGATTTTTTGATGTGCCATTATCTTTATAACCATCTCTTGGTATCATCCTTTATGCTCAGTTCATATGTCTGTTACATTTTTTTTTGCCTTATTATAACTTCCATACTAATACATCAAATTATATCGTCTCATATCCTGAACTTTGCAGGTGGAAATTAAAAGAACTATTCCGAAAGGTGCTGCTCCTTTGAAGGATTTCAAGACGAGAAAGATATTTGTTGGTGGTATACCAACAACATTAACAGAAGGTAACACATCCTTGTCATTGTATATGCGAGTCATTTGACTATACATGTTAACAGAAACAGGGTTTGATCTTTCACTTTAAACATAGCAGATGAATTCAAGAACTTCTTTTCTGAGTTTGGGAGAGTAGAAGATCATGAAATCATACGTGACCATACAACCAACAGATCTCGTGGATTTGGTTTTATAGTCTTTGAGAAGGAAAAAGATGTAGATGACTTGTTAGCCAAAAGGGGAAACATGATTGATTTAGCTGGTTCTAAGGTGAGTCTAGTTCTATGTTCGGTAGGAAGACTAAAGTTGCATTAGCAGAGGCATCCTTATGTTCTTCATGCTTGTTCATCTAATTGAATAACAATTTGGTTGAACCTTGAGGTGATAAAATTATCAGATATGATAGTTTAGTCTTGTCTGTTTTCCATCTCATGAAATTGCATATATATTCATCTGTATTGCATTTTTAGTTGGTTTTTTGGGCATGGTAAAGGTTGATGTTGCTGTGATATTGTAGGTGGAAATCAAGAAGGCTGAACCAAAGAAATCTGGCAATGCACCACCACCTGCTTTTGGTGGTGAACCCCGACCTCGACACTTTGGTGATAGTTTTGGTGGCAATTATGGTGGCTTTGGTGGTGGTGGTGGTGCTGGTTATGGGCCTTCATCCTACAGGACACCAGGAGGTTATGGTCCTAGACCTGGAGCCTATGGTGGTTATGGCAGCGTTGCTGGTGAATTTGGTGGTTATGCTGGTGGGTTAGGGGACTATCGTGGAGAATCTTCGCTTGGTTACACCAGTCGTTTTGGTTCATATGGTGGAGGGTTCGGTGGCTATGGACGTGAAACGGGTGGCTACAGTGGTTCTAGCTATGGAAGCGGGTATGATTCTCCGGGTGGTTATGGTGCAGGTGGACTCTATGGCAGTAGAGGAGGCTATGGTGGTGGTGCTGGTCGATACCACCCTTATGGAAGATAGGAAAAGGTTTTTACCATGTCATCAGATTCAGCTAGTACCGCCACCTCTGATTGTGTATTGTTTCTAATTGTTTAGGCAAAATTGACACTCCAGCACCACTGGGATTGAGCCTTGAAGGCTTTTGAGTTCATGTTAGGTGGTTGTGTAGGTTTCTGTCAGGAATCTGTAACATCAAACATTTGGAACATCAACACTCTCTTTGCTGTTCTTTCAACTTTCATATATGTTTTCCGTATCATCCACATAAATAATCCTCACATGTTGGTCCATATCATCGTCATAAATATTATGAAGATGCCAAGATGCCAACTAGCTTACTGAGCACATTTTATTCCTCGGGAGTAATAATAAAGAGAGCATGAGCTGTATATGTTATCCTTCTTTATTGTGCCGTAACGGTGTTGTTTCGTTGCTCGTTAAGGGAGCCCACCATCTAGTCCATAGTCCAAATCAACTTTCAATTACCACCAGAATTCGCACTCCATTTCCGACCCTCAAACGGAATGTGGTCCCTTGGCTAACGAGACCTAACATATGCACATCAAATGTTCGCTACAAGTATCGCCGCTCTCCGCTCCCTCCGAGCGCGAGGGACGTCATTGACATCCCATCTGTTCCTCTCTTCCTTTCCTCCTCCAGCAGCGATGACGACGGCCAACGGGACGAAGTCGCCCTCGACGTCCCAGCCCCTGTTGCCTCAGGCTGCACAATCCCTCATTGATTCCGTCGATGCCTTCCTCTTCGATTGCGATGGTCTCCTTCTTCCTTCTCTCCTCTCTCTCTCTCTCTCTCTCCCCTTCGTCTGATTTCTCCCCACTCGATTCTTGTCCTTCAACGTTTTTGACCCTTGTCCTTTTCCGTTTTGTCTTTTTCAGGGGTCATCTGGAAGGGCGACAAGCTCATCGAAGGTGTTCCGCACGCCTTGCAAGCCCTCCGATCATTGGTAATTGTATACCTCCCCTGTCCCTCCGATCATTGACTAATTGATGTTGTGAAGATTATGTTTTATCCAGAAAGTTTGTTCCTTCTTGCTTTTTTCTTTAATCATTGATCGCAATCAAGATTCCGAACTAACAACGTCTCGGTTTGTCGGCAGGGGAAGAAGCTGGTCTTTGTGACGAATAACTCCACGAAATCTCGGAAGCAATACGAGAGGAAGTTCACATCTCTCGGGCTTGATGTCAGCGAGGTTCGTGTTTTCCTTTGAGATCTTTCGAAATTCGTGCGGCATTTGTTCCCGATTCATTTATCCATATGCAGGAAGAAATTTTTTCATCATCGTTTGCTGCTGCCATGTTTCTGAAACTGAGAAACTTCCCTAGGGAGAAAAAGGTAACATCTTTATTGCCTGTTTGGTTGTCCATTTGGGTATCTGGAGAATCAGTGATTAATGTGTTCTTAACTTTTCCATCGTGCGATAATTCATCATAATATCTTGATTAAATTGCACTGGCATTTTGTCAGGTCTATGTTATAGGCGAAGAAGGCATACTAGAAGAACTCAAGCAGGCTGGATTTTCATGTTTAGGTGGTCCTGTAAGGCGTCATTGGCCTTTTTTATATATTTTTTCTTGCCTATCATTTGAATTTATCTTTGTCTATGACATTGATTATATACTAAAAAGTAGTGATATATGTACATCAAATCCCGCAATTTTTTTGTTGAACACTTGCATACTGGCTATCTCAACCACCAAAAAAGAAAAACAGGATAATTACTTTGATGTTTCATTACATTCCCTTAATTAATTTGAAATTTTACTATATATGTGATGTCATTGATGACCTAACAAGGTGATTAGTAGACATCTTTCTGTTTCAATGATTCTACTTCCTTTTCTTTTCTAGGATAAGTATCGCACATGCCTTTCAGTGGTAGTTGTCAGTATGTTGGATTAGCATGTTTCCAAAAATCTGTATTTTCTTTAATTAGTCAATCAACTGTCTGCAGGAGGATGGCAAGAAGAAAGTAGAGCTGGAGACAAACTTCTGGTTTGAACATGATAAGAGTGTAACCAAAATGCCCATCTTATTTGCTGAATTTCCCATTGTTTTGCAGAACAAATATATGCTTAACTAGAACATTTAAATAATTCATTTAGAATAACATATAATATGCGTAGTAAAATTAAAATTTCTTGTTTCAGGTTGGAGCAGTTGTTGTTGGGCTTGATCAATATATTAACTATTATAAGCTCCAGTAAGACATTCTATCCTACATTTTATATCTTAATTTCTATTAAATCAACTTTTTGTCTGTCATTGGTGATTAACATACAAATTGAGACGCTCTTTAGCTTTCTTGATAACATTTGGTGACGATTAAAGGAACCTGTCTCTATTGTATCTTTTGTCCTTGATGCCATCTTGTTCTTTACCGATTGTTTAATGAGTGTTCTCCCTCTCTTCTCAGTGTTTCAATGTGATCAGGATATGGATTCAGCCTAAATAACTATCACTGTTTATTATAATAACTTTTGATATTCATTCCTAACTGTTAACCTTTCCTAGTAAAAGGTTATGCATAAGCCTTTTGAGCTTCATTGCAGTTCCAGATACTGGATATTGGAGTCAGTAAAATGTTAGGAGCCAAATGATAAGTGAGATTCAAGTTAGTCGTTTAAAATCATGCTTTTGAGTATTCTCTTGGCTGCAAGCATCAGAAGGTCACTATTCTCAGTCTGATTCATGAGCTTAAATGATCATAGTGATCTGTTATCATTTATTGAATATTAAAAACTTTAATGGTGCTTTTTTGTTTCTGGTTTTGCTATTGTGATCTTGTTGTTTTTTTCACTATTCCAAAGATAATTTTAAAGAAAGATGACTATCTGGCAGGTATGCAACTCTTTGTATCTGTGAGAACCCTGGATGCCTTTTTATTGCCACCAACCGTGATGCTGTTGGTCATATGACAGACTTGCAAGAATGGCCAGGTTCATCCTTAGCAAAGGAGACTCCTTTGCCAATATTCCTACTGATGGTTGTCCTTTCCATGATATTTATTCTATAGATGTGCAGGTGCAGGATGCATGGTTGCAGCAGTATGTGGATCAACACAGAAGGAACCTATTGTAGTTGGAAAACCATCAACCTTCCTGATGGATTTCTTGTTAGAAAGGTAACTAATGCTTTTCCATCTTTCAAGTATTGTGGTGCAATACAAATAAACCAGCATCGATTCTCTGTTTAAAGCTATTGTGTTAGCATATTCAGTACATTAGGATGCATGTTGAACAGATGCATTTTGTGGCATATAGTAAATGTGGGAGTAGGAGAATAAACAAACCACAGAGATAGTTGCATGACTCGCATCTATCGTATGAGCTACGTTATAACCAAACTTTCTAAGATATGCCACCATCTTACTATCTCTCTGTATCGCATTGCATGGCAGGTTCCAAATTGATACGACGCGTATGTGCATGGTAGGTGATAGACTGGATACTGATATACTCTTTGGCAAAAATGCGGGCTGTAAGACTCTTCTTGTTCTCTCAGGTCCAATCATCTATTCTGTATAACCTTTTGATTTGTTTTTCTGTTAATGCTTAGCTTTACTATGTCCTCTAATGTATGGTTGAACAATCTGTTGACCGGCTGATTCTTGTGGAGAAAACCATTTCAGGTGTGACTAGCATGTTAGATCTTCAGGATCCTTCAAATGAAATCCATCCAGATTATTTTGCAAGTAGCGTCTCTGACATTGTTGATCTATCCAATTCTCTCACTAAGGGACAGTGAGATTCCGGAAATGTAACCTGTAAGATACATTTCTTACACATTTTAATCTATTTATGGAGAATGCCATGCAGACATCTTCATAGTTATTTTGCCCAGAGAAAAGTGAGAATAAGAGGAACAGAGGAGGGTTGGAATCCTTCTTGGACCTTTTTGACTTGGGACATTTTGCATATTTGCAGAAACAATATGCTACATTCTGAAATCAAGAAAATGGTATTGGAAACTATATGAACTTATGATTTGGGCACTCCTTTCTTTGTTTTGTCATCTTAGAAGAACTTGGCTTGAAAGCCCGTTCTTGGCTTTACATTGCGGTATGGATGTTGTGCAACAAAGCTATAGATGTATGCTTTTGTTCTTGTCGTTGCACGATATCAGTGATTGCCTTTGAGTGGGTTGATCAGCCTGACTAGGTGCTGCTCGATTTGCACCTGATCGAGGTGCCTCCGACGCCCGACATAGTGCCAAGCTTGACGCACCTTTCTTGCACTCATATAATGTCGGGAGAAATGAGAAAGTGTTTGACCTTGAAAGTGGTACACATGTTTATGGCCATGTACATGAGAGAAAGGTGCCTGACTTGGATGGCAATGACTATCAGTGATGAATGGTAATTTGCGTTTTGTATGTCTAAACAAGCGCAATTTTGTTTACTTGTGAGACATGGAAAGATTCTATTCAGGCCACTCGGCTAAGATTCCATTTTGCTCTATTGTCATTCTTCTAGTTACAACCTTATCATATTGTGATCATTAGATGCCTAAACATTGGTCTTATGAAAATATATAAGATCTTATAAAAAATGAAAGATTCAAAATCTCATTCGATATATAATATTGTTATAGTAGATGTGATGTGATTGACATGTTAGCATCATATATAGTCGATGTGTCATCTTTTTACTTGCTAGTATCATGCATTACTTAGCAGTGATTTTATCTTCATGTGGATGTACCATCGATGACTTATGGATGACTTAAGTATAGATTTCAATGAAGAACATGACTAGTTGACAAATGATTAGTATCTATTTTTAGTAGTTACAACCAATAGACCCAACCACCTTGAACAGATTGTGTAACGGCCCCAGGTTTCGCTATAAACGGGATTGGCCAAGTACGCTCAAACACTAAAAAAAAAATAGCCTTGCTAGATTAGTCCAACTTGTCTGACTACTTTGGCTCGTCTGATATCATCATTGACTTGAGTATCGAAGGGGTGTTGTTGAGATCGTCCCTTGACTTAATTTTGTAGGGTTAGGAGATTAGCTTGGTGTGTTTTCCCATATACCAACTCAAAAAGAAACTAGGTTAGATCTGGCTTCCAACTCAAGGAACCCAAAATTGACTTCAACAGTTTGTCGTTAGGAGGGCTGATTGTTATATCTCATGGGAATCCTAAATATTTGAATCCCTCGTAGTTTTGTGCCTTGACCTTGATCACTCTAAATGCTCCTCCAAATGCTCCTGATTCGAATCTCCCATTCTTAATAATCCCAAAATAAGGTTCTGTTGGAGCCTTAGCCCAACAAAATCCACTTCTTGACCCTAACCTATTTCACTGATTTTTTCAAGAATCGACCTTCACCCAATCACCTCGTGGAAACTTTTCATGCTCTACTTCAGCAAATGTAGGTTCTAATAGGGATAGTCCAAATTGTCACTTTATATAAACCCCACTCACATTTGTCTCTCCTATTGTTGCTCCTACTCCACAACTTACACTCATCCCAAGCCAACTAGCCAAGTCATTCTCCGCCTAGACCCAAGCACAACCAAATTCACCTCCTCTGCCAATAGCTCCAAATCAAGTCTCATTACTAGTATTAAAATTTTTGAATGTATTTGTCGATCAGTCGATTGACATTCTAGCCAAAGTCAAAAGCCACCTGCATAGGATAGATTAAGAATTAATAGAAATTCATAGAGAAATAAAATAAGGAAAGCAGCATACAACATGCATGTCTAGATACAATCACCTTTCACAAAAAATATAAACAAGGATTCAATTCCTTGAGGATTTTGGCTTCTTATGTTGGACGTACACGAAGGGAAGATCGACCGTTTAAAGCATATAACTACTTTCACTTCATAGATGACTCTTTTTGGGACTATAGGCTTTCTTATATATTGAATATTTTCAACTATCTTAAGGGGTGGCAATGTGCGAATGGTTCACTATGTTGCCCTTAGAGTCAATCTCATCATTTGGACAATTGGCCAAAGACTTTAAACTCAATTTCATTAGCTACAAGCTCATGAAGAAACCCACCACTTCTCTCTTAGCTATCCGATGGGAAGAAAATAAATTTTTAGAGAGTTACACAAGGAGGTTTAATAATGAAGTCCGACAAGTCATAGACCTGACCTCTTCCATCCTCAATGCGTTTATCGATGATCTCCAACCCTCAAGGTTTTTCTATAGTGTCATCACTTAGCCTCAGGCAACTTTTTTAGAATTATTGCAAGAAGCCAATTGCCATATCTTTGCCGAGTTGGTTATTGTTGGCAAAAAGAGAGGTGAATTTAAGAAAATAATAGAAGAAAAAATCACATGCCCGAGTTCCTTGGAGAGATCGTAGAATAACAAACTAAGAGGAGATCTATCTCGTTCTCAATGAGAGTTCTCACTCAACATTTCTTATGTTGAGATGTTCATGTAGATTTGGAAGGAGAGACTCCTAATGGTGCCTTGATTGCTGAGAGCTCGCTGACAAGGAAAAATATAACCAAATACTATTACTTTCACTGGGATCATAGGCATGATATCGAAAGTTATTATGCCTTAAAGAAGCAAATCGAGGATTTGGTTCAAAAAGGACATCTCAATAAAATCCTTCGTTCGCTTTGAGAATCATCAAAACCTTGAGGCCCAATTGAGCAACAAGTGGACCAATAGTTCATCGGCTCGAAAGATATATGTTAGAGAACCCCAATTAAAAGGTTTCACCCAAACGAAGATCAATTCATTGTGTTCAAAGAAGAAGAGACTGAGAACATAGATCAAAGCATTAGTGGTATGCCTTAAAATCACAAATTCATGGGTCAAAAGGAATCTGATTGATAAAGGAAGCTCAATTGATATATTATATTATGATGGCTTTTAAAGAATTAGTTTGTCGATCAAGGATCTCAAGCCCATCTCCTCTATTCTTACCAACTTCACTAGAGAGTCAGTTACCTTAATAGAAATTATCAATATCTATATGACCTTCGGTGTTGATGATTGCATTAAGATAATAAAAAGTTGACATTTCTTTTGCTTATAATGTTATCATTGGGTGACCTATTCTCAACCGGAGATGGGCAGTAGTGTCAACATATTATATGACAAGTTTTCATCCGGTATAAGAATAGGAGAGATTAAGAGTGATCTCATGGAATCCAGATAGTACTACCTAACATCGGTCACTCTTTCAAAGAAAGAAAAGTTATCGGTTCAGTAGATAGACCCATGATATCCCTTACCCATGATATCTGTAAGGGAACCCTTGAAAGATTTTTTTTTAAATTCAAAGTGATCAAATTATATAGTAAAAGTGGGGTTGGCCTTGACCTAGGAGAGAAAGAAGGAACTCATTAACTTCTTAAGGCTAAACTCGAAAGTCGCATGATCAACTAGTGATATACATAGAATAGACTTTAGCATGACTCAACATTGACTCAACATAAACCTGGAGCATAGAGTGGTATGTCAAAAGCCTAAAGATTCACTCCCAACTACTATGAGGTGGAGGAAATTAGAAAACTCTTCCAAATTGGTTCTATTTATAAAGTTCACTACTTGAAGTGGCTCATCAACATAGTCCTCGTAAAAAAAAGTAATGGGAAATAAAGAATGTGCGTTGACTACATCGATCTCAACAAGTCTCATTTGAAAGATAGTTTTTCCTTTATCGAATTGACCAGTTTGTCGATTCTACCTCTACACATGAGATACTAACTTTCATAGATATTTTCTCTACATACAACTAGATTAAATTGACACTAGAAAAGAAGAACACACAACTTTTATCATTAAGTATGGCCTATACTACTATACGGTCATGTCATTTTGGATTCCTAAATGCAGGGGCAACATATCATAGGATAGTTAACAAAATATTTTAGCATTAAGTGGGGAGTAATATAGAGGTTTATATAGATAACATATTGGTAAAAGAGTTGCATTGCCAACACACACTTAGTTGACCTCGGAGAAACATTTTCCTCTATTAAAAAATTCCTAATGCAATTGAATCCGACCAAGTGTGCATTTGGTATAAATTCAAGAGAGATTTTGCTCTTCATGATATACCAATGGAGAATAGATGCAAATCCAAAGAAAGTGCGAGCCATTATTAACATGAACCCTTTTGAGTTATGTTAAAGAAGTTCAACAATTAGCAAGCCAAATTGTCATGTTTAACTATTCTTATTCGGATAGGGGATCAATGTTTATCATTCTTTAAGATCCTAGAATATCTGAAGGACTTTCAATAGATCAAGTGGTGTTAGGAAGTATTTGATAGGGAGGATTTATAATTAAACTTATCTACAACCCCAATGGCAGTGAGCTTAGCCTTGATTCAAGAGGAACAATGAATCTAAAGACCTTACCTAGGAGAGGATTTATATTTGTACTTATCTATGACCTCGATGCTTGTGAGCTTAGTCTTGATCCAAGAGAAATAATAAATCTAAAGGCTTGTGTATTAAACTAGCCATATACTCCAAGATATGAAAACTTGATATCCTAATTTTGAAAAGTTGACCTATGGGTTGATCCTAGCAAACAAAAAACTTTTACCCTACTTCTAGGCTCATTATATAATCATCAGATTCCTACTAAGCCCGATGTCATGAGAAAGCTCCTTAAATCGACAACTAAACTTAGTGAATTTGATATTTGTTATATGCCGAGAACTATGATCAAAGTATAGGCCCTCGTTGATTTTGTGGCAAAAATGATTGCAATTGAGGAGGTATCCAAAGATGCTAAATGCTAGATATTGCATATAGATGGGTCGGTCACATAGACTAGTGGAGGAGCGGGCTTTATCATGAAAAACCAAAAGGGGAGGTCAATAAGCATGCACTCCATTTCAACTTTTAGGTTACCAATAATAAGGTAGAATATAAAGCTCTTTTGTTATGGCTAAAGCTCGTTAAGGGCATGAAATACTAATTCTAAAGGTATATAGTGACTCTCAACGGGTTGTTAGCCAAGTCAACGATGCTTATGAGGCTTGTGATTCTACTATCACATTCTACCTTACAAAGGCAAGACTAATGATAATTGACATCTTGATGTTTAACATCAAGCAAATTCTCAAAAAGGACAATATGACAACATATACTCTTTCCTAATCATAAATCAGAGGGCATCATCATCTAAAGGAATCACCACAAAAATCCTAACTCAAATAAGCATCCATAAAGATCTAAGTGGTAAATACTAGTTTAAAGATCACTTAGGAAATATTATAAGATATCTAAAGATAGTTGAAGCAAGGAAATTACATAGGCAACAAATGTGGAATTGCATATTTGAGAGGGTGCTTTATAAATGGTCCCTATCACATCCTTTGCTATGTTGCATTCACCCTATTGAAGTTGTCCTTGTATTATCTGAAATCCATAAGAGGGCTTGAGGGGAACATATTGGCATGTGGGCTCTAACATTTAAAGTTTTATGACAAGGTTATTATTGGCCAACCCTCATGCATGACGCTGATGAGTATATCCAATGATGCTTTAGGTGCCAATGTAATGCCCGAATCTAGAGACTACTTATTGTAGAGTCAACTTTTGTCGATGCCACTTGGCCCTTTGCATAGTGGGGATTAGATATTTTGTGACCCTTCTCAACTATTATAGTATAAAGAAAATACCTGATGGTCAAGGTGAATTACTTTACTATGTGCGACAAGGCCAAGCTATTAGTAGTAGTCATAAAAAGGCAAGTTGAACTTACCAGAAAAAAAGGCAAGTTGAAAGATTTGTATGAAAAAACATTATTTCTTGATTTGGAGTACCATGAGTACTAATAAAAGATAACGAAACACAGTTCAATAATACAAATTTTAAAGAATTTTGTGATTTCATTAAAATCTATTTAAGATTCAACTCAATGGCCCATTTATAGACCAACGATTAAGCTAAAATAACTAACTAAGACACGTTAGATATATTAATGAAAAGAGTCTCGGGAGCTAAGGCAGCATAGGTAGATGAACTCCTGAGCATATGATAGAACCCTTGTAGATTCTAAAATTGGGGTTGATCTCTTTAGGGGATCGGCCTCCTTGGAACTCTATAGGGGTTCCTCCCTCCAAGTTTATGCTCAAAGGCTACAGAAAAGATTTATCTATAGCTTGTTAAAAGAGGATGAATACATGACTATTTATAGGGCTTCTAAACCTTAACTCCTAATAGGACTCCTACTCAAGACTTCTATTCCTTTATAACTCCTAATGCTTCTTTAAGAATAACTCATAATAGGACTCCTACTCAAAACTTCTATTCCTTTACAACTCCTAATGCTTCTATAAGAAATAACCTCATAACCCTAGCTTGCCTCTTTATCTCTTTAATAGGGTTTGGCCAAGTGGGTTAACATGAATGCCCCTCTCAATTAGGACTCTCCTAGCTAGAGTCCTAACAGACCCGTCCTCTTCAAATCAGCCTTGTCCTCGAGGCTAATGATTCATGAATTTTGGGAATTTGATATTCAAGTTGTCATAGTTCTCCCAAGTGCACCTTCTACTGGTAAGTTTGCCCATTGTATTAGCACTTTAGTAGTGGGTCGTTGTCGTCGAGTCACGATCCGTCGATCAATAAGTCCCAACTATAATAAGCCACGGAGCTTGGTGCTTCCTCCAATTTTTTTATGATCTTATTAGTCTCCAGATCTTCCTACTATTCCCACTTAATATCCTCAAGGAAGTCTCTGGTCGGAAGTGAAATGATCAAAAATTCTACTTGCTTGGGTAGTCGCAAAAGTGCATTTGCAATAACATTATCTTTCTTCTTTTTGTAAGTTATTTCATAATCATATCTAAGAAGCTTTATGACCCATTTTTACTGCTTGGGGGAAGATATCTTCTGCTCTAAGAAATATTTTAGGTTTTTATGGTTGGTCTTGATTTGAAAATATCGCCCAATCAAGTATGGTCTCCACTTGGCCACCACATGCACAATTGCGAGCACCTCCTTGTCGTAAATAGTCAACTTGAGATGGGAAAAAGATAATGCCTTATTGGTATAAGCGAAGGGGCGACCATCTTACATTAGTACAACACCAATTCCGACTTCAGAGGCATCAACTTTAATAACAAATGTCTTGCTGAAGCTGGGTAGCATTGCTAGTCATAGGTGCCCAACAAGCCAATCACGTGAGTGATGGCACGTGTGACTTGATACAAAATCTTTTTGCTTATTATATTTTTGGCGTATATCACTTTATAACTATTGCATAAATGCATATATATATTGTGATGTCCTTGGATTTGTGCAATGGGAATCGGATCGTGATGAGATCACGATAATGAGATCGATTCACCTTTAAACACATATCCTAAATAATCCCGGTCATAGGTTACTCGAGAGGGACATCGTGATAACCGGAAAGACTGGTATGCTGTATACTCGTCCATATGATGGATGCAGCTGGTCTCATAGCTGCTCATTTAGGGACACTAGGGATACAATACAGGTGCTCATTGGAGAATGAGTTCACTGATTGATCCGCTTACGGAATGCTGGATGGTTGATGATGCCTTATTGTCATACAGCGATTCCGTAGTCCTAGTGGTGTATCTGATCCTTAGACTTGAGACACCAAGGATGTCCTGTATGAGTGCTCCACTATTTGATACCAGACTTATAGGTTTGGCTGTCCCAGATCTAGTACAACTGGTCATTGGGAGTGGTAGTCGACCTTACGAGGGCTATTGAGTGTCGATAGAGAATCATCCACTCTCGGCGTCATGAGAGGAATATCCCATGTGTTCTTGCTCAGACAAATCTCTGGCCAGGGTCATTCGGGTTGAGAGAGAAAGAGTTCTCCGGGAGAATCCGATTAGAGCGAGACTCGAATAGAAACCGTATGGGTCTGACAACACCATGCTCGATATACGGTCTCTGGGATATTAGATGTATGAGGGACTATAGGTACATGGTAACTGAAGACAGACAGGTCTAATGGATTGGATTCCCCTGTATCGTCTAGGGACTACGGCGTAGTGGCCTAGTACGTCCGTAGTCGATGAGTCGAGTGAATTATTACAGAGATAATAATTCATTGAGTTAGAAGGAGTTCTGACAGGTATGACTCACGGCCAGCTCGATATTGGGCCTAGAGGGTCACACACATATGGTAGGCATTACGATGAGTAGAGGTTCGGATATGAGATATCCGACGGAGCCCTTGTCTTATTGGATGCAGATCCAATACCCACTAGGGAAGGACCCATTAGGGTTTGACACGGGATCTCTATAAATAGGAGGGATTCACAACCTCATAAGCTAGAGTCTTTGCTTGCCTTTCCTATTCTCCTCTCCCTCTCCACCTCAGAGGCCTGGAGTTTTGAGGAGGGTCGTCGCAACCCTACTGTGTGGATCAGAGCTAGAGAGGAGGACGCTTGACCTCCTTCACCCTCTCCCAAGGATCTGCAAGGAAACAGGGATATATGATCTCCCTAGGTAACACAATCTCTATAGGCGCTTTTGTGTTTTTGGATTTTTTTTCGCAACCAATCTTATTTCGGCGTGAACATCGTTTTGGGAATCGGGGATTTTTGTTTTCTTGTTCTTCCATTGCATGCATATGATGTCGCCCCATAATTTTCCAACGATGGTATCGAGCCAGGTTGTTCGTCGCGAATGATTGGTTTTGAACTAAGCGTGTGTTGTGTTTAGGAAGAATATTGACGTCAAAATCGTTGACGCAAAAGCGAGGAAGGGCAGCAAATGCTTGCCCTCGATCGATCTGCATGCAACCACCTACGCCAGCAGCCAGCCCGCACAGCCGCACAGCACAGCGCCGGCGATGCATAGCGCTGTGCCTGCAGCAACCAACCGAGGGTCTGCTTTAGCCGCAGCTGGCAGCCAGCGGTAGAGGCGCCTTCGTCACCGACCCCAGAGCGGGGCGCCAGCGGCGGCAATACGGGGTCGAGGCACCGTGGGCAGCGGCACCTGTGGCCCATTGCTCCCACTGGCAAAAACCCCATAGGCGGCCAGCCAGGCGGCAGCACCGCCGCAGGTTGCGCCGCCTCGCGGCAGAACCGCCCATGAGGCGACGACGCCGGGCGCCCGCCCAATGCGCGGCTTAGCTGGCGTGCGCGCCCTGCGCGGAAGGGCATCGCCCTTGCCCTCGCCCGCCAGGTCACGCCGCCAAGGGGGTGGCGGCCATAACAACAGAGAGGGAATTAGGGTTTTGGGTAAAAGGACAGTTTTGCCCCTGTGAATTTGAGAAATTCCAATTTCTGTCTTTTGTCCAAATTATGAAAATACCCTTAGGAATTGAGAAATCTACATGTCCCTGATTTCAAAAAAATATTAATTAATTAAAAGGTTTAGTGGATTATTATTTTTTATTATTATCTAGTAGTCTTACATGATGATGATTATTTATACATGTGATGTATGATGTGTGGACGGATGATCATGGACCGTGTAAATGTGTGTACTTGTGATTATTATTATTGAGGTCTGCGAACCTCCATTATATTTCTCGTTTATTGTCGGGCTTGCGTGCCTATGATTAAGTTGTAATCACATGAGAAGGCGTGAAGGGGCGTGGATGCGATAAGGGGACCCACGAGAGATCGTCGATCGCGGATGCATGGAGATGCATCAAGATGTCGACGAACCGACGAGGGCGAGATGGACGATCACAAGGGCATGGAGATGCACCGTTGCACACATAGATCTTGATGTGAGTGATTAGGCCCATCGGCTCGGGCCTAATCATATTAGGTTGTAGTCCATGATCATCCGATGTGATTGCTTATACACATACTAGATATGTATATATATTTTACATGCGATGTAGATATATATTAAATATGTATATGTGTGACATGTCATATTAGGAGACCAAATTATAGAAACATCTCTCGATAATATTAAATTCAGTAAACGTTGAGGCAATTAGATTGACCCACGTGGCCTTCCATCGTTATGGTAGGAACCGATTCCCGGTGTAGGTTGAGTTGGTCGAGACCCTCGAGACTCACCTATATCGCGATTCGCTATCTTGCTTTACGACATAGAGATGTCACCAAAGACCTGAGGACATGGTATGCTTGGTCGAGTCCCTCGGGGTATATCATCAAATCGGACTCATCTTGTAAACGAAGGTGTTGACTTAACCGAGCATCATGGTTGGTCGAGTCCTTCGAGGCCATGGTGATTCGAGGCCAAACAGGATGGGAATCACAAGGAGTTGTGATCGGCAAGAGTTGCCTACCTTTTAGGCTTAGTGTGATTGGTCGAGTCCCTCGAGGTTACACTAAAGACGCCGATTGATCCCCGATCCCCACTAGAAGTCTGGAGACTTCCGTTTCACGTGCTGAGGGTGTCGCGTGACTCGTTAGTAAAATAGTGGGAGCATATTAAGATAGAAGTCCATATCTTGATAGTTTATTTCTTGCAAAATCTGCATGTTATTCATTTCTGCTACATCTTTATTTTCAGAAAATGTCGCTTTCAAATTCCTTACGTGGCATACTTAATGTCAACCGCCTTACTGGTCCAAATTATACGGATTGGCTCCGTAACTTGAGAATTTTTCTCACAGCGGAGAAAATCGTGTATGTCCTTGATACAGTTATGCCTACGCCCAAAGAAGGGGCAAGCGAGGATGAGATCGCTCGCTACGTGAAGTACATTGATGACTCCACTCTTGCTCAGTGCTATATATTGGGCTCTATGACTCCAGAGTTACAGAGACAACATGAAAAGATGGATGCCGATCCATTCTCCTACATGTCCAAAAAATTGTTTGAGGAACAGGGGAAGGACTCAACGATATGAGATATCCAAGAGCCTTTTTCCGTGCTAGGATGACTAAGGGGCACCTGGTTGAGAACCATGTCCTAAAGATGATTGAGTGGATAGAGAAACTCACAGGTCTAGGAATGGTCCTAGAGGATAACTTGTGTGTGGACATTATGCTTCAGTCCCTACCAGATTCCTTTTCACAGTTCATAATGAATTTTAATATGAACAAGCTTGAGGTGACTCTCCCAAAGCTCCTCAATATGTTGAGGGAGGCAGAGAGTATTATTAAGAAAGAGAAGCCAGTTCTCTACACTAGTGAGACCAGAAAGAAAAGGAAAGCAGAAAAGTCCAATAAGAAAGGAAAGGGCAAGGGCAAACAAGGTAAAGCAAAGGTTGCTAAGAAAGACCCAGCAAAAGACAAAGGCCAGTGCTTCCACTGTGGTAAAGATGGGCATTGGAAGAGAAACTACAAAGAGTACCTTGCAGAAAGGGCGAAACAAAAGCTTGATGAAGCTTCAGGTACATTCATGATAAGTCTCCATTTGTCATACTCTTATGATAACACATGGGTATTGGATACCGGTAGTGCTTATCATATATGCAATTTGTTGCAGGTTCTGGCAAGGCCTCGGAGACTACAGAGAGGCGAGATGGACCTCAAGATGGGTAATGGAGCAAAAGTTGCTGTATTAGCTGTTGGCGAGGTCGCCCTACATCTGCCTAGTGGAGCTTTTATTGCATTAGATGCATGTTATTTTGTTCCTTTTATTATCAAAAACATTATCTCCATTTCATGTTTAACAGTTAGTGGATATAAATTTATTTTTGAGAACAATAGTTGTTCGATATTATTAGATGATAAGATCATCACGAAAGGAACATTGCATAATGGTTTATTTATGTTAGACACCACTCCACATATCATGAATGTAAATATGTCCAAAAGGAAACGAGATGAGTTGAATAGTGCATACCTGTGGCATTATAGGCTAGGTCACATCCATGAAAGAAGGATTCAAAAGTTGCTAAATGATGGATATCTAGATCCATTCGACTATGTGTCATATACAACTTGTGAGCCTTGCATTCGTGGAAAACTAATCAAATCTCCATTTAGTAGAACTGGAGAGAGAGCCAATGAGTTGTTGGAACTCATACATAGTGATGTATGTGGACCCATGTCAACTCATGCCATTGGAGGTTACTCCTACTTCATTACATTTACTGATGATTTCTCAAGGTATGGATATGTGTACTTAATGAAGTACAAGTCCGAGGCCTTTGAGAAATTCAGAGAGTATAAGAATGAGGTGGAGAACCAGACTGGAAAGAGTATCAAAACTCTTCGATCAGATCGAGGAGGTGAATACTTAAGTACAGAGTATACTCAGTTCCTCAAGGACCATAAGATATTATCCCAATGGACACCTCCTTATACACCTCAGCTCAATGGTGTCTCTGAAAGGAGAAATCGTACATTATTAGATATGGTACGGTCCATGATGAGTTTCGCTGACCTACCCATCTCATTCTGGGGATATGCCCTAGAAACTGCAGCTTACCTTCTGAACAGAGTTCCAACTAAGTCGGTAGTGTCTACACCATATGAGATATGGAAAGGGAAGAAGCCTGATCTTAAGGTTGTTAAGATCTGGGGTTGCCCTGCCTATGTTAGAAGACACAACCCCGATAAGTTAGAATCAAGGACAGAGCGATGCAAATTTGTGGGATACCCCAAGGAAACTTATGGGTATTATTTCTATCATCTCGAGGACCAAAAGGTCTTTGTAGCTAAGGGAGCAGTGTTCCTTGAGAAGGAACACATTCTTGACGGAGACAGTGGGAGAATGATAGAATTGAGCGAGGTTGGAGAACCAAGCTCAAGCACCACTCTACAGCCCGAGTCTGTTTAGGTACCTAATACACAAGTATCAACTTTACGCAGGTATGATAGAGTATCCCATCCTCCTGAGAGATATGTGGGACATATTAGAGCAGATGATGTAGAGGATATTGATCCTCAGACCTACGAGGAGGCTATTATGAGTATAGACTCCGGGAAGTGGAAAAAAGCCATGAATTCTGAGATGGATTCTATGTACTCCAATAAGGTTTGGAACCTAGTTGATGCGCCCGAAGGTATTGTACCCATCGGTTGCAAGTGGATCTTTAAGAAGAAGATCAGAGTAGATGGAAAGGTAGAGACCTATAAAGCAAGGCTAGTGGCTAAGTGTTATCGTCAAAGGCAAGGTGTTGACTACGACGAAACTTTCTCACCCGTTGCAATGCTAAAATCCATCAGAATTCTATTGGCTATTGCAGCACACTATGATTATGAGATCTGGCAAATGGATGTAAAATCCGCATTCCTCAACGGGAACCTCGAGGAGGAGGTGTATATGATGCAACCTGAGGGATTCGTGTCCAAGAACTGCCCAGATAAGGTGTGTAGGTTGCTTAGATCCATTTATGGACTAAAGCAAGCTTCCCGAAGTTCGAACATAAGATTTGATGAGGCAATCAGATCTTATGACTTCATTAAGAACGAAGATGAGCCTTGTGTATACAGAAAGGTAAGTGGGAGCGCTATGACCTTTTTGGTGTTATATGTGGATGACATCCTCATCATTGGGAATGACATAGGAATGCAATCCACAGTAAAGGCTTGGTTATCTAGACACTTCTCCATGAAGGACTTAGGGGAAGCATCTTATATCTTGGGGATTATAATCTATAGAGATAGATCCAAGAGGATGCTTGGCTTGTCCCAGTCCAGGTATATAGAAACTATTGTCAAAAGGTTTGGCATGGAAAATTCCAAGAGAGGTCTCATACCGATGAGACATGGGATATCGCTTTCTACGAGTATGTCCCCAAAGACTCCAGAAGAAAGGGCGAACATGGATATGATACCTTATGCCTCAGCAATAGGGTCTATCATGTATGCCATGCTATGTACTAGGCCTGATATAGCGCTTGCTCTGAGTGTCACGAGCAGGTATCACGCGGATCCAGGCTTGGAGCATTGGAAAGCAGTAAAGTGTATCCTTAAGTACTTGAGAAGGACTAAGGATCTTTTAATAGTATATGGAGGTAATAGCCTTAAGGTTGAAGGGTACACTGACTCAAGTTTTCAGTCTGATGTCGATGATAGTAAGTCGAATTCAGGGTATGTGTACACCTTGAATGGAGATGTAGCAGTGGAAAGAGTTCTATCCGAAGATAACATTGCAAATCCACTGACAAAGCCATTGTCTCATTTTATCTTTGAGCGTCACAGGGGTCTGATGGGGATCAGACACATAGGTGATTGGCTTTAGGTCAAGTGGGAGATTGCTAGTCATAGGTGCCCAGCAAGCCAATCACGTGAGTGATGGCACATGTGACTTGATACCGAATCTTTTTGCTTATTTTATTTTTGGCGTATATCACTTTATAACTATTGCATAAATGCAAATATATATTGTGATGTCCTTGGATTTGTGCAATGGGAATCGGATCGTGATGAGATCATGATAATGAGATCGATTCACCTTTAAACACATATCCTAAATAATCCCGGTCATAGGTTACTTGAGAGGGACATCGTGATAACCGGATAGACTGGTGTGCTGTATACTCATCCATATGATGGATGCAGCTGGTCTCATAGCTGCTCGTGTAGGGACGCTAGGGACACAGTACAGGTGCTCATTGGAGAATGAGTTCACTGATTGATCCGCTTACGGAATGCTGGATGGTTGATGATGCCTTATTGTCAGATAGCGATTCCGTAGCCCTATTGGTGTATCTGGTCCTTAGACTTGAGACACCAAGGATGTCCTGTATGAGTGCTCCACTCTTTGATACCAGACTTATAGGTTTGGCTGTCCCAGATCTAGTACAGCTGGTCATTGGGAGTGGTAGTCGACCTTACGAGGGCTATTGAGTGTCGATAGAGGATCATCCACTCTCGGCGTCATAAGAGGAATATCCCATGTGTTCTTGCTCGACAAAATCCACTCGCCAAGGTCATTCGGGTTGAGAGAAAAAGAGTTCTCCCGAGAATCCGATCGAAAGCGAGACTTCAGTAGAAACCGTATGGGTCCGACAACACCATGCTCGATATACGGTCTCCGGGATATTAGATGGATGAGGGACTATAGGTACATGGTAACCGAGGACCCATGTGTCTAATGGATTGGATTCCCCCAGATCGTCCTGGGACTATGGCGTAGTGGCCTAGTACGTCCAGTAGTCGATGAGACAGTGAATTATTACAGAGATAATAATTCATTGAGTTAGAAGGAGTTCGACAGGTATGACTCACGGCCCAGCTCGATATTGGGCCTAGAGGGTCACACACATATGGTAGGCATTGCGATGAGTAGAGGTTCGGATATGAGATATCCGGCGAGCCCTTGTCTTATTGGATGCAGATCCAATACCCACTAGGGAAGGACCCATTAGGGTTTGACACGGGATCTCTATAAATAGGAGGGATTCACACCTCATAGGCTAGAGTCTTTGCTTGCCTTTCCCTATTCTCCTCTCCCTCTCCACCTCGAGGCCCGGAGTTTTGAGGAGGGTCGTCGCAACCCTGCTGTGTGGATCACCGCTAGAGAGGAGGACGCTTAACCTCCTTCACCCTCTCCTAAGGATCTGCAAGGAAACATGGATATACGATCTCCCTAGGTAACACAATCTCTATACGCAGTTTTGTGTTTTGCGGATTTTTGCGCACCAATCTTCGCACGATGACGAACATCTTTTTGGGAATCGGGAAATTTTGTTTTCTTGTTCTTCCGTTGCGCATATGATGTCGCCCCCATGATTTCCCAACAAGCATTAGTATGAACATTGTCATCATAGCTACCTTAAGTTTGTCGAAGGCAGCAGAGACTTTGTCCGACCATTAGAAGATATCTTTTTTCAGTAGAGAAGTGAGGGGTGCACTAATCTTCCCATAGTCTTTAACAAATTTTCGGTAATAGCTTGTTAGTCCAAGGAACTCGCATAGTAATTTCACGTTTATAGGTTTTGGCTAGCCTTGCACTACTTTAATTTTTGTTAGGTCTATCGCCACTCCTGATATTATGTGCCCAAGGTACTCTACTTTTTGTTGGAGAAAACTGCACTTTGACTACTTAACAAAAAAAGTATTCTCCCAAAGGATCATCAAAACAACCCGTAAATGCTGAAAGTAAGTCTCAAGAGAAGGGTTGTAAATGAGAATATCATCGAAAAATACCAACACAAATTTATGAATAAAACTTTGAAAAATATCGTTCATGAGACTTTGGAAGGTTAAAGGAGCATTAGTGAGTCTAAAAGGTATTACCAAGAATTTATAATGACCGTTATGTGTGCGGAATATAGTTTTTGGAATGTCGTCTTCACATACCCAAATTTGGTGGTAACCGAATCGGAGGTCCAACTTCGTAAAGACTCGAGCTCCTTTTAACTTATCAAGAAGTTCATCCACCACTGGTATTGGGTACTTGTCCTTGACGATGATGCCATTTAAAGCTCGGTAGTCGATGCACATCCACCAAGTTTCGTCCTTGCATACAAGTAGCACCGGTGAGGAATAGGGGCTGCAACTTGGCCAAATCACTCCTGTTTCAAGCATCTCTTTTACGATCTTTTCAATTTTATCTTTTTGGAGGTAAGGATATCAGTATGGCTGAGTGTTCGCTGGTGGCTTGCTCGGAAGGATTGGAATTTGATGGTCATGTTTCTGAGTAGGAGGAAGACCGCGAGAATTAGCAAAAATGTTGGCAAATTCAACAATCAATTGGGCGAGATTTTGATCTTCAATTTCTATTTTCTTTCCCTCTAGTTTTTGCTGGAGATGCATCAAAAAACCACCATTTACCTTGTATAAACCTTTCTCCATTCATTGGGTTGAAACGGTGGTTACGTTGCTTCCGCGCTTCCTACATAAGATGATATATTTTTCTTTACAGTAGAATTTCATAATTAATTTGAAAAAGTTCCAAGAGACATCACCTAGCATCGTTAGCCATTCTATACCAAGCATGACCTCATAGTCATCAATTAGTAGGAGGAAGAAGTCGGTGATAATTTCTTGGTCTTGCAATAATAGTTTCACCTGCGGATATCTTTGGTCGCACTTTAGTATTCTTCCATCGGTGACCTTTACATTAAACTTGCTGCAACCTTCAATGTGGAGCACCATCCGAGCAGTAACCTTACTATTTAGGAAGTTATTAGTTCTACCCATGTCAATGAGAACAGTGATCGGTTGTTATTTGAGAAGGCCTCCAATTTTCATCGTTTGTGGGTTTAAGTAGTCGGCTAGTGCATGTACCGTAAAGTTGGTCGGTTGTGGCTTTTCTTCTGTATCTTTTTCTTCATCATGTTCAAGACTCTCTTCTAGATGTTCAATGACCTCTTCTTCTACTGGTTCAATCATAAGAAGTCTCCCATTTTTACAGCGATGCTTGTGGCTCCATAGCTCGTCGTAGTGCTAACAGAACCCCTTCGCAGATTGCTCCCGAAGCTCTTCTTTTGTCAACCTTTTTGATGGAGGGACTCAGTTGATAGTAGGAGGGCTGAGGGCTTCAGTATTGCTGGTCGGGGAGCGGCCCTAGTCCTCCGAGCTTCATGGTTCAATCGCTCCTCTTGAAGTCGTGCGAAAGAGATGACTTCCATAAGCGTGTATGGTTGTTGCGCTTTAACATCTCCCCGGATCTCCAACTTCAAGCCCTCAATGAAGGTCCCCAATAGTTATTTTTTAGACCAATCATAAGTTTGATTAGATAACCTTTCAAACCTGGTTTGGTACTCCTGAATGGTGGAGGGTTGTTGGATCTTTGCTAGTTGTCCGTCAATATTCTCATAATCGATTGGTCCAAAGTGGATTAGCAGTCCTTTGAATTGTCACCATGAGAGGACTCCATGAGTGTGTTCAAACAAGTCAAACCACTATATGACATCCCCTTTAAGATGTATAGCCGTAATTTCCACCATAGATGCATCCACGGTTTTGTGGTATCGAAAATATCGCTCCACGCGTGAGATCCAACCAATCAGGTCTCCTTCCCATCTAGGAAAGGCCACCCTCATGCATTGATAGTTGAGATCAGTCATAGAGCCTCCCCTCCCTTGGAAGTCATCTCTTCGGGCTTGGTGCGATTGGGCAGAGCTCTCTCCTTGATGTAATTTCTTTGGGGTTGGTCGTCAGCCCAATATGAGTTCGGTAAAGAGCATCCAAATCTTATCCTCCATTCACACCTCGAAGGCTTCGAATTTAGCATTGATTGTCTCCTCAGATGTCATAGTATATGTCTCCAAATTTGTGATGTTAAGATCTCTCTTTTGTTGTCGGGTTAAAGGCATATATAGGTTGAGAGAAGTGATGGTCGCAAGGGTTGGTGGATCAGTGGATGAAGGTTAGTGAAAAAGTTTTAGATCTATGGTAGATGGCTGCAAAGGTTTAATAGAAATCAGTAGAAGTTGCTGCAGGTATATGTTGTCTTGTAAGAGCAGAATTGTCGTCGAAAAAACAATAGTTTTTCGATAAAATTTTCAGCAAAAACCAAGAGATTTGAGGAGAAAATTGATAGCAAAATCTTAGTTTGTATGACAGCAAAGATGACCAATTTAATCAAGAAAATTTTGGCAGTATAACAGTAAGGAAATTGGTGCAAGTTGCAATAGCAGAATTCTCATCGAAAAATTTTAGCGGTTTGCACGAAAATTTGCAGCAACACAAGAATGTTTTTAGAGATGAATTCCTTAATAGATCAATCTTAGATAGTAGCTAAGATGATCTATGAAGTGTATAAGAAATTTTATTCAAAAATGATTACAAATAGATCGGTTAAGACAATAATATGCGGCTGTAATTTTCTGCAGCATAGATTTTCAAGTGTAGCAGATTGGATGTAAAAGATTAATGGTTTATATTGATAAGTTTTCGATGAAACTAAAGAAAAATCCGCTATTAGGAAGTGTCAAAGCTGTCATAAAAAATTTATAGAGATTTGGATAGAAAAAACACAGTAGTAAGATCAAACAGATTGTGCTATGCAGCTAGAATTCTGCAATGTATCTCTTTCGTTGTAGAGATGAAAACTTTGCAACTAAAAGTTTATGCAGCAATATAGAAACAATTTTTTTTTTTGGATTTTCAAATAAGGATAACTAAATTGCTGCAGTAGTAAGGTAGGAAATCAAAACTTATTGCAATTCACGGGGAGATCAAAGGATAATCTGCAGTGGTGGAGATGATGGCAGAATTTGACGATGATCTTTTAAGCAATTGTGGGAATTACTTTGGGTGGCTGTGGAGGGCTGATGGATGACTGTGGAATGGCAGCGAGATGCCAAGAATACTGCTATGATATCTCAGGTGTTAGAACCTTTGCAGATTCTAAACTTAGGGTTGATCTCTTTAGGGGATCGGCCTCCTTGAAACTCTATAGGGGTTCCTCCCTCTAAGTTTCTGCACAAAGGCTGCATAAAATATTCATCTATTACTTATTAAAAGAGGATGAATACATGACTATTTATTGGGCTTCTAAAATAGGGCTTCTAAACCCTAACTACTAATAGGACTCCTACTCCTTTACAACTCCTAATGATTCTCTAAGAACAACTCCTAATAGGACTCCTACTCAAGACTCATATTCCTTTATAACTCCTAATGCTTCTCTAAGAAAAAACCTCCTAACCCTAGCTGGCCTCTTCACCTCTTTAATAGAGGTCAGTTAGGTAGGGTAACATAAATGCCCCTCTCAATTAGGACTCTCCTAGCTAGAATCCTAACATCATATTTTGGGTTATCGAGTCACACTAAAGGTTCTACTAGTTAATCTCCTTTCTACCTAGTGTATGGAACTAAAGTGGTGCTCCTAATTGAGTTGGCACTATTGATTGTCTGGAGTTGATGATTTGTCAAGGAAAAAACAAGGGTCAGGCTCTGAGCAAATCTAGACCTCATTGAAAAAGTTAGAGCTCAAACACATCTTAGGAACTTAGCAAATAAAAGTATAGTAGATAAAACCTTCAACACTAGAGGTCGTCCTTATCGATTGAAGGAAGATGACTTGGTTTTAAGAAGAATCAAAGTCAGCTACCTAGAACAAGCCTTGTTGAGAAGGTCTATATCATATTGTAGAGGACTTGGCATCTAACTAGGAAGGTTCATACTATATAACAAAGAAAACCTGACTAGAAACTTATTGAATCCATGCTCTTATCGGATCAAACATTCCCATGACATGACATATCTCAAATCTCAGGAAATATTACCCTTCATGCTATACTCCTTAACACACTTGCAATAATATTACCCTTGATGCTATACTCCTTAACACACTTGCAATATAATTTGTAATACTGCTCAATACGTGATAAGATCTAAGGATATAATTTTATTTGAATATAATAAAACTTATTTGGGAAATGAGTTTTTGTTCATAAAAAAACTATTATACTATTGTCAAAAATCCTTACATGTCAAAATAGATCTTTTGACTAAAAAAAAGAAAATAACTACACTAAATTATTACAAAAAGGGTTTTGATCGACCCAATCATTCTTCAAAAATTTTAATGATTTCATTCAAAAAGGGGTTGGTCAACCGACCCCCTTTTGTACTCCTTGCCGCAACCACTAGAGGATGCTCCTTAGCATTTAGAGATTCTATAGCTCCTTTAGCTATTGATGTCATCTTTGTCTCATCGCTAGCTTCAGTTGGTCCTTCCTCCATATAGATCATTGTCTCACTTCGGTCGTCAATACTTGCTAAGCTACCATGGTGACCTTTCCATTAGAAGAGTATATGATGGCGGAATCCTTTGGAAGAGCCAAAGAGAGGTGGTCATGCTTGGCTTGAGAGATAGCTAATTCATAACTATAGGCGAAGGAGTGGGGTCCCAACCTAGTTAATCCCTTTTAAAACCTTTGAGAGGCTTTGTACTTAGACACCCTACTCTCTTCCATGTCCTCCAACTACTGCGATAGCTCCTTGGCGTGACGACAAAAGTTCCTTACCTCCATCTTCAGGGCCAACTCTTAAGTCCGAGGTAGTTTATCTTCGGCTTCGGCTTTGGTTTCTAGGGCCCCTTAGTAGATTCGGTCCCTATAAATCCACACTATCTCCACTAGTTTCTTCAGCAACTCAGCCTCCTTTAGATTCATCGTTGCCACCTCCTTCACTGCCCCCTACTGCTCCATCTAGCTCGTTGACTTGAGCTTGGAGTTGGGCAGCCACCTCTATTGTTATCGCTGCTAGTCATAGGTGCCCAGCAAGCCAATCACGTGAGTGATGGCACGTGTGACTTGATACAGAATCTTTTTGCTTATTATATTTTGGCGTATATCACTTTATAACTATTGCATAAATGCATATATATATTGTGATGTCCTTGGATTTGTGCAATGGGAATCGGATCGTGATGAGATCACGATAATGAGATCGATTCACCTTTAAACACATATCCTAAATAATCCCGGTCATAGGTTACTCGAGAGGGACATCGTGATAACCGGATAGACTGGTGTGCTGTATACACGTCCATATGATGGATGCAGCTGGTCTCATAGCTGCTCGTGTAGGGACACTAGGGATACAGTACAGGTGCTCATTGGAGAATGAGTTCACTGATTGATCCGCTACGGAATCTTTGGATGGTTGATGAAGCCTTATTGTCGAGAAACGATTCCAGTAGTCCTAGTGGTGTATCTAGTCCTTAGACTTGAGACACCAAGGATGTTCTCATATGAGTGCTCCACTCTTTGATACTAGACTTATAGGTTTGGCTGTCCCGCATCAAGTACAAAATGGGTCATTGGGAGTGGTAGTCAACCTTTTGAGGGCTATTGAGTGTCGACAGAGGATCATCCACTCTCAAGTCATGAGAGGAATATCCCATGTGTTCTTGCTCGGACAAATCCCCGGCCAGGGTCATTCTCCTTGAGAGAGAAAAGAGTTCTCCCGAGAATCCGATTAGAGCGAGACTTCGAGTAGAAACCGTATGGGTCCGACAACACCATGCTCGATATACGGTCTCTGGGATATTAGATGGATGAGGGACTCTAGGTACATGGTAATCGAGGACAGACAGGTCCAATGGATTGGATTCCCAGATCGTCCGGGGACTACTGCGAGTGGCCCCTAGTAACGTCCGTGAGTCGATGAGTCGAGTGAATTATTACTGAGATAATAATTCACCGAGTTAGAAGGAGTTCGGCGAGGTATGACTCACGGCCAGCTTCGATATTGGGCCTAGAGGGTCACACACATATGGTAGGCATTGCGATGAGTAGAGGTTCTGATATGAGATATCCGGCCGGAGCCCTTTGTCTTATTGGATGCATCCAATACCCACTAGGGAAGGACCCATTAGGGTTTGACACGGATCTCTATAAATAGGAGGGATTCACAGCCTCATAGGCTAGAGTCTTTGCTTGCCTTTCCTATTCTCCTCTCCCTCTCCACCTCAGAGGCCTGGAGTTTTGAGGAGGGTCGTCGCAACCCTGCTGTGTGGATCACCGCTAGAGAGGAGGACGCTTGACCTCCTTCACCCTCTCCTAAGGATCTGCAAGGAAATAGGGATATACGATCTCCCTAGGTAACACAATCTTTATAGGCAGTTTTGTGTTTTGCGGATTTTTACGCACCAATCTTCGCACGCGACGACAAACATCTTTTTTTGGAATCGGGATTTTGTTTTCTTGTTCTTCCGCTGCGATATGATGTCGCCCCATGATTTCCCAACAAAGGTGGTATCGAGCCCGGTTGTTCGTGCGAATGATTGGTTTTGAACTGCGTGTGTTGTGTTTAGGAAGAATATTGACGCCAAAATCATTGACGCTTAAAGAGAGGAAGGGCAGCAACAGTTGCTGCCCTCGATCTGCATGCATCCACTGCGGCCAGAATCCCAGAGCACCACCACCACGGTGCATCTTGAGCGGCTGTGGTTTACAACAACTGGCCGACCGGTCTGCTTGCAGTGGGGCTTACGGTCGGCGGGGCTGGCAGCTCACGGTAGAGGCGCTGCGGCCTGCTGACCCCGGGTAGAGGCGCCCAAGGCGGCCAGAGGGTTGAGGCACCGCAGGGCGGCGGCGCCTGGTGGCCGCCGCCCCATCGGCAAAAACCCCCGGGGGCAGCCGCCAGCGAGGCAGCACCGCCCTGCGGTGCTGCCTCATGGTCAGAACCACCACCAGAGGCGGCGGCGCCGGGCGCCCACCACAGCGGCGGCAGCCAATTGCCTGCAGCTGAGAACGAGGGCCCCGCCCTCGCCGCATAGGCCGCCGCCAGTAGGGTGGCGGCGGCAGCAACAGTAGAGGGAATTAGGGTTTGGGGAAAAGGACAGTTTTGCCCCTGTGAATTTGAGAAATTCCAGTTTCTATCTTTTATCCAAATTACGAAAATACCCTTAGGAATTGAGAAATTCCCTACATGTCCCTGATTTAAGAAAAATATCAATTAATTAAAAGGTTTAGTTGATTATTATTTTTATTATTATCTAGTAGTCCTACATGATGATGATTATTTATACATTAGATGTATGATGTCTTGACGGATGATCATGGACCGTGTGATGTTTGTACTTGTGATTAATATTATTGAGGTCTGCGAACCTCCATTATATTTCTCGTTTATTGTCGGGCCTGCGTGCCTATGATTAAGTTGTAATCACATGAGGAGGCGCAGCAGGAGCGTGGATGCGATAGCGGGACCCACGAGACGGACGATCGTGATGCATGGAGATGCATCAAGATGTCGACGGAACCGACGAGGACGAGATGGACGATCACAAGGGCATGGAGATGCACCGTTGCACACATAGATCTTGATGTGAGTGATTAGGCCTACTGGCTCGGGCCTAATTATATTAGGTTGTGGTCCATGATCATCTGTTGTGATTGCTTATACACATACTAGATATGTATATATATTTGCATGCGATATAGATATATATTAAATATGTATATGTGTGACATGTCATATTAGGAGACCAAATTATAGAAACATCTCTCGATAATATTAAGTCGGTAAACGTGAGGCAATTAGATTGACCCACGTGGCCTTCCATCGTTATGAGTAGGAATCGATTCCCGGTGTAGGTTGAGTTGGTCGAGTCCCTCGAGACTCACCTATATTGCGATTCGCTATCTTGCTTACTTACATAGAGATGTCACCGGTGACCCGAGGACATGGTATGCTTGGTCGAGTCCCTCGAGGGTATATCATCAAATCGGACTCATCTTGTAACGGAAGGTGTTGACTTAACCGAGCATCATGGTTGGTCGAGTCCCTCGAGGCCATGGTGATTCAAGGTCGAAACAGGGCGGAATCACAAGGAGTTGTGATCTGCAAGAGTTGCCTACCTTTTAGGCTTAGTGTGATTGGTCGAGTCCCTCGAGATTACACTAAGACGCCGATTGATCCTGATCCCCACTAGAAGTCTCCTTGAGACTTCCGTTTCAATGCTTTGAGGGTGTCGCGGACTCGTTAGTAAAATAGTGGGAGCATATTAAGATAGAAGTCCATATCTTGATAGTTTATTTCTTGCAAAATTTGCATGTTATTCATTTCTGCTACATCTTTATTTTTTAGAAAATGTCGCTTTCAAATCCCTTACGTGGCATACTTGATGTCACCCGCCTTCTTGGTCCAAATTATACCTGATTGGCTCCGTAACTTGAGAATTGTTCTCACAAAGAGAAAATCGGTAATGCGCCCTTGATACAATGATGCCTACGCCAAGAAGGGGCAAGCAAGGATGAGATCGCCGCTTCGTGAAGTACATTGATGACTCCACTCTTGCTCGGTGCTATATGTTGGGCTCTATGACTCCGAGTTCTGAGACAACATGAAAAGATGGATGTCAGATCCATTCTCCTACATGTCCGAAAATTGTTTGAGGAACAGGGAAGGACTCAACGATATGAGATATCCAAGAGCCTTTTCCGCGCTAGGATGACTGACGGGACACCGGTTCAGAACCATGTCCTAAAGATGATTGAGTGGATAGAGAAATTCACAGGTCTAGGAATGGTCCTAGAGGATAACTTGTGTGTGGACATTGTGCTTCAATCCCTACCAGATTTCTTTTCACAGTTCATAATGAATTTTAATATGAACAAGCTTGAGGTGACTCTCCCAGAGCTCCTCAATATGTTGAGGGAGGCAGAGAGTACTATTAAGAAAGAGAAGCCAGTTCTCTACACCGGTGAGAACAGAAAGAAAAGGAAAGCAGAAAAGTCCCATAAGAAGGGAAAGGGCAATGGCAAACAAGGTAAAGCAAAGGTTGCTAAAAAAGACCCAGCAAAGGGCAAAGGTCAGTGCTTCCACTTTAGTAAAGATGGGTATTGGAAGAGAAACTGCAAAGTGTACCTTGCAGAAATGGCGAAACAAAAGCTTGATGAAGCTTCAGGTACATTCATGATCATTCTCCATTTGTCAGACTCTTATGATAACACATGGGTATTGGATACCGGTAGTGCTTATCATATATGCAATTCGTTGCAGGTTCTGGCAAGGCCTAGGAGACTACAGAGAGGCGAGATGGACCTCAAGATGGGTAATGGAGCAAAAGTTGCTTTATTAGCTGTTGGCGAGGTCGCCCTACATCTGCCTAGTGGAACTTTTATTGCATTAGATGCATGTTATTTTGTTCCTTCTATTATCAAAAACATTATCTCCATTTCATGTTTAACAGTTAGTGGATATAAATTTGTTTTTGAGAACAATGGTTGTTCGATATTATTAGATGATAAGATCATCACGAAAAGGAACATTGCATAATGATTTATTTATGTTAGACACCACTCCACATATCATGAATGTAAATATGTCCAAAAGGAAACGAGATGAGTTGAACAGTGTATACCTGTGGCATTGTAGGCTACGTCACATCCATGAAAGAAGGATTCAAAAGTTGCTAAATGATGGATATCTAGATCCATTCGACTATGTGTCATATACAACTTGTGAGCCTTGCATTCGTGGAAAACTGACCAAATCTTCATTTAGTAGAACTGGAGAGAGAGCAAATGAGTTGTTGGAACTCATACATAGTGATGTATGTGGACCCATGTCAACTCATGCCATTGCATGTTACTCCTACTTCATTACATTTACTGATGATTTCTCAAGGTATGAATATGTGTACTTAATGAAGTACAAGTCCGAGGCCTTTGAGAAATTCGGAGAGTATAAGAATGAGGTGGAGAACCGTGATCGAAAGAGTATCAAAACTCTTCGATCGATCGAGGAGGTGAATACTTAAGTACAGAGTTTACTCAGTTCCTCAAGGACCATGGGATATTATCCCAATGGACACCTCCTTATACACCTCACTCAATGATGTCTCTCGAAAGGAGGAATCATACATTATTATATATGGTACAGTCCATGATGAGTTTCTCACGACCTCGATCTCATTCCGGGATATGCCCTAGAAACCGCAGCTTATCTTCCTCGAACAGAGTTCCAACTAAGTCGGTAGTGTCTACACCATATGAGATATGGAAAGGGAAGAAGCCTGATCTTAAGGTTGTTAAGATCTGGGGCTGCCCTGCCCATGTTAGAAGACACAACCCCGATAAGTTAGAATCAAGGACAGAGCGATGCAAATTTGTGGGATACCCCAAGGAAACTTGTGGGTATTATTTCTATCATCTCGAGGACCAAAAGGTCTTTGTAGCTAAGAGAGCAGTGTTCCTTGAGAAGGAATACATTCTTGACGGAGATAGTGGGATAATGATAGAATTGAGCGAGGTTGGAGAACCAAGCTCAAGCACCACTCTACAGCTCGAGTCTGTTCAGGTACCTAATACACAAGTATCAACTTTACACAGGTCTGATAGAGTATCCCATCCTCCTGAGAGATATGTGGGACATATTAGAGCGGAGGATGTAGAGGATATTGATCCTCAGACCTACGAGGAGGCTATTATGAGTATAGACTCCGGGAAGTGGAAAGAAGCCATGATTTCTGAGATGGATTCTATGTACTCCAATAAGGTTTGGAACCTAGTTGATGCGCCCGAAGGTATTGTACCCATCAGTTGCAAGTGGATCTTTAAGAAAAAGATCGGAGTAGATTGAAAGGTAGAGACCTATAAAGCAAGGCTAGTGGCTAAGGGGTAACGTCAAAGGCAAGGTGTTGACTACGACGAAACTTTCTCACCCGTAGCAATGCTAAAATCCATAAGAATTCTATTGGCTTTTGCAGCACACTATGATTATGAGATCTGGCAGATGGATGTGAAAACAGCATTCCTCAACGGGAACCTCGAGAAGGAGGTGTATATGATACAACCTGAGGGATTCGTGTCCAAGAACTGCCCAGATACGGTGTGTAAGTTGCTTAGATCCATTTATGGACTAAAGCAAGCTTCTCGAAGTTGGAACATAAGATTTGATGAGGCAATCAGATCTTATGACTTCGTTAAGAACGAAGATGAGCCTTGTGTATACAGAAAGGTAAGTGGGAGCACTATCACCTTTTTGGTGTTATATGTGGATGACATCCTCATCATTGGGAATGACATAGGAATGCTATCCACAGTAAAGGCTTGATTATCTAGACACTTCTCCATGAAGGACTTAAGGGAAGCATCTTATATCTTGGGGATTAGAATCTATAGAGATAGATCCAAGAGGATGCTTGGCTTGTCCCAGTCCAGGTACTTAGAAACTATTGTCAAAAGGTTTGGCATGGAAAAATCCAAGAGAGGTCTCATACCGATGAGACATGGGATATCGCTTTCTATGAGTATGTCCCCAAAGACTCTAGAAGAAAGGGCGAACATGGATATGATACCTTATGCCTCAGCAATAGGGTCTATCATGTATGCCATGCTATGTACTAGGCCTGATATAGTGCATGCTCTGAGTGTCACTAGCAGGTATCAGGCGGATCCAGGCTTGGAGCACTGGAAAGCAGTAAAGTGTATCCTTAAGTACTTGAGAAGGACTAAGGATCTTTTACTAGTATATGGAGGTAGTAGCCTTAAGGTTGAAGGCTACACTAACTCAAGTTTTCAGTCTGATGTCGATGATAGCAAGTCGAATTCAGGGTACGTGTACACCTTGAATGGAGGAGCAGTGTGCTGGAAGAGTTCCAAGCAAGATACCACTGCTGACTCGACCACAGAGGCGGAGTACATTGCTGCATCAGATGCAGCAAAGGAGGGAGTTTGGGTGAAGAAGTTCATCACAGATTTGGGATTCGATACTGATAGCGACAAGTCTACTTCCTTATATTGCGACAACTATGTGGTGATTACTCAAATAAGGGAACCCGGGTCTCATCAGAAGTGTTCTGAGGAGGTTCCAGCTTATAAGAAAGATCGTAACTTGAGAAGATGTAGCAGTGGAAATAGTTCCATCCAAAGATAACATTGCAGATCCACTAACAAAGCCGTTGTCTCAGATTGTCTTTGAGCGTCATAGGAGTCTGATGGGGATCAGACATATAGGTGATTGGCTTTAGGTCAAGTGGGAGATTGCTAGTCATAGGTGCCCAACAAGCTAATCACATGAGTGATGGCACGTGTGACTTGATACAGAATCTTTTTGCTTATTATATTTTGGCGTATATCACTTTATAGCTATTGCATAAATACATATATATATTATGATGTCCTTGGATTTGTGCAATGGGAATCGGATTGTGATGAGATCACGATAATGAGATCGATTCACCTTTAAACACATATCCTAAATAATCTCGGTCATAGGTTACTCGAGAGGGACATCTTGATAACCGGATAGACTGGTGTGCAGTATACCCATCCTTATGATGGATGTAGCTAGTCTCATAGCTGCTCGTGTAGGGACACTAGGGATACAGTACAGGTGCTCATTGGAGAATGAGTTCACTGATTGATCCGCTTACGGAATGCTGGTTGGTTGATGATGCCTTATTGTCAGACAGTGATTCCGTAGTCCTAGTGGTGTATCTGGTCCTTAGAATTGAGACACCAAGGATGACCTGTATAAGTGCTCCACTCTTTGATACCAGATTTATAGGTTTGGCTGTCCCAGATCTAGTACAGCTGGTCATTGGGAGTGGTAGTCGACCTTACGAGGGCTATTGAGTGTCGATAGAGGATCATCCACTCTCTGCCATGAGAGGAATATCCCATGTGTTCTTGCTCGCACAAATCCCCGCCGTGGTCATTCTGGTTGAGAGAAAAAGAGTTCTCCAGAGAATCCGATTAGAGCGAGACTTCGAGTAGAAACCGTATGGGTCTAACAACACCATGCTCGATATACTGGCCTCTGGGATATTAGATGGATGAGGGACTATAGGTACATGGTAATCGAGGACGAGGTGTCCAATGGATTGGATTCCCATCGTCTGGGGACTACTGGCAGTAGTGGCCTAGTACGTCCCAGAATCGATGAGTCGAAAGTGAATTATTATAGAGATAATAATTCACGGAGTTAGAAGGAGTTCTAACAAGTATGACTCACGGCCAGCTCGATATTGGGCCTAGAGGGTCACACACATATGGTAGGCATTGCGATGAGTAGAGGTTCGGATATGAGATATCCGACGGAGCCCTTGTCTTATTGGATGCAGATCCAATACCCACTAGGGAAGGACCCATTAGGGTTTGACACGGGATCTCTATAAATAGGAGGGATTCACAGCCTCATAGGCTAGAGTCTTTGCTTGCCTTTCCTATTCTCCTCTCCCTCTCCACCTCAGAGGCCTGGAGTTTTGAGGAGGGTTGTCGCAACCCTGCTGTGTGGATCACCGCTAGAGAGGAGGACGCTTGACCTCCTTCACCCTCTCCTAAGGATCTGCAAGGAAACAGGGATATACGATCTCCCTAGGTACCACAATCTCTATATGCAGTTTTGTGTTTTGCGGATTTTTGCGCACCAATCTTCGCACGACGACGAACATCTTTTTGGGAATCGGGGATTTTTGTTTTCTTGTTCTTCCGCTGCGCATATGATGTCGCCCCCCATGATTTCCCAACAACTAGGTTGTGGTCCATGATCATCTGATCTGATTGCTTATACACATATTAGATATGTATATATATTTGCATACGATGTAGATATATATTAAATATGTATATGTGTGACATGTCATATTAGGAGACCAAATTATAGAAACATCTCTCGATAATATTAAGTCGGTAAACATGAGGCAATTAGATTGACCCACGTGGCCTTCCATTGTAATGAGTAGGAACCGATTTCCGGTGTAGGTTGAGTTGGTCGAGTCCCTCGAGACTCACCTATATCGCGATTCGCTATCTTGCTTACGACATAGAGATGTCACCGATGACCTGAGGACATGGTATGCTTGGTCGAGTCTCTCGAGGGTATATCATCAAATCAGACTAATCTTGTAACGAAGGTGTTGACTTAACCGAGCATCATGGTTGGTCGAGTCCCTCGAGGCCATGGTGATTCGGAGGCCGAACAGGACGGGAATCACAAGGAGTTGTGATCGGCAAGAGTTGCCTACCTTTTAGGCTTAGTGTGATTGGTCGAGTCCCTCGAGGTTACACTAAGATGCTGATTGGATCCTGATCCCCACTAGAAGTCTGCTGGAGACTTCCGTTTCACGTGCTGAGGGTGTCGTGTGACTCGTTAGTAAAATAGTGGGAGCATATTAAGATAGAAGTCCATATCTTGATAGTTTATTTCTTGCAAAATATACATGTTATTCATTTATGCTACATCTATATTTTCAGAAAATGTCGTTTTCAAATCCCTTACGTGGCATACTTGATGTCAACCACCTTACTAGTCCAAATTATACGGATTGGCTCCGTAACTTGAGAATTGTTCTCACAGCGGAGAAAATCGTGTACGTCCTTGATACAGTGATGCCTACGCCCGAAGAAGGGGCAAGCGAGGATGAGATCGCTCGCTACGTGAAGTACATTGATGACTCCACTCTTGCTCAGTGCTATATGTTGGGCTCTATGACTCCAGAGTTACAGAGAACATGAAAAGATGGATGCTAGATCCATTCTCCTACATGTCCGAAAATTGTTTGAGGAATAGGGAAGGACTCAACGATATGAGATATCCAAGAGTCTTTTCCACGCTAGGATGACTGAGGGGACACCGGTTCAGAAACATGTCCTAAAGATGATTGAGTGGATAGAGAAACTCACAGGTCTAGGAATGGTCCTAGAGGATAACTTGTGTGTGGTAATTGTGCTTCAGTCCCTACCAGATTCCATTTCACAGTTCATAATGAATTTTAATATGAACATGCTTGAGGTGACTCTCCCAGAGCTCCTCAATATGTTGAGGGAGGCAGAGAGTACTATTAAGAAAGAGAAGCCAGTTCTCTACACTAGTGAGACCAGAAAGAAAAGGAAAGCAGAAAGGTCCCTTAAGAAGGGAAAGGGCAAGGGCAAACAAGGTAAAGCAAAGGTTGCTAAGAAAGACCCAGCAAAGGACAAAGGCTAGTGCTTCCACTGTGGTAAAGATGGGCATTGGAAGAGAAACTGCAAAGAGTACCTTGCAGAAAGGGCAAAACAAAAGCTTGATGAAGCTTCAAGTACATTCATGATCGGTCTCCATTTGTCGGACTCTTTATGATAACACATGGGTATTGGATAATGGTAGTGCTTATCATATATGCAATTCGCTTGCAGGTTCCGCAAGACCTAGGAGACTACTGGAGAGGCTAGATGGACCTCAAGATGGGTAATGGAGCAAAAGTTGCTTTATTAGTCGTTGGCAGGTCGCCCTACATCCTCCTAGTGGAACTTTTATTGCATTAGATGCATGTTATTTTGTTCCTTCTATTATCAAAACATTATCTCCATTTCATGTTTAACAGTTAGTGGATATAAATTTATTTTTGAGAACAATGGTTGTTCGATATTATTAGATGATAAGATCATCACGAAAAGGAACATTGCATAATGGTTTATTTATGTTAGACACCACTCCACATATCATGAATGTAAATATGTCCAAAAGGAAACGAGATGAGTTGAACAGTGTATACCTGTGGCATTGTAGGCTACGTCACATCCATGAAAGAAGGATTCAAAAGTTGCTAAATGATGGATATCTAGATCCATTCGACTATGTGTCATATACAACTTGTGAGCCTTGCATTCGTGGAAAACTGACCAAATCTTCATTTAGTAGAACTAGAGAGAGAGCCAATGAGTTGTTGGAACTCATACATAGTGATGTATGTGGACCCATGTCAACTCATGCCATTGCATGTTACTCCTACTTCATTACATTTACTGATGATTTCTCAAGGTATGAATATGTGTACTTAATGAAGTACAAGTCTGAGGCCTTTGAGAAATTCAGAGAGTATAAGAATGAGGTGGAGAACCAGACTGGAAAGAGTATCAAAACTCTTCGATCAGATCGAGGATGTGAATACTTAAGTACAGAGTTTACTTAGTTCCTCAAGGACCATGGGATATTATCCCAATGGACATCTCCTTATACACCTCAGCTCAATGGTGTCTCTGAAAGGAGAAATCGTACATTATTAGATATGGTACGGTCCATGATGAGTTTCGCTGACCTACCCATCTCATTCTGGGGATATGCCTTAGAAACCGCAGCTTACCTTCTGAACAGAGTTCCAACTAAGTCGGTAGTATCTACACCATATGAGATATGGAAAGGAAGAAAGCCCGATCTTAAGGTTGTTAAGATCCAGGGCTGCCTTGCCCATGTTAGAAGACACAACCCCATAAGTTAGAATCAAGGACGAGCGATGCAAATTTGTGGGATACCCCAAAGGAAACTTGTGGGTATTATTTCTATCATCTCGAGGACCAAAAGGTCTTTGTAGCTAAAGAGAGCAGTGTTCCTTGAGAAGGAACACATTCTTGACGGAGACAGTGGGAGAATGATAGAATTGAGCGAGGTTGGAGAACCAAGCTCAAGCACCACTCTGACCCGAAATGCGTTCAGGTACCTAATACACAAGTATCAAATTTTTAGGGTCTGATAGAGTATCCCATCCTCCCCGAGAGATGTGTGGGACATATTAGAGCAGAGGATGTAGAGGATATTGATCCTCCGGACCTACGAGGAGGTTATTGTGAGTATAGACTCGGGAAGTGGAAAGAAGCCATGAATTCTGAGATGGATTCTATGTACTCCAATAAGGTTTGGAACCTAGTTGATGCTTGAAGGTATTGTACCCATCGGTTTGCAAGTGGATCTTTAAGAAAAAGATCAGAGTAGATGGAAAGGTAGAGACCTATAAAGCAAGGCTAGTGGCTAAGGGGTATCGTCAAAAGGCAAGGTGTTGACTACTTACGAAACTTTCTCACCCAGAGCAATGCTAAAATACATCAGAATTCTATGGGCTATTGCAGCACACTATGATTATGAGATCTGGCAGATGGATGTGAAAACTGCATTCCTCAACGGGAACCTCGAGGAGGAGGTGTATATGATGCAACCTGAGGGATTCGTGTCCAAGAACTGCCCAGATAAGGTGTGTAGTTTGCTTAGATCCATTTATGGACTAAAGCAAGCTTCCCGAAGTTGGAACAAAAGATTTGATGAGGCAATCAGATCTTATGACTTCGTTAAGAACGAAGATGAGCCTTTTGTATACAAAAAGGTAAGTGGGAGCGCTATCACCTTTTTGGTGTTATATGTGGATGACATCCTCATCATTGGGAATGACATAGGAATGCTATCCACAGTAAAGGCTTGGTTATCTAGACACTTCTCCATGAAGGACTTAGGGGAAGCATCTTATATGTTGGGGATTAGAATCTATAGAGATAGATCCAAGAGGATGCTTGGCTTGTCCCAGTCCAGGTACATAGAAACCATTGTCAAAAGGTTTGGCATGGAAAATTCCAAGAGAGGTCTCATACCGATGAGACATAGGATATCGCTTTCTACGAGTATGTCCCCAAAGACTCCAGAAGAAAGGGCGAACATGGATATGATACCTTATGCCTCAGCAATAGGGTCTATCATGTATGCCATGCTATGTACTGGGCCTGATATAGCGCATGCTCAAAGTGCCACGAAAGGTGTATCACGGATCCGTGCTTGGAGAACTGGACAAAGAAGAAAGTGTATCCTTAAGTGCTTGAGAAGGACTAAGGATCTTTTACTAGTATATGGAGGTAATAGCCTTAAGGTTGAAGGCTCTGGCCGACTCAAGTTTTCACCGATGTCGATGATAGCAAGTCAATTCGGGTATGTGTACACCTTGAATGGAGGAGCAAAGCAGGGAAGAGTTCCAAGCAAGATACCACTTCGACTTCGACCATAGAAGGAGTACATTGCTGCATCGAGATGCAAGAAAGGAGGGAGTCCGGGTGAAGAAGTTCATCACAGATTTGGGAGTCGATACAAATAGCGATAAGTCGACTTCCTTATATTGGCGACAACTATGGGGTGATTACTCAAATATGGGAACCCGGGTCTCATCGAAGTGTTCTAGGAGAGGTTCCAAAAATTATAAGAGAGATCGTAACCCGAGGAGATGTAGCAAAGGAAAGAGTTCCATCCGAAGATAAAATTGCGGATCCACCGACAAAGCCGTTGTCTCATTTTGTCTTTGAGCATCACGTGGGTCCGATGGGGATCGAGACACATAGGTGATTGGCTTTAGGTCAAGTGGGAGATTGCTAGTCATAGGTGCCCAAAAGCCAATCATGTGAGTGATGGCACGTGTGACTTGATACGAGAATCTTTTGCTTATTATATTTTTTGGCGTATATCACTTTATAACTATTGCATAAATGCATATATATATTGTGATGTCCTTGGATTTGTGCAATGGGAATCGGATCGATGATGAGATCACGATAATGAGATCGATTCACCTTTAAACACATATTCTAAATAATCCCGGTCATAGGTTACTTTCGAGAGGGACATTGTGATAACCTGGATAGACAGGTGTGTCTTGTATACCCGTCCATAAGATGGATGCAGCTGGTCTCATAGCTGCTCGTGTAGGGACACTAGGGATACAAAGACAGTGCTCATTGGAGAATGAGTTCACTTGATTGATCCGCTTACGGAATCTTTGGATGGTTGATGATGCCTTATTGTCGACAAATGATTCCATAGTCCCAGTGGTGTATCTGGTCCTTAGACTTGAGACACCAAGGATGTCCTATGTATGAGTGCTCCACTCTTTGATACCAGACTTTATAGGTTTGACCGTCCCCGGATCTAGTACAAACTGGTCATTGGGAGTGGTAGTCGCCCCCCACGAGGGCTATTGAGTGTCGACAGAGGATCATCCACTCTCTGGCGTCATGAGAGAATATCCCATGTGTTCTTGCTCGGACAAATCCCCTGCCAAGGTCATTCGGGTTGAGAGAAAAGAGTTCTCCCGAGAATCCGATTAGAGCGAGACTTCGGTAGAAACCGTATGGGTCCGACAACACCATGCTCGATATATCGGTCTTTGGGATATTAGATGGATGAGGGACTATAGGTACATGGTAACTAAGACGAGACAGGTCCAATGGATTGGATTCCCATCAGTCGTGCAGGGGACTATGGCGTAAGTGGCCTAGCAGCACGTCCAGTAGTCGATGAGTCAGTGAATTATTACAGAGATAATAATTCACGGAGTTAGAAAGGAGTTCTGGACGGTATGACTCACGGCCAGCTTCGATATTGGGCCTAGAGGGTCACACACATATGGTAGGCATTGCGATGAGTAGAGGTTCGATATGAGATATCCGACGAGACCCTTGTCTTATTGGATGTAGATCCAATACCCACTAGGGAAGGACCCATTAGGGTTTGACAGGGATCTCTATAAATAGGAGGGATTCACGACCTCATAGGCTAGAGTCTTTGCTTGCCTTTCCTATTCTCCTCTCCCTCTCCACCTCGGGAGGCCTGGAGTTTTGAGGAGGGTCGTCGCAACCCCTACTGTGGATCACCACTAGAGAGGAGGACGGCTTGACCTCCTTCACCCTTTCCTAAGGATCTGCAAGGAAACAGGGGATATCGATCTCCCTAGGTAACACAATCTCTATACGCAGTTTTGTGTTTTGCGGATTTTTACGCACCAATCTTCGCACGACGACGAACATCTTTTTGGGAATCGGGGATTTTTGTTTTCTTGTTCTTCCGCTGCGCATATGATGTCGTCCCCATGATTTCCCAACAATCGCCCCCCTTCAAACTCATTGATCTAGGCTTGAAGCTTGGTCGACCTTTCTTTCTATTGAGACTTCTTGGCAACTACATCATCCCACTCCTTCAAAGCATTGGCCTCTTGGAGGAGATGACCAATGTGCTAGTCATAGGTGCCTAACAAGCCAATCACGTAAGTGATGATATGTGTGACTTGACATGTAGTCTTTTTTGCTTATTATATTTTGGCATTTATCACTTTATATTGCTTGTTGTATAAATACATATATATATATATATATATATATATATATATATATATATATATATATATATATATATATATATATGATGTCCTTAGATCTGTGCAATGAGAATCAGATTGTGATGAGGTCAAGATAATGAGATTGATTCGTTTTTAAACACCGACCCTAAATAATCTCGATCATAGGTTACTCGAGAAGGATATCGAGATAACTGGATAGACTAGTATATTGTATACCCATCCATATGATGGATGTAGTTGGTCTCAGAGCTACTCATGTGTGGACACTAGGGATATAATATAGGTGCTCATTGGAGAATGAGTTCACTAATTGATCCACTTACAAAATGCTGAATGGTTGATGATGCCTTATTATCAAACAATGATTTTGTAGTCCCAATGGTGTATATGGTCCTTAGACTTGAGACACCAAGGATGTCTTATATGAGTACTCTAGTCTTTGATATCAGACTTATAGGTTTAGTTGTCCTAGATCTTGTTGAATCTCGGATTTTGATGATAAAATCAATTGATAGGTTATTTGATCTAATCCATATTATTGAGTTAAGTGTGCACGATTAACTACGATAAACAGAAAACACAAAGCAAGAATACCGGAGTCGAGTTTGATGAACCTTTAAGAGTTCGATGAATCGTCGGAGATGCTGCCGGAACAAACCGAAAGAAATCGGGAATCTGTTGGAAGTTCGCCGAGAGATCGTCGAGGAGTTCGCAGAGATCACCGAGAAGTCTCAGCTACTCTTTAAAGTCATCACAAGTTCGAGCGTGCTTTAGACCCCGTCGAAGGAAGTTCGTTAAAGCTCGTCGGAACAAAAACTTGACGTTCATGGTTAATAAATTGCTTAAGATGTGTTTTGTTATGTAGTTCACTTGTAATTAGGATTAGGATTAAGAAGATAAGCCTATATCCTGGTTAGGGGCCAATTGGGGCCAAAAGTCGAGTTTGTTTGGGCTAAAAGAAAGCCAAACCAAGTGAACAGGAGGCAGGCGGTGGCACCATTGGACCAGTGCTGGGCGGTGACACCTCTTCCTGAAGCGGTGGCACCAAACCAATCAACGCTGGGCAGTGGCACCGCTTGGCTGGGCGGTGGCACCGCCAGCATCGGGAACCCAAAGAGGATTTGAATTTTGGAGCTCAAATTTTGGAGCCCAAATTTGAATCCTCTTGAGGCCTATAAATACCCCTCAAATCTCAGCTGAGATTACAACCTTTTGAGCAGCAAGAGTTTGAGAGAAAGATCTTAGAAAAGTGTTAGCTTGCTTTCGTTTCAATTTGCTAGTGTTCACCTCATCTCTTCTCGAAAATCTGTAAGAGAGTGAACTGCTTGTAAAGAGTTGTAAGAGGGGTATTTACCCTTCCATTTCAAGAAGCTTGCTAGTGGAAGGTGGGAGCCTCATCGAAGAGGGGCCTCACAAGTGGAGTAGGTCATTTGACCGAACCACTCTAACATCGGCGTGATCTGTGGTTTGCGTTTCATTATTGTTATTTATATTATTGCAAATCTTCTTATATGCTCTAGTTCCTTATTACTTTTGCTGCGCATATTTAAGAATACGCTTTCAAGTTTAAACTTGTCAAGTTCCGCTCTCTTCATACGAAAGATTTTTCAGAAAACCCAAGTTTTTATCCGCTGCACTAATTCACCCCCCCTCTTAGTGCTGCTTCGATCCTAACAATTGGTATCAGAGCAAGGTTATCTCTCATATTTGGTTTAATACCCAAGAGAGATGGCTTACTCCGGCATGCAAGAGGGCCATTCTATCACTCGTCCACCTATGTTTAATGGGTCGGATTACACGTATTGGAAGACTCGAATGAGGATCTTCCTTATTTCTATGGATTTCGAGCTTTGGACTATTGTTGAAAACGGATTTCAAAAATCTTCTCTTCCGATGAGCGAATGGAATGAATCGGAGAAGAAGGTTTTTGCTTTAAATGCAAAGGCTATGAATGCCTTGTTTTGTGCACTAGACAAAAACGAATTTAATCGTGTTTCAATTTGTGATTCGCTTTTGATATTTGGAGAACTCTTGAAGTCACTCATGAAGGTACTAGCCGAGTGAAAGAGTCCAAAATCAACATTCTTGTGCACTCTTTACGAACTTTTCCTAATGAAACCAAGTGAGTCCATCGAGACATGTACACCCGGTTTACGGATGTCATCAATGGACTCAAAGCTCTTGGTAAAGATTTTACTAACTTTGAACTAGTAACTAAAATCTTAAGATCCCTCCCTAAAAGTTGGGATCCAAAAGTTACTGCCATTCAAGAGGCCAAAGACCTTAAAATATTTCCTCTTGAAGAACTCATTGGGTCTCTAATGACCTACTTAAATGACATGTCAAGCTCATGACGAAGCTCGAGAACCCCTTCCAAAGAACAGGAAGGATATGGCACTCAAATCACAAGAAGACCACTTGAAAGGAACATCAAGTGATGAGGACAGTGACAATGACATTGCACTTTTGACTCAAAAATTCAAAAAATATTTAAGGAAGAACAAATTTAAAAAATAATACAAAAATAAATTTGAACAAAAGAAGGACCAAGTGATTTGCTATGAATGCAAAAAACCGGGACACTACAAGAACGATTGCCCTCAAGCCAAAAAGAGAACACCAAAGAAGAAGGCTCAAGGCAACATGGGATGACTCAAGCACATCCCAAGAAGAGGAGTCCAACACCGAAAGCAAGTTGCTCACTACGCCCTAATGGCCTTCAAGAAGAGGTAACGGATTTAATTAATGCAGATTTACCTTATCATGATTTATTAAATGCTTTCCATGAGTTATTTGATGAATGTAAGACAATTAGTAGAAAATACAAATTGCTAAGAAAGGAGCATGATAGTCTTACGTGTGCTTTTGATAAATTAAAAACTGAATATCATGATTGTCTAGCTCAATGTGTTAAATGCCATGATTTAGAAACTCTCCAAAATGAGAACTTAGTACTTAAGGACACCTTGAAGAAATTCGAGGTAGGTAGCAAATCCTTAAACATGATCCTTACAAATAAGGGTCACGTTCCTAAAAGGAGTGGAATCGGATTTGTGAGAAGTACTCACCAAAATCCAACCACCTTCGTTAAAGGTCCTATCTTACATGTTCAACATCAAAGCAATTGCAACTTTTGTTGCAAATATGGACATATAACTTACCAATGTCCATTCAAGAAAATTAGTCCGAACAAATTGATTTGGGTTCCTAAAGGAACCATGATCAAGTCTATGCAACATGATAAACAAGTTAGATTGGTTTTGAGGCACCCAAAAGTAAATGGGTACCTAAAAAATAATTCCTTCTTGTAGAAACATACACCATCACATGCTAGGAGCAAAAGATGGTATCTTGATAGTAGATGCTCAAGGCATATGACCGGAGATCCATCCCAATTCACCAAGCTCACTAGCATGGATTTAAGGCTATGTCACCTTCGGAGACAACAACAAAGGCAAAATCATTGGCAAGGGAACCATAGGTAACAAATCAAGTTTTTCCATTGATGATGTGTTACTAGTTGATGAATTAAAACATAATCTATTGAGCATTAGTCAATTATGCGATAAAGGTTATATCGTTAGATTTGAATCAAATATATGCATTATTGAAAAAACAAATCATAACATGACTATGATTGCTTTAAAACAAAATAATGTCTATACCATCAATCTTGATGAACTAAGTAATGAAATGTGTTTCTCCATAAAAATGATGATGCTTGGCTTTGGCATAGGAGATTAGGCCATGCAAGCATGAAAACAATATCTAAAATCTCATCTCAAGAATTAGTACGAGGGATTCCGAATATAAAGTTTATTAAAGATAAGGTATGCGATGCATGTCAACTAGGGAAACAAATAAAAACAAGCTTCAAACCAAAAAATCAAATTAGCACCACTAGACCGTTACAATTGATCCATTTGGACTTATTTGGACCAATTACAACAAGTCTAGGTGGAAGCAAATATGCTTTTGTGATTGTGGATGACTACTCTAGATACACTTGGACCTATTTCTTAGCTCACAAAAGTGATTGTTTCAAGTGTTTCTCAAAATTTTGTAAACTCACTCAAAACGAAAAAAAAGGGTTCATGATTTCATCAATTGAGTGATCATGGTGGCGAATTTCAAAACCATGACTTCCAAAATTTTTTGTGAAGTTAATGGATACAATCATAACTTCTCCACTCAGAAATCCCCAACAAAATGGAGTAGTTGAAAGAAAAAAATAAAACCTACAAGAAATGACAAGAACTATGCTAAACGAACATAGTTTACCTAAGTATTTTTAATGGGTTTCAGTAAATACTGCTTTGCTACATCATGAATAGAGTCCTAATAAGACATTCCTTATCAAAAACTCCCTATGAATTATGGAATAACAAAAAAACAAATATTTCCTATTTTAAAGTTTTCGGTTGTAAATGCTTTATTTTAAATGAAAGGGATGCCTTAGGAAAATTTGATGCAAAATCCGATGAAGGCATTTTTTTTGGTTACTCTTCCGTTTCAAAAGCTTTTCGGTTTTTAATAAAAGAACCTTAGTAATTGAAGAGTCTATTCATGTAGTTTTTAATGAAGTCTCAAATTTTAAGAAAAATGATTTTGATGATAATCTTGGTTTTGATAATTTGAATTTAAATGAACCCCCTCCTCAAAATAGCAACTTGGATGCACCTTCTTCCTAAATTTCCTTACCTAAGGAATGGAAGTATATAGATGCTCATCCAAAGGAGCTAATTATAGGGGATACATCTAAAGGGGTTCAAACTCGTTCCTCTTTCAAGAATTTTTATGCTTAATGCTGCCTTTCTCTCTCAAATTGAACCTAAGTGCATTGACGAGGCCATAAAAGATGATTTTTTTGGATTATTGCAATGCAAGAGGAACTGAATCAATTTGAGAGAAACAAGGTGTGGGAGCTTGTTCCTAGACCTAGTGACCATTTAGTCATTGGTACTAAGTGGGTCTTTAGAAACAAGCAAGACGAAAAATGGTATCGTGGTTAGAAACAAGGCTAGATTAGTGGCCAAAGGTTTCAACCAAGAAGAAGGTATCGACATTCTGAAGAAACCTTTCTCCCCGTGGGTCGATTAGAAGCCATAAGGATGCTCCTTGCCTATGCTAGTAGTTATAATTTTAAACTATTTCAAATGGATGTCAAAAGTGCCTTCTTGAATGGTTTTATTTCCGAAGAAGTATATGTCGAACAACCTCCAGGATTTGAAAATTCTCTTTTTCCTAATCATGTATTTAAATTGACTAAGGCTCTCTATGGCTTGAAACAAGCTCCTAGAGCTTGGTATGAAAGGCTTAGTTCCTTTCTTATTTTAAATAATTTTACCAAAGGCAAGGTTGATACTACACTGTTTATTAAACATTTTGAAAATAATTTTCTTATTGTACAAATTTATGTTGATGATATTATTTTTTTTGGCTCTTCTGATGAATCACTATGTGAATCATTTGCCAAATCTATGAGTCTTGAATTTGAAATGAGTTTAATGGGGAATTAACTTTCTTTTTTAGATTACAAATCAAACAACTTAAGGATGGTATATTTCTTAACCAATCTAAATATACATTAGAATTGTTAAAACGATTTAACATGGATAATTCAAAAGCAATAAACACCCCTATGAGTACTTCGACTAAGTTAGATATGGATGAAAATAGTGAAAACTTCGATCAAAAAACATATAGGGGAATGATAGGTAGTCTACTCTACCTTACCACTACTAGACCAGATATCATGTTTAGTGTAGGACTTTGTGCTAGGTTTCAATCAAATCCTAAACTATCTCATCTTAAAAGTGTTAAAAGAATATTTAGGTATCTTAAAGGAACTCCAAATTTAGGCTTATGGTATCCAAAATCTGAAAAATTTGATTTAATGGCTTACGCGGATGCCGATTTTGGCGGATGTAGGATAGATAGAAAGAGTACATCTGGAACATGCCAATTTTTTAGGACATGCACTTGTTTCTTGGACTTCCAAGAAACAAAATTCAATAACACTATCTACGGCGGAAGCCTAATACATTGTCATGAAAGTGCATGCTGTGCACAAGTTGTTTGGATGAAAAATACATTGGAAGACTATGGAATTCACTTTAAAAAATATTCCCATAAAATGTGATAATACTAGTGCCATATGTCTTACTAAAAATCCAATTCAAAGATTCTAGAACTAAGCACATCGACGTTAGGTATCATTTCATACGTGATCATGTTCTTAACAATAATGTTGTTCTAGAATTCATCGACACGAAGCATCAATTAGCAGACATATTCACAAAAGCCTTGAATGAAGATCAATTTGAATTCATTAGAAGGGAATTAGGCATGTTGAATTGTCCCTAAAATGAGCTTCACGAAAAATGACTTCGTCCTTTTCCTTTCTTTTGTAGATTTGATTTCTTCTTTCTTCTTCACTTCAAAATGATCTATTAAAGTATAACTTATTATCTTGAGGGAAGCAAACAAAAAGGGGAGAGGGAAGAAAATTTTTTTTTCTTTCCTCCACGGGATGCCACGGTGGGACCGCCAGATCTGGCGGTTGCATCACTGAAAGCCAGGCCAGGGCGGTGACACCGCCCGGTTTATGGCAGTGGCACCGACCGAAATACCCTTATTAACCCGAGGGTTAGGGCCCGTGGTGACACCGCCCCAACCCAAGAAAGCTCTCCCATCATCCTCTAACCCTCATTCTGCCTCTTAGAAGCACTGGAGAAGGTTTCTTGGTGGTCCAAGCCTTCCATCTCTAAGCATAATCTCCATAAGGTAACACTTGAAATCCTTCCTTTTTGATATCTCATTCCCTCTTTTCCTTTCTCTTTCCTTTGCTTATTTTTCACAATTTCATCATCATCTTGTCTAGATAATGGCTCCTAAGAGATCAAAAGGAAAAAAGGATTGAAGGAGATTCATTTGACCATGATCTTTTTTTAGATCAAAAAGAGGTAGCCCTTAGTTTTCCAAAATTTGAAAGACGAGGTATCCATAAGGGAAAATATGTTGACTTGGATGAACTAGAAGACTTAGATCCCATTAGGTATTTTGCACACCTAGAAGCTCTACCACTACTGCAACTAGATGAACCAATCTATCCATGATTAGTTAGATTGTTCTATGCCAACCTATATGAGGACAATAATAGCCTAAGCACTTACCTTCTAGGAACACCCATTAGAATATTTGACAACACCATTTGTGAGCTAATTGGCATAACTGAAAAAAGATAGAGGATGCTATTTTAAAGGTAAATGGGACGTCAACTCAATAGGAGCAACCTATACCGAAGCCAGAGAAACAATCTTTGCAAATCCAAACCTTGACTTCCTACCCAAGAGTTGTGAACACTTACTGCCTTTCAACGCTAAAATTCTTCATCACATTATCACAAGCATCATATTCCCCAAACAATTTCATCTTGACGAGATAAGTCAAATTGAGATGAGTACCATGTATTGGATTATGACCGGTCGGGATAATTGTTTTGGGTACTCAATTAACAACACATGCAGGATATTATGGGCAAAGATACTATTCTGCCATATGGGAGGTTAATCACTAGATTTCTTCATGCCTATGACATTTGCATCCCACCCGATGAAGAATCTATTCAAAATGATAAATATAACATAATAAATAAAAAAACAAAAAAAGACTTAGGTGCACCTTTAGCAATGGCATATGGGTTAGGCAGCCTAGAAGGACGGATCCATTTCCTCCACAAATAGAACACCCCAAAACACCAATTCTTATGGGAAATGAATCTCCTCCTAGTCCTTTTTGCGCAACAAAGACCTTCAAATCCTATTTCCTCATCCCTAAGATCGCATTATGGCGAATCTGTCTCACCTCAAATCACAAAGAAGAATCATTCAAAATCAACAAGTTGAAATTTTGAAGACACTACGACAACTGAATGAAAAAATGGATATCATGTATCAGCATTGTGGATTACCTCCTAAGGATTAAACTGATGTATCTTTTAATTCTGTTCGTTTGCTTTTAAACAACAAGTTCAAAGTTTGTCATCGATTAAACGATAACCCATCCTTCCTTTTAGATAACTACTGGTATCTTTTAAGTATGTCTTGATCTGCCTTTGCTTTTTTTGGATAAACTATTTCGGTAAATTTCAATGATAAACCTTGTTAAATGCTACTTTTTTCGATGGCTTGTCTCTTTTTTTGTTGATGACAAAGGGGAGAAGTGATGACCTACACCATAATGATAGCATAACTTATATGGATTACAAAAACTTGTGTGATATGATTGACTTATATGCCTTGCAAAATCCTTGAAAATATCACAAGATTGATTGATCATATCGGGTTATGATTTGAAATATATATTGAAAATCTTTATCTTCTGTCGTAGTAAAATTTGTCCCTTTTCATTTAGCTTATGATTTTCATAGAAGTTTTGTATTCACTATTGTTTAAAAAGGATCACGATAAGCTCTACGGTTAGAACTTATCGGGTTATGCTTGAATCCAATGGGATGGAATTCAAGTGGTTTTATCTTCTCATAATATGGCATATAGATAGGGGGAGTTATGTTTAACTTTGTCATCAATTGATTGTCATCATCAAAAAGGGGGAGATTGTTGAATCTCGAATTTTGATGATAAAATCAATTGATAGGTTATTTGATCTAATCCATATTATTGAGTTAAGTGTGCAGGATTAACTACGATAAACAGAAAACACAAAGCAAGAATACCGGAGTCGAGTTTGATGAACCTTTAAGAGTTCGATGAATCGTCGGAGATGCTGCCGGAACCAACCGAGAAGAAATCGGGAATCTGTTGGAAGTTCGCCGAAGAGATCGTCGGAGGTTCGCAGAGATCACCGAGAAGTCTCAGCTACTCTTTAAAGTCATCACAAGTTCGAGGCGTGCTTGGACCCCGTCGAAGGAAGTTCGTCGAAAAGCTCGTCGGAACAAAACTTGACGTTCAGGGTTAATAAATTGCTTAAGATGTGTTTTGTTATGTAGTTCACTTGTAATTAGGATTAGGATTAAGAAGATAAGCCTATATCCTGTTTAGGGGCCAACTGGGGCCAAAGTCGAGTTGGTTTGGGCTAAAAGAAAGCCAAACCAAGTGAACCGGAGAAACTGGGCGGTGGCGCCAAAGACCCGAAAGTGCTTGGTGACACACCTCCTTCCTGGGCACATGGCACCCCAAACCACTAACGCTGGGCGGTGGCACACTTGGTTGAAGGTGGCACCGCCAGCATCGGGAACCCAAAGAGGATTTGAATTTTGGAGCCCAAATTTTGGAGCCCAAATTTGAATCCTCTTGAGGCCTATAAATACCCCTCAAATCTCAGCTGAGATTACAACCTTTTGAGCAGCAAGAGTTTGAGAGAAAGATCTTAGAAAAGTGTTAGCTTGCTTTCGTTTCAATTTGCTAGTGTTCACCTCATCTCTTCTCGAAAATCTGTAAGAGAGTGAACTGCTTGTAAAGAGTTGTAAGAGGGGTATTTACCCTTCCATTTCAAGAAGCTTGCTAGTGGAAGGTGGGAGCCTCATCGAAGAGGGGCCTCACAAGTGGAGTAGGTCATTTGACCGAACCACTCTAACATCGGCGTGATCTGTGGTTTGCGTTTCATTATTGTTATTTATATTATTGCAAATCTTCTTATATGCTCTAGTTCCTTATTACTTTTGCTGCGCATATTTAAGAATACGCTTTCAAGTTTAAACTTGTCAAGTTCCGCTCTCTTCATACGAAAGATTTTTCAGAAAACCCAAGTTTTTATCCGCTGCACTAATTCACCCCCCCCTCTTAGTGCTGCTTCGATCCTAACAGATCTAGCACAACTAGTTATCGGGAGTGGTAGTCAACTTTACAAGGGCCATTGAGTGTCGATAGAGGATCATCCACTCTCGATGTCATGAGAGGAATATCCTATATTTTCTTACTCAGACAAATCCCTAGCCAGGGTCATTTGGATTGAGAGAGAAAGAGTATTTCTGGAGAATCCGATTAGAGTGAGACTCGAATAGAAACCGTATGGGTCTGACAGCACCATGCCCGGTATACGATCTCTGGGATAATAGATGGATGAGAGACTATAGGTACACGGTAACTAAGGATAGACAAGTCCAATAAATTGGATTCCCCTATATCATCTGGGGATTACGGCTTAATGGCTTAGTACGTCCATAGTCGATGAGTCAAGTAAATTATTATGGAGATAATAATTCATTGAACTAGAAGGAGTTCTGACAAGTATGACTCACGGCCAGCTCGATATTGGGCCTAGAGGGTCACACACATATGGTAGGCATTGCGATGTGTTGAGGTTTGGATATGAGATATCTGTTGGAGCCCCTATCATATTGGAAATCTAATAAGCCCCTGAATTATTGGATCATATGGATGAGATCCAATAAGAGCCCATGAGAGATTATTGGATAGAGATCCACTAATCTAAGAGGCTTGGGTAGTTGGATGGAGATCCAATACCCAATAGGGGAGGATCTATTAGGGTTAAGTTAATAGGATATCTCTATAAATAAGAGAGAACTAGTGGTTCATAGGCTAGAGACCTTTTGGTTGCCTTATATTCTCCTCCCCTTCTCCACCTCACAGCAAGCCTAGAGTTTTGAGGAGCATCATCACAGCCCTGTTGTGTGGATCACCACTAGAGAGGAGGGCGCTTGACCTCCTTCACCCTCTCCTAGAGATCTGTAGAGATTCAGGGATATAAGATCACTGCATATATTGTGATTTAGCAATGCTTTGTACATCAAATTGTTGACACAATGGGCAAGGAAGGGCAGCAACTATTACTACCCTTGCACTGCTCGAAGAAGGCAGCCTTGCTGCCATCTTCGTGCAGGTAGGCAGCATACAACGGCGACCGCAAGGGCGGCACCCACAAGCAGGCCGCTTGCATGCAGCAATTGTTGCTGCACATAGTTTCAGCCATAGGTGGTCGATCGCCTGCAGGTAGAGCCGCCTGCGACACGCAGGTGACGGCACTCGCAAGCGCTGCTTGTAGGCACAGCGCTTGCGGGCGAGCGGCCTACGAGGTCGACGACAGAAGGAGCAGGCCCCGTGGGCAGAACCGTCCGCAAGGGCGCCTGCCCATGAGTGCACCCAACCATAGGGAGGCACTGCCTACAGGAAGGTGCGACGCCCCCGCGCCCCCCCAATCGCACAGGCCACTACTGGTAGGGTGGCGGCCACCATAGTTGCAAGGGAGAGGGAGAAGGGCTTAGGGTTTTTTTTTTAGACAAAAGAGAATTTTGCCCCTCGGAATTTCAGAAATTCTAGATTATGTCCTTTATCCAAATTATGAAAATGCCCCTCAAAATTAAAAAAATTCCTTGTATGTCCATGATTTCATAAAATATTAATTAATTAAAAATTTTAATTGATTATTAATTTTTTATTATTATCTAGTAGTCTTACATGATGATGATTTATGCATGTGATGTAAGATATGTGGACGAATGATCATGGACCGTATGATGTGTGTACTTGTGATTATTATTATTGGAGCCTACGAGCCTCCATTTTATTTCTCGTTTATTGTCGGGCCTACATGCCTATGATTAAGTTGTAATTACATGAGGTGCACTAGAAGCATGGAAGCGATAGCGGGACCCACGAGATGGACGATCGTGATGCATGGAGATGCGTCGAGATACCGACGGAACCAACGAGGACAAGATAGATGATCACAGGGCATGGAGATGCACTACTACACACATAGATCTTGATGTGAGTGATTAGGTCTACTGGCTCGGTCCTAATCATATTAGGCTGTGGTCCATGATCATTTGGTGTAATTGCTCATGTGATGTACGATTATTTATACACCTACTATATATATATATATTTATTTATTTATTTATATATTTGTATACGATATAGATATATATTAAATATGTATATGTGTGACATGTCATATTAGGAAACCAAATCAAAAAAATCTCTCTCTCGACAATATTAATTCAGTAAACGTGAGGTAATTAGATTGACCCACGTGGCCTTTGATTGGTATAGGTAGGAATCGATTTTCGGTATAGGTTGAGTTAGTCGAGTCCCTCAAGGCTCACCTATATCGTGATTCACTATCTTGCCTACGATATAGAGATGTCACTAGTGACCTGAGGATATGAGATGCTTTGTCGAGTCCATCGAGGGTATATCATCGAATCAGATTCATCTTATAACGATGGTGTTGACTTAACCGAACATCATGGTTGGTCAAGTCTCTCGAGACCATAGTGATTCGGAGGCCAAACAAGATGGGAATCACAAGGAGTTGTGATCGGCAAGAGTTATCTACCATTCGGGCTTAGTGTGATTAGTTGAGTCCCTCGAGGTTATACTAAGACGCTGATTGGATCCCGATCCCTACTAGAAGTATGTCAGAGACTTCCATTTCACGTGCTGACGGTGTCACGTAAGTAGCTAGTAAAATAGTAGGAGCATATTAAGATAGAAGTCCATATCTTAATTGTTTATTTATGTAAAATCTGCATGTTATTTATTTCTGCTGCATCTTTATTTACAAAAAATATCGCTTTCACGGATTGACTTTGCAATTTGAGAATTATTCTCATGGCGAAGAAAATTACGTACGTCCTTGATAAAGTGATGCCTATGCCTGAGGAAGAGGAAAGCGAGGATGAGATTGCTCACTATGTGAAGTATATTAATGACTCCACTTTTGCTTAGTGTTACATGTTAGGCTCCATGACTCCTGAGTTACAAAGATAATATGAAAATATGGATGCCAGATCCATTTTCTTACATGTCTGTAAACTGTTTGAGGAATAAGGAAGGACTCAGTGATATGAGATATCCAAGAGTCTCTTCCGTGCTAGGATAACTGAAGGGACATCGGTTCAGAACTCTGTCTTAAAGATGATTGAGTGGATAGAGAAACTCACAGGTCTAGGAATGGTCCTAGAGGATAACCTGTGTGTGGACATTGTGCTTTAGTCCCTACCAGATTCCTTTTCATAGTTTATAATGAATTTTAATATAAATAAGCTTAAGGTGACTCTCCCGGAGCTCCTTAATATGTTGAGGGAGGCAAAGAGCACTATTAAGAAAGAGAAGCCAGTTCTCTATACTAGAAAGACTAGAAAGAAAAGGAAAGAAGAAAAGTCCCTTAAGAAGGGCAAGGGCAGACTAGGTAAAGCAAATATTGCTAAGAAAGACTCGGCAAAGGACAAAGGCCAATGCTTCCATTATGGAAAAGATGGGCAATCGAAGGGCAAGGGTAAGGGCAGACTAGGTAAAACAAATGTTGCTAAGAAAGACTCGACAAAGGACAAAGGCCAATGTTTTCACTACGGAAAAGATGGGCACTAGAAGAGGAACTGCAAAGAGTACATTGTGGAGAGATCGAAACAAAAGCTTGGAGAACCTTCATGTACATTCATGATCAGTCTCTATTTATCAGACTCATATGATAACACTTGGGTGTTGGATATCGATAATGCTTATTATATTTGTAATTCATTGCAAGTTCTAGCAAGGCCAAGGAGACTGGTGAGAGACGAGATGGACCTCAAGATTGGCAATGGAGCAAAAGTTACTACAGTAGTTGTTGGCGAGGTCGCCCTACATTTGCTTGGTGGAGCTATTATTGCATTAGATACATGTTATTTTATTCCTTCTATTATCAAAAACATTATTTCCATTTCATATTTGACAATTTGTGTATATAAATTAGTTTTTGAAAACAATGGTTATTTAATATTATTAGATGATCAGATCATCACGAGAGGAACATTACATATTAGTTTATTTATGCTAGACATTACTCCACATATCATGAATGTAAGTGTGTCTAAGAGGAAATGAGATGAGGTGAATAGTGTATACCTATGGCATTGTAGGCTAGGTCACATCAATGAGGAAATGATTCAAAAGTTGTTAAAATGTGGATATCTAGATATATTCGACTATGAGTCATATGTAACTTGGGAGCCTTGCCTTTATGGAAAACTGACCAACTATCCATTTAGTGGAACTAGAGAAAGAGCCACTGAGCTATTGAAACTCATACATAGTGATATATGTGGACCCATGTCAACTCATGCCATTGATGGTTACGCTTACTTCATTACCTTTACTAATGATTTATCAAGGTATGGATATGTATACTTAATGAAGTATAAGTCCGAGGCCTTTGAGAAATTCAGAGAGTATAAGAATGAAGTGAAGAACTAGACTGGAAAGAGTATCAAGACTCTTCGATTAGATCGAGGAGGTGAGTACTTAAGTATAGAGTTTAGTCAATTCCTCAAGGACTATGTGATTCTATCACATTGGACACCTCCTTATACATATCAACTCAATGGTATATTTGAAGGGAGGAATTGTATGCTGTTAGACATGGTACGGTTTATTATGATCAAGAGTGGCACTAAGAGCGGGGGTGAATTAGTGCAGCAGAAAACTTTCACGATTTCAAAAAATTATTCATTTTATTTAAAATCGATTACCACGAAAATAGTTTCGATTCAATCTATTTCGGAGAGAAGTTGAACTTGAAAGTTTTCGTAAAAGTACAAGAGAAGATTAAGGAGGTTTGTAGTAAAGTAAATTACATAAATGAAAAGCAAACTGGAATTTAGAGTGGTTAGGTCAAGGTGACCTACATCCACTTTCAAATTCCTCCTCCGACGAGGTCACCGACATCCACTAAAGGCCTTCCTTTAATAGGTGAAGACCGAATACCTCTTTACAATAATTTCTTCTTTTCCTGGGTTTAGGAGATAACCCTTACAAGTCTCACTCCTCTTTCTTGGATGGTTACAAGGCTAAGAGATGAAGAAGGAGAACTCTAACTTTTATAATACTTATAAGACTCAAGACTTCAAGATTAAGCCAATACTTTCGTGCCCTTTTATGCAGAAAGGAGTGGGGTTTTTATAAGCCCCAATGGCTTCAAAATTGGAGCCAAAAAGTGTCACATCTTCGAAATTCGGGGTACTGGTGATACCACCATTGTTATTGGGCGGTACTACCACCGTTGATCTGACATTGGACGGTACCACCACTGAATAGGGATGGTACCACCACTGGCAACACTGCTGCCGGCAGTGCCACTGCTCATAAGTCTAGGGGCACTACCTTCTAGGTGGTGCCACCATCGGCCAAGTTTTCAAGGATTGAATTGGCAGCTCACTTCGGCCCAATTCAGCCCTGTTAAGGGCCTAGTTGGCCCCTAATTAAGTTAGTGGGATTACCTCCCAATCCTAACTTAATTTACGCTCTAACTATGATAATTAAGAAATAATTTACAGTGCTTCTTATTCTAGTGCGTCAATTGCTCTTCCGACGAGCTTCCGGCGAACATCCGACGAACTCTCGGCAATGTTCCAGCGGACTCCCGGCAAGCTCCTGGACTTTATGATAATTTTCTTGGCGAGTTCCGATGAGCTTCTTTGGCAAGCTCCTTGACTTCTCAATTGGTTCCGATAGAACTTCTGATAAACGTCTAGACTTTCGTTGAACTCTCGAACTCCCAATGAGATCTCGATCTTGACTCCGGCACAATACCTGCTTTATGTATTACTACTATCATAGTTAATCCTATGCACTTTTCTCAATATATGGATTAGATCAAATAAATTACAATTGACTTCATCATCAAAATTCGAGATTCAACACGGTCTATGATGAGTTTCGCTGACCTATCTATCTCATTCTAGGGATATGCTCTAGAGACCGTAGCGTACCTTCTGAACTTAGTTTCAACTAAGTTGGTAGTATCTACACCATATGATATATGGAAATGGAAGAAGATCTATCTTAAGATTGTTAAGATTTGGGGTTACTCTACCCACGTTAAAAGACACAACTCTGATAAGTTTGAATCAAAGACGGAGTGGTGCAAGTTCATGGGATACCCCAAGGAAACTTGTAGGTATTATTTCTATCATCTCAAGGACCAAAAGGTCTTTGTAGCTAAGAGAGTGGTGTTCCTTAAGAAGGAACACATTCTTGGCGGAGTCAATGGGAGTGTGATAGAGTTGAGCAAGGTTGGAGAACCTAACTCAAGCACCACTCTACCGCCCGAGTTTGTTTAGGGACTTAATACACAAGTTCCAACTTTACGTAGGTCCGGCAGAGTATCTCATCCTCCTGAGAGATATGTGGGATATATTAGAGGAGAGAATGTTGAGGATATTGATTCTCAGACCTACGAGGAGGCTATTATGAGTATAGACTCCGGGAAGTGACAAGAAGCCATGAATTCTGAGATGGATTCCATGTACTCCAATAAGGTTTGGAACCAAGTTAATACGCCCGAGGGTATTTTACCCATCGATTGCAAGTGGATCTTTAAAAAAAAGACTGGAGTAGATGAAAAGGTAGAGACTTATAAAGTAAGGCTAGTGGCTAAGGAGTACCGTCAAAGGTAAGGTGTTGACTATGACTAAACCTTCTCACTCATAGCCATGCTAAAATCCATCCAAATTTTATTGGTTATTATAGCACACTATGATTATGAGATATGTTAGATGGACGTGAAAACCGTATTTCTCAATGGCAATCTCGAGGAGGAGGTGTATATGATATAGCCCGAGGGATTCGTGTCCAAGAACTACCCAGATAAGGTGTGTAGGTTGCTTAGTTCCAATTATAAACTAAACAAAGTTTCCCGAAGTTAGAACATAAGATTTGATGAGGCAATCAGATCTTATGACTTCGTTAAGAACGAAGATGAGCCTTGTGTGTATAAGAAGGTATGTGGGAGCGCTATCACCTCCTTGGTGTTATATGTTGATGTCATCCTGATAATTGGGAATGATGTAGGAATGCTATCGATAGTAAAGACTTGGTTATCTATACACTTCTCCATGAAGGACTTAGGGGAAGCATCCTATATCTTGGGGATTCAGATCTATAGAGATAGATCCAATAGGATACTTGGCTTGTCCCAATCTAGGTACATAGACACTATTATCAAAAGGTTTGGCATGAAAAATTTCAAGAGAGGTCTCATATTGATGAGACATAGGATATCACTTTCTAGGAGTATGTCCTCAAAGACTCCTAAAGAAAGGGCAAACATGGATAGAATACCCTATGCCTCAACATAGGGTCTATCATGTATGCCATGGTATGTACCAGGCCTGATATAGTGCATGCTCTGAGTGTCACGAGCAGGTATCAAGCGGATCCATTCTAGGAGTATTGGAAAGCAGTAAAGTGTATCCTTAAGTACTTGAGAAGGACTAAAGATCTTTTACTAGTATATGGAGGTAGTAGCCTCAGGGTTGAAGGCTACACAAACTCGAGTTTTTAGTCTGATGTTGATGATAGCAAGTCAAATTCGGGGTATGTATATACCTTAAATGGAGGAGCAGTATACTGAAAGAGTTCCAAGTGAGATACTACTATTGACTCAACCACAAAGGCAGAATACATTGCTGTAGTAGAGGCAGCAAAAGATGAAGTATGGATGAAGAAGTTCATCACCGATCTGGGAGTCGTGCTGGGTCGTGAGGAGCTTATTTCCTTATATTGCGACAACTACGGGGCGATTGCTCAAATGAGGGAACCCAAGTCTCATCAGAAGTGTTCTGAGGAGGTTCTAACTTATTGGAGAGATCGTGAACCGAGGAGATGTAGCAGTAGAAAGAGTTCCATCCAAAAATAACATTGTAGATCCACTGACAAAGCCATTGTCTCAGACTGTCTTTGAGCGTCATAGGGGTATGATGAGGATCAGACATAGGTGATTGGCTTTAGGTCAAGTGGGAGATTGCTAGTCATAGGTGCCCAGCAAGCCAATCATGTGAGTGATGGCACGTGTGACTTGACACGTAGTTTTTTTTTCTCATTATATTTTGGCATTTATCTTTTTATATTGCTTGTTGCATGTCTGCATATATATATATATATATTATGATATCCTTAGATCTATGCAATGGGAATTAGATCATGATGAGATCATGATAATGATAATGAGAACGATTCGCCTTTAAACACAGATCCTATATAATCTCGGTCATAGGTTACTCGAGAGGGACATCGAGATAACCGGATAGACGAGTGTATTATATACCCATCTAGATGATGGATGCAGTTGGTCTCATTGCTGCTCGTGTGGGGATACTAGGGATACAATATAAGTGCTCATTAGGGAATGAGTTTACTGATTGATTCGCTTACAAAATGTTGAATGGTTGATGATGCCTTATTGTTAGACAACAATTCCGTAGTCCCAGTGGTGTATCTGGTCCTTAGACTTGAGAAACCAAGGATGTCCTATATGAGTGCTCTACTCTTTGATACCCGACTTATCGGTTTGGATGTCCCAGATCTAGCACAATCTGTTATCGGGAATGGTAGTCAACCTTACAAGGGCTATTGAGTGTCGATAGAGGATCATCCACTCTCAATGTCATGAGAGGAATGTTCCATGTATTCTTAGTCAAACAAATCCTTAGTCAGGGTCATTCAGATTAAGAGGGAAAGAGTTCTCTAGGAGAATCCGATTATAGCGAGACTCGAGTCGAAACCGTATGGGTCTGACAGCACCATGCCTGGTATACGGTCTCTGGGATATTATATAGATGAGGGACTATAGGTACATGGTAACTGAGGATAGACATATCCAATAGATTGAATTTCCCCTATATTATCTAGGGACTACGGTAAAGTGGCCTAGTGCGTGTTAGGAACGAGTCAACGCAAAGAGTGGCGGGGGTGGGGGTGGGTGCATTAGTGTAGCAGATAAAAGTCGTCGGTTCAAAAATCTTTCATATATTAAAAAATCGATTTCGGAAAGATAACCTCAAATTGAGTTCATAAGCGTAGTGAAAGAAGTAAGCAGGTAAGGTAGTTTGCAGTAAAGATAAATTGCAAGAATAGAAATGCAAACCGAGTTTTATAGTGGTTCGGTCGTCGTGACCTACATCCACTCCGTTGAGGCCATCGGCATCCACTAATGATCTTCCTTCAATGGGCGAGGATCAACTACCCTTACAACTTGATTCTCCTTTTACCAAGTTCAGGAGAGAACATTTACAACCCCCACAACCTCCTCTCTTAAGTTTTTCTAACATTTAGAGTTTGAGAGGAGTTCACACAAGATTACAACAACATTTTCTTTCTTTTTCACTCTCAATTCTTATGTTGGTTAACTAAGGATGAGAGAGGTATTTATAGGCCTTAAGTGAATTTAAACTTGGAGCCTAAAAATATCTCATCCTCGGTTTTCGGGGTAATGGTAGTACCACCGCTAGTGCTTTTTGACACTGGGTGGTACCACTGCCCAATCTGATGGTACCACCACCCAATCTAGTGGTACTACCGTCCAGTCTACCGGTACCACCGCTTGGAAGACTATGTATGAGCGATACCACTGCCCAAACTAGCGGTACCATCGCCTAGCACTAACACTGGGTGGTACCACCGCCCAATCTGGCGGTACCACTGCCTGACATAGTCTCGAAGATTATGCCACTGATGGTGTCACATGTTGGGTCATTATTTGGGCCTTTCAATTGGCCCAACACAATTCATACATAGGCCTAATTGGCCCTAATTAGGTTGGCCCAATTCTAATCCCAATTATATGCTAACTACGAAATTTAAGGCATACACTAAACAAATATGGTCAGGTTAATCTAGGTTTCTTTCGATGAGCTTCCGATGATCTTCCGATGAACTTCCGATGATCTCTCGATAATGTTTGAGTGGACTCCTAGCATGCTCTTGGACTTCACAGCGATCTTCTTGGCGAGTTCTGATGAGCTTCTTCGGCAAACTCCTGGACTTCTCGGTCAATTCCGGCAGAACTTCCAACGAATGTCCGGACTTTCGACGAACTCTCGAACCCCCAACGAAATCTCGTTCTTGACTCTGGGACTTCATTTTGCTTTATGCCTTGATCACTATCGTAGTTAGTCATGCACAAATAAAACCTACTTTGATCTAGACAATTATTATAAAGCGTGAATCATATTGTCTGGCATGTTATTGGTTCATCGATGCTTCGTTCATTTCTATTGTTGAATCTCGGATTTTGATGATGAAACCAATTGATAAGTGTTTATGTTTTAATTTGTGTTTTGAGTGATGCAGGATGCTTCGATCAAGATGAGACAATTAAAGCAAGAAGAATCATGTTGTGCTGGAGGAAAACATGTTAGAAGATTGGATGTCGAACCGGTAGATCGGTCGACGTATCGACAAAAGGCTTCGGGCCATGGATTTAGGCATCGGGCCAAGAAGAGCAGATATTGCGCTAAGGATATCAGAGTTGCGGAGTCAACTGGCCGATTGGGCAATAAGCTGCAAGAGAGGACGATGCGCCGAAGAATCGGATGAAGCGTCAAGGGACCAATGACATGCCAGACAACTTGTTTAATGCTTAGTATTAATTGTCTAGATCCAAGTGTGTTTTACATGTGCAGGATTAACTATGATAGGAAGGCATATAGCAAAATGAAGTCTCGAAGTCAAAGACATGATTTCGTTGGGAGTTCGAGAGTTCGTCGGAAGTTCTAGCGGAACCAGTCGAGAAGTCTCGGAGCTTGCCAGAGAAGCTCATCGGAACTCACCAAGAAGATCGTCGGGAAGTCCAGGAATTTGCTGGGAGTCCGCTAGAACATTGCCGATAGATCGTCGGATGATCGCCGGAAGCTCGCCGGAAGAATAGACTTACAGACTTGTTTAGCTCAGATTATGTGTTAGATTTCATAGTTAGCACGTAATTGGGTTTGGATTTGGGCCCCCAATTAGGGGCCAACTAGGCCCATGTAAGGACTGTGTTGGGCCCAATGAGAGGCCCAAACAGTGCCATAAGAAGTCTCACTGTCATGGCACAGTCTTTAAGCCTGTGTTAAGTGGTGGTACCACCAGTCTGGGTGGTTGTACCACCCCTAGCAGGGGGCCAAGCAATGGTACCACCCAACACTGCCCCCCCAAGCGGTGGTATCGCCAGACTTGAGCGGTGGTATCGCCCAGGTTAGTGTCAGTGTCAGACTAACATTGGGCGATGGTACCACCCAACGCAGGCGGTGGTACCACAGTGCCCGGGGAACCTAGGATGGGAAAGTTTTAGGCTCCAAGTTTGAATCAACTTGAAGCTTATAAATACCCCTCTCATCCCTGGTTAAAGCACGCAAGCACAAAGATATTAAAAGTGAGAAAACGCTGTTACAATCATAAGTGAATCCCCTCTTCTAAATTCTAAGTTTAGAATTATGTAAGAGAGGAGTGATTGCTTGTAAGGGTTATCTCCTAAACCCGGGAAAAGGAGAAGAGGGGTGTAAAAGGTGGTTGGTCTTCGCCTATTGAAAGAAGACCGATAGTGGATGCCGGTGGCCTCGACGGAAGAGGAATAAGCGAAGTGGATGCAGGTTACGATGACTGAACCACTCTAAAATTTGGTTTGCATTTCTTTGAGCAATTTATCTTTACTGCAATCCTCTTTAATAGCTCACTGCTTTCAATACATTTACGAACATATTTCAAGTTAAGATATTTACGAAATGATTTTACGTTGGAAACCAATTTTATCGAAATGGAGTCTTTGAAGATATTATTTTACCACTACACTAATTCACCCTCCCTCCTAGTGCCGACCCCTTTCCTAACAATAGGTATCAGAGCCTTGTGATTTCTTAGTTGGTTTAACACTCAAGAGAAATGGCTCTTTTCGGCTTTCAAGAGGGTCACTCTCTTATTCATCCTCCATTTTTCAATCGGACGGACTACACTTATTGAAAAACTCGAATGAGAGTTTTCTTGCTTTCTTTGGATTTGAACTTATGGCACATAGTTGAAAATAGATTTGAAATGTCTTCTCTTCTAATGAACAATTGGAATGATTTGGAGAAGAAGACATTTTCTCTAAATGCAAAGGCTGAATGCCTTATTTTGCACTTTAGACAAAAACGAGTTTAATCGAATTTCTATGTGTGAAACGACTTTCAAAATTTGGCATATTCTTAAAATCATACATGAAGGCACTAAAAAAGTTAAAGATTTGAAAATCAATCTTTTATTGCATGATTTTGAACTTTTTCAAATGAAACCAAGCAAAACCGTTGTTGACATGTACACCCATTTTACGGATGTCGTCAATGGTTTAAAAGCTTTTAGTAAAAGTTTTTCAAATTTTGAACTTGTAAATAATGTTTTGCGCTCACTTTCTAAAACTTTGGATTCAAAAGTAACCGCTATTTAAGAATAAAAAAACTTAAATACTTTTTTGATCAAAGAACTTATTGGGTTTCTAATGACCTATGAAATGATATGCAATGTACGTAAAGAACTTAAGAACCACCTTCCAAAGAACATGAAGGATTTCGAACTTAGAACATTTGAAGACCACTCGAGCATAAGCTTAAGTGATGGTGAACATGAACTCCTTACTAATAAATTTAAAAAAATTATGAAATAAAAATTAAAGAACAAAAAGAACGCAACTACTTGCTTTAAACGCAAGAAGAAGAACACAAATTGGGATGAATCGAGCTCCTTCGAAGACCAGGAGAAAATCAATAAAGGCGAGGTGGCAAACTACACCTTAACGGCTTTCGACGATAAGATAATCAAAATGCCTTTGATTTACTTCGAAATACTTTTCATAAGTTAATTTTAATTTAGTTTAGAATTATTATTTTTCTTGAAAATTATATGTTTAAAAATAAAAATGTAAAAATATGATCATGCTCGTTATTTTGAAAATGATAATGAAAATTGCATGTTCTATGTTAATAGAATAAAATATTAGATCATATGTATGTTTTTTTTTCAAGAATAAATAATGTGTATCTTGATGATCTTCGAATTTGAGTGAAACCATGCTTGATGTCTTGATAAAAATATTAAGAAGTTTGCTATCACGCTTAATGATGATGCATGGCTTTTATATGGAAAACTAAGCATGAAAAGTTGATTCACCTAAAAAGAAAAATGCATGACTACAATAAACAAAATGATCTTGATGGAAAATGCTTTATGAAATCAATTTCGATGATGCATAATGATGTAATTATATAATGAAAATATTAAATATCTTGAAACCATGTTTTGATGACATGCATAATGATCGCGCTTAATAAAATTTAAAATTATACATGATGATTTTTAAATAATTTATGGTTTATTGATCTTGATGGTTTTTATGATGAAATTCATTTTTTGACCCTAAAAGTTGATGTATATTTTTATTTGGAATAAAAAGATAAATGCATACTTGTATGAAACCAATAACTTAAGATGAAACATCTCTATCTTATTGATTTTTTGATAAAAGATTAATGAATCCATTTATATTATCACTTTTGTGAATCTCTTGAAATTGATCTTGATTTGATGATTTAAATTTAAATAAGCTTTATCTTGATTTTTTAAAATTTATAACTTGAGATTTCTTATGCATGAATCAAGATCTCCTATGTTTCTTTTATCCACTTATAAAAAGAGATTTATTGAAATAAATCATATCTTATGACATTCATAAAAAAATAAGACATTATGCATGAATCGAGTTCTCACGAGAATCTATTTACATTGTCTTCATTAAGTTTTCTTGAAAAGATGTTGATGATTTTGATGATTTAAATTTGAATGAGTTTTATCAAAATCATGATCTTGATTTCTTGGAATTACATGTTTTTTTATCAAGATCTCTTCATTGTACTCCTACAATTTTTTTTGGTATTTTATTTAAAGAAGAGATTTACTATATGAATCATGTATTTTAATATTTAATTGATCTTATCTTTCATGACATGATTTCTCTATATTTATGGCTTGTATGGCTTGAAATGTTTTGGAATGATGCATGCAACACTATGATTTTTCCTTAGATAAAAATGCATACAACACCATAATTTTTTTTAAAATTATGTGAAAATCAATAATTATCATTTTTTGAATTGATACTGATGATTTGGAATCATGCAAGTAATGATGAAGGTTTTGAACACAAATGTTTGCATCATGATTGATGATTTTACATTTTGAAATTATGCATGATGAGTTAAAGTGATGTTGGTTCAAATGTATGAATTAACAATCTTTTTGTCAAATGAATCATGATTTTGTCATGAATTCTTGAATTATAGCTTGAGTCTTCTTTTTGAATCAAAATTGTTTCCTATCATGCTTTCTATTTACAAAAAGAAGAAACTTGTCAAAAATGATATATAATCTTTTGACATTCATTTTTGTTACTTACCTTTGTCATAATTTGAAAATTGATGTAAAGGGTCATCCCTTCTTTTTTATAATGATAAATGGAGAGCAAAACTTGCTAGATAGCAAATTTGCTAGCTTGCACAATTCGAAAAGAGGTAAACTTACTAGCTTGCTAATCTCAAAAAGGAAGCAAGAAGTGCTATCTTACAAATCTCAAGAGAAGTAATGTTTGTCAAGTTACACATTTTAAAAAGAGGCAAAATAGTCCATCTTGCACATCTCAAAAGATGTAAAATTTTGCTAAATTTTTTGTGTAAAATTTGATAACTTGCATACTATAAATTTACATACCAAAAGTATTATCTTACCTATCTCAAGATGCAAAATATGCTAACTTACACTTTGCAACAGAAGCAAAATTGCTAGCTCAAACATGCAAAGGAAGCAAAAATTTGCTAGCTTGCAACTTAAATATTTCAAGAAACAAGAGTTGTTTTCTTGAACATCTCTAATTTGTTAGCTAGCATAATGTAGAACTTACTATCTTAGATATTATAAAGAAATGCTATCTTGCACATCGTAATGGAAAGCAAATATGCTAATTTGCACGTCTTTAAATTTGCTAGCTTGTATGTTGTAAAACTTGTATATCTAAAACTTGATAGCTTGAATGTTCTAAGCATGATGTAATACTTGCTAAATTTTATAGCTTCAAATTGGATGATGATAAAACTTGATATTATGTTTTTCATGCAATGAGTTGAACTTATATTTCCAAACAGTGGAAAGTTACACTTCTCCTTTTTGTTGATGACAAAGGGGGAGAAGTATGTTGATGTCATGCATGATTTGATCATGACATTTTGCTTGGATTTTTGAATTCAAGAGTTTCTATCAATATGACATATTGATAGGGGGAGTTTGTTTAAACTCCGGGAGTTAAGGTTAACTCCGTCGTCGATTGGTTGTCATTATAAAAAAGGGGGAGATTGTTGAATCTCGGATTTTGATGATGAAACCAATCGATAAGTGTTTATGTTTTAATTTACGTTTTGAGTGACGCAGGATGCTTCGATCAAGATGAGACAATTAAAGCAGGAAGAATCATGTTGTGCCGGAGGAAAATATGTCAGAAGATTGGACGTCGGACGGGTGGATCGGTCGAGGTATCGAGAGAAGGCTTCGGGCCATGGATTCGGGCATCAGGCCAAGAAGAGCGAATATTGCACCAAGGATATCAGAGTTGCGGAGTCAACTGGCTGATTGGGCAATAGGCTGCAAGAAAGGACGATGCGCCGAAGAATTGGACAAAGCGTCAAGGAACTAATGACATGCCGGACAACTTAATTAATTCTTAGTATTAATTGTCTATATCGAAGTGTATTTTACATGTGTAGGATTAACTACGATAGCAAGGCATGTAGCAAAATGAAGTCCTGAAGTCAAGGATGTGATTTCGTTGGGAGTTCGAGAGTTCATTAGAAGTCCGAACGTTCGTCGGAAGTTTTGGTGGAACCAGCCGAGAAGTCTCGGAGCTTGCCAAAGAAGCTCATCGAAACTCGCCAAGAAGATCGTTGTGAAGTCCAGGAGCTTGCCGGGAGTCTACCGGAACATTGCCGAGAGATCGTCAAAAGTTCACCGGAAGATCGTCGGAAACTCGCCTGAAGATCGTTGGAAGCTCGCCTGAAGAATAGGCTTACGACTTGTTTAGCTCAAATTATGTCTTAGATTTCATAGTTAGCACATAATTGGGTTTGGATTTCGGCCAACCCAATTAGGGGCCAGCTAGGCCCATGTAAAGACTGTGTTGGGCCCAATGAGAGGCCCAAACAGTGCCTCAAGAAGTCTCACCGTCGTGGTGCAATCTTCGAGACTATGTCAAGCAGTGGTAGCACCAGTCTAGGCGATGGTACCACCTAGCACTGCCCCCCAAGTGGTGGTACCGTCAGACTTAGGCAGTGGTACTGCCTAGGGCAGTGTCAGTGTCAGACTAACACTAGGCGGTGGTACCACCCGTGCCCGGGGAACCCAGGATTGGAAAGTTTTAGGCTCCAAGTTTGAATCAACTTGAAACCTATAAATACCCCTCCCATCCCTAGTTAAAGCACACAAGCACAAAGAGATTAAAAGTGAGAAAATGCTGTTACAATCATAAGTGAATCCCCTCTAAATTCTAAGTTTAGAATTCTGTAAGAGAGGAGTGAGTGCTTGTAAGGGTTGTCTCCTAAACCTGGGAAAAGGAAAAGAGGGGTGTAAAAGGTGGTTGGTCTTCGCCTATTAAAGGAAGACCGATAGTGGATGCCAGTGGCCTCGACGGAAGAGGAATTAGCGAAGTGGATGTAGGTCACGATGACCGATCGACTCTAAAATCTGGTTTGCATTTCTGTGAGCAATTTATCTTTACTGTAAACCTCTTTAATAGCTCACTGCTTTCAATACATTTATGAACATGTTTCAAGTTAAGATATTTAAGAAATAATTTTACGTCGGAAACCGGTTTTATCGAAATGGAGTCTTTGAAGACGTTATTTTACCGCTGCACTAATTCACCCCCCTCTTAGTGCTGACTCCTTTCCTAACATCTTCGACGCATCATCCTCTCTTGTGGCCTATTGCCCAATCGGCTAGTTGACCTTCGAAACTTTGATTTCTTTAGCGCGATTTATGCTCTTCTTGGCTTGATGCCCGAACTCATGGCCTGAAGCCTTCTGCCGATACGTCGATCGATCCTCTAGCTTGACGTCCAATCTTCTGACATGTTCTACTTCGGCCCAACATAATTCTTCCTGCTTTTAATTATCTTTCCCTGATCGAAGCTTCCTGCATCTCTCAATACGCAGATAAGATAAATAGTATCAATTGGTTTCATCATCAAAATATAAGATTCAACAATCTCCCCCTTTTTTATGATGACAACCAATTGATGATGGAGTTAACCTTAACTCCCGAGGTTTAAACAAACTGTCCCTTTCAATATGTTATATTGATAGAACCTTGAATTCAAGTTGAATTCATATCGAAGCAATATTTCATCATGAATATGTGTAACATAAAATCATGCATAATCAAATTTTCAATACATCATTCTATTCATGATCATCATTATAACTTCTCCCCCTTTGTCATCGACAAAAAGGAGAAGTGCAACTATACAAGCTTTTGATATAAAATTTTAAATTATTACATAATTTCAAGTTTTATCATCATACAAGTTAGCAAGTTTTTTGTAAAATTTTTACACTTTTTGATATATGCAAGATAGCAAGTTTTTGCATCTACTTGAAACATGCAAGTTAGCATTTTTATGTTTCTAGCAATTCTTTCTCCATGCAATTTGCAAGCTAGTAAATTTAGTAAGTTTTACATAATTTTGGAATATGCAAGCTAGCAAATTTTACATAAAAGTTGATAATTTTTGCATCTTCTGAGATGAGCAAGCTTTTTTCTTCTCTTTATAATGTGGAAACTCACAACTTTTTCCTTCTTCTTGAATTATGCAAGCTAGCTAGCAAGTTAGCAAACTTCCATTAAATGTGCAAGATAGTATGTTTTTATCTTTTGAGAAGGTAATTGTTTTGCTTCCTTTGCAAAGCACAATCTAGCAAAATTTTACACATTTTACAACATGCGAGCTAGCAATTTGGCAAGTGTTACTTCTATTTGAAGTACAAAGACTAGCAAGAATACAAGATAGCAAGCTAGCAAGATTTGCTCCTCCTATGTCATTGTCAAATAGAAGGAAAAAATATAATTTTATAATTCTTTTTTTATTTACAATAATTTTTAAATTATGACAAAGGTAAACAATAAATTTGCATTATAAACATAATATCAAGTTTTATCATTCAAGCTAGCATAATTTTTGTTCTCTTTTGCAATGTGCAAGCTAACAATTTCCTTTTTCTCTTACAACAATGATTTAATCATATCATGCGATCTTTCAAATCATGCATTAAATCAACAATTTGATCATGATACCAAACATTCATCATTTATTTTCTCATTAGTAAATCATAAAAAAAAAGAAGAAAAATATTTCAAGTTATAATTCAAAAGAATAATCATGATTTGTTTGGATAAATGTTCTCTTAAGAGAGTGAACCTTACGAGAATCAAGAAAAATATTTCATATAAAATACATCTCTAAGTCACAAACATCGAATAAATGATTCGATTGGATATATCATCTAATTATTACAACAAATCATACGAAAAGAAATCCAAAATCATCGTTAAAATCACTTTTCGGACAACTAAATGAAAGCAACGTAGATAGGTTCCTATATGATGAAAAGATATCTCATTTTCTTTTAGTTTTAAATTTTTGATTGATTTCATGCAAGCATGCCTTTGTCTTTTATACCAAATCCATACATCATTCATTAAAACCAAAAAAACAAATTTCATCGTCATAATAAAAAAATATAACACATTAGACATTTGACTTCTTTAAACAAGTGATTTGATTTATCATTTTAATTCTAATGATCATACATTTTCTCTTTTATGAGTTTCATTTTATATTTCATATAAATATGCTTAAGTTTTTCATATGAAAACCATCCATCTTGTTTAAAACTGAAAAAACAACTTTTATTGTGACAAAGATCAATAAGCCATAAATCACAAAAATCATCGTGCATAATTTTGAAATATAAACTTATTAAGCATGATCATTATGCATCACTACTTTGGGCATAATATCAAAACATGGTTTCAAGTTTTCAAAGTATAACATGCATAGTTTCAAACTATAAACTCATTAAGTATGATATCAAACCTCTTAAAATTTTCATTAAGACATCAATCATGGTTTCATTGGACATAAAGCATTTTCAATCAAAATAAAAAATCATCAAGATACATATTATTTCTTCTTAAAAACATACATAGGATTAATCATTGGATTTAAATCTAACATTTTATTCCTTTATCATAAAACATGAAATTGTCATTATCATTTTCAAAATTAGCTAGAAAAAGAAAAGCGCGATCTTTTATTTATTTATTTATATTTTGTATTTTATATATTAATTAAAAAATAACATATGAAATGCATCAAGTAATTTCAAAATAAACTAAGGGAGTTTTGTTTGAGTATTTTACCTCATTGTCGAGAGTCACCAAATCGAAGTTTGTCGTTTCGTTTTCATCGGTTTGTTCCTCTTCTTCGGATGCACTTGTTTGATCACAAGTCACTTTGAGTGGTACCATCGCCCAGACTAGCGGTACCATTGCTTGACATTGATACATCAAATCTCGAAGACTGTGCTACCGACGGTGGCACCTGTTGGGTTGCTGTTTGGGCCTTTCACTTGGCCCAACACAGTCCATATATGGGCCCAATTGGCCACTAATTGGGTTGGCCCAATTCTAATCCCAATTATGTACTATGAAATTTAAGACATACACTAAGCAAGTCCGGTTTGGTTAGTCAAGGTTTCTTCCGGCGAGCTTCCGGTGATATTCCGGTGAACTTCCGATGATCTCTCAGCAACGTTCCAACGGACTCCCGGCAAGCTCATAGACTTCATGATGATCTTCTTAGTGAGTTCCGACAAGATTTTTCGACAAGCTCTTGGACTTCTCGGTCAATTCCGGTAGAACTTCCGATGAACTTCCGAACTTCTGACGAACTCTCAAACTCCTAACAAAATTTCGTTCTTGACTTCGGGACTTTATTTTGATTTATGCCTTGATCACTATTGTAGTTAATACTGCACAAATAAAACCTACTTCGATCTAGACAATTATTATAAAGCTTCAATCATGTTGTCCTACATGTCATTAGTTCATCGACGCTTCATCCGATTCTTCGGCGCATAGTCCTCTCTTGCGTCCTAGTGCCTAATGGGCTAGTTGAGCTCTGTAATTTCGATTTCCTTAACGTAATTTATGCTCTTCTTGGCCCGATGCCCGAACTCATGTTTCGAAGTCTTTTGCCGATACGTCGACCAATCCTCTGGCTCGATGTCCAATCTTCTAACATGTTCCACTCCAACCCAACATGATTCTTCCTATATTTAATTCTCTCCTTGATCGAAGCTTCCTACATTACTCAAAACGTAGATAAGATAAACTCTATCAATTGATTTCATCATCAAAATATGAGATTCATCAATTTCGTAGTCTATGAATCAAGTGAATTATTATGGAGATAATAATTCACTAAACCAGAAGGAGTTATAACAAGTATGACTCACGACCAGCTCGATATTGGGCCTATATAATATCCCTCTTTTGAAATTTATTAATATGGATTTATATGTAAATTGGACGACCTATATGTAAATATAAAAATTTTAAGGACTAAACTGTTAAGTTGCAAAAAGAGAAAAAAAAAAAGATAACCGAAAGGAGAGGAGAGAGAGGTAGCTACAGCAGTTAGGGCTGCAGCACCTCTGTTTCCTATAGGAGGAAACAGAGGACTGCATGTGTGGGGCATCGGGGAGTAGAAGGGAAGAAGAGGAGAAGAAGAGAAGAGGAAGAAGAAGAAGAAAAGAGGAGGGTGGCTGTGGCAAGGGCTGCAGCGAAGAGGTGTGGGGCGTTGGGGAGGAGAAAGGAAGAAGAGGAGAAGAAGAACAGGAGAAGAAGAGGGTGGCTGCGGCAAGGGCTGCAGCGAGGAGGTGTGGGGCGTCAGGGAGGAGAAGGGAAGAAGAGAAGGAGAAGAGGAAGAGAAGAAGGAGAAGCATGAGAAGAGGTTGTGATACCTCTGTTTCCTGCAGGAGGAAACAGAGGAGAGGGTGTGTGTGGCGCCAGGGAGGAGAAGGGAAGGAGAGGAGAAGAAGAGAAGAAGAAGAGCAGGGGAGGAAGAAGAGGATGTGGCTACAGAGATGGCAGCTACAGCTAGAAGAGAAGAACGAGAGGGAAGACGAGGAAGAGGGGAAGGTGGCTATGGCTGCAGTTGTAGTAACTCGATTCTCCTTTTGATAGGTTCAGGAGAGAACCTTTACATCCCCCCCTTTACTCCTCTCTCACACTATACTAATACTTAGAGCTTTGAGAGGAGTTTATACATAATTAAAATACAGTTTTCTTTCTTTTTTTGCTCTTAGTTGTGTGTTATTTAACAAGGGATAAGAGGGGTATTTATAGGCCTCAAGTTGATTCAAACATGGAGCCTAAAAATATCTCATCCTTGGTTTTCGGGGTCCTAGCAGTACCACCGCCTGTACTGGGCGGTACCACTGCCTGCAGCACTAACATTGGGCGGTACCACTGCCCAGTCTAGTGGTACCATCGCTTGGAAGACTGTGTTTGGCCGGCACCACCGCCTGACATTGCCATTGGGCGGTACTGTTGGGAAATCAAGGGGGCGACATCATATGCGCAGCGGAAGAACAAAAAAACAAAAATCTCCGATTCCCAAAAAGATGTTCGTCGTCGTGCGAAGATTGGTGCGCAAAAATCCGCAAAACACAAAACTGCGTATAGAGATTGTGTTACCTAGGGAGATCGTATATCCCTGTTTCCTTGCAGATCCTTAGGAGAGGGTGAAGGAGGTCAAGCGCCCTCCTCTCTAGCGGTGATCCACACAAGAGGGTTGCGGCGACCCTCCTCAAAAACTCCAGGCCTCGAGGTGGAGAGGGAGAGGAGAATAGGAAAGGCAAGCAAAGACTCTAGCCTATGAGGCATGTGAATCCCTCCTATTTATAGAGATCCCGTGTCAAACCCTAATGGGTCCTTCCCTAGTGGGTATTGGATCTGCATCCAATAAGACAAGGGCTCCGTCGGATATCTCATATCCCAACCTCTACTCATCGCAATGCCTACCATATGTGTGTGACCTTCTAGGCCCAATATCGAAATGCCATGAGTGAGTCATACCGTCAACTCCTTCTAACTCAAAGTGAATTATTATCTCTGTAATAATTCACTGACTCATCGACTTCTGGACGCACTAGGGCCACTACGTCAGTAGTCCCCGACGATACAGGGGAATCCAATCCATTGGACTGTCATCCTCGCTTACCATGTACCTATAGTCCCTCATCCATCTAATATCCCGAGACCATATATCGAAAGCATGGTGTTGTCGGACCCATATACGGTTTCTACTGAGTCTCGCTCTAATCGGATTCTCCCGAGAACTCTTTCTCTCTCAACCCGAATGACCCCGCCGGGATTTGTCCGAGCAAGAACACATGGGATATTCTCTCATGACGCCGAGAGTGGATGATCCTCTATCTCGACACTCAATAGCCCCCTCGTGAAGGTCGACTACCACCCCAATGACCAACCCCGCAGACTAGATCCGGGACAGCCAAACCTATAAGTCCGGTATCAAAGAGTGGAGCACTCATATAGGATATCCTTGGTGTCTCAAGTCTAAGGACCGAGATACACCACTAGGACTACGGAATCGCCGGTGTCACAATAAGGCATCATCAACCATCCAAAGATTCCGTAAGCGGATCAATCGGTGAACTCATTCTCCAATGAGCACCTATATGGACCGGGTATACAGCACACACCGGTATCCTAAGTTATCACGATGTCCCTCTCGAAAGTAACCTATGACCGGATTATTTAGGATATGTGTTTAAAGGTGAATCGATCTCATAATCGTGATCTCATCACGATCCGATTCCCATTGCACAAATCCAAGGACATCACAATATATATATATGCATTTATGCAATAGTTATAAAGTGATATACGCCAAAATATAATAAGCAAAAAGATTCTGTATCAAGTCACACGTGCCATCACTCACGTGATTGGCTTGCTAGGCAGCTATGACTAGCAATCTCCCACTTGACCTAAAGCCAATCACCTATGTGTTTGATCCCCATCAGACCCCTGTGACGCTCAAAGACAAAATGAGACAACGACTTTGTCAGTGGATCTGCAATGTTATCTTCGAATGGAACTCTTTCCACTGCTACATCTCCTCGTCCGCGATCTCTCGATAAGGTGGAACCTCCTCGAACATGCTTAGATTTCCGATGAGACCTAGGTTCCTTCGCGGAGCAATTGCCCTATTGTTGTGCAATATAGGGAGATCGGCTTTTAAGCTACCCCTAGACGACTCCCAAATCTGTGATGAACTTCTTCAACCAGCACTCCCTCCTTTGCTGCATCTCGATGCAGCAATGTATGTCTGCCTCGTGGGTCGAGTCGTGCTAGTGGTATCTTGTTGGAACTCTTCCAAAGACACCGCCCTCCATTCAAGGTGTACACATACCCTGAATTTGACTTGCTATCATCGACATCGATCAAAACTTGAGTCGTTTGTAGCCTTCAACCTTCAAAGCTATTACCTCCATATACTAGTAAAAGATCCTTAGTCCTTCTCAAGTACTTAAGGATACACTTTTATTGCTTTCCAGTGCTCCAAGCCCGGATCCGCTGATACCCTCTTGACACTCGTGAGCATACGCTATATCGTGCCTAGTACATAGCATGGCATACATGATAGACCCTATTGCTAAGACATAAGGTATCATATCCATGTTCGCCCTTTCTTCTGGAGTCTTTGGGGACATACTCATAGAAAGCGATATCCCATGTCTCATCCAGATGAGACCTCTCTTGGAATTTTCCATGCCAAACCTTTTAACAATAGTTTCTATATACCGATTGGGACAAGCCAAGCATCCTCTTGGATCTATCTCTATAGATTCTAATCCCCAAGATATAAGATGCTTCCCCTAAGTCCTTCATGGAGAAGTGTCTAGATAACCAAGCCTTTTATGTGGATAGCATTCCTATGTCATTCCCAATGATGAGGATGTCATCCACATATAACACCAAAAAAGGTGATAAGCCCCACTTACCTTTCTCAGATACACAAGGCTCATCTTCGTTCTTAACAAAGTCATAAGATCCGATTGCCTCATCAAATCTTATGTTCCAACTTCGAAGCTTGCTTTACTCCATAAATGGATCTAAGCAACCTACACACCTTATCTGGGCAGTTCTTGGACACGAATCCCTCAAAGTTGTATCATATACACCTCCTCCTCGAGGTTCCCGCTGAGGAATGCGGTTTTCACATCCATCTGCCAGATCTCATAATCATAGTGTGCTGCAATAACCAATAGAATTCTGATGGATTTTAGCATTGCTACTGGTGAGAAAGTTTAAGTCAGAGTCAACACCTTGCCTTTTGACGATACCCCTTAGCCACTAGCCTTGCTTTATAGGTCTCTACCTTTACATCTACTCCATCTTTTTCTTAAAGATCCACTTGCAAACCGATGGGTACAATACCTCCCAAGCATCAACTAGGTTCCAAACCTTATTGGAGTACATAGAATCCATCTCGAATTCATGACTTCTTTCCACTTCCTGAGTCTAAACTCATAATAGACTCCTCGTGAGGTCCGAGGATCAATATCCTCTACATCCTCTACTCTAATATGTCCCACATATCTCTCAGGAGGATGGGATACTCTATCGGACCTGCGTAAAGTTGATACTTGTGTATTAGGTACTTGAACGCATTTCGGTCAGAGTGGTGCTTGAGCTTGGTTCTCCAACCTCGCTCAATTCTATCATTCTCCCACTATCTCCGTCAAGAATGTGTTCCTTCTCAAGGAACACTGCTCTCTTTAGCTACAAAGACCTTTTGGTCCTCGAGATGATAGAAATAATACCCACAAGTTTCCTTGGGGTATCTCACAAATTTGCATCGCTCTGTCCTTGATTCTAACTTATCTGGGGTTGTGTCTTCTAACATGGGCGGGGCAGCCCCAGATCTTAACAACCTTAAGATCAGGCTTCTTCCCTTTCCATATCTCATATGGTGTAGACACTACCTGACTTAGTTGGAACTCTGTTCGTCAAAGGTAGCTTACTACGGTTTCTAGGGCATATCCCTAATGAGATGGGTAGGTCAAAAAACTCATCATGGACCGCACCATATCTAATAATGTACGATTTCTCCTTTCGAGACACCATTGAGTTGAGGTGTATAAGGAGGTGTCCATTGGGATAATATCCCATGGTCCTTGAGGAACCGAGTAAACTCTGTGCCAAAGTATTCACCTCCCTCGATCTGCTTCAAGAGTTTTGATACTCTTTCCATCCCGTTCTCCACCTCATTCTTATACTCTCTGAATTTCTCAAAGGCCTCTGGACTTGTACTTCATTAAGTACACATATCCATACCTTGAGAAATCATCAAAGAAATGTAATGAAGTAGGAGTAACCTTCAATGGCATGAGTTGACATGGGTCCACATACATCACTATGTATGAGTTCCAACAACTCATTGGCTCTCTCTCTAGTTCTACTAAATGGAGATTTGGTCAGTTTTCCACGAATGCAAGGCTCACAAGTTGTATATGACACATAGTCGAATGGATCTAGATATCCATCATTTAGCAACTTTTGAATCCTTCTTTCATTGATGTGACCTAGCCTACAATGCCACAGGTATGCACTGTTCAACTCATCTCGTTTTCTTTTGGGCATATTTACATTCATGATATGTGGAGTGGTGTCTAACATAAATAAACCATTATGCAATGTTCCTTTCGTGATGATCTTATCATCTAATAATATCGAACAACCATTGTTCTCAAAAACAAATTTATATCCACTAACTGTTAAACATGAAATGGAGATAATGTTTTTGATAATAGAAGGAACAAAATAACATGCATCTAATGCAATAAAAGCTCCACTAGGCAGATATAGGGCTTACCTCAAGCCAACAGCTAATCAAGAAACTTTTGCTCCATTACCCATCTTGAGGTCCATCTCGCCTCTCTGTAGTCCCCTAGGTCTTGCCGGAACCTCGCAACGACTGTGCATATATGATAAGCACTACTGGGTATCCAATACCCATGTGTTATCATAAGAGTCCTACAAATGGAGACCGATCATGAATGTACCGAAGCTTCATCAAGCTTTTGTTTCGCCCTTTCTGCAAGGTACTCTTTGCAGTTTCTCTTCCAAAGACCATCTTTACCACAGTGGAAGCACTGGCCTTTGTCCTTTGCTGGGTCTTTCTTAGCAACCTTTGCTTTACCTTGTTTGCCCTTGCCCTTTCCCTTCTTAAGGGACCTTTCTGCATTCCTTTTCTTTCTGGTCTCACCAGTGTAGAGAACTGGCTTCTCTTTCTTAATAGTACTCTCTGCCTCCCTCAACATATTGAGGAGCTCTGGGAGAGTCACCTCAAGCTTGTTCATATTAAAATTCATTATGAACTGTGAAAAGGAATCTGGTAGGGACTGAAGCACAATGTCCACACACAAGTTATCCTCTAGGACCATTCCTAGACCTGTGAGTTTCTCTATCCACTCAATCATCTTTAGGACATGGTTCTGAACCTGTCCCCTCACCATCCTAGCGGAAAAAGGCTCTTAGATATCTCATATTGTTGAGTCCTTCCCTGTTCCTCAAACAATTTTCTGGACATGTAGGAGAATGGATCGGCATCCATCTTTTCATGTTGTCTCTGTAACTCGAGTCATAGAGCACAACATATAGAACTGAAAGCAAGAGTGGAGTCATCAATGTACTTCACGTGAAGGCGATCTCATCCTCGCTTGCCCCTTCTTCAAGCGTAGGCATCATCAGATCAAGGGCGTACACGATTTTCTCTCGGCTGAGAACAATTCTCAAGTTAGAGAGCCAATCCGATAATTTGGACAAGTAAGGCGGTTGACATCAAGTATGCCACGTAAGGGATTTGAAAGCGACATTTTCTGAAAATAAAGATGTAGCAGAAATGAATAACATGCAGATTTTGCAAGAAATAAACTATCAAGATATGGACTTCTATCTTAATATGCTCCCACTATTTTACTAACGAGTCACGCGACACCCTCAGCACGTGAAACGGAAGTCTCCAGCAGACTTCTAGTGGGGATCAGGATCCAATCAGCGTCTTAGAGTAACCTCGAGGGACTCAACCAATCACACTAAGCCTAAAAGGTAGGCAATTCTTGCCGATCACAACTCCTTGTGATTCCCGTCTTGTTCAGCCTCCGAATCACCATGGCCTCGAGGGACTCGACCAACCATGATGCTCGGTTAAGTCAATACCTTCGTTACAAGATGAGTCTGATTTGATGATATACCCTCGAGGGACTCGACCAAGCATACCATGTCCTCAGGTCACCGGTGACATCTCTATGTCGTAAGCAAGATAGCTTAATCATGATATAGGTGAGTCTCGAGGGACTCGACCAACTCAACCTACACCGAGAATCGGTTCCTACTCATAACGATGGAAGGCCACGTGGGTCAATCTAATTGCCTCACGTTTACCGACTTAATATTATCGAGAGATGTTTCTATAATTTAGTCTCCTAATATGACATGTCACACATATACATATTTAATATATATCTACATTGCATGCAAATATATATACATATCTAGCATGTGTATAAGCAATCACATCAGATGATCATGGACCACAGCCTAATATGATTAGGCCCGAGCCAGTAGGCCTAATCACTCACATCAAGATCTATGTGTGCAACGGTGCATCTCCATGCCCTTGTGATTGTCCATCTCGTCCTCGTCGGTTCCGTCGACATCTTGATGCATCTCCATGCATCACGATCGTCCGTCTCGTAGGTACCGCTATCGCATCCACGCTCCCGCTGCGCCTCCTCATGTGATTACAACTTAATCATAGGCACGCAGGCCCGACAATAAACGAGAAATTTAATGGAGGTTCGTAGACCTCAATAATAATAATCACAAGTACACACATCACACGGTCCATGATTATCCGTCCACACAACATACATCACATGTATAAATAATCATCATCATGTAGGACTACTAGATAATAATAAAAATAATAATCAACTAAACCTTTTAATTAATTAATATTTTTCTGAAATCAGGGACATGTAGGGAATTTCTCAATTCCTAAGGGTATTTTCGTAATTTGGACAAAAGACAGAAACTGGAATTTCTCAAATTCACTGGGGCAAAACTGTCCTTTTGCCCAAAACCCTAATTCCCTCTTACTCTTTGCTGCTGCCAGCCGCGCCTGGCTGCTGCCGGGCAAGGCAATGGCGAGGTTTACGCCCTCGCATAGGGCGCAGACGCCCGTTGGCGGCGACGATCCGCTGGGTGGGCGCCTCGCCGGCCGTTGCCTCCGGGCGGTGCTGTCCCGCCAGCGGCCGCCTGTTGGGGGGGTTTTCGCCACGGAGAGAAGCGATGGCGTCGCGCCGCCTGGGCGGCGGCGCCAGCTCCCTCATGGGCGGCACCTCTTTCCCCGGGTCGCCGACCCGTGACGAAGCCTGCTTTAAGAAACAGGCCACCCCGGTCTGCTGTAGGCAAAGCGCTTTGCATCTTGTGCCGGGCTGGTGGTGCTTTTGGTCATGCGCTACTTATCTGCAGTGGTCTGCAGGCATGCGGTCGAGGGCAAGCAACCTGCGCCCTTCCTCGCTTTCTAGTCAACGATTTTGACGTCAATATTCTTCCTAAACACAACACACGCGGTTCAAAACCAATCATTCGCATTTAACAACCTGGCTCGATAACACCGTTGGGAAATCAAGGGGCGACATCATATGCAATGGAAGAACAAGAAAACAAAAATCCCGATTCCCAAAAAGATGTTCGTGTCGTATGCGAAGATCGGTCAAAAAAATCCATAAAACACAAAAACTGCATTATAGAGATTGTGTTACCTAGGAGATCGATATCCATGTTTCCTTGCAGATCCCTAGGAAATGGTGAAGGAGGTCAAGCGTCCTCCTCTCTAGCGGTGATCCACACCAGGGGTTATGGCGACCCTCCTCAAAACTCCAAGCCTCCGAGGTGGAGAGGGAGAGGAGAATAAGAAAGGCAAGCAAAGACTCTAGCCTATGAGGTCAGTGAATCCCTCCTATTTATAGAGATCCCGTGTCAAACCCTAATGGGTCCTTCCCTAGTAGGTATTGGATCTGCATCCAATAAGACAAGGGCTCTGGCCGGATATCTCATATCCTAACCTCTACTCATCGCAATGCCTACCATATGTGTGTGACCCTCTAGGCCCAATATCGAGCTGGCCGTGAGTCATACCGTCGAAACTCCTTCTAACTTCGGTGAATTATTATCTCGTAATAATTCACTTTCGACTCATCGACTACGGACGTTTAGGGCCACTCTGGCCGTAGTCCCCGGATGATGAGGGGGAATCCAATCCATTGGACCCATGCTCGTCCTCGCCACCATGTACCTATAGTCCCTCATCCAACTAATATCCCGAGACCGAGTATATCGAGCATGGTGTTGTCGGACCCATATGGTTTCTACTGAAGTCTCGCTCTAATCGGATTCTCCTGGAGAACTCTTTCTCTCTCAACCCAATGACCACGGCCAGGATTTGTCTGAGCAAGAACACATGGGATATTCCTCTCATGACGCCGAGAGTGGATGATCCTCTATCGACACTCAATAGCCCTCGTAAGGTCGACTACCACTCCCAATGACCAAATGTACTAGATGCGGGACAGCCAAACCTATAAGTTCCGTATCAAAGAGTGGAGCACTCATACAGATATCCTTGGTGTCTTAAGTCTAAGGACCAGATACACCACTAGGACTACGGAATCGCCGTCGACAATAATAAGGAATCATCAACCATCCAAAGATTCCGTCGTAAGGGATCAATCGATGAACTCATTCTCCAATGAGCACTTATATTGTATCCCTAGTGTCCCTACACGAGCAGCTATGAGACCAGCTGCATCCATCATATGGACGGGTATACAGCACACCAGTCTATCCGGTTATCACGATGTCCCTCTCGAATAACCTATGACCGGGATTATTTAGGATATGTGTTTAAAGGTGAATCGATCTCATTATCGTGATCTCATCACGATCCGATTCCCATTGCACAAATCCAAGGACATCACAATATATATATATATATATGCATTTATGCAATAGTTATAAAGTGATATACGCCAAAATATAATAAGCAAAAAGATTCTGTATCAAGTCACACGTGCCATCACTCACGTGATTGGCTTACTAGGCACCTATGACTAGCAGGTACTATCACCCAGACTGGCGGTACCACCGCCTGACATAGTCTCAGAGATTATGCCATGACAGTACCACCTGTTGGGTCATTATTTGGGCCTTTCATTAGGCCTAACACAATCCATACATAGGCCCAACTTGTCACGGCCTTAGTTGAAATTGCCTAAGACGTGAGGTACCCTTGCGGCCAAGACACGAACTTAGCTTGCATTAGCTAAGTCGCAAGGCACCCTTGCGGCAAAGATGTGAACTTAGCTTGCCTTGCCTATGTCACGCTTCGCCCTTATGATATTGCTCAGCAAAGATGGGAGAATTAGTGTAGCAGAAAAATCGTCACTTCAAAAAAACTTTCGTTCAATTAAAAAATCGATTGCGACAAAAATCATTTTATAAAGATATTAACTTGGAAGCATAAGGGAGCGTATAGTAGATGTAAAACAACTAAGGTAGTTTGCAATTAAAGTAAATTGTTCAAAAGAAATGCAAACCAGATTTTTATAATGGTTCGGTCGTCGTGACCTACATCCACTCCACTGATTCCTCTTCCATCGAGGCCACCGACATCCACTATCGATCTTCCTTCAATGGGTGAAGATCCACTACACTTATAACTTGATTCTCCTTTTGATAGGTTCAGGAGAGAACCTTTACAGCCCCCCTTTACTCCTCTCTCACACTATACTAACACTTAGAACTTTGAGAGGAGTTTATACATAATTAAAATAGTGTTTTCTTTCCTTTTTTGCTCTTAGTTGTGTGTTGTTTAACAAGGGAAAAGAGGGGTATTTATAGGCCTCAAGTTGATTCAAATATGGAGCCTAAAAATATCTCATCCTTGGTTTTCGGGGTCCTGGTGGTACCACCGCGTGTACTTGGCGGTACCACTACCTGCAGCACTAAAATTGGGCAGTACCACTGCCCAGTCTAGTGGTACCTGTTGAATCTCGGATTTTGATGATAAAATCAATTGATGGGTTATTTGATCTAATCCATATTATTGAGTTAAGTGTGCAGGATTAACTACGATAAACAGAAAACACAAAGCAAGAAAACCAGAGTCGAGTTCGATGAACGTTTAAGAGTTCGAAGAATCATCGGAGATGCTACCGGAACCAACCGAGAAGAAATCGGGAACCTGTTGGAAGTTCGCCAAAGAGATCGTCGGAGGTTCGCAGAGATCACCAAGAAGTCTCAGTTACTCTTTAAAGTCATCACAAGTTCGGGAGCGTGCTTGGACCCCGTCGAAGGAAGTTCGTCGGAAAGCTCGCCGGAACAAGTCTTGACGTTCGCGGTTAATAAATTGCTTAGGATGTGTTTTGTTATGTAGTTCACTTGTAATTAGGATTAGGATTAAGAAGATAATCCTATATCTTGGTTAGGGGCCAACTGGGGCCAAAGTCAGATTTGGTTTAGGCTAAAAGAAAGTCAAACCAAGTGAACCGGAGAGCCAGGCGGTGGCACCGCCTGGCTGGGCGGTGACACCTCTAGGGCTGGGCGGTGGCACCTCCCAGCACCCGAGCGCTGGGCGGTGGCACCGCTTGGCTGGGCGGTGGCACCGCCAGCATCGGGAACCCAAAGAGGATTTGAATTTTGGAGCCCAAATTTGAATCCTCATGAGGCCTATAAATACCCCTCAAATCTCAGCTGAGATTACAACCTTTTGAGCAGCAAGAGTTTGAGAGAAAGATCTTAGAAAAGTGTTAGCTTGCTTTCTTTTCAATTTGCTAGTGTTCGCCTCATCTCTTCTCGAAAATCTGTAATAGAGTGAACCGCTTGTAAAGAGTTGTAAGAGGGGTATTTACCCTTCCATTTCAAGAGACTTGCTAGTGGAAGGTGGGAGCCTCATCGAAGTGGGGCCTCACAAGTGGAGTAGGTCATTTGACCGAACCACTCTAAAATCGGCGTGATCCTTGGTTTGTGTTTCATTATTGTTATTTACATTATTGCAAACCTTCTTATATGCTTTAGTTCCTTATTACTTTTGCTGCGCATATTTAAGAATACGCTTTCAAGATCAAGCTTGTCAAGTTTCGCTCTCTTCATACGAAAGATTTTTTAGAAAACCGAAGTTTTAATCCGCTGCACTAATTCACCCCCCCCCCCCCCCCTCTTAGTGCTGCTCCGATCCTAACAATTGGTATCAGAGCGAGGTTATCTCTCATATTTGGTTTAATACCCAAGAGAGATGGCTTACTCCAGCATGCAAGAGGGCCATTCTATCACTCGTCCACCTATGTTTAATGGGTCGGATTACACGTATTGGAAGACTCGGATGAGGATCTTCCTCATTTCTATGGATTTCGAGCTTTGAACTATTGTTGAAAACGGATTTCAAAAATCTTCTCTTCCGATGAGCGAATGGAATGAATTGGAGAAGAAGGTTTTTGCTTTAAATGCAAAGGCTATGAATGCCTTGTTTTGTGCACTAGACAAAAACGAATTTAATCGTGTTTCAATTTGTGATTCGGCTTTTGATATTTGGAGAACTCTTGAGGTCACTCACGAAGGCACTAGCCGAGTGAAAGAGTCCAAAATCAACATTCTTGTGCACTCTTACGAACTTTTCCGAATGAAACCAAGTGAGTCCATCGGAGACATGTACACCCGGTTTACGGATGTCATCAATGGACTCAAAGCTCTTGGTAATGATTTTACAAACTTTGAACTAGTAACTAAAATCTTAAGATCCCTCCCTAAAAGTTGGGATCCAAAGGTTACGGCCATTCAAGAGGCCAAAGACCTTAAAACATTCCCTCTTGAAGAACTCATTGGGTCTCTAATGACCTACGAAATGACATGTCAAGCTCATGACGAGCTCGAGAACCCCCTTCCAAAGAACAGGAAGGATATGGCACTCAAATCACAAGAAGACCACTTGAAAGGAACATCAAGTGATGAGGACAGTGATAATGACATTGCACTTTTGACTCAAAAATTCAAAAAAATATTTAAGGAAGAACAAATTTAAAAAATAATACAAAAAAATAAATTTGAACAAAAGAAGGACCAAGTGATTTGCTATGAATGCAAAAAAAACCGACACTACAAGAACGATTGCCCTCAAGCCAAAAAAAGAACACACCAAAGAAGAAGGCCAAGGCAACATGGGATGACTCAAGCACATCCGAAGAAGAGGAGTCCAACACCGAAAGCAAGTTGCTCACTACGCCCTAATGGCCTTCGAAGAAGAGGTAACGGATTTAATTAATGCAGATTTACCTTATCATGATTTATTAAATGCCTTCCATGAGTTATTTGATGAATGTAAGACAATTAGTAGAAAATACAAATTGCTAAGAAAGGAGCATGATAGTCTTACGTGTGCTTTTGATAAATTAAAAATTGAATATCATGATTGTCTAGCTCCATGTGTTAAATGCCATGATTTAGAAACTCTCCAAAATGAGAACTTAGTACTTAAGGACACCTTGAAGAAATTCGAGGTCGGTAGCAAGTCCTTAAACATGATCCTTACATATAAGGGTCACGTTCCTAAAAGGAGTGGAATCGGATTTGTGAGAAATACTCACCAAAATCCAACCACCTTCGTTAAAGGTCCTATCTTACATGTTCAACATCAAAGTAATTGCAACTTTTGTTGCAAATATGGACATATAACTTACCAATGTCCATTCAAGAAAATTAGTCCAAACAAATTGATTTGGGTTCCTAAAGGAACCATGATCAAGTCTATGCAACATGATAAACAAGTTAGATTAGTTTTTGAGGCACCCAAAAGTAAATACGTACCTAAAAATAATTCCTTCTTGTAGAAACATACACCATCACATGCTAGGAGCAAGAGATGGTATCTTGATAGTGGATGCTCAAGGCATATGACCGGAGATCCATCCCAATTCACCAAGCTCACTAGCATGGACGAAGGCTATGTCACCTTCGGAGACAACAACAAAGGCAAAATCATTGACAAGGGAACCATAGGTAACAAATCAAGTTTTTCCATTGATGATGTGTTACTAGTTGATGAATTAAAACATAATCTATTGAGCATTAGTCAATTATACGATAAAGGTTATATCGTTAGATTTGAATCAAATATGTGCATTATTGAAAAACCAAATCATAACATGACTGATTGCTTTAAAACAAAATAATGTCTATACCATCAATCTTGATGAACTAAGTAATGAAATGTGTTTCTCCGCCATAAATGATGATGCTTGGCTTTGGCATAGGAGATTAGGCCATGCAAGCATGAAAACAATATCTAAAATCTCATCTCAAGAATTAGTACGAGGGATTCCGAATATAAAGTTTATTAAAGATAAGGTATGCGATGCATGTCAACTAGGGAAACAAATAAAAACAAGCTTCAAACCAAAAAATCAAATTAGCACCACTAGACCGTTACAATTGATCCATTTGGACTTATTTGGACCAATTGATACAACAAGTCTAGGTGGAAGCAAATATGCTTTTGTGATTGTGGATGACTACTCTAGATACACTTGGACCTATTTCTTAACTCACAAAAGTGATTGTTTCAAGTGTTTCTCTAAATTTTGTAAACTCACTCAAAACGAAAAAGGGTTTATGATTTCATCAATTCGGAGTGATCATGGTGGCGAATTTCAAAACCATGACTTTCAAAATTTTTGTGAAGTTAATGGATACAATCATAACTTCTCCACTCCGAGAAATCCCCAACAAAATGGAGTAGTTGAAAGAAAAAATAGAAACCTACAAGAAATGGCAAGAACTATGTTAAATGAACATAGTTTACCTAAGTATTTTTGGGCCGAAGCCGTAAATACGGCTTGCTACATCATGAATAGAGTCCTAATAAGACCTTCCTTATCAAAAACTCCCTATGAATTATGGAATAACAAAAAAACAAATATTTCCTATTTTAAAGTTTTCGGTTGTAAATGCTTTATTTTAAATGAAAGGGATGCCTTAGGAAAATTTGATGCAAAATCCGATGAAGGCATCTTTCTTGGTTACTCTTCCGTTTCGAAAGCTTTTCGGGTTTTTAATAAAAGAACCTTAGTAATTGAAGAGTCTATTCATGTAGTTTTTAATGAAGTCTCAAATTTTAAGAAAAATGATTTTGATGATGATCTTGGTTTTGATAATTTGAATTTAAATGAACCCCCTCCTCAAAATAGCAACTTGGATGCACCTTCTTCCAAATTTCCTTACCTAAGGAATGGAAGTATATAGATGCTCATCCAAAGGAGCTAATTATAGGGATACATCTAAAGGGGTTCAAACTCGTTCCTCTTTCAAGAATTTTTATGCTAATGCCGCCTTCCTCTCTCAAATTGAACCTAAGTGCATTGACGCCGTAAAAAAAGATGATTTTTGGATTATTGCAATGCAAGAGGAACTGAATCAATTTGAGAGAAACAAGGTATGGGAGCTTGTTCCTAGACCTAGTGACCATTTAGTCATTGGTACTAAGTGGGTCTTTAGAAACAAGCAAGACGAAAAATGGTATCGTGGTTAGAAACAAGGCTAGATTAGTGGCCAAAGGTTTCAACCAAGAAGAAGGTATCGACATTGAAGAAACCTTCGCTCCCCGTGGGTTCGATTAGAAGCCATAAGGATGCTCCTTGCCAATGCTAGTAGTTATAATTTTAAACTATTTCAAATGGATGTCAAAAGTGCCTTCTTGAATGGTTTTATTTCCGAAGAAGTATATGTCGAACAACCTCCCGGATTTGAAAATTCTCTTCTTCCTAATCATGTATTCAAATTGACTAAGGCTCTCTATGGCTTGAAACAAGCTCCTAGAGCTTGGTATGAAAGGCTTAGTTCCTTTCTTATTTTAAATAATTTTACCAAAGGCAAGGTTGATACTACATTGTTTATTAAATATTTTGAAAATAATTTTCTTATTGTACAAATTTATGTTGACGATATTATTTTTGGCTCTTCGGATGAATCACTATGTGAATCATTTGCCAAATCTATGAGTCATGAATTTGAAATGAGTTTAATGGAGGAATTAACTTTCTTTTTAGGATTACAAATCAAACAACTTAAGGATGGTATATTTCTTAACCAATCTAAATATACATTAGAATTGTTAAAACGATTTAACATGGATAATTCAAAAGCAATAAACACCCCTATGAGTACTTCGACTAAATTAGATATGGATGAAAATAGTGAAAACTTCGATCAAAAAACATATAGGGGAATGATAGGTAGTCTACTCTACCTTACCGCTACTAGACCAGATATCATGTTTAGTGTAGGACTTTGTGCTAGGTTTCAATCAAATCCTAAACTATCTCATCTTAAAAGTGTTAAAAGAATATTTAGGTATCTTAAAAGAACTCCAAATTTAGGTTTATGGTATCCAAAATCTGAAAATTTTGATTTAATGACTTACGCGGATGCCGATTTTGGCGGATGTAGGATAGATAGAAAGAGTACATCCGGAACATGCCAATTTTTAGGATATGCACTTGTTTCTTGGACTTCCAAGAAACAAAATTCAGTAGCACTATCTACGGCGGAAGTCGAATACATTGCTGCGAGTGCATGCTGTGCACAAGTTGTTTGGATGAAAAATACATTGGAAGACTATGGAATTCACTTTAAAAATATTCCCATAAAATATGATAATACTAGTGCCATATGTCTTACTAAAAATCCAATTCAGCATTCTAGAACTAAGCACATCGACGTTAGGCATCATTTCATACGCGATCATGTTCTTAACAATAATGTTGTTCTAGAATTCATCGACACGAAGCATCAATTAGCAGACATATTCACAAAAGCCTTGAATGAAGACCAATTTGAATTCATTAGAAGGGAATTAGGCATGTTAAATTGTCCCTAAAATGAGCTTCACGAAAAATGACTCGTCCTTTTCTTTTCTTTTGTGGATTTGATTTCTTCTTTCTTCTTCACTTCAAAATGATCCATTAAAGTATAACTTATTATCTTGAGGGAAGCAAACAAAAAGGGGGAGAGGAAGAAAAATTTTTTTTTCCTCCGCGGGATGCCAGCGGTGGCACCGCCAGATCTGGCGGTTGCACCGCCTGAGCGCTCGGGCGCCAGGCGGTGACACCGCTCGGTTTGGCGGTGGCACCGACCGAGCGACCCTTATTAACCCGAGGGGTTAGGGCCGGCGGTGACACCGCCCCCAACCCGAAGCAAGAGCTCTCAAAACCCTCTCCCATTTCCTCTAACCCTCATTCTACCTCTTAGAAGCATTAGAGAAGGATTCTTGGTGGTCCAAGCCTTCCATCTCTCAACATAATCTCCATAAGGTAACACTTGAAATCCCTCTTTTTGGTATCTCATTCCCTCTTTTCCTTTCTCTTTCCCTTGCTTATTTTTCACAATTTCATCATCATCTTGTCTAGATAATGGCTCCTAAGAGATCAAAAGGAAAAAGGATTGAAGGAGATTCATTTGACCATGATCTTTTTAGAACAAAAGAGGTAGCCCTTAGTTTTCCAAAATTTGAAAGACGAGGTATCCATAAGGGAAAATATGTTGATTTGGATGAACTAGAAGACTTAGATCCCATTAGGTGTTTTGCACACCTAAAAGCTCTACCACTACTACAACTAGATGAACCAATCTATCCGCGATTAGTTAGATTGTTCTATGCCAACCTATATGAGGACAATAATAGCCTAAGCACTTACCTTCTAGGAACACCCATTAGAATATTTGACAGCACCATTTGTGAGCTAATTGGCATAACTGAAAAAGGATAGAGGATGTTATTTTAAAGGTAAATGGGACGTCAACTCAATGGAACAACCTTATCCCAAGCCGTAGAAACAATCTTTGCAAATCCAAACCTTGACTTCCTACCCAAGAGCTGTGAACACTTACTGCCTTTCAACTCTAAAATTCTTTATCACATTATCACAAGCATCATATTCCCCAAACAATTTCATCTTGACGAAATAAGTCAAATTGAGATGAGTACCATGTATTGGATTATGACCGGTCGGGATAATTGTTTTGGGTACTCAATTAACAACACATACATACAGGATATTATGGCTAAAGATACTATGCTGCCATATGGGAGGTTAATCACTAGATTTCTTCATGCCTATGACATTTGCATCCCACCCGATGAAGAATCTATTCAAAATGATAGATATAACATAATAAATAAAAACCTGCTGAAAAGACTTAGGTGCACCTTTAGCAATGGCATATGGGTTAGGTAGCCTAGAAGGACGGATCCAATTCCTCCACAAATAGAACACCCCGAAACACCAATTCTTATGGGAAATGAATCTCCTCCTCCTAGTCCTTTTGGCGCAGCACCTTCAGCTCCTATTTCCTCCTCTGAAGATCGCATTATGGCGGAACTGTCTCAGATCAAATCACAGGAAGAACAAATTCAAAATCAACAAGTTGAAATTTTGAAGACACTACGACAACTGAATGAAAAAATAGATATCGTGTATCAGCATTGTGGATTACCTCCTAAGGATTAAACTGATGTATCTTTTTATTCTGTTCTGTTTGCTTTTAACAACAAGTTCAAAGTTTGTCATCGATTAAACGATAACTGATCCTTCCTTTTAGATAACTACTGTTTTGATCTGCATGATTTCTTTTGGATAAACTATTTCTGGCAAATTTGAATGATAAACCTTGTTAAATGCTATTTTTTTTATGATCATCAATTCGATGGCTTGTCTCTTTTTGTTGATGACAAAGGGGGAGAAGTGATGACCTACACCATAATGATAGCATGACTTATATGGATTACAAAGCCTTGTGTGATATGAATGACTTATATGCCTTGCAAAATCCTTGAAAATATCACAAGATTGATTGATCATATTGAAAGCATGCCATACATCTAAATCATAAAATTTATATTGAAAATCTTTATCTTCTGTCGTAGTAAAATTCGTCCCTTTTCATTTAACTTATGATTTTCATAGAAGTTTTATATTCACTATTGTTTAATGAGGATCACGATAAGCTCTACGGTTAGAACTTATCGGGTTATGCTTGAATCCAATGGGATGGAATTCAAGTGGTTTTATCTTGTCATAATATGGCATATAGATAGGGGGAGTTATGTTTAACTTCGTCATCAATTGATTGTCATCATCAAAAAGGGGGAGATTGTTGAATCTCGGATTTTGATGATAAAATCAATTGATGGGTTATTTGATCTAATCCATATTATTGAGTTAAGCGTGCAGGATTAACTACGATAAACAGAAAATACAAAGCAAGAATACCGGAGTCGAGTTCGATGAACGTTTAAGAGTTCGAAGAATCATCGGAGATGCTACCGGAACCAACCGAGAAGAAATCGGGAACCTGTTGGAAGTTCGCCGAAGAGATCGTCGGAGGTTCGCAGAGATCACCAAAAAGTCTCAGCTACTCTTTAAAGTCATCACAAGTTCGGGAGCGTGCTTGGACCCCATCGAAGGAAGTTCGTCGGAAAGCTCGCCGGAACAAGTCTTGACGTTCGCGGTTAATAAATTGCTTAGGATGTGTTTTGTTATGTAGTTCACTTGTAATTAGGATTAGGATTAAGAAGATAATCCTATATCCTGGTTAGGGGCCAACTGGGGCCAAAGTCAGATTTGGTTTAGGCTAAAAGAAAGCCAAACCAAGTGAACCGGAGAGCCAGGCGGTGGCACCGCCCAGCACCCGAGTGCTGTGCGGTGACACCTCTAGGGCTGGGCGGTGGCACCTCCCAGCACCCGAGCGCTGGGCGGTGGCACCGCCAGCATCGGGAACCCAAAGAGGATTTGAATTTTGGAGCCCAAATTTGAATCCTCTTGAGGCCTATAAATACCCCTCAAATCTCAGCTGAGATTACAACATTTTGAGCAGCAAGAGTTTGAGAGAACGATCTTAGAAAAGTGTTAGCTTGCTTTCTTTTCAATTTGCTAGTGTTCGCCTCATCTCTTGTCGAAAATCTGTAAGAGAGTGAACCGCTTGTAAAGAGTTGTAAGAGGGGTATTTATCCTTCCATTTCAAGAGACTTGCTAGTGGAAGGTGGGAGCCTCATCGAAGTGGGGCCTCGCAAGTGGAGTAGGTCATTTGACCGAACCACTCTAAAATCGGCGTGATCCTTGGTTTGCGTTTCATTATTGTTATTTAAATTTTTGCAAACCTTCTTATATGCTTTAGTTCCTTATTACTTTTGCTGCGCATATTTAAGAATACGCTTTCAAGATCAAGCTTATCAAGTTCCGCTCTCTTTATACGAAAGATTTTTTAGAAAACCGAAGTTTTAATCCGCTGCACTAATTCACCCCCCCCCCCCCCCTCTTAGTGCTGCTCCGATCCTAACAGTACCATCGCCTGGAAGACTGTGTTTGGGCGGCACCACCACCCAGACTGGCGGTATCACCGCTTGACATAGTCTCGGAGATTATGCCATGACAGTACCACCTGTTGGGTCATTATTTGGGCCTTTCATTGGGCCCAACACAATCCATACATAGGCCCAACTTGTCATGGCCTTAGTTGAAATTGCCTAATGTATGAGGCACCCTTATGGCCAAGATGCAAACTTAGCTTATGTTGCCTAAGTCGTGAGGCACCCTTGCGGCAAAGACGCGAACTTAGCTTGCCTTGCCTAAGTCGTGCTTTGCCCTTACGATATTGTTCCGCAAAGATCAGAGGGTTGAACAAATAGCTGCAAGTCCACAAACAACTACTCACTGGGTGTCGGGCGCGATAACAAGTTCCCGTCAAGGTAATGTGCGAACTTGCAAAAGGTTGTTCAATGCCCGACACTATACCAAAGCCCCATCCAGCCTTGTGCCACCCGGGAGGGGTTCCAAGGGGCTGAGATGGCTGACATTTTGGTGAGCGGAAGTGGACTGCAAAAAATAGCCAGTGGTAAACGAAAATAGAGTTGTTTTGGGGCTGTTTTGCTCGGTTCGGTGAGCGGACGCTTTATAGCGCTGCAACTTGTTCAAACTTACATTTTTATAAGCAAAATGACTCAAAACCAAGGTAAAACATGCTGCCAAGCTGCTATACATGTAGATGAGAGTGACGAATGGTTCGTTGAATGGAGTTGTTGCCGGTGCGTGATGATCGTTCGTGATATTCTCTCCCACTTAAACTGTCGACGCCCTCATCAACGCTTGTTGGTAGTTGTTGATGATTGCTTCTTCATGTCGTAGGGCATCTTCAGGCTCCCAACTGACTTCAGTTCGGGGAAGCTTTCGCCACTTCACCAAGTACTCTGTCTGCTCAGCTCCATTGGGTAGCTTTATCTTGTGGTCCGCCAGAATGGTTTCAACTCGCTTCTCATAGGAGGCTATGATGGGGGGTAGCTGAGTTGGAACACTTTGGGAAGTATCTTACGGATTCGACTGGTCGGCTTTTAGGTTGCTGGCATGAAGAATGTTATGAATTTTGAACCACGCCGGCTACTAAAACTTGTAGGAGACGTTGCCTACCCTGTTGATAATTGGGAAGGGCCCTTCATACTTGTGCACCAATCCTTTATGGACTTTGTTCCTAAAGAATTAGAGTGATATTGGTTGGAGCTTTACAAACACCAAATCGCCAACCTTGAACTCTTGCGGTCGCCTTCCCAAGTCTGCCTACTTCTTCATCATTTTTGTCACCTACTCCAAGTAAGCCCGTGCAATATCTACATTTTGGTGCCACTCCTTTGCGAAGTGGAAGGCTGACGGACTACTCCCAGTATACCCAATTGCCATGGTGTGAGGAGTTGATAGTTGTTGTCCTATAATGATATCGAAGGGGCTCTTGTTGAATGCAGAGCTCCACTGCAAGTTGTAGGAGAATTGGGCAATGTCGAACAGCTTCACCCAATCTCTATTGAATCTCGTATTTTGATGATGAAACCAATTGATAATTATGTTTATGTTTTAATCTGCGTTTTGAGTGACGCAGGATGCTTCGATCAGGATGAGACAATTAAAGCAGGAAAAATCATGTTGTGCTGGAGAAACATGTCAGAAGATTGGACGTCGGGCCGATGGATTAGTCGACGTATCGACAGAAGGCTTCGGGCCATGGACATGGGCATCGGGCCAAGAAGAGTGGGTATTGCGCCAAGGATATCGGAGTTGCGGAGTCAACTGACCGATTGAGCAATAGGCCGCAGGAAAGGATGATGCGACGAAGAATCGGACAAAGCGTCGAGGGACCAATGACATGCCGGACAACTTATTTAATTGCTTAGGATTAATTGTCTCGATCGAAGTTTTGTTTTAATTGTGTAAGATTAACTATGATAACGATGAAGACATAAAGCGAAATAAAGTGTCGGAGTCAAGCGCGAAGGATTCATTGCGAGTTCGAGAGTTCGACGGAAGTCCGAAGGTTCATCTGGAATGCTACTAGAACTAGCCGAGAATGAGTTGGGAGCTTGCCGAAGGGTTTTTCGGAAGCTCGCCGGAAGGTTCATTGGAAGTTCGCGGAGCTCGCCGAGAAAGATCGGAGCTTGCCGAAGAAGCTCGTTGGAACTCGCTAAGATCAAATAGTGAAGTCTAGGAGCTTGCCGGGAGTCCGCAGAATGGTTTCCGAAAGTTCATCGGAAGACCGCCGGAAGTTTGCCAGAAGCTCGCCAGAAGAAGTCTTGACTTGCAGACTTTGTAATAGCTTAGAAAATGTCTTTAAATTCATAGTTAGCATGTTAGTTCGGGTTAGGATTAGGTGTTAATCCTATAACCCAAGTAGGGGCCAATTGGGCCCAAGTTCGGACTGGTTTGGGCCAAGTTTGGAGCCCAACCAAGTGAGCTGAAATAGTGTAGGCGGTGGCACCGCCCAAGAGAGTATCTCCCAGTGAAGCTGGGCGGGGCAACCGCCCTAGGCAGGCGGTGCCACCGCCGAGGCTCAGTCTCCGAGCGAGACTGGGCGGTGCAACCGCCTCTGACAGCGCTGCAACCGCCTCTGACAGCGCTGCAACCGCCCCAGTCAGGCGATGGCACCGCCTAAGCTCGGTCTCTGAGCTCTGCCAGGCGGTGCAACCGCCCCTGACAAGCAGTGGCACCGCCCAGAGGCTCAGTCTTCGAGCTCTGCCAGGCGGTGCAACCTCCCCAGTCAGGCGGTGCAACCGCCAAACCCCGGAATTCCGGGAGATGACAGATTTGAGCTCCAAATTCAAACTGGTTTGGAGCCTATAAATACCCCTCCAATCCCTGGGTAAAAGACACAAGCATAGAGAGATTAAAAGAGAGAAAACACTGCTGCAATCTCTAGAATTTCCCTCCTCTAGCTTAAGTGTTAGAATTCTGTTTAAGAGAGGAGAGTGAGTGGTTGTAAAGGTTGTCTCCTAAACCCAATAAAAGGAGAAGAGGGGTGTAAGAAGGAGGTTGATCTTTGACTAGTAAAGGAAGATCATTAGTGGATGCCGCTGGCCTCGACGGAAGAGGAATCGGAGGAGTGGATGTAGGTCACGATTGACCGAACCATTGTAAACTCTCGTCTTCTCTGGTTTGCATTTACTTTGAGCTTATTATCCTTACTGCAAACCTCCTTCATAGCTTACTGCCTTTTGCGCTTTTACGATTACGCTTCCAAGCTCAGTATTTTCTGAATCGTGTTTAGACGTAAATCGCTTTTCTCGTACGAACATCATATTTCAGTTTGCACTTACATTCTGATTTCCATCACAGCTGCAAACTGCCTTAACAGATTTATTTTAACTGCTTCTTGCCTACTCTTAAGTTAAAGAAATTTATGAATCGACTTTTCTACTGAAATTGGCTTTATCGTACGAAGGCAGTTTTAAACGTTGAAAGTTTTCCGCTGCACTAATTCACCCCTCTTAGTGCTCTTGATCCTAACAATTGGTATCAGAGCCCGGTATTTCTCTTTTCGGATTTACACCCGAGAGAAATGACTCTTCATAGCTTTCAAGAGGGTTTTTCGGTTGTTCGTCCACCGTTGTTTAACGGATTGGACTACACTTATTGGAAAACTCGAATTTATGTTTTCTTGATTTCTATGAATTTGGATTTATAGAATATTGTTGAAAACAATTTTCAACTTCCCTCTAAAACGATGAACGAATGGTTGGATTTGGAGAAGAAGTATTTTTCTTTAAACGCAAAGAATATGAATGCCTTATTTTGTGCACTTGACAAAAATGAATTTAATCGCGTTTCGATGTGTGATTCGACTTTTGATATTTGGAGAAATCTTGAGATCACTCATGAAGGCACTAGCCGAGTAAAAGAGTCCAAAATCAACATTCTCATGCATTCTTACGAACTTTTTCGAATGAAGCCTTGTGAAACCATTGTTGACATGTACACCCGTTTCACGGATGTCGTCAATGGTTTAAGAGCTCTTGGCAAATGTTTTTCGGATTTTGAACTCGTAAACAAGATTTTACGTTCTCTTGAAGTGGGATTCAAAAGTAACTACAATACAAGAAGCTAAAAACCTAAACAACTTACCACTTGAAGAACTAATTGATTCATTGATGACATATGAAATGGTGCACAATGCATATGATGAACATGATGAACAAAACAACCTTCCAAAGAACAGGAAGGATTTGGTACCCCGGACAAATGAATACCACTTGAGCGATGACTCAAGTGATGAGGACAATGATGAACTTGAACTTCGAATACTAAATCTTAATACGTTTATTAAACAAAAATCTAAAATAAACAATAAACTTGAATGGAGGAAGAGGCCAAAGAAGAATAACAAAAAGTGAGATAAATCGAGCTCCTCCGAAGACGAGGAGAAAATCAAGAAAGGCGAGGTGGCAAATTACGCCTTAACCGCCTTCAATGAAAAGGTAATCAAAATCCCCCTGATTTATTTTGAAATTACTTAATGCTTTCATGATGTATTTTTTTTTAGTTTAGAATTAATTTTTTTTTAAAATTACATGTTTAAAAATAAAAATACAAAAATTATGATCATGCTAGTAATTTCGAAAATGATAATATTGCATATTTTATGATAAACAAACAAAATGATTTTGATTGAAAATATGAAATCATGATTAAGAAGTAATAATATGTATCATGTTTGATTAACATTGTTGAATGAAATCATGTTTGATTTAAAGTAATGCATAATGATGTAATGAAAATATTAAATGTTTTTGATACAATGAATGACAATTTTATGCATGAGATTTTAAGTCATACATGATGATAAGCATGTGTTATTTTCATGAGTGTATTTAAAAAACATATGGCAAAACCATATCCGAATGCATGAAACTGTTAAATTTCATTTTCGGATTTTCTTGACCATAACAATTAATTTTTTAGAATCTATTGATCTTGATGGTTTTATGATGAAATTCATTTTTCGATCCTAAATGTTGATGCATGTTTTTATAAATGAAAAGGCATGAAATCAAATACTTTTAAAAAAGGAGAAAATATATTATCAATGAAATCATGAATCTACCTATGTTATGAATTTTGTGAACCATAAAAGTGATTTTGATGATTTAAATTTGAAATGAGTTTTATCAAAATCATGATATTAATTTCTTGGAATAACATGAGATTACCTTTGATGATCATTTTGATTCATGGAATTTTTGATTCATGACTTGGTCTTACATTTGTTTATGAGATGGTTAAAATCTTCGTACCTTTGAATTCTTCCCTTCTTCTTTCAATTTTTGAATTTATGCATGTTATATGTTGAAGATTTAAAATCATGTTTTGGTATCATGCATATCTAAGAAATATTGATGTGACAAATTGAATGAGTTGAAAATGAATGATGATTTTTCTCTTGAATATAACTTGTGATATTTTTTTATATAAATCATCATTTTGATTTCTCGACATTCGATACATGAGATTTTATTATAAATCAAAATTTCTCATTAATCGATCTTCTACGATTTTACTTGATATTCTCTTGAGAGGAGATATTCTAAATTAATCATGATTTTTCTTGTGAGTTCTTGGAATTATTACTTGATTTTCTTTTAAAACAAGATCTCTTCTTTGTACTCCTATGATTTTTCTTGATATTTTATTTAAAAAAGATATTTACTATATGAATCATGTCTTTTGGTATTCAAATGATTTTATCCTTCATGACATGATTTCTTTGTATTTATGGCTTGCATAACTTGAAATGTTTTGATATGATGCATACAATGATGAAATATTCATGAAGTTAAAATGATGTATGCAATACTTATGATAATGATGTACATGATGTTTTTATTGCATATGATGTGTATCATGAATGCTATAAATAATGAATGTTTGGTATCATGATCAACATGTTGATAAATGCTTAAAAAATTTAATGTTTGAGTATCATGTATGATATGCCCATTAATGATGATTGATTTATTTTTCGGTATCGTGCATGAAAAATAAGGTTTTTGAAATTGTGTATATTTTAATTTGAATATATAATGATGCACAAATAAAATTGATACTTACCTTTGTCATAATATAAAAATTGATATAAGGGTCTTCCCTTGTTTTTGATAATAACAGAGGGGGAGCAAGAGTTTCTAGCGTGAACATCATGAAAAGAGGCAAACTAGCTAGTTTGCACGATTCAAGATGAAAGAAAAAATTGTACTTCTCAAAAGAGAAGATGCAAATATAACATTTGCCAAATTGTTTGCTTGCCTCATGTAAAACATTATCTCTTGCTAGTTTGGCATTTTGCTAGCTTGCACTTTACAAAGAAAGCAAAAATGACACTTCTCAAAAGAGAAGAAATGCTTATTATCTTGAACATCACAAGCTTGCCTATCTTAAGAAAGAAAAATTGCAAAAGTGCTATCTTGCCTATCTCAAGAAGCAAAACTTGCAACTTGCAGATTGCAATAGGAAGCAAGAATCATGAGCTTACACAAGAAAGCTATCTTGCATTTGCTTTCGAAATTTTTGCTAGCTTATATATTGTGAAACTTGTATATCGTAAAAATTACTAGCTTGTGGTCCAAAGAGAAGCAAAAAGTTGTTATCTCAAAAGAAGCAAATGTGCTATCTTGCCTATCTCAAGAGGCAAAAATGCTAACTTGCACGTCTAGCAAAACTTGACAAATTTGCATATCTCAAGAAGCAAGAGTTGCTTTCTTAAACATCTCAAAATAGCTAGCTTGCATGTTCTAAAATGTTATAATATTGCTAGTTTGCATGATGTAAAACTTGCTATCTTGAACATTATCAAAAGTGCTATCTTGTATGCTGTAAAACTTGCATATCTGAAACTTGATAGCTTAAATATTCTAAGCATGATGTAATACTTGCTAAATTTTCTGGTTTCAAAACTGCATGATGATAAAACTTGATATTATGTTTTTCATGCAATAAGTTGAACAAATATTCCAAACACTTGATTGTGGTACTTCTCCTTTTTGTTGATGACAAAGGGGGAGAAGTATGTTGATGTCATGACATGTTATGCATAAGTTCATGATGATGTGTTGGAAGTATTCATAATGAATATTGCAATGACTTGAATTCTGTTTGAATTCAAGGTTCTATCAATATGACATATTCATAGGGGGAGTTTGTTTAAACTCCGGGAGTTAAGTTTAACTCCGTCATCAATTAGTCATCATCATCAAAAAGGGGAAGATTGTTGAATCTCGTATTTTGATGATGAAACCAATTGATAATTGTGTTTATGTTTTAATCTGCGTTTTGAGTGACGCAGGATGCTTCGATCAAGATGAGACAATTAAAGCAGGAAAAATCATGTTGTGCCGGAGAAACATGTCAGAAGATTGGACGTCGGGCCGATGGATCAGTCGACGTATCGACAGAAGGCTTCGGGTCATGGACTTGGGCATCGAGCCAAGAAGAGTGGGTATTGCGCCAAGGATATCAGAGTTGCGGAGTCAATTGGCAATTGGGCAATAGGCAGCAGGAAAGGATGATACGCCGAAGAATCGGACGAAGCGTCGAGGGACCAATGACATGCCGAACAACTTATTTAATTGCTTAGGATTAATTGTCTCGATCGAAGTTTTGTTTTAATTGTGCAGGATTAACTATGATAACGATGAAGACATAAAGCAAAATAAAGTGTCAGAGTTAAGCGCAAAGGATTCGTTGCGAGTTTGAGAGTTCGACGGAAGTCCGAAGGTTCGTCGGGAACGCTACCGGAACTAGCCGAGAATGAGTTGGGAGCTTTCCGAAGGGTTTTTCGGAAGCTCGCCGGAAGGTTCATTAGAAGTTCGCGGAGCTCACCGAGAAAGATCGGAGCATGCCGAAGAAGCTCGTTGGAACTTGCTAAGATCAAATCGTGAAGTTTAGGAGCTTGCCGGGAGTTCGTAGAATGGTTTCCGAGAGTTCATCGGAAGACCGCCGGAAGTTTGCCGGAAGCTCGCCAGAAGAAGTCTTGACTTGCGGACTTTGTAATAGCTTAGAAAATGTCTTTAAGTTCATAGTTAGCATGTTAGTTAGGGTTAGGATTAGGTGTTAATCCTATAACCCAAGTATGGGACAATTGGGCCCAAGTTCGGATTGGTTTGGGCCAAGTTTGGAGCCCAACCAAGTGAGCTGAAATAGTGTAGGCGGTGGCACCGCCCACGAGAGGATCTCCCAGTGAAGCTGGGTGGTGCAATCGCCCCAGGCAAGCGGTGGCACCGCCAGGGCTCAGTCTCCGAGCGAGACTGGGTGGTGCAACCGCCTCTGACAGCGGTGCAACCGCCTGAGCTTGGTCTCCAAGCTCTGGCTGGGCGGTGCAACCGCCCCAGTCAGGCGGTGAACTGCTCAAACCCCGGAATTCCGGGAGATGACAGATTTGAGCTCCAAATTTAAACTGGTTTGGAGCCTATAAATACCCCTCCAATCCCTGGGTAAACGACACAAGCATAGAGAGATTAAAAGAGAGAAAACACTGCTGTAATCTCTAGAATTTCCCTCCTCTAGCTTAAGTGTTAGAATTCTGTTTAAGAGAGGAGAGTGAGTGCTTGTAAGGGTTCTCCTAAACCCAATAAAAGGAGAAGAGGGGTGTAAGAAGGAGGTTGATCTTCGCCTAGTAAAGGAAGATCATTAGTGGATGCCGGTGACCTCGACGGAAGAGGAATCAAAGGCGTAGATGTAGGTCACGATTGACCGAACCACTATAAACTCTCGTCTTCTCTGGTTTGCATTTACTTTAAGCTTATTATCCTTACTGCAAACCTCCTTCATAGCTTACTGCCTTTTGCGCTTTTACGATTGTGCTTCCAAGCTCAGTATTTTCTGAATCGTGTTTAGACGTAAATCGCTTTTCTCGTACGAACATCGTATTTCAGTTTGCGCTTACATTCTGATTTCCATCACAGCTGCAAACTGCCTTAACAGATTTATTTTAACTGCTTCTTGCCTAATCTTAAGTTAAAGAAATTTACGAATCGACTTTTCTACTGAAATCGGCTTTGTCGTACAAACGCAGTTTTAAACGTTGAAAGTTTTCTGTTGCACTAATTCACCCCCCCCCTCTTAGTGCTCTTGATCCTAACAATCTCGTTGGTTGGCAGTCACATAGTGCCAAAGATATTGCTCCAGGAGTGAGTTTATCCATCCAGGGGTGGAGGTTTGTGGAGAAATATAACTTTGATCCCAACAGTTTAAATAGCTCGGTCCAGAATCGTCCCAGGAACCAAGCATCTCAATCACTGATGATATTATGCGGGACTCCCCAATACTTCACCACATCCTTCATCATCAGCATGGCTGCTTCCTCTACTGAATAGTGTAAAGGAGCAGCAATGAAAGTTACATACTTTGAAAATTGATCGACTATCATGAGTATCGATCTGAGTCTCCCTACTAGTGGCAAGCTTGATATGAAGTCTAAGGAAATGCTCTCCCACGGACTATTGGTACGGGCAACGACTTCAAAAGTCCCCCTGGCTTCCGCTGCTCCGTCTTGTCTTGTTGGCAAGTGAGGCACGTTCAAACATATTCCTCCACATCAGTCCCCATCTTCAGCCAATAGTGTCACGCCGCTCAAAAATATCAATAATATTAAAATTTTCATCACAAACCAATCCAGGATCCAAACTAACATCTGAGGATACTGAAAAACATTATATCAAATTCACATCTATAAAACCTGTGCAATTTATAATCATATATCACATCACTCGATAATTCACATTTATGACAACCCAAGCCAACTTAACAAACATGAACAATATTTATAAATCCACAAGCTAAGTAATTTATACAATCATAACTCCAACTATTTATCACAAGTTCATATCATCGTAAACTAGACTTAACATTCCAAAATTCCAAATAAGAGAGATCTTCTAACACTTTTACAAGGTATATCCATTTCGGTTTATCGACAACATTTCATTACATACAAAATATACTTATACAACAATAACATAATAACCAACAAGACTTGCCCATAATTCTGAATAGCTCTCCATAGCTTCAGCCCAATTCAAACATCTCAAAGAGTGACAAACTGACTTGAAAGATTTTATATAACAATGGAGTGAGCTAAAAATAATTCAGCAAGTGATAAAGCATATTCAGAACAAAAAGAACGATTTTAAACAAGTAAGGTAATGCAAGACTGAATACAAGAATTCTCAAGGATACCATCTCATTAGATACAAAATCATATGTGTCATTTCAATCGAAACATATTTAGTTCCAAAACAAATGGAGCATAGAGTAATTGGAGCATATCAATAGCGTAGGAAATGTTCCGGAGCATAAGAACGACATATAGAATATTTCGGAGCATCTCAATAACAAATGAAACATTTTGGAGTATATCAATAACGAATTAAACATTTCGGAGCTTATCAACGGTGTATGAAATGTTTCAGAGCATATCAATGACAAATGGGACATTTCGAAACATATCAATGGCATATGGACCATTTCGGAGCATATCAAAGAACGAATATGAAACAAAAGCTCAAACGTCGAATTTGACGTTGCATTTATATCATTATTATCCAAAGCATGTATAGAGACACATAACCAAAACTCTGGATATCATATCAAACATACAGAAGGTAAAGTGGGACCATAACATAATATGATACATCTATTTCTGAATGACAACCAAACATAATTCTCCCATGTCTGGGAGCTCTCCCACTTCTGGGAGCTCCATCCACCCACGTTTGAGTGAAGTCATAAGGGCCGACAAAGCATCATAGTTTCTATTCATAACTCCCTTCACCATTTCTGGCAAAGGTTCACAATATCCCACAAACACCATAGTACAAAAGGATAGTATGAACAATAAATAGCATATATCAGAAGCACACGCGGAATAACAAAACGTACATGTGCCTTTACGAGTCAATACGATGCAAGCATAATATTTCACAAATGTATTCAAATTTAAAAGGAAATGAAAGCAAGAGCATTTAAGGATTCCAAGCAATCATATATAACTCAATTCAAATAAGAAGGTTAGATGAATTCAATGTCCAAAGGAATGAAATTGGAATAGGCACAAATCGAAAGCAAATGCGGAACAATGGGATATACATGTGCTTATATGAGTCAATACGATATAGCATAAACGTTACACAAAAGTTTTCAAGAATGCAAATAATTTTAAGGACAAAAGCATACAAGAATTCAAAGCTCAATTTAACAAGAAAGCTAAATGAAATCAATTTCCAAAGGAATGAAACCAGAATATGCGAAATCGACCAAAGCTCGATTTCTTACAGAATTCGAGAGGCACATTGAACAAATGATTCAAACTATAAATCGTGCTCCAATATACTAAAGAAAGCTATTGTGAAAGATATTTCATTCTATTTTCAAATAAATTAAGTTTCGTATGAATCGAAGTTTCCAACAAAGAGTTACAATAGATTTAGTAACCCAAGATCAAAGAACAAATCTCAATTTTATAGGATTCACAAGGTCGGTTTCAACAGAAAACTTGGCAGGCATTTGGACTCTAAATCTTTCTATCTATGTATCAAATGAAAGATCTACGAGTCTAGTTTAAAATAAAATAAGTTTGGAATAAATCAAAGTTTCCAACAGGGACTTATAGGTAGTTCAGTAACAAAAGGTCAGAAATTACGATCCTTGTTTTGCAGAATTCGTAGACTCATTTGAAAAAGAAGTTTGGATCGGCAACTTACTCCGAATTATTAAAATAAGCTATTGAAAGAATGATTTATGAGTCTATATTCATATCAAATAAGTTTTGTCCAAATCAGAGGTCAGTGTATAAAGTTATAACCATAACAAGGTAAAAAGGTCAGAATCTCGAAAGTTTCATAGATTCAAATTGTTACATCTAAACAGGAGATATATGAAATGGAAGTTAGAACAATTCAAAGTTTCTCATATTCAAAGCAAATGTAAAGATAAAATTGTAATAAGGAAAGATCAGAACCACTTGCAATACGAAAGATTAGAAAGCTTAAAATAGGAAAGATTCGAACACTTGCAGGAGAAAAGATCGGGACACTTGCAATAAGAAAGATTAGAAAACTTGCAATAGGAAGGATCGAAACACTTATCTTTCGAAGATTTTGATTCGAAGATCTGAAGAAGATGTACGCCCGAATCCTTCTTCTATTTTTCCTCTGTCTCCTTTCCCTGTTTTTGTTTTCTACATCAATTATTTTTCTTCTTGCACAACTGCAGCTCGTGCAGAACATAAGTGCACATTCACCTGCTCTCCCTTACTCTCGTTCCTTCAATTTTTCTTTTTCTTTCTCAAACGCAGCCACCGCTGCTACAGTCGCAACCCTTACCACCGCACTGCCTTCTTCCTCCTCTTTTTTCGCAAACAGCTGCTGCAAACGCAGCCGTCGCCGCCGCAGCCGCAGCCCCTTTTTTTTCCCTTTCCCAAAAGCAGCTGCTGCAGCCACCACCGCTGCCGCAGCTACCGCAGCCACCGCCGCCGCCACATCTGCTACCGCACCTGCAGCGACAGCCACCTTCCCCTCTTCCTCTTCTTCCCTCTCGTTCTTCTCTTCCAGCTGCAGCAGCCACCGCCGCAGCCGCAGCCTCTTCTTCCTCCCCTGCTCTTCTTCTTCCCTTCTCCTCCTCTCCTTCCCTTCTCCTCCCCGGCGCCACACACACCCTCTCCTCTGTTTCCTCCTGCAGGAAACAGTGGTGTCACATCCTCTTCTCCCGCTTCTCCTTCTTCTCTTCCTCTTCTTCTTCTTCTCCTTCTCTTCTTCTCCTCTTCTTTCCTTCTCCTCCCTGCTCTTCTTCTTCTCTTCTTCTCCTCTCCTTCCCTTCTCCTCCCCGGCGCCACACACACCCTCTCCTCTGTTTCCTCCTGCAGGAAACAGAGGTGTCACAACCTCTTCTCCCGCTTCTCCTTCTTCTCTTCCTCTTCTTCTTCTTCACCTTCTCCTTCTCTTGTTCTCCTCTTCTTCCCTTCTCCTCCCTGACGCCCCACACCTCCTCGCTGCAGCCCTTGCCGCAGCCACCCTTCTCTCTTCTTCTTCTTCTCTTCTTCTCCTCTTCTTCCTTTCTCCTCCCCGGCGCCAATCACACCCTCTCCTCTGTTTCCTCCTGCAGGAAACAGAGGTGTCACAACCTCTTCTCCCGCTTCTCCTTCTTCTCTTCCTCTTCTTCTTCTTCTCGTTTTCTTCTTCTCCTCTTCTTCCCTTTTCCTCCCTGACGCCCCACACCTCCTCGCTGCAGCCCTTGCCGCAGCCACCCTCCTCTCTCTTCTTCTTCTTCCTCTTCTCTTCTTCTCCTCTTCTTCCCTTCTCCTCCCCGACGCCCCACACATGTACTCCTCTGTTTCCTCCTAGAGGAAACAGAGGTGCTGCAGCCCTAGCTGCTGCAGCTACCTCTCTCTCCTCTCCCTCGTCTCTCTCTTCTTATTCTTCTTTTCTTCTCTTCTCCCTCTTCTTCCTCCTCTCTTCTTTTCCCTCTTCTTCTTCTTTTCTTCTCTTCTCCCTCTACTTCTCTTCTTCTTCTCCCCACGCCCCACAGCTCGGGAAACAGAGAGCGTGGGAGGCGGTGGGATAAAACCGAAATTTTCGGTTTTATTTTTTTTTTCTTTTTGCAACTTTAACAGTTTAGTCCTTGAAATTTATATATTTAGATATAGATCCTCCGATTTACATATAAATCCTTATTAATAAATTTCAAAAGAGGTATATTACAAGTAGAAGGCCCTCTCCACGAGAGTCATCGTTCGGTGAATACTTGGGTGTCCAGCCCAAAGAGAATCATGATGCTCTCTTAAGAGTTCACGCCTCAAATTTTCCATTCAAGGGATATAAATTCTATTTTCTTTTGTGTACACGAGTCTCTCCTGGATCCAAAATTATCATATCTTGTCTTCTTTGATGAGCTACATCAGGATAACTGCTTGGGGGTCATTATACAGTACATCCCTAATCCTGAAGAGGAAATTGAAGTGCAATTGACTTGCTTGGCCTCTGCCCTCCAATTGTATGACATTCATGTGCTCCACTTTCGAATCAATGCATTGGCCATGACATTTGCCTTTCCAGGCTTGTACTTCATTGTCATATCAAATTCAGCCAGGAAGTCTTGCCATCATGCTTGCTTTGGGGAAAGTTTCTTCTGTGTTTGGAAATAGCTCAAAGCGATGTTGTTTGTCTTTAGTACAAATCGCGATCCGAGAAGGTAGTGTCACCAAACTCGTAGATAGTGGATCACCGTTGTCATCTCCTTCTCATGCATTGGATACCGTAGCTTGGTCTCGTTGAGCTTGCGGCTCTCGTAGGCCACCGATGATCCTCTTGCATAAGTACTCCCCCAATAGCAAAGTCTGAAGTATCTGTATGGACTTCAAAAGGTTCTCCATAGTTTGGCAATTTGAGCATCGGTTCTTCCAAATTAGTAGCTTTAGGATCTTGGAATGCTATTTCACATTTGTCAGACCACTTCTAAGGCTGCTCCTTCTTCAGCAACTTTGTTAGTGGAGTTGCACGCTTCGAGTACCCTACTATGAAGCGTTGATAGTAGTTAACGAAACCAAAGAAAGATTAACTCTAGCACCTTCTTTGGAGTTCATCATTTCGCAACCGCTTGCACTTTTGATTTATCCATCCGAATGGAGCCATCACCAATTCGATGCCCTAAGAATAAGATCTCCGTTTGGGCAAAGTAGCATTTCTCCCTTTTCACGAATAAAGTGTTCTCCCTAAGAACCTTGAAAATTATCCGAAGGTATTGGACATGTTCCTCGAGCGTTTGACTATAGACGATGATATCGTCTAAGTAGACGGCCACAAACTTGTCCAAATACTTCTTGAATAGTTGGTTCATGAGAGTGCAGAATATAGCCGGAGTGTTGGTTAAGCCGAAAGGCATCACCAAGAACTCAAACGCTCCATACTTGGTCACACAAGTAGTCTTCACTTCGTCGCCTTCAGTAATGCGCACCTGCCAATACCCCAACCGAAGGACAAGTTTCGAGAAATACTTGGCTTTGCCTAACTGGTCGAATAAGTCCGCGATGAGCGGGATGGGATACTTATTCTTCACTGTCACTTTATTGAGGGCTCAGTAATCAACACATAGTCGGAGGCTCCCATATTGTTTCTTCTGAAAGAGAACTAGAGCTTCGAATGGTGCTTTAGAGCTGCGGATGAGACCACCGCTTAGTAGTTCACCTAACTACTTTCTGAGTTTTGCCAACTCTGGCGGGGGCATGTGGTAGGGTGGTCTCGTTGGAGGCTTCAATCCTAACTCCAACTCGATGTTGTGATCCATGCCTCTACGTGGTGGAAGAGTCTTCGGCAACTCGGGTGGCATAACGTTAGTAAACTCTTTTAGGACGTTCGCCACCACAATAGGTTCTTGAATGACCTTCTCATCGAGTGGCTCTAGCTTCATAGCAGCCATAAATGTTAATTCACCTTTTCACACCCCTTTCTTCAGTTGCAATGTCGATATATGTTGGGGTTCCTTGGTTCCTCTCCGAGAGACGGGAACCACGCAGGGGTCGTCACCTCCCATTATACATAGGGAGTTTAGGAATGACAGGGGCACCAACTTCGCCGTGTGAATGAACTTCATTCCAAGAATCACTTGGAAGTCATCTAGTGGCACTACCAATATGTTAGTGTTCCCGCTCCATGTTCCGATCTTGATGGGAACTCCCTTCACCAACCCAGAGATTCGTCTGGCCTCCGAGTTCACCGCCTTTATTCAACTTGGGCTCTTCTACAAGATCAATCCAAGTCGCTTTGCTTCTAGATCGGTAATGAAGTGTGGGTAGCACTCGTGTCCACTATTGTACGGGTTGTTTAGCCATTTAGCTTGATGTCTATGTACATCAGCTCACCACTTCCTACTTTTTGTAGCTTTATCTTCGTGTTCTCCCCCACTTGATCCCGCATGACATTCAACAAACGCATTGCCCCCATCCGGGGTCCTTGCGACTCCTCATCATCACTACTGGATTCAGAACTGCTCGAACTAAGAGCAATAGCTTTCCCCTTATCCGTCGATCGGGGTGGATGAAAGTTGTTAAAGCATTGAGTGCCTGTTTTTGTGGGCACTCCCTTACCATGTGCGGCCCTCCACACAAGAAGCATCCTCCAGGTTTTAAGGGCCTTGCCTTTCGGGTTTGGCCCTTTGTGGGAACTCTTCTTCTTTTGTTCGCCCCTGAGCTCCTTCTCTCGAGAATATTTTGGAGGGCGATTGTTTCCCCCTTCCCGGGTCTTCAGAGGAAACAAAGTCGGTGAGTCTTTCTATAGCAGCAATTGCTCCAACCATATCGGTGACATTCCTTCGATTTAGTTCTTGTTAAGCCCATGGCTTTAGACCATCTAGGAAGCTGAACAGCTTGTTCTTCTCGGACATGTCCTGTATGTCCAGCATTAACACAGAAAATTATTTCACGTAGTCTCGGATGGAAGTACTCTGACGGAGTTGTCTCAACTTCCTTCTTGCGATGAACTCAGTGTTCTCCGGTAGGAACTAAGTTCTCAACTTTCACTTCAAGTCCTCCCATGTGTCAACTCGACACCGACCTTATTGGATCTCCTCCCAACGGGTTCGTCACCAAAGTTTTGCATCTCCGTTCAGATATATTGTTGCTAGAGAAACTTTGGTATCTTTAGAATCGGGCCTTGTAGCTCGAAAGTATTTTTCCATGTCGAACAGAAAATTCTCGAGCTCTTTGGCATCTCAAGTTTTGTGAGCATGGAGTTCAATGAGGATTGGGTGCTCTCAAGTTTTGTGGTGGTGCAATGAGGGTATTGCTTCCTCCCGCATTTAGTGCTCTTGTGAGCATGGCCACCTTTGATGTGAGTTCCGCCACAACTTCTTGCAGGTGTTGCACGGAGTCTTTGGTGTCATCTAATAGTCGGTCGACTAGGGCCTCGACCTTGTCAATCCTGGACTCTACTTCCTCTTATGATCTCTCAACCCCAGCAAGCCTTTGTTGGCCATGGTAGAGTTCCTCCACGCTCGCTTCAAGAACATCCAAGCGAGTTTTCGCTGTTGTGAGTCTCTCGTTGTGACTCTTTTTCCTGGTTAGCGCTCTAGATTGCACTTACTCCGCTTGTGGAGAGTAGCCAACTTCTCACTCATCATGTTCGCTGTCGTGCTCCTCTTGAGCAGCTCCAATAGCATGAGAACGAGTGTGCACATATAGCCCACCTACGGCTGCTTGGGGCAAGGGTCTAGCTTGCCCTGTCTTGCTTTATTCACCACGATGCTTTGCCATGGTGAAGTTGCGAAGTTCCTTCGCTGCTCACTCGAAGTGCTTGCCCACTCAGATACCACAATATCACGGCCTTAGTTGGAATTGCCTAAGGCATGAGGCACCCTTGTAGCCAAGACGTAAACTTAGCTTGCGTTGCCTAAGTCGTGAGGCATCCTTGCGGCAAAGATGCGAACTTAGCTTGCCTTGCCTAAGTCGCGCTTCACCCTTGCGATATTGCTCCGCAAAGATCAGCCCACTTGTAACCTCTTGCAGGTCCCGAAGGACCTATAAAAGAGAAAGTTGATTAGTTCGAAAGAACGAGTGACGAAAAAGTCCCAACGTCTTGCGAAAGGGGGAAGCTTTACAAGCAATTCAGCAAGCACCTTGCGTGCACAAGAGAAAAGAGGGAGAGGGGGAAAACAAGGACTTTAAAGGGTTGAACGAACAGCTGCAAGTCCACAAACAGTTGCTCACCGGGTGCCAGGCGCGACAAGTTCCCATTAAGGTAACGTGCGAACTTGCGAAAGGTTGTTCAATGCCTGACACTATACCGAAGCCCCATCCAGCCTTATGCCACCCAGGGGGTTCCAAGGGGCTGAGATGGCTGACATTTTGGTGAGCGAAAGAGGACTACAGAAAACAGCCTGTGGTATACGAAAATGGAGCTATTTTGGGTAGTTTTGGGGTTGTTTTGCTTGGTTCAGTGAGCGGTCGCTTTGTAACGCTGCAACTTGTTTAAACTTACATTTTTACAAGCAAAATGACTCAATACCAAGGTAAAACATACTGTCAAGCTACTGTACTATAGATAAGAGCGATGAACTGTTCGTTGAATGGAGTTGTTGCGGGTGCGCGACAACCGTTGGTGACAAACTGGCCTATAAATGGGTTGGCCCAATTCCATCCCAATTATATGCTAACTATGAAATCTAAGATAATTACTAAGCTAAACAAGTCCATAGGTCTAGGTTTCATCCGGTGAGCTTTCAGTAAACTTTCGATGATCTCTCGGTATTGTTCCAACGGACTCCTAGCAAGCTCTTGGACTTCACGACGATCTTCTTGGCGAGTTCTGATGACCTTCTTTGGCAAGCTCTTGGACTTCTTGGTTAATTCCGACAGAACTTCCGATGAACATTCAGACTTCTGATGAACTCTCGAACTCCCAATGAAATCGCGTCCTTGACTTCGAGACTTCATTTTGCTTTATGCCTTGCTATCATAGTTAATCCTGTACACATAATACCTACTTCGATCCAGACAATTAATACTAAACTAATTAGATGTTGTCCGACATGTCATTGGTTCATCGATGCCTCGTCCGATTGTTCGGCGTATCGTCCTCTCTTGCGACCTATTGCTCAATCGGCTAGTTGACCTCTACAATTCTGATTTTCTTGGTATAATATATGCTCTATTTGGTCTGATGCTTGAACTTATGGCCTGAAGCCTTTTGTCGATACATTGACCGATCCTTCGGCTCGACGCCCAATTTTCTGACATATTTTTCTTTGGCCCAACATGATTCTTCCTGCTTTAATTGTCTCTCCCTGATCGAAGCATCCTGCGTCACTTAAAATGCAGATTAAATCATAAACACTATCAATTGGTTTCATCATCAAAATCCGAGATTCAACAATCTTCCCCTATTTAATGATGACAACTAATTGATGACGAAGTTAACCGTAACTCCCGGAGTTTAAAGAAACTTCCCCTATCAATATGCCATATTGATAGAACTTTTGGATTAAAAAATCCAAGCAACATGTTATCGTAAAACTTATGATAAGACTTCATCATACTTCTCCCCTTTATCATTAACAAAAAGGAGAAGTACAACTATCAAGTTTTTAAAATATACATGTTCAAATCATTACGTAATAAACATAATCTTTAGTTTTATCATCATGCAAGCTAGCAAAAAATTTGAGTTTTGCAAGTTTGTAAATTTTGCTATATGTGCAAGTTTAGTATGTTTTGCTTCTTGAGATAGCACTATTGCTTCTCTTGAGATTGCAAGCTAGCAAGTCTTGGTGATGTTTAAGATTGCAAGTTTTACATCATGTAAGATAGTTGTACTAATGCAAGTTGACCTGACAGCGATAGATTTTGAGTGAACCGCGAGTCAAGAGATTCCATTCAAAGCATGACAAAGATAAATGATCATTCTAGAGTATCATTTCAAAAAATGATAATAGTTGACTTTCACATCATTTTATCAAAAAATCATACTATTGCATGCATCATTCCAAATCATAAATATTTCAAATCATGATGGTATCAAAACATCAAATTACATCCTACCAAGCATGATAATAACTTCTCATTTGTATGCATCAAAATAATATCATGAGTATTTCATGCATTCATATCATCGCATGAAGAATATAAAAAAAAAATTAATTGAGTGATGAGATAAACACTTCATGAACACAAATAGTGAGAATTCAAGATCAAAATTATGATTCTTTTTGGATAACACAAATAGCGAAAAGGAGAATAATATTAAACAAACTGAATTCACAAGAAATCTCATGTTATAAATCCAAGAATTCACAAGAAAAATCATGATTCATTTAGAAAATCTCCTCATAAGAAAATACCAATTAGAATAATAGGAGAACTATTAATGAAAATTCTTGATTCATAAGAAATCTTAATTTATAATTATTAGGGAATCAAGATAATGATTTGGATAAAAATTTATTCAAATTTAAATTATCAAATCATCAAAATCACTTTCATAGTTCAAGGGATTCAAAATAACATAAATAGATTTATCAATCTCTTATTCAAAATTTGATAAGATAGAAAAAAAATTTCAAGAAAAATGCATTCCTCTTTATAGTTATTTCAATTCATAAGATTTATTTCATACAAGCATCATCGTTTAAAAATAAAAAAGTAACTTTCATTAGGGCAAAGATCGAAAAGCCATAAATTACAAGAATCATCATGCATAATTTCAAAATATAAACTCATTAATTTAAATCATCAAGCATGATTAAATCATTAAATTATATAATATAATTTCATTAAACAAAAAGCATTTAATTTTAACATTTTGTTCCTTTATCATAAAACATACAATTTTTATTATCATTTTCAAAATTAGCTAGTAAAAGAAAAGCATGATCCCCTCCTTTTTTTATTTTTTATATTTTATATTTTATATACTAATTTAAAAATAACATATGAAATGCATCAAGTAATTTTAAAATAAACTAAAGGGGTTTCGTTTGAGTATTTTACCTTATTGTTGAGAGTCACCAAAGCGAAGTTTGTCGTTTCGTCTTCATCAGTTTGCTTATCTTTTTCGGAGGTACTCATTTCGTCATAAAGTGCTTTCTTCTTCTTGCGTTCATAGCAAGTAGTTGTGTTCTTTTTAAATTTACTTTTAATTTTTTATTCTTATTTTAAAATTTTTTAATTTTTATTGTGAGAGGTTTAAGTTCATCATCACTTGAGCTTCTACTCGAGTATTCTTCTTTTGTTCTAAGTGCAAAATTCTTCTAGTTCTTTGTGTTGAATCTCAAATTTTAATGATAAAGTCAATTGTCATTTGTTGATCTAATCTATATATTGAGAAAAGTGTGTAGGATTAACTATGATGGTAGTAAGACATGCAACAGGTGTTATGCTAGAGTCAAGATCAAGATCACATTGGGAGTTCGAGAGTTCGTTGGAAGAAACGTTCATCAGAAGTTCTGTAGGAACCAACCGAGAAGTCTAAGAGCTTGCCATAGAAGCTCATCGGAACTCACCAAGAAGATCATCGCGAAGTCCAGGAGCTTGCCGGGAGTCCATCGGAGCATCGCCGAGAGTTCGTCGGATGTTTGTCGGAAGTATGCCAGAAGCTCCCCGAAAGAAGTGATTGATGCACCGGAACATGAATTGCAGTAATCATATCTTAATTGTCATAGTTAGAGTATAAATTAAGTTAGGATTGGGAGGTAATCCCACTAACTTAATTAGGAGCCAATTGGGCCCTTAAAAGACCTAAATTGGGTTGAATGGAACAGCCCATTCGACCCTTGAATTCCTGGCCAGCGGTGGCACCGCCTAGGAGACTCGGTCTCCCAGGAATTCTAGGTGGTGATACCACCCCTGTCGGGCAGTGATACTGCCAGAGCTCGGTCTCCAAGCTCTATCAGGTAGTAGTATCACCCAGACTGAGTGGTAGTACCACCCAATGTCAGATGACAGGCGGTAGTACTACCCAGTAATGGTGGTGGTATCGCCAGGACCCCGGAAATCTAGGATTGGACACTTTTAGGCTCCATATTTGATCTCATTGGGGCCTATAAAAACCTCACCCTTTCCTACGTGAAAAGGAATGAAATCTTGAAGTACTCTTGAGTCTTTAATGTTAGGATCGGAGCGGCACTAAGAGGGGGGGAGTGAATTAGTGCAACGGTAAAGTATGATAAACTTTCGACGATTTAAACACTTTCGGAAACTTCGTACGATAAATGCAACGTTTCGTTTGAAACCGTTTCGATTGTGTTTTAACTTGAAGGGATACGTAAGAAGGAGACAAAGAAGTAGAGCATCAAAGTACAAATGGTTTGCAGTAATATAAATGACAATAAGTAAATGCAAACCAGAGAAGACGATAGTTTATAGTGGTTCGGTCAATCATGACCTACATCCACTCTTCCGATTCCTCTTCCGTCGAGGCCACCGGCATCCACTAATGATCTTCCTTTACTAGGCGAAGATCAACCTCCTTCTTACACCCCTCTTACAAGCTCTTACAAGTGGTTCACCCTTTTACGAAGATTTCAATGAATAGAAAGGAGGTGAACACTCAAGCTATTGAAAACAAGACTTTTCCTAAGGCTTTTCTCAACTTCTAGCTACTCAAAAGGTTGTATCCTCTGTTGAGAAATGAGGGGTATTTATAGGCCTCAAGAGGATTCAAATTTGGGCTCCAAAATTTGAATTCTCTTGGAGTTCCCGATGCTGGCGGTGCCACCGCCTGTCAGTTTCTGACCCTGACAGTGCTGGGCGGTGCCACCGCCTACAGTGTTTTCAGCCCACTAGTTGGGCTTCAATCTTGGCCCAAACTAGTCCAAACTCGGGCCCAATTGGCCCCTACTTGGGTTATAGGATTAATACCTAATCCTAACCCTAATTAACATACTAACTACGAATTTAAAGACATTTTATAAGCTATTACAAAGTCCATAAGTCAAGACTTCTTCCGACGAGCTTCCGACGAACTTTCAGCGGTCTTCCGATAAACTCTCGGAAACCATTCTGCGGACTCCCGGCAAGCTCTTAAACTTCATGATTTGATCTTGGCGAGTTCCAACGAGCTTCTTTGGCAAGCTCCGATCTCTCTCGGTGAGCTCCGCGAACTTCCCACAAACCTTTCGGTGAGCTTCCAAAAAACCCTTCGGCAAGCTCCCTACTCATTCTCGGCTAGTTCCGGCAGCATTCCCGACGAACCTTCGGACTTCCGTCGAACTCTCGAACTTCCAATGAATCCTTCGCGCTTGACTTCGCACTTTGTTTCGCTTTATGTCTTTCTCATTATCATAGTTATTCCTGCACACACAAACTTAAACTTTACTCCGATCTAGACAATTATTACAACGCGAATCGACATTCCGTTGCCCGGCACATCATTGGTTGGCGCTTCGTCCGATTCTTCAGTGCATCGTCCTTTCTTGCGGCTTGTTGCCCAATCGGCGGTTGACCTCCGCAACCCCGATATCCTTGGCGTAATTCCGCTCTCCTTAGCCCGATGCCCGACGTCCAAAGCCTTCTGCCGTCCAATATCCTGACGTGATCTCCTCCGACGTAGCATCAATTCCTCCTGCGTTAATTGTCTAATCCTGATCGAGTATACCTGCATCATTCAAAATGCAGTTTGAATTATAAACACATATTAAGTGGTTTCATCATCAAAATACGAGATTCAACAATCGCCCCCTTTTTGATGATGACAACCACTTGATGACGGAGTTAACCTTAACTCCCGGAGTTTAAACAAACTCCCCCTATCAATATGCCATATTGATAGAACCTTAAATTCAAGTAGAATTCAAGTCATTGCAATATTCATCATGAATACTTGCAACACATCATCATGAACATATGTATAAAACTTATGCATCACATGTTATGTTATCAACATACTTCTCCCCCTTTGTCATCAACAAAAAGAAGAAGTACCACAATTCTTTGTGTTGGTAATATATGTTCAACTCATTGCATGAAAAACAAAATATTAAGTTTTATCATCATGCAGTTTTGAAGCTAGAAAATTTAGCAAGTAATGCATCATGCTTAGGACATTCAAGCTATCAAGTTTTAGATATGCAAGTTTTACAGCATACAAGATAGCACTTTTGGTAATGTTCAAGATAGTAAGTTCTACATCATGCAAGCTAGCAATATTGAGATGTTCAAGAAAGCAACTCTTGCTTCTTGAAATATGCAAATTTGTCAAGTTTTGCTAGATGTGCAAATTAGCATTTTTGCCTCTTAAGATAGGCAAGATAGCACATTTGCTTCTTTTGAGATAGCAACTTTTTGCTTCTCTTTAGACTACAAGCTAGCAATTTTTACGATATGTAAGTTTCACAATATACAAGCTAGCAAAAATTTCGAAAGCAAATGTAAGATAGCTTTCTTGTGTAAGCTCATAATTCTTGCGTCCTATTGCAATGTGCAAGTTGCAAGTTTTGCTTCTTGAGATAGGCAAGATAGCACTTTTACAATTTTTGTTTCTTAAGATAGGCAAGCTTGTGATGTTCAAAATAACAAGCTCTTTCTTCTAGAAGTGTCATTTTTGCTTTCTTTGCAAAGTGTAAGCTAGCAAAATGTTTGAAAAATTGATCAAGTTTTGCAACATACAAGCTAGCAAAAATGCCAAACTAGCAAGAGATAATATTTTACATGAGGCAAGCAAACAATTTGGCAAATGTTACATTTGCATCTTCTCCTTTGAGAAGTGCAATTTTTTGCTTTGATCTTGAATTGTGCAAGCTAGTTAGTTTGCCTCTTTTCATGATGTCCACGCTAGAAATTCTTGCTCCCCCTTTCTCATTGTCAAAAAGAAGGGAAGACCCTTATATCAATTTTCATATTATGACAAAGGTAAGTATCATTCTTATTTATGCATCATTATATATTCAAATTAAAACATACACAATTTCAATAACCTTATTTTTCATGCACGATACCGAAAAATAAATCAATCATCATTAATAAGCATATCATATATGATACTCAAACATTAAAATTTTTAAGCATTTATCAACATGTTGATCATGATACTAAACACTCATCATTTAAAGCATTCATGATACACATCATATGCAATAAATACATCATGTACATCATTATCATAAGTATTGCATACATCGTTTTAACTTTATGAATATTTCATCATTGCATGCATTATACCAAAACATTTCAAGCCATGGAAGCCATAAATACAAAGAAATCATGTCATGAAGGATAAAATCATTTGAATACCAAAAGACATGATTCATATAGTAAATATCTTCTTTAAATAAAATATCAAGAAAAATCATAGGAGTACAAAGAAGAGATCTTGTTTTAAAAGAAAAATCAAGTAATAACTCCAAGAACTCACAAGGAAAAATCATGATTCATTTAGAAAATCTCCTCTCAAGAGAATATCAAGTAAAATCGTAGAAGATCGATTAATGAGAAATTTTGATTTATAATAAAATCTCATGTATCGAATGTCGAGAAATCAAAATGATGATTTATATAAAAAATATCACAAGTTATATTCAAGAGAAAAATCATCATTCATTTTCAACTTATTCAATTTGTCACATCAATATTTCTTTAGATATGCATGATACTAAAACATGGTTTTAAATCTTTAACATATAACATGCATAAATTGAAAGGAGAAGGGAAGAATTAAAACGTACAAAGATTTCAACCATCTCATAAACAAATGTAAGACCAAGTCATGAATCCAAAATTCCATGAATCAAAATGATCATCAAAGGTAATCTCATGTTATTCCAAGAAATCAATATCATGATTTTGATAAAACTCATTTCAAATTTAAATCATCAAAATCATCAAAATATCAACATTACTTTCAAGAGATTCAAAATGGTATACATAGATTTATCATAATAAACATCAAGATCAATAGGATAGAGAAAAATAATTTTTCAAGGAAAAAATATTTTCCTCTTTTTAGTTGTTTCAATTCATATGATTTTATTTCACTTATACCAAATAAAAACATGTATAATGTTTAAAACCGAAAGTGTAAGATTTATTACAACAAAGATTAATAAGGCACTTTCATTATGGTAAAAATCAATAATCCATAAATCACAAGATTCATATGCATAATTTTGAAATTTATTAAGCATGATCATTATGCATGACACTAAAACATGGTTTCAAAATGTTTAATATTTTCATTACATCATTATGCAATGGTTTCATTGAACATAATTTTGAATGATTCTTATAAATAACTAAAACTTCTTTAGTTTTAATTTATGTGATTGACTTTATATTAGCATGCTCAAGTTTTGTTCTTATGTCAAAAACATACATCATATTTGAAAACCAAAGACAATGTTTAAAAAAAATATCATCAAGCCTTCCATATAAAAACCATGTATCATCATTGAAAGTTAATATAGAAATCATCAAAATACACATTCTTGCTTCTCAAGCACATATATATGATTATTTAAATCTAACATTTTATTCTATTAACATAAAACATATAATTTTCAAGAAAAATAATTATTTAAAAGAAAAGAGAAAATACATCATGGAAAACATCAAGTAATTTCAAAATAATTCAAGAGAGTTGAGTTACTTACCTTGTAGTCGAAGCCCGTCAAAGCCCAATTCTCCGTTTCACCTTTGGAAGTTCTTGATTCATCCTTGGTTGCCTTCCTCTTCTTTGGCCTCTCCCTCCGTTCAAGTTCATTGTTTATTTTAGATTTTTGTTTAATAAACTTATTAAGATTTAGTATTCGAAGTTCAAGTTCATCATTGTCCTCATCACTTGAGTCATTGCTCAAGTGGTATTCATTTGTCCGGGGTTCCAAATCCTTCCTGTTCTTTGGAAGGTGATTTTGTTCATCATGTGCATTGTGCACCATTTCATATGTCATCAACAAACCAATTAGTTCTTCAAGTGGAAAAATATTTAAATCTTTTGTTTTCTTGTATTATGGTTATTTTAGAATCCCATCTTTTTTTGAAGGGATCTTAAGATCTTGCTTACGAGATCAAAATTCGAAAAAAGATTTACCAAGAACTCTTAGATTATTGACGACATCCGTGAAACAAGTGTACATGTAAGCCTATAGTCTCGCTTTTAGTTGCATTTGAAAAAAAAGCTCAAAATCATGCAATAAAATGTTAACTTTCGAGTCTTTGACTCTACTAGTTCCCTCGTCGTGATTTCAAGTGTTCACCAAATATCGAAAAGCCGTTTATGCGTAGAAATCGATTGAACTCATTTTTTGTCCAAAGCGCAAAATAAGGCATTCATAGCCTTTGCGTTTAAAGAAAAATATTTCTTCTCCAAATCCGACCATTCATTCATCGGTTTAGAGGGAAGTTGAAAATCATTTTCAATAATATTCCATATATCCAAATTCATAGAAATCAAGAAAACTCTCATTCGAGTTTTCCAATAAGTGTAGTCCAATCCGTTAAACAACGGTGGAAGAACAACCGAAAAGCCCTCTTGAAAGCCATGAAGAGCCATTTCTCTCGGGTGTAAATCCAAAATGAGAAATACCAGGCTCTGATACCAATTGTTAGGATTGGAGCGGCACTAAGAGGGGGGGGGGTGAATTAGTGCAATGGTAAAGTATGATAAACTTTCGACGATTTAAACACTTTCGGAAACTTCGTACGATAAATGCAACATTTCGTTTGAAACCGTTTCGATTGTGTTTTAACTTGAAGGGATACGTAAGAAGGAGACAAAGAAGTAGAGCATCAAAGTGCAAATGGTTTGCAGTAATATAAATGACAATAAGTAAATGCAAACCAGAGAAGACGGTAGTTTATAGTGGTTCGGTCAATCGTGACCTACATCCACTCTTCCGATTCCTCTTCCGTCGAGGCCACCGGCATCCACTAATGATCTTCCTTTACTAGGCGAGGATCAACCTCCTTCTTACACCCCTCTTACAACCTCTTACAAGTGGTTCACCCTTTTACAAAGATTTCAATGAATAGAAAGGAGGTGAACACTCAAGCTATTGAAAACAAGACTTTTCCTAAGGCTTTTCTGAACTTCTAGCTACTCAAAAGGTTGTATCCTCTGCTGAGAAATGAGGGGTATTTATAGGCCTCAAGAGGATTCAAATTTGGGCTCCAAAATTTGAATTCTCTTGGAGTTCCCGATGTTGGCGGTGCCACCGCCTGTCAGTTTCTGACCCTGATAGTGCTGGGCGGTGCCACTGCCCAGCCCAAGCGGTGCTACCGCCCAGCTCTCGGGCACCAGGCGGTGCCACCGCCTACAGTGTTTTCAGCCCACTAGTTGGGCTTCAATCTTGGCCCAAACTAGTCCGAACTCGGGCCCAATTAGCCCCTACTTGGGTTATAGGATTAATACCTAATCCTAACCCTAATTAACATACTAACTATGAATTTAAAGACATTTTATAAGCTATTACAAAGTCCATAAGTCAAGACTTCTTCCGGCGAGCATCCGGCGAACTTTCAGCGGTCTTCCGATAAACTCTCGGAAACCATTCTGCGGACTCCCGGCAAGCTCTTAAACTTCACGATTTGATCTTGGCGAGTTCCAACGAGCTTCTTCGGCAAGCTTCGATCTCTCTCGGTGAGCTCCGCGAACTTCCCACAAACCTTTCGGTGAGCTTCCAAAAAACCCTTCGGCAAGCTCCCTACTCATTCTCGGCTAGTTCCGGCAGCATTCCCGACGAACTTTCGGACTTCCGTCGAACTCTCGAACTTCCAATGAATCCTTCACGCTTGACTCCGCACTTTGTTTCGCTTTATGTCTTTCTCATTATCATAGTTATTCCTGCACACACAAACTTAAACTCTACTCCGATCTAGACAATTATTACAACGAGAATCGACATTCCGTTGCCCGGCACGTCATTGGTTGGCGCTTCATCCGATTCTTCAGTGCATCGTCCTCTCTTGCGGCTTGTTGCCCAATTGGCGGTTGACCTCCGCAACCCCGATATCCTTGGCGCAATTTCGCTCTCCTTAGCCCGATGCTCGACGTCCGAAGCCTTCTGCCGTCCAATATCCTAACGTGATCTCCTCCGACGCAACATCAATTCCTCCTGCGTTAATTGTCTAATCCTGATCGAGTATACCTACATCACTCAAAATGCAGTTTGAATTATAAACACATATCAAGTGGTTTCATCATCAAAATACGAGATTCAACATTTAAGGCCTTAAAGTATTATAAAAGCTAGAGTTCTCCTCCTTCTTTTCTAAGTGTTGAGATCATTCAAGAGAGGAGTGAAACTTGTAAGGGTTGTCTCCTAAGACCGACAAAAGGAGAAAAGCTGTAAAAGGGTGGTTGGCCTTCACCTATTGAAGGAAGGCCTCTAGTGGATGTCGGTGACCTCGTCGGAGGAGGAAGCCGAAAGTGGATGTAGGTCACGTTGTTAGGATCAAGAGCACTAAGAGGGGGGGGGGGTGGATTAGTGTAGTAGAAAACTTTCGACGATTAAAATTGCGTTCGTACGTTAAAATTCGATTCCGACGCAAAAGTTGTTTCATGCAGATAATAACTTTGAAAGCTTAAGGAAATGTATTTGAAGTAAAGTAAGGCAGGAAGTTTGCAGTTAAGATAGATATCAGAATGTAAGCACAAACTGAAATATGATGTTCATACGATAAAATCAATTTCCGATGTAAAACCATTTTCGGAAACTTAACTTGAAAGTGAGTTCATAAAAGAGCAGAAGGGAGTAAGCTATTGAGGAGGTTTATAGTAAAGATAAAATGCTCAAAGTAAATGCAAACCGAGATTTAGAGTGGTTCGGTCAATCTTGATCTATATCCACTTTTGGCTTCCTCCACCAATGAGGTCACTAACGTCCACTAGAGGCCTTCCTTCCATAGGCGAAGGCCAACCACCCTTTTCTAGTTTCACTCCTTTTGACGGGCTTAGGAGACAACCCTTACAAACTTTTCTCTCCTCTCTTGAAAGATCAAAACTTGAAAAAAGAGGGAGGAGAACTTCTAGCCTTTACAACACTTTTGAGCTCTAAAAATCACAGAGTAAGATTGGATTTTTGGTGCCCTTTCATGCAGGAAAGGGAGGGGTATATATAGGCCCCAAACTAGTTTGAATTTAGAGCTCAAAAATATCTTTTCCCAGATTTCCGGGGTTCTAGCGGTACCACCTCCTAACTGGGGTGGTACAACCACTTGGCAGCTCGGAGACTGAGCTTTTGGGCGATGCCACCGCTTGACAGGGGCGGTTGCACTGCCCAGTCTCGCTCGGAGATGGAGCCTTGGCGGTGCCACCACCTGCTTGGGGCGGTTGCATCGCCCAGTCTGGCTCGGAGACTGAGCCCAGGCGGTACCACCTCCTGCTTGGGGCAGTTGCACTGCTCAGCTTTCCTAGGAGACCCTCTCCTGGGCGGTGCCACCGCCGACCCTGGCGGTGCCACCGCCTAGTAGGAATTCTGGTCCGAATGGGTTGATCCATTCGGCCCAATTTGGGTCTGTCAAGGGCCCAATTGCCCCCAGATTAAGTTAATGGGATCACCTCCCATTCCTAACTTAATATACATGCTAACTATGACAATTCTTAAGATATTTACTATAGCTTGCTCCGGTGCGTCAATCGCTTCTTCCGGCGAGCTTCTAGCGAAATTCCGACGAACATCCGACGAACCTCCGGCGATGCTTCGATGGACTTCCGGCAAACTCCTGGACTTACAACGATCCACTTGGCAAGTTCCGATGAGCTTCTTTTGGCAAGCTCCTGGACTTCTCGGATTTGTTCCCACAGAACCTCCGACGACCGTCCGGACTTCCGTCGAGCTCTCGAACTCCCAACGTGATCATAGTTTTTGACTCCGGCTCAACTCCTGCTGCATGTCTTACTTTCATCGTAGTTAATTCTGCACACTTATCTCAACATATGGATTAGATAACAAATGATAATTGACTTCATCATCAAAATCCGAGATACAGCAATCTCTCCCTTTTTGATGATGACAATCAATTGATAACGGAGTTAATCTTAACTCCCCCTATCTATATGCCATACTTGAGATAAGTCATTCTTGAATTCAAGGCCTTTGAAATCAATAGACTTATTGATAAGTTAAGAACTTTTAACCTTATCAATTACTCAGATCATGATTCCTATCATGATGTATCTTACTGAAAATGATGTAAAATGATGTCAAGACTTGACATCCATTCTCAAGTTTTACATTTCAAATATGAATGATTGTAGCAGTTCAACATAAGATATCAACATGTAAAATTATGATGCAAGTTCTTGATATCTTAATATGATGCAAACATGGCATAATGCAAATATGGCAATCATAGTTATCATTGATTCATATATTTTTGATGATACAAGCATGGTATAATCATAGCATCAATTCATATATCTCTCCCCCTTTGTAATCAACAAAAAGGAAAACGATATAAACAATTTTTAAGCCTAAGTGCAGTTTTATTCATGCCATAACTAGTTCATGTTATTTTCCAATCGTGAGTGATAGGATACCAATTATGCAAATATCTCAAGGAAAACATGACATGGAGATAGCTTTTAATACTTCTTCATTTTCATTTGTTATTATCTTTTTGCATGAAGGAGGAATGCTTTTGTGATACCAGCTATTTGTGAGTTTACTTTGAATGAAGTTAAAATCGATGAGAGATTAAATCATATTCTATTTTTACAAGGATCAAGATATATATATATGTGAAACAAATCCTTGCAAGTAAAACCACTATCATCCATATTTCAAAAAGGAATTTACACGTAGGAATCATTTTATCAAATCCATTTCTCAAAAAATATTTTTCACATGATAAGTGTATGAGAGATGTTTTTGCTAGTTGATTCCATATGTCAAAAATCAATGATGAGAATCAAACTCGATATACATATGCTTATTAAGTTTGGAAAAGGATAATGTATCGAGAAAATCCGATTGTTAGGATACCACTAGTTAAGAGAATCCGAAAATGAAATTAACACTTTCATACATTCGGACAAGACTATACTATAGATTTTCAAATACAATCATGAAGACAAAACATGCTCATTGTTATGGAAATTTTTGTATCCAAAAAAATATATTTTCCAACATGTAATTTTAGACATGTAATGGCAATCAAGTGATTTGGTCATTCAAACAATAAAGTTCGAAAAATGATTTTAACAAGTTTATGCATTCGGACACATTAACATTCTCTTCTAATGAAATCAAATTGTTCTTCCTTAGAGGTTTTGTAAAAATATCAGCTAGTTGATGTTTAGTATTATGGCAATACATCAACATCATGGTAATATTATGTCACATTAACATCATGAAAATGACATATCAATTTCATGGCTATATTACTTTCTCAAATCACATTTATCATGGAAACCAAGACACAAGGTTTTCAAAGTAAGCATTATAGAAACATTTAATTTCAATATGAAATCCGACAATGAGTAACGAGATTGAGCAACATAACCCTGCATATTCTCACCAATTAATACATCAAGTAACCATATCAAAGATTAGTAGTCATCAAGGCATTGTGATCAAGGTGAGTAACATAAAGAGTTTACAACTACGTAATTGTTACAACAAGAGGTGATTGTGTCCACATATACAAGCTTATTCAGGAGGTGGAAAATTAAAGTGCCTAAATAAAGAGTCAAATTGTCAATGAATTTGCTGCAGTTCAGATAGGATTTGATCTTATCGATGTTTAAGCCGATCTTGTCTTTGTTCAAATCGGTCTATCCGAATTCCAATGTCTTCGATAGATGATACAGGAGCTTGTTCAAATGGATGTGTTTCCTCAAAGGGACAGATCGGAGGAGATTGAGTGCCCCTAAAGACTGGTGTTTTGGGTTCTGGTTCAGGTTGAGGGGGACCGGTTCTTCTAGGCATTCTAACCTAATTACCGTTTCTATAAAAAAATCTCAATCGGTGAAGTAGATTTTTATTTATTATGCTGAACCTGTCTACTTTCATCACTTCTTCGTCGGGTGGTATTGGAATATCGTAAGCTTTAAGTATTCTAGTGATTATACCACCATATGGAAGCATAATATCTTTCTTAAATAGTTCTATCATGTTTTGTTGGATAAGGTAACCAAAACAAATGTTATGTCCTTTCATAATCCAATACATGGTTCCTAATTCCATTTGACTTTCTTCATCATGATGGTATTGTTTAGGGAGAATGATACTAGTTATGATATGATGAAGTACCTTAGTGTTTAGTGATAGTAGATGTTCACAGCTTTTAGGAACTATCACTATGTTGGGATTACCAAAAATTGTTCCTAAGGCTTCAACATATGTTGTCCCAACTGTTTCATTATCCCACGATCCTCTAAAATAAAGACCTCTATTTTTTACGGGAATGCCTATCATGTCATAAATGAATCCATCCATAATGGAGATATGTTGTCCTAAGAGATAGTAGACATTCTTTCTTCTTCATCTACTTGTAGATTATTGTAAAACAATCTAACAAGTCTTGGATAGATGGGTTCACTAATTTGTAAAATTGGGAGTAGATCTAAGTTTGTAAACCATTGGATTGTCTCTAAGTCTCTTAGTTCATCTAGATCTACATGTTTTCTCTTATTGACACTTCTAAATTCGAAGGAAGAAAAATTTTCAGCATGATATTTTGAATCGAAAAGGGTAAGATCAAAGTCTTCTTCTAATCTCCTCTTCCCTTTGTCCCTAGAGGATCTTCTAGAGCCCATAACTACTACTATTTAAGAAGATAGTAATGAGCAAGAGTAAATGACTCAAAAATAGAATTTAAAGGGTTCTTAGAGAATACCTTAAGTGAGATCCTTAAGAGAAAGAGAGATTGTTGATCTTTTGCTTTGAAATGAGCAGTATTTAGGAGAAATGAAGGTGGAGAAGCTTTGGTGGTGTAAACAGGGGAAGGGAGTAAGTTGGGGTCAGTTCCACCGTCGGCCCTAGCTTGGTTTAAAAGGGGCAAGATTGCAGGTGGTTGCACCGTTGGCTGGGGCGGTGCAACCGCTTGCAACCCGTGACAGCCAGCGGTGCCACCGCCTATAGGCGGCGAGCACTTGTTTGGGGGCTGTATGGACTGATTTGGATGTTTTCAACTTAATGAGAGGTTTCATTTGTGGAGCAATCAACTTTACTTTTGTAATTACGTAAGAGTTTCCATTTCAAGATGAGAAATTTCGTACGTTCAAAATAGATCTTGTGATGCGTAAATTCTACTTTAAATTTCGTACACAATTTTAGACATGTTCATGACTTATTATCCATTTTGGTAAGCTTTTTAAGTTTATGACAAACTTTGCTTGCAAGACGTAAGTTAATGATATAGTTGGATCCGAAGAAGAAATCAATTCGATGAGTTCAGAAATCCGGAGGGTATGTGAAGGGAGAATTATGAGTTTCAAAATATGAGGGATTAAACAGGATTGTATTAGTATCACTATGCAATATTAATTTTCTAATCTTCTTTTTACTATTTAGGCTAGAGAGCTTTACATGTTCTTTTGGATCTCGAGTCATGAATATCGAGTACCCAAAAAGCAAGATATTATCTCTTACTCTTAGCTTTTGATGGTATATGTTTCTACAAGAAGGGGTGATTTTTAGGTACCCATTTACTTTTAGGTGCCTCATAAACCGATCTACATTGTTTATTATGTTGCATAAAGTTTATCATGGTTCCTTTAGGAACCCAAATTAGTTTATTCAGACTAATTTTCTTGAATGGACAATGATACGTTTTATGTCCATGTTTGCAACAAAAGTTGCATTTGCTTTGGTGTTGAACATGTAAGATAGTGCCTTTTTTGAAAGTGGTTGGATTTTGGTGAGGACTTCTCAAAAATCCGATTCCACTTCTTTTGGGAACGTGACCCTTGTTTGCAAGGATCATGTTCAAAGACTTGCTACCAACCTCGAATTTCTTCAAGGTGTCCTTAAGTAGCAAGTTTTCCTTTTGGAGAGTTTCTAGATCATGACATTTTTCACATTGGGCTAAACTATCATGATATTCAGTTTTTAATTTATCAAAATTGCTAACAAGACTATCATGCTTATTTTTCAGCAATTTATATTTTCTATTAATTGTTTTGCATTCATCAAATAAGTCATGGAAGGCATTTAATAATTCATCAAATGATAAATCTGCATCAATTAAATTTGTTACCTCTTCTCCGATGGTCATTAAGGCATAATGAGCAACTTGCTCGGTGTTGGACTCCTCTTCTTCGGACGCGCTCGAGTCATCCCACGTTGCTTTGAGCGCTTTCTTCTTTGATGTTCTCTTCTTGGCTTGGGGACAATCACTTTTGTAGTGTCCCGGCTTTTTACATTCATAACAAATAACTTTGTCCTTTTTGGGTTCAAGTTTATTTTTTGTGTCACTTTCAAACTTGTTTCTTTTAATGAGTTTATTAAATTTCCTTGTTAGAAGTGCCAAGTCATCATCACAGTTCTCATCACTTGAGTTTTCTCTCAAGTGGTCATCTAAAGTTCTAAGTGCCATATCCTTCCTATTCTTTGGAAGGATGTCTTCTTGCTCTTCATGAGCCTTGCAAGTCATTTCATAGGTCATTACTGACCAGATTAGTTCTTCAAGAGGGAAGTTGTTTAAATCTTTAGCCTCTTGAATAGTAGTGACTTTAGGGTCCCAACTCTTAGGAAGAGATATTAGAATCTTATTTACGAGCTCAAAATCCGAAAAACTTTTGCCGAATCCTTTTAGACCATTAACGACATTCGTGAAACTGGTGTATATGTCACCAATAGTCTCGCTCGGTTTCATTCGAAAAAGTTCAAAAGAATGTATCAAAAGATTGATTTTTGACTCTTTCACTCTACTTGCGCCTTCGTGAGTTACTTCGAGTGTATGCCAAATATCAAACGCGGTTTCACAAACCGAAACACGATTGAACTCATTTTTATCAAGCGCACAAAATAAGGCATTCATAGCCTTTGCATTAAGAGCGAAAGTCTTCTTCTCCAATTCATTCCAATCGATCATTGGAAGAGAAGACTTCAAAAATCCATATTCGATAAGATTCCAAAGTTCAAAATCCATTGAAATAAGGAAGATTGTCATTCGATTCTTCCAATAGGTGTAGTCCGTCCTATTGAACATGGGTGGATGTGTAATTAAGTGGCCCTCTTGGTTTTCGGCATATGCCATCTCTCTTGGGTTTTAATCCGTTTGAGATTTAACCTCGCTCTAATACCAATTATTAGGATCAAGAGCACTAAGACGGGGTGAATTAGTGCAACGGAAAACTTTCGACGATTAAAACTACGTTCGTACGTTGAAATCCGATTCCAACGTAAAGGTCGTTTCATGCAGATAATAACTTTGAAAGCTTACGAAAATGTATTTGAAGTAAAGTAAGGCAGGAAGTTTGCAGTTAAGATAGATATCGGAATGTAAGCGCAAACTGAAATATGATGTTCGTACGATAAAACTGATTTCTGACGTAAAACCATTTTCAGAAACTTAATTTGAAAGTGAGTTCATAAAAGAGCAGTAGACAATAAGCTATTGAGAAGGTTTGTAGTAAAGATAAAATGCTCAAAGTAAATGCAAACCGAGATTTAGAGTGGTTCGGTCAATCTTGACCTACATCCACTTTTGGCTTCCTCCACCATCGAGGTCACCGACGTCCACTAGAGGCTTTCCATCAATAGGCGAAGGCCAACCACCCTTTTACAATTTCACTCCTTTTGATAGGCTTAGGAGACAACCCTTACAAACTTTTCTCTCCTCTCTTGAAAAATCAAAACTTGGAAAAAGAGGGAGGAGAACTTCTAGCCTTTACAATACTTTTGAGCTCTAAAAATCACAGAGTAAGATTGGATTTTCGGTGCCCTTTCATGCAGGAAAGGGTGGGGTATATATAGGCCCCAAACTAGTTTGAATTTGGAGCTCAAAAATGTCGTTTCCTGGATTTTCGAGGTCTTGGCGGTACCGCCTCCTGACTAGGGCGGTACAACCGCTTGGCAGCTCGGAGACTGAGCTTCTAGGCGGTGCAACCGCCTGATAGGGGCGGTTGCACCGCCCAATCTCGCTCGGAGACTATGCCTTGGCGGTGCCACCGCCTGCCTGGGGCGGTTGCACCGCCCAGTCTCGCTCGGAGACTAAGCCCTGGCGGTGCCACTACTTGTTAGGGGCAGTTGCACCGCCCTGTCTTGCTCGAAGACTGACCCCAAGCGGTGCCACCGCCTGCCTGGGGTGGTTGCACCACCCAGCTTTCCTGGGAGACCCTCTCCTGGGCGGTGCCACCGCCGACCTTGGCGGTGCCACCGCCTAGTAGGAATTCTGGTCCAAATGGGTTGATCCATTCGGCCCAATTTGGGTTTGTCAAGGTCCCAATTGCCCCCAGATTAAGTTAATGGGATCACCTCTCATTCTTAACTTAATCTACATACTAATTACGACAATTTTTAAGACATTTGCTACAGCTTGCTCCGGTGCGTCAATTGCTTCTTCCGGCGAGCTTCCGACGAACTTCCGGCGAACTTCCGACGAACCTCTGGCAATGCTCCGACGGACTTCCGGCAAACTCCTTGACTTGCGACGATCTACTTGGCAAGTTCCGATGAGCTTCTTTTGACAAGCTCCTAGACTTCTTGGATTTGTTCCCGTAGAAACTCCGACGACCGTCCGGACTTCCGTCGAGCTCTCAAACTCCCAACGTGATCATAGTCTTTGACTCCGGCTCAACTCCTGCTACATGTCTTACTTTTATCGTAGTTAATCCTACACACTTATCTCAACATATGGATTAGATAACAAATGACAATTGACTTCATCATCAAAATCTGAGATACAACAATCACGTTTGACTGAACCACTCTAAAACTCGGTTTGTATTTACTTTGGACAACTTTCTTTTATAGCAAACTGCCTCTCCTCCTTATTGTGTTTTAACTATGCATACATACACTTTGATGTAAACATCTTCTAGATCGGCTTTAATTGTATGAAGACTTTACGAAACCGACGTTGTTCATTTGTGTAACTTACATTGCTGCAAATCACCTTAGTCTTCTCTTGCATTTTCACTTAAGGTTTCAAGTTCAAATTTCTTCCGAAACGTATTGAGTTGAAATCATTCTCATTGAATCAGATTTAATTGAATTAAGGTTTTTGAAATAGTGAAAATTTTCCGCTGCACTAATTCACCCCTCCTCTTAGTGCGCTCTGGATCCTAACACTTTGGAAGGTTATTCTCAAGTTCATCATGTGCCACATTAGTAATTTCGTAGGTCATCAAAGACCCGATAAGTTCTTCGATCAAAATAATATTCAGATCTTTGGCCCCTTGAATGACCATTACTTTAGGATCCCAAGTTTTAGAAAGAGATTGTAAAATTTTGTTCACAAGTTCAAGGTTCGAAAAGTATTTGCTAAGAGCTTTTAAACCATTGACGACATCCGTAAAACGGGTGTATATGTCTCCAATGGTTTCGCTTGGTTTTATATAAAATAAATAATTCGAAGTAATGCATTAAAAGATTAATCTTCAAAACTTTTACTCTACTAGTGCCTTCATGTGTGGTTACAAGAATGTGCCAAATATCAACGACCGTTTCATAAGTAGAAACCTGATTGAATTCATTTTTGTCTAAGGCACAAACAAAGCATTCATAGCTTTTGATAATATTTCATTGGAAGAGAAGACTTTTGAAATCCATTTTTGATAATATTCCATTTAACGAAACAAGAAAACTCTCATTTGAGTTTTCCAATATGTGTTGTCCGGCCCATTGAATATGGGAGGACGAATGAGAGAGTGACCTTTTTGAAAGCCGAAAAGAGTCATTTCTCTTTGGGTGTTAAACTAAATGAGAAATAACGAGGCTCGATACCAACTATTAGGAATGAGTCGGCACTAAGAGGGGGGGGGGGGGGGGAATTAGGGGGGGGGAATTAGTGGTGGTAAAATCATCGCTTCAATAAAACTTATGTTCAATTAAAAAACTGATTTCGACGAAAACTATTTCATAAAGATATTAACTTGGAAGCGTAAGGGAGTATGCAGTGGATGTAAAACAACTAAGGTAGTTTGCAGTTAAAGTAAATTGCTTAAAAGAAATACAAACCATATTTTTATAGTAGTTCGGTCGTCGTGACCTACATCCACTCTACCGATTCCTCTTCCGTCGAGGCCACCGGTATCCACTATCGATTTTCCGTCAATGGGTGAAAATCAACCACTCTTACAACTCGATTCTTCTTTTGATAGGTTCAGGAGAGAACCTTTACAACCCCCCTTTACTCTTCTCTCAAACTACACTAACACTTAGAGCTTTGAGAGGAGTTCACACATAATTAAAACAGAGTTTTCTTTCCTTTTTTGCTCTCAGTTGTATGTTGTTTAACCAGGGATGAGAGAGGTATTTATAGGCCTCAAGTTGATACAAACTTGGAGCCTAAAAATGTCTCATCCCTGGTTTTCAGGGTCCTGGCGATACCACAACCTATGCGGGCAGTACCACCACCGGCAACACTAACACTAGGCAGTACCATTGCCTGGAAGACTATGTCTAGGCAGTACCACTGCCCAGATTGGCGGTATCACCACCTGACACTGCCACTAGTTATACCACTAACTAGACTGACAGTACCACCACTTGACATAGTCTCGGAGTCTGTACCACGACGGTGCCACCTGTTGGGTCACTGTTTGGGCCTTTCATTGGGCCCAACATAGTCCATACATGGGCTCAACTATCCCCGAGTGGGTTGGCCCAATTCCAATCTCAATTATGTGTTAACTACGAAATCTAAGATAATTACTAAGTTAAACAAGTCCGTAAGTCTAGGTTTCTTCCAACGAGCTTTCGACGAACTTTCGATGATCTCTCGGCAATGTTCTAGTGGACTCTTAGCAAGCTCCTGGACTTCATGATGATCTTCTTGGTGAGTTCCAACAAGCTTCTTTGGCAAGCTCCTAGACTTCTCGGTTAATTCCGGTAGAACTTCCGATGAACTTCGGGACTTTTGATGAACTCTTGAACTCCCAACGAAATCACGTCCTTGACTCCAAGACTTCATTTTGCTTTATGCCTTACTATCATAGTTAATCCTGCACACATAAAACCTATTTCGATCTAGACAATTGATACTAAGCTAATTAGATGTTGTCCGGCACATCATTGGTTCATCAATGCCTCGTTCGATTGTTTGGCGCATCATCCTCTCTTGCAGCTTATTGCCCAATCGGTCAATTAATCACTGCAACTCCAATTTCCTTGGTGCAATATCTGCTCTTCTTGGCCCAATGCCCAAATTCATGGCCCGAAGCCTTCTATCGATACATCGATCGATCCTTCAGCTCGACGTCAAATCATCTAACATGTTTTTCTTCGGCCCAACATGATTCTTCCTGCTTTAATTGTCTCTCCCTGATTGAAGTGTCCTGTGTCACTCAAAATACAGATTAAATTATAAACATTGTCCATTGGTTTCGTCATCAAAATTCGAGATTCAAGATAACTACCCTTACAACTCGATTCTCCTTTTAACTGGTTTAAGAGAGAACCTTTACACCCCCACTTACTCCTCCTAAAACAGAATTCTTAAACACTTAGGCTAGAGTGTTGGGAACGAGTCGGTACTAGGGGGGTGGGTGAATTAGTGTAGCGGATAAAAATATCAGTTTAGTAAAATCTTTCATACATTGAAAATTGATCTTGAAAGATATTAACTTGGAAGCGTAAGGGAGCATAGTGAAAACAATAAGAAGGCAATTCGCAATTAAAGTAAATTGCTTAAAAGAAATGCAAACTAGATTTTTATAGTGGTTCGGTCATCGTGACCTACATCCACTCCGCCGATTCCTCTTCCATCGAGGCCACCGCCATCCACTAACGATCTTCTTTTAATGGATGAAGATCAACTACCCTTTTACACCCCTCTTCTCCTTTTCACAGGTTTAGGAGTCAACCTTTATAAGCACACACTCCTCCCTAAACAGAATTCTAAACTCAAAATAAGAGGAGGAGATTTCTCAAGTGATTACTACAGCGTTTTCTTACTTTTAAACACTTTATGCTTGTATGTGTTAACCAGGGATGAGAAGGGTATTTATAGGCCTCAAGTAGATTCAAACTTAGAGCCTACAAATGTCTCATCCTATGTCCTTCGTGTTAGGAACAAAGTCGACACTAAGAGAGGTTGGGGGTGGTGGGTGGTGAATTAATGCAGCGATAAAATACGTCGGTTCCGAAAACTATTCATACGATAAAAGCTGAACTCGGAAATGCTTAACTTGAAAGTTTGTTCGTAAATGTTTTGAAGGTAGTAAGCAAGTAAACAGGTTTGCAGTAAAGTAAATTGCTCAAGACGAAATGTAAACCAGATTTTAGAGTGGTTAGGTCGTCGTGACCTACATCCACTTTGCCGATTCCTCTTCCATCAAGGCCACCGGCATCCATTATCGGTCTTCCTTCAATAGGCAAAGATCAATCACCTTTTATACCCTTCTCCTTTTCACAGATTTTGGAGATAACCTTTAAAAGCTCACACACTCCTCCTAAATAGAATTCTAGACTTAGACTAGAGGAGGGGATTTCTCAAGTGATTGCAATAGCGTTTCTTCACTTTTAAACTCTCAGTGCTTGTGTGGTTTAACCAGGGATGAGAGGGGTATTTATAGGCCTCAAGTTGATTCAAACTTGGCGTCTAAAAACATCTCATCCTGGGTTTCCTATGTTCAGGCGGTACCACCGCTAGTGTTAGTCTGACACTGACACTGCACTAGGCGGTACCATCGCCTAGCATTGGGCCACTAGGCGGTACCACTGCCTAGACTAGTAGTACCACTGCCTAGCACATTGCTAGGGGACTAGCGGTACCACCGCCTGACATAGTCTCGATGATTGTGCCATGACGGTGCCACTTCTTGCGTCACTATTTGGGCCTTTCATTGGACCCAGCATAGTCTTTACATGGGACCAACTGACCCATAATTGGGTTGGCCCAATTCTAATTCTAATTACGTGCTAACTACAAAATCTAAGGTATACATAAGCTAAACAAGTCCCTAGGTCTTGATTTCTTCCAACGAGCTTCTATCGATCTTCTAGTGAACTTTCTATGATCTCTCAACAATGTTCTAGCAGACTCCCAGCAATCTCCTAGACTTCATGATGATCTTTTGGTGAGTTTCGACGAGCTTCTTTAGCAAGCTCCGGGACTTCTCGGCAGAACTTTCGACGAACGTCCAGACTTCCGACGAACTCTCGAACTCCTAATGAAATCGTGTCCTTGACTCTGGAACTTCACTTTGCTTTATGCCTTGCTATCATAGTTAATCTTGCACACATAAAAATATACTTCGATCTAGACAATTATTACTAAGCATGAATCATGTTGTTCGGCATGTCATTAGTCCATCGACGCTTCATCCGATTCTTTGGCGCACCATCCTCTCTTGTAGCCTATTTCCTAATTAGCCAGTTAACCTCCACAACTTTGATATCCTTGGTGCAATATTTGCTCTTCTTGGCTCGATGCTCGAATTCATGGCCCGAAGCCTTCTGCTGATACGTCGACCGATCCTTTGGCCCGACGTCCAATCTTTTGACATGTTTTCCTTCGGCCCAACATGATCAAATTATAAACACTTATCAATTGGTTTCATCATCAAAATACGAGATTCAATAATCTCTCCCTTTTTGATGATGACAACCAATTGATGATGAAGTTAACCTTAACTCCCCTTATCAATATGCTATATTGATAGAACCTTGAATTCAAGCTAAATTCAAGTAATTGCAAATTTTATCATGAATATTTGCAACATGTCATCATGCATAACATGATCATACTTCTCCCCCTTTGTCATCAACAAAAAGGAGAAGTGTAACTTTCATTTGTTTCAGATACAAGTTTAATACATTGCATTATAAATCTCCAGTTTTATCATCACGCAAGCTAACAAAAAAATTACAAAATTTTAGAACATGCAAGCTAGCTATTTTTGCTTCCTTTTGCAATGTGCAAGTTGTAAGTTTTGCTTCTTGAGATAGGCAAGATAGCACTTTTGCTTGATATTACAAGATAGCATTTCTTACTTTCGAGATGAGCAAACTAATAAGTTTTGCCTCTCTTTGCAATATGTATGTTTGCAATTTTTGCTTCTCTTTAGATGTGCAAGCAAACAACAAGATTTTTCTTCTTACAATTTGTGAGCTAGCAAATTTTACACACATGAAAGTTGGCAAGATTTTTACATCTTTTGAGATGAGCAATCTTCTTGCTTCTTCTTGAAGTAAACAAGATAGCTAGCAAGTTAGCAAAATTTGCTCCTCTTATGTCATTGTAAAATAGAAGGGATGTGCATGCTAGAAATTCTTTCTCCCCTGTTGTCATCGGCAAAAAGAGGGGAATAACTAAAACAATTGTGCAATTCATCAATTTTCAAATTATGACAAAGGTTAAACAACAAAGATGAAAAATCAAGTCATGAATGTCAAAACAATTTTTCATCATAAACATTTCATCATTGCATGCATCATTATCATAAGTTGAAGTATAGCATGCATAATACCAAATTATCATGTATATTTTGAAAATATAAAATGTATGATTCCAAATCATTACATCAATATTTCAATCATAAAAAATGAAAGATCAAGTCTAAAATTCAAAAGATCAAGATCATAATCCAAAAAATGTATAAGAGGAATTTATTCATTTGGAAGATCTAACATGTCTAAGTTTATCATTCAAGCTAGCAAATTTGGTTCTCTTTAAGATGCTAGCTATTTTCTTTCTGCCCCTTTTTGTCATTGTAAATAAGAAACAAGAAGTAGAGTGGAAGAATACAATTTTTAAATCAATGCTCTACTTATTACATGAGATTTATAACCACAAATACAAAGGAATTTGCATGTCATGTCATGAAAGATAATAATATCAAATCATGAATGCCACAAGACATGATATATTTAATCAAATTTTTTTTATCAATAGCAAAGAGAAACATAGGAGATCAAATGATATAATATCTTGATTCATGCATAAGAAATCTCAAGTTATAAATCTCGAAAAGTCAAGATAAGTCTCATTCAAATTCAACTCATCAAAATCATTTTCCTGGTCCAAGAGATTCATAAAAGTGATATAAATAGATTAGTTAATCTCCTTTTTAGAAAAATCGATAAAGTAGGGAAAAATAAAATTTTCAAGGAGAATCCTTTCCTCTTTTTAGTTGTTTCAATTCATGTGATTTATTTTATTTATGTCAAATAAAAATATGCATCAATGTTTAAAAACTAAAAAAACCAATTTCATTACCATAAAAATCGATAATCCATAAATCTCAAGAATCATCATGCATAATTTCGAAAATTATTAAGCATGATCATTATGCATGACATCATACAATGGTTTCAAAATATTTAATATTTTCATTACATATTTACATCATTATGCATCATTGAAATTGATTTCATCAAACATAAAGCATTTTCCATCAAGATCATTTTGTTTGTTATAGTTATGCATTTTTCTTTTTAGGTGAATCTAACTTTTCATGCTTAGTTTTTTATACAAAAGCCATACATCATCATTAAGCAGAATATCAAACCTCTTAATATTTTCATTAAGATATCAAATATGGTTTCAATCAAAATAAAAAATCATCAAGATACACATTATTTCTTTAAAACATCTGGCATGATTTAAGTCTAACATTTTGTTCCTTTATCATAACACATACAATTTTCATGATCATTACTAGAATGATAAGCATGATTCCTAATTTTTTTTACATTTTTATTAAATTATTTAACACATAATTTTCAAGAAAAATTTATATAATTTTATTAAACTAAATTAAAAACAACTCATGAAAAATATCAAGTAATTTCCAAGTAAACTAAAGAAGTTTCATTTGAGTTGTTTACCTTATTGACGAGAGTCACCAAAGCAAGGTTCGCTGCTTCATTTTCATTGGTTTGTTCCTCTTCTTCAGATGCACTCATTTCATCTCAATTTGTGTTTTTTTTAAGTTTGTTTTTATTTTTTGAATGTTGTTTCATGAACATTTTAAATTTTATTTGGAGTTCAATTTCACCATCACTTGAGCTTATGTTCGAGTGGTCTTCAATTATTCTATGTCCCAAATCCTTCTAGTTCTTTGGAAGGTGGTTCTCAAGTTCTTTATGTGCATTGCACGTCATTTCATATGTGATCAATGAACCAATTAGTTCTTCAATCGAAAAATGGTTCAAGTTCTTTGATTCTTGTATTGTCATTATTTTCGAATCCTAATTTTTAGAAAGCGATCATAAAATCTTGTTAATGAGTTCAAAATCCGAAAAACTTCTACCAAGTGCTTTTAAACCATTGACGACATTCGTAAAATAGGTATACATGTCTCCAATGGTTTCACTTAGTTTCATATGAAATAGTTTAAAATTATGCATTAAAAGGTTGACTTTAGAATCTTTTACTCTACTCATGCCTTCGTGTGTGATTTCGAGAGTGTGCCATATTTCGAAAGCTGTTTCGCACATAGAAACCCGATTAAACTCAGTTTTATCTAAGGCACAAAACAAGGTATTCATAGCCTTTGCATTTAGAGAAAAAGTATTCTTCTCCAAATCATTCCAATGGTTCATTGGAAGAGAAGACCTTGGAAAACCAAATTCAACTATGTGCCATAAATCAAGTTTCAATAAAAGCGAGAAAACTCTCATTCGAGTTTTCCAATAAGTATAGTCCGTCCCATTGAACAAGGGAGGACGAATAAGAGTGTGACCCTCTTGAAAGCTGAAAAGAGCCATTTCTATTTGGGTGTTAAACCAAATATGAAAAACAAGAGTCTGATACCAATTGTTAGGAACAGAGTTGGCACTAAAAATGGGGTGAATTAGTGCAGCGGTAAAATATGTCGGTTCCAAAAACTTTTCGTACGATAAAAGCCGAACTCAGAAATGCTTAACTTGAAAGCGTGTTCATAAATGTATTGAAGGCAATAAGCAAGTAAAATAGTTTGTAGTAAAGTAAATTATTTAAGACGAAATGCAAACCATATTTTAGAGTGGTTCGGTCGTCGTGACTTACATCCACTTCACCGATTCCTCTTCCGTCGAGGCCACCGACATCCACTATCGATCTTCCTTCAATAGGCGAAAACCAATCACCTTTTACACCCTTCTTCTCCTTTTCACAGGTTTAGGAGATAAACTTTACAAGCACACACACACTCCTAAACAGAATTCTAGACTTAGACTAGAGGAGGGGATTTCTCAAGTGATTGCAACAGCGTTTCTTCACTTTTAAACTCTCTGTACTTGTGTGGTTTAACCAGGGATGAGAGGGGTATTTATAGGCCTCATGTTGATTCAAACTTGGAGCCTAAAAATATCTCATCTTAGGTTTTCTAGGTTCGGATGGTACCACCGCCTATGTTAGGCGATACCACCACCAGTGTCAGTCTGACACTAACACTGTCCTGGATGGTACCACCGCTTGGCACTGGGCCACTGGGCCGTACCACTGCACAGACTAGCGGTACCACCGCCTGACATAGTCTCGAAGACTATGCCACGACGGTGCCATTTCTAGGGTCACTGTTTGGGCATTTCATTGGGCCCAACACAGTCCTTACATGGTCCCAATTGGCCCATAATTGGGTTGGCCTAATTTCAATCCCAATTATGTGTTAACTACGAAATCTAAGGCATACTTAAGCTAAACAAGTCCCTATGTCTTGGTTTCTTCCATCGAGCTTCCGGCGAACTTCCGGCAAACTTCCGACGATCTCTCGGTAATGTTCCAACGGACTCCCGGAAAGCTCCTGGACTTCATGATGATCTTCTCAAGGATTTCTGATAAGCTTCTTTGGCAAGCTCCGGGACTTCTCGGTAGAACTTCCGATGAATGTCCAGACTTCCGACAAACTCTTGAACTCCCAATGAAATTGCGTCCTTGACTCCGGGACTTCACTTTGCTTTATGCCTTGCTATCATAGTTAATCCTACACACATAAAAACATACTTTAATATAGACAATTATTACTAAGCATGAATCATGTTGTCCGGCATATCATTGGTCTATCGACGCTTCGTCCGATTCTTCTGCGCATCGTCCTCTCTTGTGCCCTTTTGCCCAATCGGCCAGTTGACCTCTGCAACTCCGATATCCTAGGCACAATATCTGCTTTTCTTGGCCTGATGCCCGAATTCGTGGTCCGAAGCTTTCTACCAATATGTCGACCAATCCTCCGGCCTAACATCCAATCTTCTGACATGTTTTCCTCCAGCCTAACATGATTCTTCCTGCTTTAATTGTCTCATCCTAATCAAAGCATCCCATGTCACTAAAAATGCAAATTAAATCATAAACACTTGTCAGTTGGTTTCACTATCAAAATATAAGATTCAACACTCCAAGCACTCACTATTTGTGCTTTCTGACACTAGGTGGTACCACCGCCTAACACCATGTCATTGGGCGATACCACTACCTGACAGTCTCAGAGACTGAGTCTAGGTGGTGCCACCGCCTAGACCAATGGTACCACTGCCTGAGATAGTCTCGGAGACTTTGTCACGACGGTGCCACCTATTGGGTTATTGTTTGGGCCTTTTATTAGGCCCAACACAATCCATACATGGGCCCAACTAGCCCCTAATTGGGTTGGCCCAATTCCAATCCTAATTATGTGCTAACTATGAATTCTAAGGCATACACTAAGCAAATTCATTCAGATTAGTTTTGGTTTCTTCTAGCGAGTTTCCGACGAACTTCCGATGATCTCTTGATAATGTTCTAGTAGACTCTCGGCAAGCTCTTGGAATTCATGATGATCTTCTTGGCAAGTTCTGATGAGCTTCTTTGGTAAGCTTCTAGACTTTTTAGTCAATTCCGATAGAACATCTGATGAACGTTCGGACTTCTGACGAACTCTCGAACTCCCAACGAAATCTCGTTCTCGACTCTGAGACTTAATTTTGCTTTATGCCTTGATCACTATCATAGTTAATCCTATGTAATTAAAACCAACTTCTATGTAGAAAATTATTATAAAGCTCGAATCATGTTGTCCAGCATGTCATTAGTTCATCGACGCTTCGTTCGATTCTTCGATGCATCATCCTCTCTTGCAGCCTATTGCCCAATCGATTAGTTAACCTCCACAACTCTAATATCCTTGGCACAATTTCTGTTAGGAATGGGGTCAGTACTAAGAGGGGGGGTTGAATTAGTGCAGCGAAAAAACACGTCTTCAAAATCATTTCATTTTGATAAAACCATTTCCGATGAAAACCATTTCGTAAATATCTTAACTTGAAACACGTTCGTAAATGTATTGAAAGTAGTAAGCCATTAAAGAGGTTTGCAGTAAAGATAAATTACTCAAAGTAAAATGTAAACCAGATTTTAGAGTGGTTCGGTCGTCATGACCTACATCCACTTCGCCGATTCCTCTTCCGTCGAGGCCACCGACATCCACTATCGGTCTTCCTTCAATAGACGAAGACCAACCACCTTTTATAACTCGTTTATCCTTTTACCGGGTTTAGGAGATAACCCTTATACCCCCACTCACTCTCTCAAAAGTTGCCTTCTTGAACATCTCAAAATTGCTAGCTTGCATGTTTTAAAATGCTATAAAATTGTTGCTAGCTTGCATAATGATAAAATTAGAAATTATGTTTATTATGCCATGATCTAAATTTGAATATCACAAACACTTGATAGTTGGAACTTCTCCTTTTTGTTGATGACAAAGGGGGAGAAGTAAGATCATGTTATGCATGATGATGTGTTTCAAATATTCATGATGAAATTTGTAATGACTTGAATTCGACTTGAATTCAAGGTTCTATCAATATGGCATTTTGATAGGGGGAGTTTGTTTAAACTTTGGGAGTTAAGGTTAACTCCATCATCATAAAAAAGAGGGAGATTATTGAATCTCGTATTTTGATGATGAAACCAATTAATAAGAGTTTATGTTTTAATCTGTATTTTGAGTGACGCAGGATGCTTCGATCAGGATAAGACAATTAAAGCAGGAAGAATCATGTTAAGCCGGGGGAAAACATGTCAGAAGATTGGACGTCGAGCCAGAGGATCGGTCGACGTATTGACAGGAGGCTTTGGGCCATGGATTTAGGCATCGGGCCAAGAATAGCAGATATTGTGCTAAGGATATCAGAGTTATGGAATCAACTGGTCGATTGGGCAATAGGTCGCAAGAGAGGATGATGCGCCGAAGAATCGGACGAAGCGTCGAGGGACCATTGACATGTCGGACAACATGATTAATGCTTAGTATTAATTGTCTAGATCGAAGTGTGTTTTATATGTGCAGGATTAACTAAGATAGCAAGGCATGAAGCAAAATGAAGTCCTGGAGTCAAGGATGCGATTTCATTGGGAGTTCGAGAGTTCGTCGAAAGTCCGGACGTTCGTCAGAAGTTCTGTGGAGAAGTATTGGAGCTTGCCAGAGAAGCTCGTCGGAACTCACCAAGAAGATCATCGTGAAGTCCAGGAGGTTACCGAGAGTCCATTGGAACATTGCCGAGAGATCGTCGGAAGTTCGCTGGAAGCTCGCCAGAAGCTCACCGGAAGAAACTAGACATACATACTTGTTTAGCATAGAATATATCTTAGGAATCATAGTTAGCACGTAATTGGGTTTGAATTTGGGCCAACCCAATTAGGGGCCAGTTAGGCCTATGTAAGGACTGTATTGGGCCCAATGAGAGGTTCAAACAATATCCCAAGAAGTGACACCATCATGATATAGTCTCCAAGACTCTGTCATGCGGTGGTACTGCCAGTATGGGCGGTGGTATTGCCCAGCATAGCATCCAAGGCGGTGGTACTGCCAGACTGGGCGATGGTACCGCCCAGTGTAGTGTCAGTGTCAGACTGACACTAATAGTGGTACTGCCCAACGCAGGCGGTGGCACTGCCCGTGCCCAGGAAACCTGGGATGAGATGTTTATCATTACATAATTTAAACTTAACATTTCTAAAATCTTGATATGAGAGTTACTTTTTAAATATTTATAAGATACATCAATATAGAGTTATCATTGATATTTCATTACATACAAAAGGAACTTATACAACATCAACCTATCAAGTACAAAAGATTTGCTAGAATAAATATATAGCTATCCTGAAAAAAATATATAGCAATAGAGTCAGCATATATGGCATAGCAATTGACTAAAATATCCTTGGCAAAGATGATAGTTTCAAACAAATAAGGTTTCAAAATACAAGGCAGCGAAATAAGAGTTCAAAGATAGCCACTCGACAAATGTAGAATTACAATGTCGTATTGTTCAAAGTATATTTTGTTCATAACAATGGAGTAAGGGTTAATTAGAGCAAATTATTGATGTAATGAAAGATTTCAAAATATATTAATAGCGGATGAAATGCTTCGGAACATATCAGTTGCATGTGAAGCATTTCAGAGCATATCAATGGCATATGAAGCATTTCGGAGCATATCAAGGATATAGGAAATGTTTCAAAGCATATCAATAACAAATGGAACATTTTGGAACATATTAATGGCAGATGAAATGTTTTGGAACATATCAAAGAATAAATACGAAACATAAGCTCAAATGTCACATTTGACGTTACGCACATTTCATTCTTATCCAAAGCACATATAGAAGTACATAACCAAAGCTTTGGATATCATATAAAGCAGATAAAACGTGATGTGGGATCCCAAACATAATATGGTTCATCCATTTTTAAGTGACCACCAAACATAATCTAGAGTATCGCGGGCTCTAAGCACATACCCTTTACCATTTCTAGCAAAGGTCTAGATAATCCCTTTACTATTTCTAGCAAAAGTCCAAATAATCCCACAAACACTAGAGTATAAAAGGGTATTATGAACAATAAATTGGGACATATCAGAAACACATGTGGAACAATGGAATGCATGTGCCCACACGAAACATTGAGATATAAACATGAAGTTTATATAACAGATTTAGGTATTCAAATATATGTAGAACAAGAGTCTACAGAAATTTTGAAGCAGTAATGTAAAGCTGAACTAAATTAGGGATTTTAATTGAATCAATTTCCAATGAGATGAAATAAGAATAGGCGAAATCAATCAAAGCTCAATTTTGACAGAATTTAAGTGGTATATTTCATGAATTGTTTGGATAACCAATTATGCTCCAAATTGCACAAAATAGGCTCATTCAAAATATTATCAATTTAGTTTTAGATAACTCAAGTTTTGTATGAAAAGGAGTTTCCAACAAAGAGTTATAAATAATTTAGTAACCAATGGTTAGAGAACATTATCTCTGATTTGCAGAATTTGTAGAGTTGAGTAGAATAGATGATTCAATAGGAATTTGTGCTCCAAATCATTCAAATCAGATAGGCACAGAAAGGTTTACGAGTCTAGTTCTAATAAACCATATTTGCATGAGTTTAAGTTACCAATAGAAAGTTATAAGCAGTTTAGAAACAAAAAGTCAGAAATTACAGTTTCTGTTTTACAGAATCTATAGGGTTAATTGAAACAGAAGTCTTAGTAGCATTTAAACTCAAAATCATTCAATCTTAGTATCAAAATAAAGATCTTTGAGACTACTTTCAAATGGATTAGGCTTTAACTAAATCAGAATTTAGTGCGAAAAGTTAGGTCCGAAAAAATATATAGAGGTCAAATTATGAAAAAATTATAAATTCATGGCTTCGTATCAAAACAAAAGAAAGGTTTTGTGCTAAGTTGAAATCTTTCGAATTATGAAGATTTAAAATGAATACAGAGATTAGGATTACTGTGGGATAGAGTTAGAATACTTGCCTTAGAAAAGTTTGATTCCCAAATGTGGGGAAATTGATGCAAAACCTTAAGCTCTTCTTCTTCTTCTTCTTCTTCTTCTTCCCTTATCTTGTCTTCTTAAACCCACGCTGGTTGCAAAAACTTAAGTTTTGTTTTCTTTAATCTTTCATCTAATTATTTGGGTTTGGCTAATACAAGGGTTGCAATGTTAGGACTCTAGCTAGGTGAGTACTAAATGAGAGGGACATTCATTTAAAACCTACCTAAGCCGACCCCTATTAAAGAGGTGAAAAGGTCGGCTAGGGTTAGGAGGTTGTTTCTTAGAGAAGAATTAGGAGTTGTAAAGGAATAGGAGGCTTGAGTAAAAGTCCTATTAGGAGTTGTTTAGAAGTAGGAGTCTTGAGTAGAAGTCCTATTAGGAGTTAGGGTTTAGAAACCCTATAAATAGCCATGTATTCCTCCTCTTTTGATAAGCAATAGATGAATCTTTTCTGCAGCCCTTGAGCAGCAACTTGGAGGGAGGAACCCCTATAGAGTTCCAAGGAGGCCGATCCCCTAAAGAGATTAACCTCAAGTTTAGAATCTGCAAGGGTTCTAACACCTGGTATTAGAGCAGCATTTTTGGCATCTTGCTACCCTTCCACAGCCATCTATCAACCCTCCACAGCCACCCAAAGCAATTCCCACAATTGTTTAAAAGATCGTCGCCAAATTCCACCATCATCTCCACCACCATGGATCATTCTTTGATCTCCCCGTGAATTGCAACAGGTTCTAGTTTTCTACCTTACTGCTACTATAATTTAGTTATCCTTATTTGAAAATCTAAAAAAAATTATTTTTATATTGCTGCATAAACTTTTCATTATAAAGTTTTCATCTATACGACGAAAGATACATTACAGAATTCCAACCGTATAGCACCATCTGTTTGATCTTGCTACTATGTTTTTTCTATCCAAATCTCTACGAAATTTTTATGAAATCTTTGACACTTCATAACAGCAGATTTTCCTTTAGTTTTGTTAAAAATTCTCAATATAAACCATTGATATTTTATGTCTAATCTGCTATACTTGAAAATCTGCACTGTAAAATTTTAGCCGCATAGCATTGTTTGTTTGATCTTGATACTACATTGTTTCTATCCAAATCTCTACGAAATTTTGATGATAGCTTTGATACTTTCTAAAAGTAGATTTTCCTTTGATTTCATTAAAAAACTCTTAATATAAACCACTAATCTTTTACATCCAATATGCTATACTTAAAAATCTGTGCCGCAGAAAATTTCAGCAGCATATTGTTGCCTTAACCCATCTCTTTGCAATCTTTTTTGAATGAAATTTCTTATACGCTTCATAGATCATCTTGGCTTCCATCTTAGGTTGATCTTTTGAGGAATTCATCTCTAAAAATTATTTCTTGTTGCTGCAATTTTTCATCGTAAGCCGTTGAAATTTTTCCTTGAGAATTCTGCTATCGCAGCTTGCACCAATTTCCTTGCTATTATACTACCGAAATTTTCTTGATTAAATTAGAGATCCTTGTTGTCATATAAACTATGATTTTGTTGTCAATTCCCTTCTCAATTCTCTTAAGTTTTTGGTGGAAATATCATCGAGAAACCGCTGTTTCTTCGATGACAATTCTGCTCTTACAAGACAGCACATACTTGCTGCAACTTCCACTGATTTCTATCAAACCTTTGCTGCCATCTACCACAGATCTAAAACTCATCCACAACTCTAAAACTCCACTAAACCACACCCTCAAACTGCACCCAAAATAGCCACAAAACAAGCATAAACCGTAGCCTACATCCACCAATCCACCAACCCTTTCGACCATCACCTTTCTCAACCAATACATGCCTTTAACCCAGCAACAAAAGAGAGATCTTAACATCATAGATTTGGTGGCATATACTATGGCATCTGAGGAGGTAATCAATGCTAAATCCGAAGCCCTCGAGACACAAATAGAGGATAAGATTCGGATGCTCTTTACCGAACTCAGATTGGGCCGACCACTAAGCCCAAAGAAATCACATCAAAGAGAGAGCTTTGCCCAATCGCACCAAGCCCAAAGATATGACTTCCCAGAGAGGGGAAGCTCTATGACTGACCCCAACTATCCATGCATGAGAGTGGACTTCCCTGGATGGGAAGAAGGAGACCCGATTGGTTAGATCTCACGCGCGGAGCGATATTTTCGGTACCACAAAACCACAGATGCATCTATGGTGAAAATTGCAGCTATACATCTTGAAGAGAATGCTATACAGTGGTTTGACTAGTTTGAACATACTTATGGAGTCCTTTCATGATGACAATTCAAAGAAGAACTGCTGATACGCTTCAGACCAACCGATTACGAGAATATTAATGGACAACTAGCCAAGATCCGACAAACCTTCACCTTTCAGGAGTACCAAACCAGGTTTGAAAGGTTATCTAATCAAACTCATGATTAGTCTCAAAAACAACTATTGAAGACCTTCATTGAGGGCTTGAAGCTGGAGATCCGAGGAGAAGTTAAAGCGCGACAACCGTACACGCTTATGACAGCCATCTCTTTCGTACAACCATGAAACTTAGAGGACTAGGGTCACTCCTCAACCAGTAATATTGAAGCCCTTAGACCCCCCCTACTATCGATCAAGTCCCTACACCAAAGAGGTTAACAAGAGAAGAGCTTCGGGAGTGATATGCGAAGGGGTTATGTTGGCATTGTGACGAGCCGTGGAGCCGTGAGCATCGCTGTAGTAAAGGGAGACTTCCTATGATTGAACCAATAGAAGAAGAGGTCATTAAACATCTAGAAGAGAGCTTTGAACATCAAGAAGATGATGCAGAAGAAGAGCCAAAACCGACCAAAGTTACGGTACATGCACTAGCCGGCTACTCAAACCCGCAAACAATGAAAGTTGGAGGCATTCTCAAACAACAACCGATCACTGTTCTCATCGATACGGGCAGTATTAATAACTTTCTAAATAGTAAGGTTACTGTCCAAATGGCCTTACCTATTGAGAATTGTAGGAGGTTTGACGTTAAGGTCGCCGATGGATGGATTTTGAAGTATGATCGTAGGCGCCCGCAAGTGAAACTATTGTTGATCATGAGGCCTTACAAAGAGATAATTACATATTTCTTCCTTCTCCCTCTTGATGATCATGAAGCCATGCTCAGAATTAAATGGTTGATGACATTAGGTGATATTTCTTGGAATTTTATGCAACTAATTATAAAATTTTATAGTAAGGAGAAACAGGTGATACTGAACGAAAAACGTGGGGGCGACGTAACGATGATTTACACACAACAAATGGAGAAGGTTTTGCATAAAGCATGCAGCGGCTTTTTGGCATAACTTAAGAAACAAACTAAGAGAGAGCCAATAGAATTTGAAGATCCAAACCTACTTCCTTTGCTTGCTAAATTTTCAGATATATTTGACGAACTGCACAACCTACCTCTTACCTGTCGGCATGATCATTATATAATGATTCTTTTAGGAAAACCTCCAGCAAATACTTGGCCATATTAGTATCTACATCTCTAGAAGGATGAAATAGAAAGGATTGTAAAAGAGATGCTCGAAATAGGAGTTATTCGGCCAAGTTGCAACCTCTACTCTTCACCGGTGCTACTTGTATGCAAGAAGGATGGAATATGGGAATATGCATTGATTACCGAGCTCTCAATGACATAACCATCAAGGATAAATATCCTATTCTAGTAGTAGATGAATTGCTAGATGAAAGGGAGCACAAATCTTCACAAAGTTGGACCTTCGATCCGGGTATCATCAAATACGAGTGTACGAAGAAGTCATATCGAAAACCGCCTTTCGAACACACAATGGCCACTACGAATTTTTGCTTTCTTCAAGAAAAGGTGGAATATCTTGGGCATATCATATCAGAGGAAGGTGTGATAGTGGATCCCTTCAAAATTGGAGCAATGCAAAACTGGCCTACCCCGAGGAATATAAAATTGCTACATGGCTTTATGGGTTTAACAGGCTACTACCGTAAGTTCGTGAAAAACTATGGAAAGATCAGTGCACCACTCACTTCTTTACTAAAAAATGATACCTTCCAATGGTCGGATAAAGTCTCCGCTGCCTTCGACAAACTTAAGGCAGCCATGATGACGATGCCGGTGCTAGCGCTACCAGATTTCAACCGACCCTTCATCATTGAGGCTGATGCATTTGGAGACAGAATGAGAGACGTTCTCATGCAAGATGGTCGACCACTCACATACATTAGTAAGGCATTATCTCCCCCCTATCAAAACATATTAACATATGATAAGGAGATGCTCGCCATTATGCACGTAGCAACGAGGTGGAGATCGTACTTGATCAGGCGATGCTTTCAAATCAAGATTGCCTATAAAAGCCCAAAATATCTCTTGGAGCAGAAGATATCTTCCCCAGAGCAGCAAAAATGGGTAACAAAGGTTCTTGGATATGATTATGAAATAACTTACAAAAAGGGGAAAGAGAATGTTGTTGCAGATGTGCTTTTACAACTACTTAAGCAAGCTGAATTTTTGGTCATTTCACTTTTGACTAGTGACTTCCTTGAGGATATTAAGGTGGAATGACAAGAAGATTTGGAGACCAATAAGATCATAAAAAAATTGGAGGAAGGAAAGATTAAAATTTTAATATCAACCCCGCAATATGATAGCTGCGTTCTCATTTGCATATCTACATGAGAAACAAATTAGCAAGGAAAGATCAGCAAGGGGTTTGTACTATGATGAAAAGTGGAGTATGGAGCACCGATGTAAACAAGGGCAACTTCTAATGATTAAACCAATTAGAGAGGAACCGAAAGATAAGAATGTGGACTTTGATCATGAAGGTATAAATTCTAATAAAGATGTTGGACCTACTATACATACAATGCATGCATTAGTCGACTACTCTAACCTACAAACTATGAAAGTTAGTGGAACTTTGAAGCATCAACCTGTCACTGTTTTGATTGGTACATGTAGCACTAATAATTTTATAGACAAGAAAGTTGCAGCCTGCATTTTAGTGAGTGACAAGCTATTTGAAAATATTTATATAGCAACGAGGTGAGCATATAGAGCTTAGCAAGAGACTAACATATCCATGACGAAAGAGGATAGTTTCAAACAAAAAAGGTACTAAATACAAGGTAGGGATACAAGAATTCATAGATAGCCACTTACCAAATGCAGATTTACAATGTCATTTCGTTTGAAGAAGGTTTTGTTCATAACAATTGAGTAAAGATTAGTTGCAGCAAATCATTGATGTAGGAGCATTTCGAGGCATATCAATAGCGTATGAAATGTTATGGAGTATATCAATTACATATGAAGTATTTCAGAGCATATTAAGGGTGTATGAAATGTTTCAAAACATATCAATAGCATATGAAACATTTCAGAGCATATCAATGGCTGATGAAACATTTCAAAGCATATCAATGGCGGATGTAACATTTCAGAATATATCAATCGCGTATGAAATGTTTCGGAGTATATCAATAACAAATGAAACATTTTGGAGTATATCGATGACATATGAAGCATTTTGGAGCATATCAATAGTGTATGAAATGTTTTAGAAGCATAAGAAACATTTCGGAACATATCAAAGAACAAATATGAAACAAAAGCTCAAATGTCGCATGTGACATTGCACATATTTCATTCTTATCTGGAGTACATATAGTGTTAGGATCAAGAGCGGCACTAAGAGGCGGGGGAATTAGTGTAGCTGAAAAATGACCTGTTTCAAAAGTCTTCGTTTCGATTAAAACCAATTCCGATGAAAATCATTTCGTAAAGATTTTAACTTGAAAGCATATGAGTGTATAGAGAAAGCAGTAAGAAGGTAAAGTAGCTTGCAAGAAAGGTAAATTGCTCAAGACGAAATGCAAACTAGAATTTAGAATGGTTCGGTCATTGTGACCTACATCCACTTTCGGATTCCTCCTCCGTCGAGGTCACTAGCGTCTACTAATGGTCTTCCTTTACTAGGCAAAGACCAACCACCTTTTATAGTGCTTTCTCCTTTTCACAGGTTTAGGAGATAACCCTTATAAGTCTCACACCTCTCTTGTATGATCTCAACACTTAGAAAGGGAGGAGGAGTAATCTAGCACTTTCACAACACTTTAATACTTCAAAGACTCAATATTATGCCAATCCTTTATGCCCTTTTATACAGAAAAGGGTGTTATATTTATAACCCCCATTGGCTTCAAAATTAGAGCCAAAAAGTGTCATATCCCTATATTTTGAGGTACTGGCGGTACCAGCGCCATTTCTTGGTGGTACTATTGCTTGCTATCTAACATTGAGCGGTACCACCACCCAGTCTAGGCGGTGCCATTGCCCAATCTGGGTGGTGCCATCGCTTGATAGAGCTTGGAGACTGAGCTCTAGCGGTACCACTGCCTAATAGGGGCGATACCATTGCTAGCGGCATTAACTACTATACCACCGCCTAGACCACCTAGGAGACTGGGTCGCCCAAGCGGTGCCACCACCGACCATGATTTCAGGGGCTGAATGGGTTATTCAATCTGTCCAAATTCAGCCCTATTAAGGGCTCAGTTGGTCCCTAAATAAGTTAGCGAGATTACCTCATAATCCTAACTCAATTTATGGACTAAATATAATAATTAAGATAATTCACAAAGCATCTTGTTCTGGTACATTAATTGCTCTTCCGACGAGCTTCCGACAAACTTCCGATGAACTGTCGGTAATGTTCCGACGGACTTCTGGCAAGCTCCTGAACTTTACAACGATCTTCTTGGTGAGTTCCAATGAGCTTCTTTGGCAAGCTCCTAGACTTCTCGGTTAGTTCTGACAGAACTTTCGATGAATGTCCAGACTTCCAACGAACTCTTGAACTCCCAACAAGATCTCGATCTTGACTTTGGCACAATACCTGCTTTGTGTCTTACCACTATCATAGTCAATCCTACACACTTTTCTCAACATAGAGATTAGATCTAACTATTTACAATTGATTTTATTATCAAAATATGAGATTCAATAATCTCCCCTTTTTTTATAATGATAATCAATTGATGACGGAGTTATCTGCTGAATCTCAGATTTTGATGATGAAACCAATTGATAATTGTTTATGTTTTAATCTATATTTTGAATGATGTAGGATGCTTTGATTAGGATGAGACAATTAAAGCAGGAAAAATATGTTGTGCTAGAGGAAAACATGTCAGAAGATTGGATGTTGGGTCGGAGGAACGGTCGATGTATCAACCAAAGGCTTCGGGGCATGGATTCAGGCATTAGGCCAAGAAGAGCGGATATTGTGCCAAGGATATCAGAGTTGCGGAGTCAACTAACCGATTGGGCAATAGGCTGTAAGAGAGGATAATACGCCAAAGAATCAGACGAAGCATCGAGGAACCAATGATATGCTGGATAACTTAATTAATGCTTAGTATTAATTATCTAGATTGAAGAATATTTTACATGTGCAGGATTAACTATGATAGCAAGGCATGAAGCAAAATGAAGTCCCGGAGTCAAGGATGTGACTTTGTTGGGAGTTCGAGAGTTCGTCGGAAGTTCGGACGTTCGTCGGAAGTTCTGGCGGAACCAGTCGAGAAGTCTCGGAGCTTGCTAGAGAAGCTCATTGGAACTCGCCAAGAAGATCATCATGAAGTCTAGGAGCTTGCCAGGAGTCCGTAGTAACATTGCCGAGAGATCGTCGAAAGTTCGTCAGAAGATCACCGGAAGCTCGCTAGAAGAATAGACTTACGAACTTGTTTAGCTCAGATTATGTCTTAGATTTCATAGTTAGCACGTAATTGGGTTTGGATTTGGGCCAACCTAGTTAGAGGCTAGCTAGGCCCATGTAAGGATTGAATTGGGCCCAATAAGAGGCCTAAAGAGTGCCCCAAGAAGTCTCACCGTTGTGGCATAGTCTTCGAGACTATGTCAGGCGATGGTACCGCCAATCTGGGTGGTTGTACTGCTCCTAGGAGGGTGCCAGGCGATGGTACCACCAGTCTAGTGTTAGGATCAGAGTGGCACTAAGAGGGGAATTAGTGCAGCGGATTAAAACTTATAAATTTGAAAATGATTTCGTAAATGTGTAGAGATTTCAATTCGTCAATAACTTGGAGAAAGTAGCTCGAGTAAAGTGAGAAGATGAAAACCGAAAGCTTGCTATTATGTAAATAATGGTTTCAGAAAAGTAAATACTCACACATTAAACGAATAAACCAATTTAAAGTGGTTCGGTCAAAATGACCTACATCTACTTGCGAAGCCTTCTTCAATGAGGCTCCCAACTTCAACTAGCAAATCACTTTGAAGGGAAGGACAAATACCCCTCTTACAACCTTTTACAAGTGGTTCATACTCTTACAAATTTTCAAAGAGAAAGAGGGAGGTGAGCACTCAAGCTATTGAAAACAAAACTTCTAAAGACTTTGCTAAGGCTTTTTCCTCAATCTCTTACTTCTAAAAAGTTGTCTTCTCTACCGCCCGACCTTTCGGGTTCTGGGCGGTGCCACCACCTAGCCCAGCGATGCCACCGCCCGACCTTATGGGTTACTGGTTGGGCTCCTAATTTGGCCCAAACTAGTCTGTATTAGGGCCCAGTTGGCCCCTTAGCAGGTTATAGGATTAACCCTTAATCCTAACCCTAATTATATGTAAACTACGAAATTAAGACATAGTTTGGCAACGTCAAGTTTCCTTCCGGCAAGCTTTTCGGTGAACTTTTGGCGGACTTCCGATACACCATCGAATTTCATCCGGCGGATTCCCAGCAAGCTCCCGGTCTTGTGGTGAGTTCAGCAAGTCTTTGGCAAGTAGTCGAACCTTCTCGGTGATCTCCGCGAACCTCCGACAATCTCTTCGGTGGACTTCCGAAAACTTTGGCAAGTCCCTGATTCCTTCTCGGTTGGTTCCGGCAGCACTTCCGATGAATCTTTGGACATTCAGTAGACTCTCGAACACCCATCGTACTTGACTTCGGTAGACTTGCTTTATGTCTTCAAGCTATCGTAGTTAATCCTGCACAATTAACTCAATAATATGGATTAGATCAATTAACCTATCAATTGATTTCATCATCAAAATCTGAGATTTAATAATCTTACCCTTTTTGATGATGATAATCAATTGATGACGGAGTTAAACATAACTCCTCCTATTTAAATGTCATATAATGAGAAGATAAAAACACTTGAATTCAATCTATTTGAATTCAAGCCTAAACCAATAAGTTCTATCCGTTGAACTTATCATTATTCTCAATAAGCATGAGCAAATACGAAACTTCGTATTTCTCATAATTTCAAGCTATTAAAATTATTTTCAAGTTGAATGATAAAAGATAATTATTATTTCGACAAGAGATATGAACTATCAACATAAATCTCATGACATAAATGTAAGGCATGATTTCATATGATCATGAGATTAAATGACAACCAATCTAAAAATTTTCATATTGCGATGTTCTCAAAAAGTTTTGTGATGCATATAAGATATTTTCATTACACAACATATTAGCTTTTGTAATTCATATATGTCATACTATCGCATTAGCACAAGTCATCAATCTTTTGCTCATTCTTCTCCTCGTTTGTCATCAACAAAAAGGAGATGATACTTTAAGCGTATAATTTGTGATCATAAAATCATTAGAAAAGGAGTTCGGCATAAAGATCGATCATTCAATATTCATAAGATAATACAAAATTCATCTTATAACAACAAGTTTAGCATTCGTCCAAAATTCATATTATTAGAAAGAAAATCAGCATTTATCCAAACTTCATATAATTCAAAAGAAAATCAGCATTCATAAGATTATACAAAATTCATCTTATAAAAATATGTTCAGCATTCATCCAAAATTCATATTATTAGAAAAAAAATCAGCATTTATCCAAACTTCATATCATTCAAAAGAAAATTAGCATTCATAACATTATACAAAATTCATCTTATAACAACAAGTTCAGCATTCGTCCAAGAATCATATTATTAGAAAGAAAATCAGCATTTATCCAAACTTCATATCATTTGAAAGAAAATCAGCATTCATAAGATTATACAAAATTCATCTAAAAAAGAATCAGCATGGCTTTCATACAAAAAGAACAAAGATGGCAAAGCTTTAACTTGGCATTAAGAGTAATTATACAAGGATCGCATGTCAAGGTAACAAAATAAGAAGGCATATCGATTAATCCTTAGGAGGAAATCTATAGTTCTTATACATGACATCTATCTTTTGATTCATTTGTCGTAATTCCCTCAAAATTTCAACTTGCTGAGATTGAATTTGCTCTTGTTGTGATTTGAGTTGCTTTTGTTGTGATTTGATCTGATACAATTCTGCCATAATGAGATCTTCAGAGGATGAAGTAGGAGCAGATTCTGAGGTGCTGCACTAAAGAGACTAGGAGGAGGAGATTCATTTCCCCTAAAAATTAGTGTTTCGGGGTGTTCGACTGGTGGGGGAACTGGATCAGTCCTTCTAGGTTGCCTAACCCAAACACGATTGCTAAAGGTGCACCTAAGTCTTTTGAGCAGGTTTCTATTGATAGTGGTAAATCGATCAACTTGAATTATTTCTTCATCGGGTGAGACACAAATATTATGGGCAAGTATTAATTGAGTGACTAACCCCCCATATGGTAACATTATGTCTTTAGCTATTACGTCCTGCATTTATTGTCGGATTAAATATCCAAAACAATTATATTGGCTGGTCATTATCCAATACATAGTGCTTAGCTCTATTTAACTAATTTTATCATGATGAAATTGTTTGGGAAGTAGTATGCTAGTCATGATGTGATGAAGAAATTTAGAGTTAAAGGGCAATAAGTGCTCGTAACTTTTGGGAATCATGCCTAGGTTTGGATTTACAAAAATAGTTTCTAAGGCTTCGGAGTAGGTTGTTCCTATTGCATTGATATCCCATTTATATCTAAAATAACAGCCCTTTTCTTTTTCGATAATTCTAATTAATTCGTATATAGTGCTATCAAAGATTTTAATTTGTGTTCCTAAGAGGTAGGTAGTTAAGCTATCATTGTCCACATATAAGTTTGAGTAAAATAACCTAACTAACCTAGGATAAATTAGTTAATTGATTTGGAGGATGGTAAGAGATCTAAATCTGCAAACCATCTAATGGGTTCTAGGTTTCCAAGTTCATCTAGATCAACATGTTTGCCCTTATGTATAGTTCTTGTTTTGAAATTAGGAAACATAAGAGCTACTTCATAAGATCTAAAAAGGTTTTGGTTATAGGAATCTCTTTCCACCCTCTTCCCTTTTGTTCTTATTGATCTCTTAGGAGCCATGTCTAAACAAGATGATAAATCAAGGAAAAAACTATGAAGAGTAGGCAAAATAATGAGAGGAAGAAGGAAAGATATCAGATTTTACCTTATGGAGAATTCCTTGGAAGATAGAGAGCTTGATCAAACAAGAATCCCTCTCTTAGGCTTCTAAAGGTTAGAATGAGGGTGAGAGAGGTTTAGAGATTTTTATGGGAGTTCTAGCGAGAGTTCTCACGGGTTGGGGGCACTTCCACCGCCGGCCCTAACTCTTCCACTTATATGTGGATTCTCGGGCGGTGCCACTACCAATCCTAGTGGTGCCACCGCTTGGGTACCGAGCACCTAGGCGGTGTTATCGTCGGTTCTGGCAGTGCCACCGCTGGCATGCCAAAAATTTTCCTTCCCTCCCCCCTTTTTTATTTTCAGGGGTGATTGATTCAAGATAGGATAGGATTTTGGATTGTTCTTTAAGATGTCATTTGGAATCGAAAAAGAAGTCAAATCCACGAAAACCAGAAAGAGGAAAGAAAAAAAAGAACTTCAAAAAATACATACAATCAAGTTTATTCACAAGGACAATTTAACATGTCTAGTTCCCTTCTAATAAAGTCAAATTGGTCTTCATTTAAGACTTTTGTAAAAATATCTGCTAATTGATTTTTTGTGTCAATAAACTCTAGAATGACATTATTGTTAAGGACATGGTCGCGTATGAAATGATGCCTAATGTCGATATGCTTAGTTCTAGAGTGTTGAATTGGATTTTTGGTAAGACAAATGGTACTTGTATTATCACATTTTATGTAAATGTTCTTCAAGTAAATTCCATAGTCTTCCAATGTATTCTTCATCTAAACAACTTGTGCATAGCATGCACTTGCAGCAATGTATTTGGCTTCCATCGTAGATAGTGCAACTGAATTTTGTTTCTTGGAAGTCCAAGAAATAAGTGCATGTCCTAAAAATTGGCATGTTCTAGATGTGCTTTTTCTATCTATCCTGCATCCACCAAAGTCGGCATCTGCATAAGCTATTAAATCGAATTTATCGGATTTCGGATACCACAATCCTAAATTGGGAGTTCCTTTAAGATATCTAAAAATTCTTTTAACACTTTTAAGATGAGATAATTTAGGATTTAATTGAAACCTAGTGAAAAGTCCTACAATAAACATGATAACCGGTCTAGTCACGGTGAGGTAAAATAGACTACCTATCATTCCCCTATACGTTTTTTTATCAAAGTTTTCACCATTTTTATCCATATCTAACTTAGTGGAAGTACTTATAGGAGTGTTTATTGTTGTTGAACCATTCATGTTAAATCGTTTTAATAATTCTAATATATATTTAGATTGATTAAAAAATACACTATCACTAAGTTATTTAATTTGTAATCCTAAAAAGAAGGTTAATTCACCCATTAGGCTCATTTCAAATTCATGACTCATATATTTAGCAAATGATTCACATAGTGATTCATTCGAAGAACCAAAAATAATATCGTCAATATAAATTTGAACAATAAGAAAATTATTTTTAAAATATTTGATAAATAATATAGTATCAACCTTGCATTTTGTAAATTTATTTAAAATAAGAAAGGAACTAAGTCTTTCATACCAAGCTCTAGGAGCTTGTTTTAAGCCATAGAGAGCCTTAGTCGATTTAAATATATAATTAGGAAGAAGAGAATTTTTAAATCCGGGAGGTTATTCAACATACACTTCTTCGGAAATAAAACTATTCAAGAAAGCACTTTTGTCATCTATTTGAAATAGTTTAAAATCATTACTACTAGCATAGGCAAGGAGCATCCTAATGGCTTCTAATCTTGCCATAGGAGCGAAGGTCTCTTCGTAGTCGATACCTTCTTTTTAGTTGAAACCTTTGGCCACTAGTCTAGCCTTGTTTCTAACCACGATACCACATTCATCTTGCTTGTTTCTAAAGACCCATTTAGTATCATTGATTAAATGGTCACTAGGTCTAGGAACAAGCTTCCATACCTCATTCCTCTCAAATTGGTTCAATTCCTTTTGCATTACAATAACCCATGAATCATCTTTCAAGGCTTCGTCAATGCATTTAGGTTCAATTTGAGAAAGGAAGGCGGCGTTAGCACAAAAATTCTTGAAGGAAGAACGAGTTTGAACCCCTTTTGATGTATCGCCTATAATTTGTTCCTTTGGATGAGGATCTACATACTTCCATTCCTTGGGTAAGGAAATTTCGGAAGAAGATACATCGAAGTTGCTATTTTGAGGAGGGGGTTCATTTAAATTCAAATTATCAAAACCAAGATCATCATCAAAATCGTTTTTCTTTAACTCAGAAATTTCATTAAAAACTAAATGAATAGACTCCTTTATAACTAAGGTTCTTTTATTAAAAATATGAAAAGCCTTAGAAATGGAAGAGTAACCAAGAAAGATGCCTTCATCGGATTTAGGATCAAATTTTCTTAAGGCTTCCTTTTCATTTAAAATAAAGCATTTGCAACCAAAAACTTTAAAATAAGAAACATTTAGTTTTATGTTATTCCATAATTCATAGGGAGTTTTTGATAGAGATGATCTTATTAGAATCCTATTCATGACATAGCAAGCTGTATTAACGGCTTCGGCCCAAAAATACTTAGGTAGACTATGTTTATTTAACATGGTTTTTGCCATTTCTTATAAATTTCTATTTTTTTCTTTCAACTATCCCATTTTGTTGAGGATTTCTCAGAGTGGAGAAGTTATGATTATATCCATTAGATTCACAAAAACTTTGGAAGTCACGGTTTTGAAATTCGCCACCGTGATCACTCCGAATTGATAAAATCATGAAGCCTTTTTTGTTTTGAGTAAGTTTACAAAATTTAGAGAAATATTTGAGACAATCAGTTTTGTGAGCCAAGAAATAGGTCCAAGTATATCTACTATAGTCATCGATAATTACGAAGGCATATTTGCTTCCTCCTAAACTCTTTGTGTCATTTGGTCCAAATAAGTCCAAATGGATCAATTGTAATGGTTTAGTGGTGCTAATTTGATTTTTTGGTATGAAACTAGTTTTTATTTGTTTACCTAGTTGACACACATCATATACTTTGTTCTTAACAAACTTTATATTGGGAATCCCTCGTACTAACTCTCTAGATGAGATCTTAGCTATTAGTTTCATACTTGCATGGCCTAATCTCCTATGCCAAAGCCAAGCATCATCATTTAAAGCGGAGAAGCATATTTCATTACTCAGTTCATCAAGGTTGATTGTGTAGACATTATTTTGTTTTAAAGCAATCATTGACATGTTATTGTTTGGTTTTTCAATAATGCACACATTAGATTCAAATCTAATGATGTAACCTATATTGCATAATTGACTAGTACTTAAGAGATTATGTTTTAATCCATCAACTAGCAATACATCATCAATTAAAAATTTTAATTTGTTACTTATGGTTCCCTTGCCATTGATTTTGCCTTTGTTGTTGTCTCCGAAGGTGACATACCCTTCTTCTTTGCTAGTGAGCATAGAGAAATGAGATGGATCTCCGGTTATATGTCTTGAGCATCCACTATCAAGATACCATCTCTTGCTCCTAGCTTATGGGTTTGTCTACAAAAGAGGATGGTTTTTAGGTACCTATTTGATTTTGGGTGCCTCAAAAATTGATCTACCAATTTTGTTATTCATCATTGAACTATTTATAGTTCCTTTAGGAACCTATATCAACTTATATAGACTAATTTTTCTAAATAGACATTTATAAGCAACATATCCAGATTTACAACAAAAGTTATATTTTAAACGAGGTGAAACATGTAATGTGGGTCCTTTAATGAAAGTGGTAGGATTTTGGTGAGATCCTCTCACAAAACCAATTCCACTTCTATTTGCGATGTGACCCTTGTTTGCAAGGATTATATCCAATCCCTTGCTACTGACCTTAAACTTGTTTAATGTCTTTTTAAGTAGCAAATTTTTATTTTTTATTACTTCTAAGTATTCACACTTGGAGCATGAAGGAGTTTGAAAATTATCAAGCTTATTTTGTAGTAAGACATACTCTTTCTTTAATAGATTAAACTTCTTACTAATAGTTCTACATTCATCAAATAATTCATGAAAAGCGATAGCAAGTTCATCAAAAGATAAATCTTCATTAATTAAATCACATACCTCTTCTCCTAAAGCCATTAGCGTGAAGTTACTTGAATCGTCCCAAGTCACTTTTAAATCTTTCTTCTTCTTCGGTTGCTTCTTCTTGGCTTAGGGGCATTCATTTTTGCCTCGGCTTCTTGCATTCGTAGCATATTACTTGGTCCTTTTTATGTTCAAGTTTGTTTTTAGTGTTATTTTTAAATTTGTTCTTTCTTATAAATTTTTAAAATTTTTTAGTTAAAAGTGCAATGTCATCGTTACTGTCCTCATCACTTGATGTTCTTTTCAAGTGGTCTTCTTAAGATGTAAGCGCCATATCCTTCCTGTTCTTTGGAAGGGGGTTCTCGAGCTCTTTATGAGCATGACACGTCATTTCGTAGGTTATTAGAGACCCAATAAGTTATTCAAAAGGAAATGTTTTAAGGTCCTTAGCCTCTTGAATGACCGTAACTTTTGGATCCCAACTCTTTGGAAGAGATCTTAAAATTTTAGTTACTAGTTCAAAGTTAGAAAAACTTTTACCAAGAGCTTTGAGTCTATTGATGACACCCGTAAAATGGGTGAACATGTCTCCGATGGACTCACTTGGTTTCATTCCAAAAAGTTTGTAATAGTGCACAAGAATGTTGATTTTGGATTCTTTCACTCGGCAAGTGCCTTCATGAGTGACATTAAGAGTTCTCCAAATATCAAAAGCCGAATCAGAAATTGAAATGTGATTAAATTCTTTTTTGTCCAATGTACAAAATAAGGCATTCATAGCCTTTGCGTTTAAAGCAAAAACCTTCTTCTCCAATTCATCCCATTTGAGTTTTGAAGAAAAGATTTTTGAAATCCATTTTCGACAATGGTCCAAAGCTCGAAATCTATAGAAATGAGGAAGATCCTCATTCGAGTTTTCCAATATGTGTAATCTGACCCATTAAACATAGGCAGACGTGTAATGGAATGACCCTCATGTATGCTGGAGTAAGCCATCTCTCTTGGGTATTAAACCAAATATGAGAGTAAGCCTAGCTCTAATACCAATTATTAGGATCGTAGCGGCACTAAGAGGAGGGGGGGGTGAATTAGCATAGCAGATTAAAACTTGTAAATTTGAAAACGATTTCGTAAATGCGTAGAGATTTCAATTCGTCAATAACTTGGAGAAAGTAGCTCAAGTAAAGTGAGAAGATGAAAACCGAAAGCTTGCTGCTATGTAAATAATGGTTTCAGAAAAGTAAATACTCACACATTCAAGTAACACACTAATTTAAAGTGGTTTGGTCAAAATGACCTACATCCACTTATGAAGCCTTCTTCAATGAGGCTCCCAACTTTCACTAGCAAATCACTTTAAAGGGGAAGGACAAATACCCCTCTTACAATCTTTTACAAGTGGTCCACACTCTTATAAATTTTCAAAGAGAAAGAGGGAGGTGAATAATCAAGCTATTGAAAACAAAACTTGCTAAAGACTTTTCTAAGGCTTTTTTCTCAATCTCTTGCTTCTCAAAAGTTGTCTTCTCTACTGAGAATTAAGGGGTATTTATAGGCCCCAAGAGGATTCAAATTTGGGCTCCAAATTTGAATTACTTTTGGGTTTCCCACTGTGCCACCGCCTGTCAGTGGCGGTGCCACTGCCTATCAGTGTCACACTAACAGTGTACGGGCGGTGCACCGTCGGAACTCTCAGGTTTTGGGCGATGCCATCTCCCAGTCCGACGGTGCCACCGCCCGACCTTACAGGTCACTGATTGGGCTCCTAATTTGGCCCAAACTAGTCTATATTAGGGCCCAGTTCGCCCCTTACCAGGTTATAGGATTAACCCTTAATCCTAACCCTAGTTACATGTAAACTAAGAAATTAAGACATAGTCCGGCAACGTCGAGTTTCCTTCTGGAGAGCTTTTTGATGAACTTCCAATGGACTTCCGATACACCATCAAATTTCTTCTAGCGGACTCCCAACAGGCTCCTGGTCTTGTGGTGAGTTCAGCAAGTCTTTGGTAAGTAGCCAAACCTTCTCGGTGATCTCCGCGAACCTCCGATGATCTCTTCGATGGACTTCCGAAAACTTCGGCAAGTCCTCGATTCCTTCTCGGTTGGTTCCGGAAGCACTTCCGATGAATCTTCGGACTTTCGGCGGACTCTTGAACACCCATCAAACTTGACTCCGGTAGATTTGCTTTATGTCTTCAAGCTATCATAGTTAATCCTGCACACTTAACTCAATAATATGGATTAGATCAATTAACCAATCAATTGATTTCATCATCAAAATCCGAGATTCAACATCTGGGCAGTAGTACCGTCCAACATTGCCCCCCAAGTAATGGTACCGCCAGACCTAGGCGGTGGTATCACCTAAGATAGTGTTAGTGTCAACTAACACTGGGCGGTGGTACCGCCCAGCGCACGCGGTGGTACCGCTCGTGCTTGGGGAACTTGGGATGGGAAAGTTTTAGGTTCCAAGTTTGAATCAACTTGAAGCCTATAAATACCCCTCTCATCCCTGGTTAAAACACATAAGCACAAAGTATTCAAAATTAAGAAAACGCTACTGCAATCTCTCTAGAAATTCCCTCCTCTAATCTAAGTTTAGAATTCTATAAGAGTAGTATGAGTGCTTGTAAGGGTTGTCTCCTAAACCCGTGAAAAGGAGAAGAGGGGTGTAAAAGGTGGTTGGTCTTCACCTATTGAAGGAAGACCTCTAGTGGATGCTGATGACCTCGTCGAAGGAGGAAGCCGAAAGTGGATGTAGATCACATTGATGGAACCACTCTAAAACTCTGGTTTGCATTTACTTCCTACCATTTATATACTATAAACCTCTTTAATAGCTTACTGCCTTCAATATATTTACGTACACTTTCAAATTAAGTTTCCGAAATTAGTTTTCAACGTAAATGGTTTTATCGTATGAAAGTTTTTAAACCAATGTGATTTCACTACTGCACTAATTCACCCCCCCTCTTAGTGTTGACCCTGATCCTAACAATTGGTATCAGAGCCTCGTTTTCTAATTTGGTTTAACACCCAAATAGAAATGGCTCTTTTCGGCTTTCAACAGGGTCACTCTCTCATTCGTCCTCCTATTTTTAATAGGATGGACTACACTGGAAAACTTGAATGAGAGTTTTCTTGCTTTTGTTGGATTTAAATTTATGGAATGTTGTCGAGAATAGTTTTCGAATGTCTTCTCTTCCAATGAACCATTGGAATGATTTGGAGAAGAAGACGTTTTCTTTAAATGCTAGAGCTATGAATGCTCTATTTTGTGCCTTAGACAAAAATTAGTTTAATTGGATTTTTATGTGCGAAACGACTTTTGACATTTGGTATATTCTTGAAACCACTCACGAAGGCACAAGTAGATTAAAAGATTCGAAAATCAACTTTATAATGTATGATTTTGAACTTTTTCATATGAAATCAAGCGAAATCGTTGTTGATATGTATACCTGTTTTACGGATGTCGTCAATAGTTTAAAAGCACTTGGTAGAAGTTTTTCAGATTTTGAACTTGTAAACAAGATTTTGCATTCTCTTTCTAAAGATTGGGATTCAAAAGTAACTGCGATATAAGAGGCTAAAACCTAAACAACTTACCACTTGAAGAACTAATTGGTTCATTGATGACATATGAAATAGTGCATAATGCACATGATGAACATGATAAACAAAACCACCTTTCAAAAAACAGGAAGGATTTGGGACATAGAACAATTGAAAACCATTCGAGCATATGCTCAAGTGATGGTGAACTTGAACTACTCATGAGATTTAAAAAGTTAATGAAACAAAAATTAAGAACAAAAATAAAAAGAATGCAACTACTTGCTTTGAACGCAAGAAGAAGAACACAAAGTTGGATGAATCGAGCTCCTCCGAAGACGAGGAGAAAGTCAACAAAGGCGAGGAGGCAAACTACGCCTTAACGGCTTTCGGCGACGAGGTAATCAAAATCCCCTTAATCTATTTTGAAATTACATGATGCTTTTCATGATGCATTTTTTTTTGAATAATTATTTGCATTTTTAAAAATGATAATATAAAAATTATGATCATGCTAGTAATTAAAAAAATAATAATAATAATTACATGTTTTATAATAGAATAAAATGTTAGATTTAAATCTAATAATGATCATATGTATGTTTTTTCAAGAATAAATAACGTGTATCTTGATGATTTTCGAATTTGAGTGAAACCATTCTTGATGTCTTAATGAAAATATTAAGAAGTTTGATATCATGCTTAATGATAATGCATGGCTTTTGTATGAAAAACTAAGCATGAAAAGTTGATTCACCTAAAAAGAAAAATGCTTTATGAAATCAATTTCGATGATGCATAATGATGTAATTATGTAATGAAAATATTAAATATTTTAAAACCATGTTTTGATCATGCTTAATAAATTTCGAAATTATGCATGATGATTCTTGAGATCTATGGATTATTAATTTTCACGGTAATAAAAGTAGCTTTTATGGTTATAAGCAAGATGAATGGTTTTTATGATGAAATTTATTTTTTGATCCTAAATGTGATGCATGTTTTTAGTTGGCATAAATAAAATAAGGGGCATGCTTGAATGAAGTAAATCACATGAATTGAAACAACTAAAAAGAGAAAAGTATGTTTCTTGAAAAAAAAAATTCCTCTCTCTATCTTATTCACTTTGATGAATCTATTTGATCATCTTTTTATGAATCTCTTGAAAATGATTTTGATTTGACGATTTGAATTTGAATGAGTTTGTATTCAAATCATGATCTTGATTTCTTGGATTTACTACTTCGAGATTTTTTTTTAATAAAGATCTCTTCTTTGTACACCTACAATTTTTGCTATTTATAAAAAAAAGAGATTTGATAAAATGATTCATGTCTTTCGAAATTCAAGATGTCTTATATTTCATGACATGATTTATGGCTTGTATGTCTTGAAATGATTGAAATATTTTATATTATTTTATTCTTCCTTTATTCTTTCTTGTTTACAATGATAAAAGGGGAAAGAGTTATGATCATGCATGGTACGATGCAATTCGAAAAATTAATACCATAATGATTTGAAATATTTATGATTTGGAATGATGCATATGCTTTTTATTGTGATGATATATGTGATGCATATGATGTGTATCATGAATGCTTTAAATGATGAATGTTTGGCATCATGATCAAAATGTTGATAATATTGAATCTCGAATTTTGATAATGAAATCAATTAATGGGTTAATTGATCTAATACATATTATTAAAGTTGAGTGTGCAGGATTAACTACGACAACCGAAAAACATAAAGCAAGGTTACCAGAGTCAAGTTCGATAGACGTTTGAGAGTCCGAAGATTCGTCGGTGATACTATCGGAACCAACCAAGAAAGATCGGAGACTTATCGGAACTTTCGGAAGTCTGCCGAAGAGATCGTTGGAGGTTCGCAGAGATCACCGAGAAGGCTCGGCTACTCATTGAACTCGTCATAAGATCGGGAGCCTACTGGGAGTCTGCTGGAAGAAACCCGAGGGCGTATCGGAAGTCCACCGGAAGAACGCGGGAAAGCTTGTAGAAACAAAACTTGACGTTGGCTGGTTAAACACTTGCTTTGTTAGGATCAAGAGCACTAAAAGGGGGGGGTGAATTAGTGCAGTGGAAAACTTTTAATGTTTAAAAACACGTTCATACGACAAAGCCGATTTCAGCAGAAAATTCGATTCATAAATTTCTTTAACTTAAGATTAGGCAAGAAGCAATTAAACTAAATCTGTTAAGGCAGTTTGCTGTTGTGATGGAAATCAGAATGTAAGCGAAAACTAAAATACGATGTTCGTACGAGAAAAGGGATTTCAGTAGAAAAATCTTTTCGTAAATCACTTTAACTTATGATTAGGCAGAAAATAGTTAAAACGAATCTGTTAAGGCAGTTTGCTGTTGTGATGAAAATTAGAATGTAAGTGCAAACTAAAATACGATGTTTGTACGAGAAAAGCGATTTACGACTAAACACGATTCAGAAAATATTGAGCTTGGAAACGCAATCGTAAAATCATAGAATGCAGTAAGCTATGAAGGAGGTTTGCAGTAAGGATAATAAGCTTAAGGTAAAAGCAAACCAGAGAACAGCGCGATTTAGAGTGGTTCGGTCAATCTTGACCTACATCCACTTCTGGCTTCCTCCACCGATGAGGTCGTCGATGTCCACTAGAGGCCTTCCTTCAATAGGCGAATGCCAACCACCCTTTTACAGATTCACTCCTTTTGACGGGCTTAGGAGACAACCCTTACAAACTTTTCTCTCCTCTCTTGAAAGATCTGAAATTGAAAGAAAAGAGGGAGAAGAACCTTTAGCTTATTATAACACTTTTGAGCTCAAAAATCTCATAGTAAGATCAGGATTTTGGTGGTTTTCGTTGCTCTTTCATTGCTGAACGAGTGGGGTATTTATAGGCCCCAAACCAATTTGAATTCCGAGCTCAAAACTATCAATTCCCGGAATTCTGGGGTTTGGCGGTTGCACCGCCTGGCAGAGCTCGAAGACTGAGCCTCTGGGCGGTGCCGCCGCTTGTCAGGGGCGGTTGCACCGCCTGGCAGATCTCGGAGACCGAGCTCAGGCGGTGCCACCGCTTGACTAGGGCGGTTGCACCGCTGTTAGAGGCGATTGCACCACCCAGCCAGAACTCGGAGACCGAGCCCTAGGCGGTGCAACCGCCTACCCAGGCGGTGCCACCTCTGGCCAAGTGATCTGGGTCCGAATGGGTTGATCCATTCGACCCAATTAGGTTCTTTCAAGGGCCTAATTGCCCCTAGATTAAGTTAATGGGATCACCTCCCAAATCTAACTTAATCATCGTGCTAACTACGAGAATTTTTAAGACTTTTACTACAGCTTACTCCGGTGCGTTAATCGCTTCTTCCGGCGAACTTTCGGCGAACATCCAACAGTCCTCCGAAGATGCTCCTACGGACTTCCGGCAAACTCCTAGACTTGCGACGATCCACTTGGCGAGTTCTGACGAGCTTCTTTTGGCATGCTCCTGGACTTCTCGGATTTGTTCCCGCAGAACCTCCGACGACCGTCCAGACTTCCGTCAAGCTCTCGAACTCCCAACGTGATCATAATTCTGACTCCGACACAACTCCTACTGCATATCTTACTTTCATCGTAGTTAATTCTGCACACTTATCTCAACATATGGATTAGATAACAAATGACAATTGATGTCATCATCAAAATCCGAGATTCAACAATCTCCCCCTTTTTGATGATGACATTCAATCGATAATGGAGTTAACCTTAACTCCCCCTATCTATGTGCCATAATTGAGATAAGTCATTCTTGAATTCAAAGCCTTTGAATTCAAGAGACATATTGATAAGTTAAAGTCATTTAACCTTATCAATACTCCCATCATGATTCCCATCTTGATGTATCTCTCTGTATGATGTCAAGACTCGACATCCATTTTCAAATTTCAAATATGAATTTTTGTAATGATAGCAATTCATCATATGGGAAGATATCAACATGTAAAATTACAATGCTAGTTCTTGATATCTTAATATGATGCAAATATGGCAATCATAGCAAACATGGCATAATCATAGCATTAATAATCATATGTCTGCTTCTTTATGACATTTATAACATCAATTCATATACTTCATATATCTGCTTCTTTCAACATAATATGGCATTTATAGCATCAATTCATATACTTCTCCCCCTTTGTCATCAACAAAAAGGAGAATGATATAAGCATTTTTTGAATATACATGTGATGCCATAAGTAGGTTCATGTCATTTATAGGATACAAACATCTCAAGAAGATCATGACATGGAGATTATCTACATAGGGTGAAAACTTCTTCCTTTTTATTTGTTATTATTCTTTTTGCATGAAGGAGGAAAGCCATATATGTAGTTCAAATCGGTAGCATGCTTTACAAGGATCAGGATATTTATGTGAGTCAAGTCCTTGCAAAAAATATCTTCCTTTTATAAGAGAGAATCATCAAATTTATTTCTCAAAGGCAATATTTTTCACATGATAAGTCTAAAAGCTATGCATTTGCTAGATGATTCTATTTGTAAAAAATTAATGATGTGAATCAAAGTCCGAAAGAGAATAATGTATTCTTGAAATCCGATTGGAACTTGAAAATTTAATTTAACACTTTCATGCAAGACGATGAAGACATGCTCATCGTTTATGAAAATTTTTCCAACATATTATTTTTGTCATGTAGTTCAATCAATAAAGTCTGAATAAAATTTTTTAACAAGTTTATGCATTCGGACACATCAACATTCCTAATTCTCTTCTTATGAAATCAAATTGTTCTTCACTCAGAGGTTTTGTAAAAATATCAGCTAGTTGATGCTTTGTATCTTTGAACTCTATAATTACATCATGATTAGTAACATGATCTCGTATAAAGTGATGTCTAATATCAATATGTTTTGTTCTTGAGTGTTGAATGAGATTCTTTATTAAACATATTGCACTCGTGTTATCACATTTAATGGGAATGTTTTTAAGATAGACTTTATAATCTTCTAAGGTGTTTTTTATCCATACAACTTGTGCACAGCATGCACTAGCTGCAATATATTCTGCTTCAGTTGTTGATAGAGCAACTGAGTTTTGTTTCTTGGATGACCAGGAAACAAGGGAATGTCCCAAAAATTGACATGTTCCTGATGTGCTTTTTCTATCTAGTCTACACTCGGCAAAATCCGCATCAGCATAAGCAATTAACTGAAAATTTTTGGATTTTGGATACCATAATCCTAGATTTGTAGTTACTTTAAGATATCTAAGTAATCTTTTAACCGCTTTGAGATGAGATATCTTAGGGTTCGATTGAAACCTAGCACAAAGTCCTACACTGAACATGATATCTGGTCTAGTTGTAGTGAGGTAAAGTAAACTTCCTATCATACCCCTATAAGTTTTTTGATCGAAGCTTTCTCCACTTTCATCAACTTCCAACTTAGTGGAGGTGCTCATAGGAGTGTTAATAGCTTTTGAGCTATTCATATTAAATCTATTTAACAGATCTAAGGCATATTTAGTTTGACTAATAAAGATGCCATTGCTTAATTGCTTAATTTGTAAGCCTAAGAAAAAGGTTAATTCTCCCATCAAACTCATTTCAAATTCGAGACTCATGGTTTTAGCAAAAGATTCACAAAGAGATTCATTCGTAGAACCGAAGATAATATCATCAATATAAATCTGAACAATGAGAAAATTATTTTCAAAATTTTTGATAAATAATGTAGTATCGACCTTGCCTTTTATGAAATTATTTTCAATAAGAAAAGTGCTTAGTCTGTCATACCAAGCCCTTGGGGCTTGTTTTAAACCATAGAGAGCTTTGGTTAATTTAAATACATGATTAGGGAGGCTATTATTTTTAAATCCGGGAGGCTATTCAACATAAACTTCTTCAAAAATAAAGCTATTTAGAAAAGCACTTTTAACATCCATTTGAAATAACTTAAAATTATTATTACTAGCATAGGCAAGGAGTATCCTTATGGCTTCTAATCTAGCCACAAGAGCGAAGGTTTCTTCGTAATCGATACATTCTTCTTGGTTAAAACCTTTGACAACTAGTCTAGCCTTGTTTCTCACTATGATACTATATTCATCTTGCTTGTTTCTAAAGACCCATTTAGTACCAATAACTAAATGGTCATTTGGCCAAGGAACAAGCTTCCACACCTCATTTCTATCAAATTGTTTGGGACGATTCAAGTGATTCCGAAAGTGAAGAAGCTAGCAACAAAGAGAAGGCAAACTTCACGCTAATGGCTCTAGGAGAAGAGGTATGTGATTTAATTAATTAAGATTTAACTTTTGAAGAACTCTCTATCGCTTTTCATGAATTATTTGATGAATGTAGAACTCTTAGTAAGAAGTTAGGTATATTAAAGAAAGAGCATGTTTTACTACAAAATAAGTTTGATATTCTTCAAACTCCTCCATGCTCTAAGTGTGAGCATTTAGAAGCAATAAAAAATAAAAATTTGTTTCTTAAAGAAACCTTAAACAAGTTTAAGGTTGGTAGGAAAGGATTAGATATGATCCTTACAAATAAGGGTCATGTCGCCAATAGAAGTGGAATTGGATTTGTAAAAGGATCACATCAAAATCCTACCACTTACATAAAAGGACCTACATTACATGTTTCATCTTATATGAAATGCAACTTTTGTTGTAAATCCGGACATATTGCCTACAAATATCTATTTAGGAAAATTAGTCCATATAAATTAATATGGTTCCTAAAGGAACTATAAAAGATTCAATAATGAATAATAAAATTAGTGGATCAATTTTTAAGGCACCCAAAATCAAATGGGTACCTAAAAATCATCCTCTTTTGTAGACAAACCCACAAGTTAGGAGCAAGAGATGGTATCTCGATTGTGGATGCTCAAGACATATGACTAGAGATCCATCTCATTTCTCTATGCTCATTAGCAAAGAAGAAGGGTACGTCACCTTCGGAGACAACAACAAAGGTAAAATCATTGGCAAGGGAACTATAGGTAACAAATTAAGTTTTTCTATTGATGATGTTTTACTAGTTGATGGATTAAAACATAATCTCTCGAGTATTAGTCAATTATTTGATAAAGGTTATATCGTTAGATTTGAATCAAATATGTGTGTTATCGAAAAACCAAACAATAACATGACTATGATTGCAGTAAAACAAAATAATGTCTACACCTCAACCTTGATGAACTAAGTAATGAAATGTGCTTCTCTGCTCTAAATAATGATGCTTGGCTTTGGTATAGGAGATTAGGCCATGCAAGCATGAAACTAATATCCAAAATCTCAACTAGAGAATTAGTACGAGGGATTCCAAATATGAAGTTCACTAAAGACAAAGTATGCGATGCATGCCAACTAGGTAAACAAATAAAAACTAGTTTTAAACAAAAAAATCAAATTAGCACCACTAGACCACTACAATTGATCCATTTGGACTTATTTGGACCAATTGATACAACAAGTCTAGGAGGAAGCAAATATGCTTTTGTAATTGTGGATGACTATACTAGGTACACTTGGACCTATTTCTTAGTTCACAAAAATGATTGTTTCAAGCGCTTCTCAAAATTTTGTAAACTCACTCAAAACGAAAAGGGCTTCATGATTTCATCAATTCGGAGTGATCACGGTGGCGAATTTCAAAACCGTGATTTCCAAAATCTTTGTGACGTTAATCGATACAATCATAACTTCTCCACTCCAAGAAATCCTCTACAAAATAGAGTAGATAAAAGAAAAAATAGAAACCTACAAGAAAAGGTAAGAACTATGTTAAATGAACATAGTCTACCCAAGTATTTTTGGGCCAAAGCCGTGAATACGGCTTGCTACATCATGAATAGGGTTCTCGTAAGACCATCTTCATCAAAAACTCCCTATGAATTATGGAATAACAAAAAACCAAATGTTTCTTATTTTAAGGTTTTCGGTTGCAAATGCTTTATTTTAAATGAAAAGGATGCCTTAGGAAAATTTGATGATAAATCCGATGAAGCCATTTTTCTTGGTTACTCTTCCATTTCTAAGGCTTTTCATGTTTTCAACAAAAGAACCTTAGTTATAAAAGAGTCTATTCATGTAGTTTTTAATGAAATTTCTAATTTAAAGAAAAATGATTTTGATGATGATCTTGGTTTTGATAATTTGAATTTAAATGAACCCCCTCCTCAAAATAGCAACTTGGATGCATCTTCTTCCAAAATTTCCTTACCTAAGGAATGGAAGTATATGTATGCTCATCCAAAAGAGTTAATTATAGGAGATACATCAAAAGGGGTTCAAACTCGCTCTTCTTTCAAGAATTTTTATGCCAACGCCGCCTTCCTTTCTCAAATCGAACCAAAATACATTGACGAGGCCTTAAAAGATGATTTTTGAGTCATTGCAATGTCAGATGAATTGAACTAATTTAAGAGGAATGAGGTATGGAAGCTTGTTCCTAGACCTAGTGACCATTTAGTCATTGGTACTAAATGGGTCTTTAGAAACAAGCAAGACGAATGTGGTATCGTGGTTAGAAACAAGGCTAGATTAGTGGCCAAATGTTTCAACAAAGAAGAAGGTATCGACTACGAAGAAACCTTCGCTCCTGTGGCAAGATTAGAAGCCATTAGGATGCTCCTTACCTATGCTAGTAGTAATAATTTTAAACTATTTCAAATGGATGTCAAAAGTGCTTTCTTGAATGGTTTTATTTCCGAAGAAGTATATGTTGAACAACCTCCCGGATTTGAAAACTCTCTTCTTCCTAATCATGTATTCAAATTGACTAAGGCTCTTTATGGCTTGAAACAAGCTCCTAGAGCTTGGTATGAAAGGCTCAGTTCCTTTCTTATTTTAAATAATTTTACCAAAGGCAAGGTTGATACAACGTTGTTTATCAAACACTTTGAAAATAATTTTCTTATTATATAAATTTATGTTGACGATATTATTTTTGGCTCTTCGGATGAATCACTATGTGAATCATTTGCCAGTTGCATGAGTCACAAATTTGAAATGAGTTTAATGGGTGAATTAACTTTCGTTTTGGGATTACTAATCGAACAACTCAGGGATGGTATACTTCTTAACCAATCAAAATATACATTAGATTTGTTAAAACGATTTAACATGAATAATTCAAAAGCGATAAACACCCCTATAATTACTTCGACTAAGTTAGATATGGATGAAAATAGTGAAAATTTCGATCAAAAAACAAATAGGGGAATGATAGGTAGTCTACTCTACCTCACCACGACTAGACCAGACATCATGTTTAATGTAGGACTCTGCGCTAGATTTCAATCTAATCATAAATTATCTCACCATAATAGTGTTAAAAGAATATTTAGATATCTTAAAGGAACTTCAAATTTAGGATTGTGGTATCCAAAGTCTGATAAATTCGATTTAATAGCTTATGCATATATCGATTTTGGCGGATGCAGGATTGATAGAAAAAGTACATCCGAAACATGCCAATTTTTAGGACATGCACTCGTTTCTTGGACTTCCAAGAAACAAAATTCAGTTACGCTATCTACGGCGGAAGCCGAATACATTGCTGCAAGTACATGCTATGCACAAGTTGTCTGGATGAAAAATACATTAGAAGACTATGGAATTCACTTGAAAAACATTCCCATAAAATGTGAGAATACAAGTGCCATATGTCTTAGCAAAAATCCGATTCAGCACTCTAGAACTAAGCATATAGATATTAGGCATCATTTCATATGCGATCATGTCCTTAACAATAATGCCGTTCTAGAATTTATTGACACAAAGCATCAATTAGTAGACATTTTTACAAAAGCCATAAATGAAGACCAATTTGAATTCTTTAGAAGAGAACTAGGTATGTTAAATTGTCCCCGAAAATAAGTTTGTTTGAATGTATTTTTCGAAAAATATCTCATCCTTGTTATGTTCTTTTGTGGATTCGATTTCATCCTTCTCTTTCGATTCAAAATGATATATTAAAGTACAACTCAATATCTCAACCTATCTTGAGTCAAACACCTTTGAAAATCAAGTATGGGGAAGGAAAAATTTTTTCTTCTCTTATGCTGCAAGCTAGCGGTGGCACCGCCAGGATCGATGGTAGCACCGCCTGAGCGCTCGGGCGCCAGGTGGTGGCATCGCCCGAGAGCCCCTTTATAAGTCAAGGAGTTAGGGCCGGCGGTGACACCACCCCCAACTCGTAAGAGACGCCTCAAGCTCTCCCACATCCTCTCTAAACCTTCATTCCAGCATTTAGAAGCCTTGAAGTGTGATTTTTGTTGATCCAAGCTCTTCATCTTCTAAGAGATTCTCAAAAAGGTAAAATCTGAAAATTTTCCTCTCTTCTCTTATTTTATCTACTTCTTACAGTTTCTTTCATCTATCATCTTGTCTAGAAAATGGCTCCTAAAAGATCAAAAGGGAAAAGGGTTGAAGGAGGTTCATATGTCTAAGACCTTTTTAGATCCAAAGAAGAAGCTCTTAGGTTCCCAAACTTCGAAACAAGAGGTATCCATAAGGTTAAACACGTTGATCTCAATGAACTAGGGAACCTAGAACCAATTAGGTGGTTTGCACATCTAGATGCCCTACCTCTGCTACAAATAAATGAACCAATTTATCCTAGGTTAGTTAGGTTATTTTATGCAAACTTATATGTGGATAATGATAGCCTAAGTACTTATCTACTAGGAACACAAATTAGAATTTTTGATAGTACTATTTATGAACTAATTGGAATCACTGAAAAAGATAGAGGCTGTTATTTTAGAGGTAAATAGGATGTCAATATCATCGGAGCAATTTACTATGAAGCCGTCGAAACTATTTTTCCAAATCATGACCTCAGCATAATACCCAAGAGTTGTGAGCATCTACTGTCCTTTAACTCTAAAGTCCTTCATCATATCATAACTAGCATACTATTCCCTAAATAATTTCATCTTGATAAAATGAGTCTAGTAGAAATAAGCACCATGTATTGGATTATGACAGGTCAACATAACTATTTTGGATACTCAATCCGGCAACACATGCAGGATATTATAGCTAAAGATACTATGTTGCCATATGGAGGGTTAGTCACTCAATTCCTACTTGCCCATAACATTTGTATCCCACTCGATGAAGAAATAATTCAAAGTGATCGGTATAATATTATCAATAAAAATCTGCTGAAAAGACTTAGGTGCACATTTAGTGACGGTATATGGGTTAGGCAACCTAGAAGGACGGATCCAATTCCCCCACCCGTAGAACACCCCTAAACACCAATTCTTAGGGGAAATGAATCTCCTCCTCCTAGTCCCTTTGGCACAGCACCTTTGGCTCCTGTTTCATCATCCAAAGAATTCATTATGGCAGAATTGCATCATATCAAGTCATAGCAAGAACAAATTCAAATCCAGCAAATTGAAATTTTGAAGGAACTACAACAAATGAATCAAAAAATAGACGTCATATATCAGCATTGTGGCTTACCTCCTATGGATTAATCGATGTAGTTTCTTATTCAGTTCTGATTAATCTTAATGTGAAGTTAGAAGTCTATCATCTTCTTTTGAACAAAAACTGAACCTTTGTTTCAGATGTATTGCTAAATTCTGGATAACTGCTAATTTGGTTCTTCTTGTGAGATTAATTTTGAATGATGAACTTCGTATGATTAAACTTTATGCCAACTTCTTTTGATTTTATGATCACAAACTGTGTACTTCAAGTCTCATCTCCTTCTCTTTTTTTTTTTTGTAGATGACAATGGGGGAGAAGTGATGACTTGTATGATTTATGTGCATTGATAGCATGACTTATATGAATTGCAAAAGCTTGTCTTATAGGCCTTACTTATCTTATATGTCTTAATCTTTGAGTATATCGCAAGATTGGTTGATCATATCATATCATGAAATTCATGTTGTAAATCTTTATCATATTTTTATCTCTCGTCAAAGTGAAAATTGTCTCTTATCATTTGACTTGAAAATGATTCTCAATAGTTGAAAATTATGAGACATACGAATGTTCGTATTTGCTCATGCTTAATAAAACAACGATAAGTTCAACGTTAAAACTTATTGATTTATGCTTGAATTTAAAGGGATGGAATTCAAGTGGTTTTATCTTCTCACAATATGGCATATAGATAGGGGGAGTTATGTTTAACTCCGTCATCAATTGATTGTCATCATCAAAACGGGGGAGATTGTTGAATCTCGGATTTTGATGATGAAATCAATTGATGGGTTAATTGATCTAATCCATATTATTAAAATTGAGTGTGTAGGATTAACTACGACAGCCTAAAAACATAAAGCAAGGTTACTGGAGTCAAGTTCGATGGACGTTTAAGAGTTTGAAGATTCGTCGGAGATGCTATCGGAACCAACCAAGAAAGACCGGAGACTTGTCCAAACTTTCGGAAGTCTGCTGAAGAGATCGTTGGAGGTTCGCAAAGATCACCAAGAAGGCTCGGCTACTCGTTGAACTCATCACAAGATCGGGAGCCTACTGGGAGTCCATTGGAAGAAACCCGAGGGCATATCGGAAGTCCACCGGAAGAACGCGGGAAAGCTCGTAGAAACAAAACTTGACGTTGGCCGGTTAAACACTTACTTAGAATTATGTTTTTAGGTATGTAGTTCACATGTAATTAGGGTTAGGATTTATGGACAATCCTATACCTTGCTTAGGGGCCAATTGGGCCCAAAAGAGACTTGGTTTGGGTCGAACGTAAAGCCCAACCAGAAATTTGTAAGGACATGCGGTGGAACCGTTGGACAGGGCGTTGACAACGCCCATAACCCGAAGTGTCAGGCGATGGCACCACCCAGCACCCGAGACTAGGCGGTGGCACAGCCACCGACAAGTGGTGGCACCGCTAGTACACTTACCTGATAGACATTGACAGGCGGTGGCATCACCACCAACATGTCACGACCTTAGCTGGAATTGCCTAAGGCGTGAGGCACCCTTGCGGCCAAAGACGCGAGTCACCCTTATGGCAAAGACGCGAACTTAGCTTGCGTTGCCTGAGTCACGCTTCGCCCTTGCGATCTTGCTCCGCAAGGATCAGCCCACTTTGTAACCTCTCGCAGGTCCCGAAGGACCTGTAAAAGAGAAAGAAGTTAGTTCGAAAGAACGAGCAATGGACAAGTCCCGAAGTCTCGCGAAAAGGGAAGCTTTACAAGCAATTCGACGAACACCCTGTGTGCACAAGAGAAAAGAGGGAGAGGGAGAAAAACAAGGCTTTCAAGGATGAACGAACAACTACAAGCCCACAAATAGCCGCTCACCTGGTCCCGGGCGCAAAGACAAGTTCCCGTAAAGGTCACGTGCGAACTTGCGAAAGAGATCTCAACGCCCGGTATATAACCGAAGCCCCATCCAGCCCTGTGCCACCTGGGGGGTTCCTGGGGTCTGAGATGGCTGACGTTTTGGTGAGCGGAGGCAGTTCTCCGCTCACCTCCCGCGGCACGTGAAAACGGAGCTGTTTTGGGCCGTTTTGGGACTGTTTTGCTCGGTTCGGTGAGCGGTCGCTTTGCAACGCTGCAGCTTGTTCGAACTTACATATTTACAAGCAAAATGACCCAAAACTAAGAGAAAACATGCTGTTAAGTAGTTGTACATGCATGTGTGAACGACGAACGGTTTGTTGAACGGAGTTGTTGCGGGTGCGCGACAACCGTTCGTGACATTCTCCCCCACTTAAACTGTCGACGCCCTCGTCGACGCTTATTGGTAGTTGTTGATGACTTCCTCTTCATGTCGTAGGGCATCTTCAGGCTCCCAACTGGCTTTAGTTCGGGGAAGCTTTCGCCACTTCACCAAGTACTCTGTTTGCTCCGCTCCGTTGGGTAGCTTCATCTTGCGATTCGGCAGAATGGTTTCCACTCGCTTCTCATAGGAGGCCATGATGGGAGGTTGCCAAATTGGAACACTTCTGGAAGCATCTTGTGGATCCGAGTGGTAGGCTTTTAGGTTGCTGGCGTGAAGAACGTTGTGAATTTTGAACCATGCCGGCAGCTGCAACTTGTAAGAGACATTGCCTACCCTGCTGATAATTGGGAAGGGCCCTTCATACTTACACACCAATCCTTTGTGGACTCTGTTCCTGAAGAATTGGAGTGATGCTGGTTGGAGCTTTACCAACACCAAATCGCCAACTTTGAACTCTTATGGTCGCCTTCCCAAGTCCGCCCACTTCTTCATCCATTTTGCCGCCTTCTCCAAGTAAGCACGCGCAATATCTGCATTTCGATGCCACTCCTTTGCGAAATGATAGGCTGATGGATTGCTCACAATATACCTAATTGCCATGGTGTGCGGAGTCGACGGTTGTTGTCCTGTGATAATCTCGAAGGGGCTCTTGTTAGATGCAGAGCTCTGCTATAAGTTGTAGGAGAACTAGGCAATGTCCAACAGCTTCACCGAATCTCGTTGATTGGCACTCACGTAGTGCCGAAGATATTGCTCCAAGAGCGAGTTTATTCTTTCAGTCTGGCCATCCGTCTAGGGGTGGAGGCTTGTAGAGAAGTATAACTTTGACCCCAACAATTTGAATAGCTCGGTCCAGAATCGTCCCAGGAACCGAGCGTCTCGATCACTAATGATATTGTGCGGGACTCCCCAATACTTCACTACATTCTTCATCATCAGTCTGGCCGCCTCTTCTGCTGAACAGTGTAGGGGAGTAGCAATGAAAGTTGCATACTTTGAAAACCGATCGACCACCACGAGTATTGATCCGAGTCCCCCTACAGGTGGCAAGCTTGATATGAAGTCTAAGGAAATGCTCTCCCACGGCCTTTCTGGTACGGGCAATGGCTCCAAAAGTCCCACCGGCTTCTGCTGCTCCTCCTTGTCTTGTTGGCAAGTAAGGCATGTTCGAACGTATTCCTCCACATCAATCCCCATCTTCGGCTAGTAAAAGGCCCTCTCCACGAGAGCCAACGTTCTGTGAATGCCCGGGTGTCCAACCCAAAGGGAATCGTGACACTCTTTTAAGAGTTCACACCTTAAATTGTCCACTCGGGGAACATAGACCCTATTCCCTTTTGTGTAAACAAGTCCCTCTTGGACCCAAAATCGTCGTGCCTTGCCTTCTTTGATGAGCTGCATCAAGATAACTGCCTGGGGATCACTATACAGTCCATCCTTGATTCGGGAAAGGAAGTTGGAGTGCAACTAACTTGCTTGGCCTCTGCCCTCCAGTTATGCAGCATTCACGCATTCCACCTTCCGACTCAATGCATCGGGCACGACATTCGCCTTCCTAGGTTTGTACTCCATCGCCATATCAAATTCAGTCAGGAAGTCCTGCCACCGTGCCTGCTTTAGGGAGAGCTTCTTCTGAGTTTGGAAATAGCTCAGGGCGATGTTGTCTGTCCTCAGCACAAATCGCGACCCGAGGAGGTAGTGTCGCCAAACTCGCAGACAGTGGATCACTATTGTCATCTCTTTCTCATGCACTGGATACCGCCTCTCGGTCTCGTTGAGTTTACGACTCTCGTAGGCCATCGGATGACCTTCCTACATGAGTACTCCCCCAATAGCGAAGTCCGAAGCATCTGTATGGACTTCAAAGGGCTCTCCATAGTTTGGCAATTTGAGCACTGGTTCTTCTAGAACAGCAGCCTTCAGATCTTGGAATGCTATCTCACATTTGTCAGACCACTTCCAAGGCTGCTCCTTCTTTAGCAACTCCGTCAGTGGGGTTGCCCGCTTCGAATTTCCCGTAATGAAGCGTCGATAGTAGTTGACGAAACCAAGGAAGGATCTCAACTCTGGCACCTTCTTTGGAGTTTGCCATTCCGCAACTGCTTGCACCTTCGACTTATCCATCCGAATGGAGCCATCACTGATTCGATGCCCCAAGAATAGAATCTCGGTTTGAGCAAAGTAGCATTTCTCCCTTTTCATGAACAAAGTGTTCTCCCTGAGAACCATGAAAATCGTTTGAAGGTGCTTGACGTGCTCCTCGAGCGTTTGGCTGTAGACGACGATATCATCCAAGTAGACGACCACAAACTTATCCAAATACTCATTGAATAGCTGGTTCATGAGAGTACAGAATGTGGCTGGAGCGTTGGTTAAGCTGAAAGGCATCACCAAGAACTCGAACGCTCCATATCTGGTCACACAGGTAGTCTTTGCTTCGTCACCTTCAGCAATGCGCACATGCTAATACCCCGACCGAAGGTCGAGTTTTGAGAAATACTTTGCCTTGCCCAATTGATCGAACAAGTCCGCAATGAGTGGGATGGGATACTTGTTCTTCACTGTTACTTTGTTGAGGGCTCGGTAGTCGACGCATAATCAGAGGCTCCCATCTTGTTTCTTTTGGAAGAGAACTGGAGCTCCGAAAGGTGCTTTAGAGCTGCGGATGAGACCACCGCTTAGCAGTTCACCTAACTGCTTCCTGAGTTCTACCAACTCTGGTGGAGGCATGTGGTAGGGTGGTCTTGCTGGAGGCTTTACTCCTGGCTCCAGCTTGATACTGTGATCCACGCCTCTGCGTGGTGGAAGAGTCTTCGGCAACTTGGGTGGCATGACGTCTTTGAACTCTTTCAGGACATTCGCCACCATAGCAGGTTCTTAAATGGCCTCCTCGTTGAGTGGCTCTAGCTTCATAGCAGCCACGAATGTCAGTTCGCCTTTTCGCACCCCTTTCTTCAATTGTAATGCCGAAATGTGTTGGGGCTCCTTGGTTCCTCTCCGAGAGACGGGAACCACGGAGGGCGATTGCCTGAAGATTGTTTCCTTCTTGTTGGGTCTTCAGAGGAAACAAAGTCGGTGAGCCTTTCTGCAGCAGCAATTGCCCCGACTACATCGGTAACATTCCTTCGATTTAGCTCCTGTTGAGCCCACGGTTTCAAACCATCGAGGAAGCTGAACAACTTGTCCTTTTCGGACATGTCCTGTATGTCCAGCATTAGTGCAGAAAATTGTTTCATGTAGTCTCGGAAGGTGGTACTTTGGCGGAGATGTCTCAACTTCCTCCTTGCGATGAATTCTGTGTTCTCCGGTAGGAACTGAGTTCTCAACTCCTGCTGCAAGTCCTCTCATGTGTCGACTCGACACCGACCTTGCTGGATATCCTCCCAACGAGTTCGCCACCAAAGTTTTGCATCTTCGTTCAGATACATTGTTGCTATAGAAACTTTGGTATCTTCAGAATCGGTCCTCGTAGCTTGGAAATATTGTTCCATGTCGAATAGAAAGTTCTCGAGCTCTTTGGCATCTCTAGCCCCTCCATATCCATGAGGCTCAGGTGCCCTCAAGTTTTGTGGCAGTGCAACGCAGTTGTTGCCTCCTCCCGCATTTAGTGTTCTTGTAAGCATGGCCACCTTTGCAGTGAGTTCGGCCACAATGTCCTGTAAGTGTTGCACGGAGTCTTTGGTGTCATCAGACAGTCGATCGACTAGGGCCTCGACCTTGTCGATCCTAGACTCTACTTCCTCTTGTGAGCTCTCTACCCCAACAAGCCTTTGTTGGTCATGGTAGAGTTCCTCCATGCTCGCTTTAAGAACATCCAGGCGGGTTTCCGCCGTTGTAAGCCTCTCCTTGTGGCTCTTTTTCCCAGTTAGCACTCCAGATTGTGCTTCCTCCGCTCGTGGAGAGTAGCCAGCTTCTCGCTCATCATGTTCGCTGCCGCACTCCTCTTGAGCGGCTCCAATAGCATGAGAGCGAGTGTGCACATGCAGCCCCCCTACGGCTGCTTGGGGCAAGGGTCCGGCTTGCCCCATCTTGCTTGATTCGCCACGATGCTTTGCCATGGCTTAGTTGCGAAGTTCATTCGCTGCTCGCTCGAAGTGCTTGCCTGATCTGATACCACAATGTCATGACCTTAGCTGGAATTGCCTAAGGCGTGAGGCACCCTTGCGGCCAAAGACGCGAGTCACCCTTGTGGCAAAGATGCGAACTTAGCTTGCGTTGCCTAAGTCGCGCTTCGCCCTTGCGATATTGCTCCGCAAGGATCAGCCCACTTTGTAACCTCTCGCAGGTCCCGAAGGACCTGTAAAAGAGAAAGAAGTTAGTTTGAAAGAACGAGCAACGGACATGTCCCGAAGTCTCACGAAAAGGGAAGCTTTATAAACAATTCGACGAACACCCTGTGTGCACAAGAGAAAAGAGGGAGAGGGAGAAAAACAAGGCTTTCAAGGATGAACAAACAGCTACAAGCCCACAAACATCCGCTCACCTGGTCCCAGGCGCAAAGACAAGTTCCCGTAAAGGTCACGTGTGAACTTGCGAAAGAGATCTCAACGCCCGGTATATAACTGAAGCCCCATCCAGCCCTGTGCCACTCAAGGGGTTCCTGGGGTCTGAGATGGCTGACGTTTTGGTGAGCGGAGGCAGTTCTCCGCTCACCTCCCGCGGCACACGAAAACGGAGCTGTTTTGGGCTGTTTTGGGACTGTTTTGCTCAGTTCGGTGAGCGGTCGCTTTGCAACGCTGCAGCTTGTTCTAACTTACATATTTATAAGTAAAATGACCCAAAACTTAGAGAAAATATGCTGTCAAGCAGTGGTACATGCAGGTGTGAGCGACGAACGGTTCGTTAAACGGAGTTGTTGCGGGTGTGCGACGATCGTTCGTGACAGACAGGCGGTGGCACCGCCAGTCTCGGAAACACAAGAGGAATTCAAATTTGGAGCCCAAATTTGAATCCTCTTGATGCCTAAAAATACCCCTCAATTCTCAACTGAGAACACACCTTTTGCAAAGCAATAGTTTGAGATAAGAGCCTTAGAAAAGTCTTAGCAAGTCTTGTTTTTCAAATTGCTTGAGTGTTCACCTCCTCCCATCTTGTTGAAAAGAATTGTAAGAGTGTGAACCACTTGTAAAGGTTGTAAGAGGGGTATTGGTTCTTACCGTACAAAGAGATTTTGCTAGTGGAAGTTGGAAGCCTCTTCGAAGAAGGCTTCGCAAGTGGATGTGGGTCATTTTGACTAAACCACTTTAAAACTGCTGTGTTATCTGGTTTGCATTCTACTCTTGCCATTTACATACTGCAAACTTCTTTACTTAGCCACTACGCTTCCATACGCTTCTAAGTTATCAAAATTCCAAATCGTTTTCATCAATATTGGTTTTTATCTTACGAAAGATTTTTTCCAAAATCGAAGTTTTAATCCGCTGCACTAATTCACCCCCCCCTCTTAGTGTTGCTCTGATCCTAACAGATAAATGCTTAATATGTATGATATGCTCATAATGATGATTTATTCGATATCATGCATGAAAAATGAAATGTAAGATTTTTGAAAATGTGCATGTTTTAATTTAAAAATATAATAATACATAAATAAGATTGATACTTACCTTTGTCATAATTTGAAAATTGATGTAAAGGGTCTTCCCTTCTTTTTGACAATGATAAAGGGGGAGCAAAATGTTCTAGAAAGCAAATTTGCTAGCTTGCAAAATTCAAGAAGAGAGCAAAATTGCACTTCTCAAAAGAGAAGAAATTACTATCTTGAACATCACCAAGAATTGCTAGCTTGAAATCTCAAGAAGATGCAAAAATATGCTATCTTGCACATCGCAAAGAAAAGCAAATATGCCAACTTGTATATCTTTAAATTTGCTAGCTTGTATGTTGTAAAACTTGCATATTTCACGAAGCAAGTTTTGCTTTCTTGAACATCTCTTGCTAGCTTGCATGAGGTAGAACTTGCTATCTTGAATACTATAAAGAAGTGTTATCTTGCCTATCTCAAGAAGCAAATATGCTAAACTTACACATCTAGCAAAATTTATAAACTTGCACAACTATAAATTTTTACTAGCTTGCATGATGATAAAAATGGATATTACGTTTTTCATGCAATGTATTGAACTTAGATATCTCAAACCCTTGATAGTTGGAACTTCTCCTTTTTGTTGATGACAAAGGGGGAGAAGTATATTGATGTCATGCATTATTTAATTATAATATGTTTGCTTGGATTTTTGAATCCAACAGTTTCTATTAATAAGCCATATTGATAGGGGGAGTTTGTTTAAACTCTAGGAGTTAAGATTAACTCCGTCATTGATTGGTTGTCATCATCAAAAAGGGAGAGATTATTGAATCTCAGATTTTGATGATGAAACCAATTGATAATTGTTTATATTTTAATCTGCGTTTTGAGTGACACAGGATGCTTTGATCAGGATGAGACAATTAAAGCAGGAAAAATCATGTTGTGTTGGAGGAAAACATGTTAGAAGATTGGACGTCGGGGCCAGAGGAATGGTCGTCATATCGACAGAAGGCTTCGAGCTGTGGATTCGGGCATCAAGCCAAGAAGAGCAGATATTGTGCCAAGGATATCAGATTTGCAAAGTCAATTGGCTGATTGGGCAATAGGCCGCAAGAGAGGATGATGCACCAAAGAATCGAACGAAGTGTCGAGGAACCAATGACATGTCGGACAACTTGATTAATGCTTAGTATTAATTATCTAGATCAAAGTATGTTTTACATGTGCAGGATTAACTATGATAGCAAGGCATGAAGTAAAATGAAGTCCTAGAGTCAAGGACATGACTTCGTTGGGAGTTTGAGAGTTCGTCGGAAGTTATGGCGGAACCAGCCGAGAAGTCTCAGAGCTTGCCAGAGAAGCTCGTCGGAACTCACTAAGAAGATTATCGTGAACTCTAGGAGCTTGCCGGGAGTCCATCGGAACATTACCGAGAGATCGTCGGAAGTTCGCCGGAAGATCGTCGGAAGCTCGCTGGAAGAATAGACTTACGGACATGTTTAGCTCAGATTTTGTCTTAGATTTCGTAGTTAACATGTGATTGGGTGTAGATTTGGGCCAACCCAATTAGAGGCTAGATAGGCCCATGTAAGGACTATGTTGGGCCCAATAAGAGGCCCAAACAGTGCCTTAAGAAGTCTCACGATTATGGCATAGCCTTCGAGATTGTGTCAAGCGATGGTACCGGTAGTCTGGGCAGTTGTACCACCCCTAGCAAGGTGCCAGGTGATGGTACCACTAGTCTGGGCAGTGGTACCGCTCAACACTGCCCCCCAAGTAGTGGCACTGCCAGACCTGGTTGGTGGTACCGCCCAAGACAATGTTAGCATTGACTGACACTAGGCGGTGATACCGCCCAACGCAGGCGGTGGTACCACCCGTGCCCGGGGAACCCGAGATGGGAATGTTTTAGGCTCTAAGTTTAAATCAACTTGAAGCCTATAAATACCCCTCTCATCCCTGGTTAAAACATGCAAGCACAGAGTATTCAAAAGTAAGAAAACGCTATTGCAATCTCTCTAGAAATTCCCTCCTCCACTCTAAGTTTAGAATTATGTAAAAGGAGTATGAGTACTTGTAAGGGGTATCTCATAAACGCGTGAAAAGGAGAAGATGGGTGTAAAAGGTGGTTGGTCTTCGCTTATTAAAGGAAGACCTCTAGTGGACACCGGTAACCTCGTCGGAGGAGGAAGCTGAAAGTGGATATTGGTCATGTTGACCGAACCACTCTAAAACTCTATTTTACATTTACTTCTTGCCATTTACATACTATAAACCTCTTTAATAGCTTACTGCCTTTAATACGTTTATGTACGCTTTCAAATTAAATTTTCGAAATCAGTTTTCAATGTAAACGATTTTATTGTACGAAAGTTTTCAAACCGACATGATTTCACCGCTGCACTAATTCCCCCCCCTTAGTGCCAACCTTGATCCTAACATTATCCTTAACTCCCCCTATCTATATGCCATACTTTGAGCAAAGACATTCATGAATTCAACGCCTTTGAATTCAAGTATCAAACTAATATGTTAAGTTCATTAATTTAAACTTATCAACATGCACATCTAATTCCTATCATGATTTAACATTCTTAAGCATGATACGAATGATAGACACTCACCATTTTCAAGTCAAATGATAGACAATCATCATTTTTAAGTATGATACAAATTTCAAAATGTGAAACATAGCAAGATGACGATGATAGTAATCCATCATTTCATGGCAAGATATCAATTGTAAAATAGCAAACTAAGCTCATGATTGTTGAATCTCAGATTTTGATGATGAAATCAATTGATGGGTTAATTGATCTATTCCATATTACTGAAGATGAGTGTGCAGGATTAACTACGACAGCCTAAAAACATAAAGCAAGGATACCGGAGTCAAGTTCGATGGACGTTTGAGAGTCCGAAGATTCATCAGAGATGTTGTCGGTGTTTGGAAATCCTTGGGGGCGACATCATATGCGCAGCGGAAGAACAAGAAAAATAAAATCCCCGATTCCTAAAGAGATGTTCATCATCGTGCGAAGATTGGTACGCAAAAATCCGCGAAATAAGAAACTGCGTATAGAGTAGATTGTGTTACCTAGGGAGATCGTATATCCCTATTTCCTTGCAGATCCTTAGGAGAGGGTGAAGGAGGTCAAGCATCCTCCTCTCTAGCGGTGATCCACACAGCAGGGTTGCGACGACACTCCTCAAAACTCCAGACCAACTCTGAGGTGGAGATGGAGAGGAGAATAGGAAAAGGCAAACAAAAGCTCTCTAGCCCATGGGGCTCTAAATCTCTCCTATTTATAGAGGTCCCCTGTCAAACCCTAACGGGTCCTCCCCTAGTGGGTATTGGATCTGCATCCAATAAGACAAGGGCTCCGTCGGATATCTCATATCCGAACCTCTATTCATTGCAATGCCTACCATATGTGTGTGACCCTCTAGGCCCAATATCGAGCTGGCCGTGAGTCATACCTGTCAGAACTCCTTCTAACTCAGTGAATTATTATCTCTGTAATAATTCACTCGACTCATCGACTACGGACAGACTAGGCCACTATGCCGTAGTCCCCAGATGATACAGGGGAATCAAATCCATTGGACCTGTTTGTCCTCAGTTAACGTGTACTTATAGTCCCTCATCCATCTAATATACTAGAGACCGTATATCGAGCATGGTGTTGTCAGACCCACACGGTTTCTTCTCGAGTCTCGCTCTAATCGGATTCTCCCGGAGAACTCTTTCTCTCTCAACCCGAATGACCCTGGCTAGGGATTTGTCTGAGCAAGAACACATGGGATATTCCTCTCATGACGCCGAGAGTGGATGATCCTCTATCGATACTCAATAGCCCTCGTAAGGTCGACTACCACTCCCAATGACCAACTGTACTAGATCTGGGATAGCCAAACCTATAAGTCTGGTATCAAAGAGTGGAGCACTCATACAGGACATCCTTGGTGTCTTAAGTCTAAGGACCAGATACACCACTAGGACTACAAAATCGCTGTCTGACAATAAGGCATCATCAACATCCAGCATTCCATAAGCGGATCAATCAGTGAACTCATTCTCTAATGAGCACCTGTACTGTATCCCTAGTGTCCCTACACAAGCAGCTATGAGACCAACTGCATCCATCATATGGACGGGTATACAGCACACCAGTCTATCCGGTTATCACGATATCCCTCTCGAGTAACCTATGACCGGGATTATTTAGGATATGTGTTTAAAGGTGAATCGATCTCACTATCGTGATCTCATCATGATCCGATTCCTATTGCATAAATCCAAGGACATCACAATATATATATGCATTTATATAAAGTGATATATGCCAAAATATAATAAGCAAAAAGATTCTATATTAAGTCACACGTGCCATCACTCACGTGATTGGCTTGTTGGGCACCTATGACTAGCAATCTCCCACTTGACCTAAAGCCAATCACCTATGTGTCTAATCCCCATCAGACTCTTGTGACGCTCCAAACAAATCTAAGACAACGACTTTGTTAATGGATCAGCAATGTTATCTTCGGATGGAACTCTTTCCACTACTACATCTCCTTGGGTCACGATCTCTCTGATAAAGTGGAACCTCCTCAGAACATGCTTAGATTTCTGATGAGACCTAGGTTCCTTTGCTTGAGCAATCGCCCCATTGTTGTCGCAATATAGGGAGATCGGCTCTTCGCTACCCAGCACGACTCCCAAATCTATGATGAACTTCTTCACCCAAACTCCCTCCTTTGCTGCATCTGATACAACAATGTACTCCGCCTCTGTGGTCGAGTCAGCAGTGGTATCTTACTTGGAACTCTTCCAGCACACTGCTCCTCCATTCAAGGTGTACACATACCCTGAATTCGACTTGCTATCATCGACATCATACTGAAAACTTGAGTCAGTGTAGCCTTCATCCTTAAGGCTATTACCTCCATATACTAGTAAAAGATCCTTAGTCCTTCTCAAGTACATAAGGATACACTTTACTGCTTTCCAGTGCTCCAAGCCTGGATCCGCCTGATACCTGCTCATGACACTCAGAGCATGCGCTATATCAGGCCTAGTACATAGCATGACATACATGATAGACCCTATTGCTGAGGCATAAGGTATCATATCCATGTTCGCCCTTTCTTCTGGAGTCTTTGGAGACATACTCGTAGAAAGCGATATCCTATGTCTCATCGGTATGAGACCTCTCTTGGAATTTTCCATGCCAAACCTTTTGACAATGGTTTCTATGTACCTAGACTGGGACAAGCCAAGCATCCTCTTGGATCTATCTCTATAGATTCTAATCCCCAAAATATAGGATGCTTCCCCTAAGTCCTTAATGGAGAAGTGTCTAGATAACCAAGCATTTACTGTGGATAGCATTCCTACGTCATTCCCAATTATCAGGATGTCATCCACATATAACACCAAAAAGGTGATAATGCTCCCACTTACCTTTCTGTATACACAAGGCTCATCTTCGTTCTTAACGAAGTCATAAGATCTGATTGCCTCATCAAATCTTATGTTCCAACTTCGGGAAGCTTGCTTTAATCCATAAATGGATCTAAGCAACCTACACACCTTATCTGGACCGTTCTTGGACACGTATCCCTCAGGTTGTATCATATACACCTCCTCCTCGAGGTTCCCATTGAGGAATGCGGTTTTCACATCCATCTTCCAGATCTCATAATCATAGTGTGCTGTAATAGCCAATAGAATTCTGATGGATTTTAGCATTGCTATGGGTGAGAAGGTTTCGTCATAGTCAACACCTTACCTTTGACGATACCCCTTAGCCACTAGCCTTGCTTTATAGGTCTCTACCTTTCCATCTACTCCGATCTTTTTCTTAAAGATCCACTTGCAACCTATGGGTACAATACCTTCGGGCACATCAACTAGGTTCCAAACCTTATTGGAGTACATAGAATCCATCTCAAACTTCATGGCTTCTTGTCACTTCCCGGAGTCTATATTCATAATAGCCTCCTCGTAGGACTAAGGATCAATATCCTCTGCATCCTCTCCTTTAATATGTCCCACATATCTCTCAGGAGAATGGGATACTCTATCAGACCTGAGTAAAGTTGAAACTTGTGTATTAGGTACCTGAACAGACTCGGGTTGTAGAGTGGTGCTTGAGCTTGGTTCTCCAACCTCGCTCAATTCTATCATTCTCCCACTATCTCCGCCAAGAATGTGTTCCTTCTCAAGGAACACTACTCTCTTAGCTACAAAGACCTTTTGGTCCTCGAGATGATAGAAATAATACCCACAAGTTTCCTTGGGGTATCCCACAAATTTGCTCGCTCTGTCCTTGATTCTAACTTATCGGGGTTATGTCTTTTAACATGTGCAGGGCAACCCCAAATCTTAACAACTTTAAGATCATGCTTCTTCCCTTTCCATATCTCATATAGTGTAGACACTACCGACTTAGTTGGAACTCTGTTCAGAAGGTAAGCTGCAGTTTCTAGGGCATATCCCCAGAATGAGATGGGTAGGTCAGCGAAACTCATCATGGACCGTACTATATCTAATAATGTACGATTTCTCCTTTCAGAGACACCATTGAGCTGAGGTGTATAAGGAGGTGTCCATTGGGATAATATCCCATGGTCCTTGAGGAATTGAGTGAACTATGTACTTAAGTACTCACCTCCTCGATCTGATCGAAGAGTTTTGATACTCTTTCCAGTCTGGTTCTCCACCTCATTCTTATACTCTCTGAATTTCTCAAAGGCCTCGGACTTGTACTTCATTAAGTACACATATCCATACCTTGAGAAATCATCAGTAAATGTAATAAAGTAGGAGTAACCTCCAATGGCATGAGTTGACATGGGTCCATATACATCACTATGTATGAGTTCCAACAACTCAGTGGCTCTCTCTCCAGTTCCACTAAATGGAGAGTTGGTCAGTTTTCCACGAATGCAAGGCTCACAAGTTGCATATGACACATAGTCGAATGGATCTAGATATCCATCATTTAGCAACTTTTGAATCCTTCTTTCATGGATGTGACCTAGCCTACAATGCCATAGGTATGCACTATTCAACTCATCTCGTTTCCTTTTAGACACATTTACATTCATGATATGTGGAGTGGTGTCTAATATAAATAAACCATTATGAAATGTTCCTTTCATGATGATCTTATCATCTAATAATATCGAACAACTATTGTTCTCAAAAACAAATTTATATCCACTAACTGTTAAACATGAAATGGAGATAATGTTTTTGATAATAGAAAGAACAAAATAACATGCATCTAATGCAATAAAAGCTCCACTAGGCAGATGTAGGGCGACCTCGCCAACAGCTACTACAGCAACTTTAGCTCTATTACCCATCTTGAGGTCCATCTCACCTCTCTCTTGTCTCCTAGGCCTTGCTAGAACCTGCAACGAATTGCATATATGATAAGCACTACCGGTATCAAATACCCATATGTTATCATAAGAGTCTGACAAATGGAGACTGATCATGAATGTACCTGAAGCTTCATCTAGGTTTTATTTCACCCTTTCTACAAGGTACTCTTTGTAGTTTCTCTTCTAGTGCCCATCTTTACCACAGAGGAAGCACTGGCCTTTTTCATTTGCTGGGTCTTTCTTAGCAACCTTTGCTTTACCTGGTTTGACCTTGCCCTTTCCCTTCTTAAGGGACCTTTCTGCTTTCCTTTTCCTTTTGGTCTCACCAATGTAGAGAACTGGTTTCTCTTTCTTGATAGTACTCTCTACCTCCCTCAACATATTGAGAAGCTCTGGGAGAGTCACTTCAAGCTTGTTCATATTAAAATTCATTATGAACTGTGAAAAGGAATCTGGTAGGGACTGAAGCACAATGTCCACACACAAGTTATCCTCTAGGACCATTACTAGACCTGTGAGTTTCTCTATCCACTCAATCATCTTTAGGACATGGTTCTGAACCGGTGTCCCCTCAGTCATCCTAGCACGGAAGAGGCTCTTAGATATCTCATATCGCTGAGTCCTTCCCTGTTCCTCAAACAATTTGTGGACATGTAGAAGAATGGATCTGGCATCCATCTTTTCATGTTGTCTCTGTAACTCAGGAGTCATAGAGCCCAACATATAGCATTGAGCAAGAGTGGAGTCATCAATGTACTTCACGTAGCGAGCGATCTCATCCTTGTTTACCCCTTCTTCGGGCGCAGGCATCACTGTATCAAGGACGTACACAATTTTCTCCGCTGTGAGAACAATTCTCAAGTTACGGAGCCAATCCGTATAATTTGGACCAGTGAGGCGGTTGACATCAAGTATGCCACGTAAGGGATTTGAAAGCGACATTTTTCTGAAAATAAAGATGCAGCAGAAATGAATAACATGCAGATTTTGCAAGAAATAAACTATCAAGATACGGACTTCTATCTTAATATGCTCCCACTATTTTACTAACGAGTCACGCGACACCCTCAGCACGTGAAACGGAAGTCTCCGGCAGACTTCTAGTGGGGATCAGGATCCAATCAGCGTCTTAGTGTAACTTCAAGGGACTCGACCAATCACACTAAGCCTAAAAGGTTGGCAACTCTTGTCGATCACAACTCCTTGTGATTCCCATCCTGTTCGGCCTCCGAATCACCATGGGCTCGAGGGACTCGACCAACCATGATGCTCGGTTAAGTCAACACCTTCGTTACAAGATGAGTCTGAATTGATGATATACTCTCGAGGGACTCGACCAAGTATACCATGCCCTCGGGTCACCGGTGACATCTCTCTGTCGTAAGCAAGATAGCGAATCGCAATATAGGTGAGTCTCGAGGGACTCGACCAACTCAACCTACACCGGGAATCGGTTCCTACTTATAACGATGGAAGGCCACGTGGGTCAATCTAATTGCCTCACGTTTACCGACTTAATATTATCGAGAGATGTTTCTATGATTTGGTCTCCTAATATGACATGTCACACATATACATATTTAATATATATCTACATCACATACAAATATATATACATATCTAGTATGTGTATAAGCAATTACACCAGATGATCATGGACCACAACCTAATATGATTAGGGCCGAGCCAGTAGACCTAATCACTCACATCAAGATCTTTGTGTGCAACGGTGCATCTCCATGCCTTGTGATCGTCAATTTCATCTTTGTCGGTTCTGTCGACATCTTGATGTATCTTCATGCATCACGATCATCCGTCTCGAGGGTCCCGCTATCGCATCCACGCTCCCGCTATGCCTCCTCATGTGATTACAACTTAATCATAGGCACGCAGGCCCGACAATAAACGAGAAATATAATGGAGGTTCGCAGACCTCAATAATAATAATCATAGGTACACACATCCCACGGTCCATGATCATCCGTCCACACATCATACATCACATGTATAAATAATCATCATCATGTAGGACTACTAGATAATAATAATAATAAATAATAATCAACTAACCTTTTAATTAATTAATATTTTTTGAAATCAGGGACATTATAGGGAATTTATGAATTCATAAGGGTATTTTCATAATTTGGACAAAATATAGAAACTGGAATTTCTCAAATTCCGAGGGGCAAAACTGTCTTTTGCCTAGAAAACCCTAATGCCCTTTCCCCTTTTCAATGCTGTCGCCGCCGCCACCCTACCAGCGGTGGCCTGTGCGGTGGGGCGAGGGCACTGCCCTCGCCTGCAGGCGGCATGCCCGCTCGCAGCGCTGCCGCTACAGGTGGGCGCCCCCTTCGGGCGCCGCCGCCTCCGCAGGTGGTGCTGTCCGACCGGGCGACCGCCCCTGTGGGGGGTTTCGCCCGCGGGAGCAGCGGCGGCGGGCGCCTCTGCCCGTGGGCTGCCAGCCCCGCCGGCAACAAGCCTGCTGCAAGCAGGCCCCCGGCCGGCTGCAACAAACGCAGCCCCTGTGCTGCCCACCTTCGGCTGCGCTGCACGCTCGCAGATCGAGGGCAGCAATTGTTGCTGCCCTTCCTTGTTTTTGCGTCAACAATTTTGACGTCAAAATTCTTCCTAAACACAACACACGCAGATCAAAACCAATCATTCGCACGAGCAACCTGGCTCTGATACCACTGTTGGGAAATCCTTGGGGCTTACATCATATGCTCAAATGAAGAACAAGAAAAACAAAATCCCGATTCCCAAAGAGATGTTCGTCCGTCGTATGCGAAGATTGGTAATGCGTAAAATCCAAGAAAACATGAAACTGCGTATAGAGTAGATTGTGTTACCTAGGTAGATCGTATATCCCTGTTTCCTTGCAGATCCTTAGGATAGGGTGAAGGAGGTCAAGCGTCCTCCTCTCTAGCGATGATCCACACAGCAGGGTTACGACGACGCTCCTCAAAACTCCAGACCTACTCTGAGGTGGAGATGGAGAGGAGAATAGGAAAAGGCAAACAAAAGCTCTCTAGCCCATGGGGCTCTGAATCCTTCCTATTTATAGAGGTCCCCTGTCAAACCCTAATGGGTCCTCCCCTAGTGGGTATTGGATCTGCATCCAATAAGACAAAGGCTCCGGCCGGATATCTCATATCCAACCTCTATCATTGCAATGCCTACCATATGTGTGTGACCTTCTAGGCCCAATATCGAAGCTAGCCGTGAGTCATACCGCCGAACTCCTTCTAAATCGGTGAATTATTATCTCTCGTAATAATTCACTGACTCATCGACTTTTACATACTAGGCCACTATGCCGTAGTCCCCGTGACGATCTGAGGGAATCCAATCCATTGGACCCGCGTCGTCCTCGCCATCGCGGTACCTATAGTCCCTCATTAATCTAATATACCGTAGACCGTGATATCGAAAGCATGGTGTTGTCAGACCCACACGGTTTCTTCTCGAGTCTCGCTCTAATCGGATTCTCCCGGAGAACTCTTTCTCTCTCAACCCGAATGACCCTGGCTAGGGATTTGTCTGAGCAAGAACACATGGGATATTCCTCTCATGATACCGAGAGTGGATGATCCTCTATCGACACTCAATAGCCCTCGTAAGGTCGACTACCACTCCCAATGACCAGTTGTACTAGATCTGGGACAGCCAAACCTATAAGTCTGGTATCAAAGAGTGGAGCACTCATACAGGACATCCTTGGTGTCTCATGTCTAAGGACCAGATACACCACTAGGACTACGGAATCACTGTCTGACAATAAGGCATCATCAACCATCCAGCATTCCGTAAGCGGATCAATCAGTGAACTCATTCTCCAATGAGCACCTGTATCAGATCCCTAGTGTCCCTACACAAGCAGCTATGAGACCAACTGCATCCATCATATGGACGGGTATACAGCACACTAGTCTGTCCGGTTATCACGATATCCCTCTCGAGTAACCTATGACCGGGATTATTTAGGATATGTGTTTAAAGGTGAATCGATCTCACTATCATGATCTCATCACAATCCGATTCCCATTGCACAAATCCAAGGACATCACAATATATGTATGCATTTATATAATGTGATATATGCCAAAATATAATAAGCAAAAAGATTCTATATTAAGTCACACGTGCCATCACTCACGTGAATGGCTTGCTGGGCACCTATGACTAGCAGTCGGAACCAACCAAGAAAGCTTGTAGACTTGTCGAAACTTTCGGAAGTCTGCCAAAGAGATCGTTGGAGGTTCGCAGAGATCACCGAGAAGGCTCACCTACTCATTGAACTCGTCACAAGATCGGGAGTCTACTGGGAGTCCGCTGGAAGAAACGAGATGGTGTATCGGAAGTCCACCGGAAGAATGCGGGAAAGCTCGTCAAAACAAAACTTGATGTTGACCGGTTAAACACTTACTTAGGATTATGTTTTTAGGTATATAGTTCATATGTAATTAGGGTTAGGATTAAGGGACAATCCTATACCTTGGTTAGGGGCCAACTGTGCCCAAAAGAGACTTGGTTTGGGTCGGACGTAAAGCCCAAATTTGTAAGGACGGGCAGTGGAACCGTTGGACTGGGTGATGGCACCGCCTAGAACCCGAAGTGTTAGGCGGTGGCACCGCCAGACTAGGCGGTGGCACTGCCCAACACTCGAGACCAGGCGGTGGCACAGCCACCGACAAGCGTGGCACCGCTAGTACGCCTGCCTGACAGACATTGATAGGCGGTGGCACCGCCACCGACAGGCGATGGCACCACCAATACACCTGCCTGACAGACATTGACAGGCGGAGGCACCGCTAGTCTCAGAAACCCATGAGGAATTCAAATTTGGAGCTCAAATTTTGAATCCTCTTGGGGCCTATAAATACCCATCAATTCTCAACAGAGAACATACCTTTTGCAAAGAAATAGTTTGAGATAAGAGCCTTAGAAAAGTCTTAGCAAGTCTTATTTTTCATATTGCTTGAGTGTTTACCTCCTCTCATCTTGTTGAAAAGAATTGTAAGAGTGTGAACCACTTGTAAAAGTTATAAGAGGGGTATTAGTCTTTCCCCTACAAAGATATTTTGCTAGTGGAAGTTGGAAGCCTCTTCGAAGAAGGCTTCGCAAGTGGATGTAGGTCATTTTGACCGAACAACTTTAAAACTGCTGTGCTATCTGGTTTGCATTTTAATCTTGCCATTTACATATTATAAGATTCTTTACTTAGTCACTACACTTCCATACGCTTCTAAGTTATCAAGCTTCCAAATCGGTTTTCATCGATATTGGTTTTTATCATACGAAAGATTTTTCAAAATTGAAGTTTTAATCCGCTGCACTAATTGGTATCAAAGCAAGGCTCACTCTCATATTTGGTTTAATACCCAAGAGAGACAGCTTACTCCGGCATTCATGATGGACATTCTATCACACGTTCACCTATGTTTAATGGGTCAGATTACACATATTGGAAGACCCCTATGAGGATCTTCCTCATTTCCATGGATTTCGAGCTTTTTGACCATTGTCGAAAACGGATTTCAAAAATCTTCTCTTCCGATGAACGAATGGAATGAATCGGAGAAGAAGGTTTTCGCTTTAAATGCAAAGGCAATGAATGCCTTGTTTTGTGCACTAGACAAGAATGAGTTTAATCGTGTTTCAATTTGTGAGTCGACTTTTGATATTTAGAGAACTCTTGAGGTCACTCATGAAGGCACTAGCCGAGTGAAAGAGTCCAAAATCAACATCCTTGTGCACTCTTATTACCTTTTCCGAATGAAACCAAGTGAGTCCATCGGAAACATGTACACTCGTTTCATGAATGTCATCAATGGACTTAAAGCTCTTGGTAAAGATTTTTCTAACTTTGAACTAGTAAACAAAATCTTAAGATCTCTTCCTAAAAGTTGGGATCCAAAAGTTACGGCCATTCAAAAGGCCAAGTACCTCAAAACATTCCCTCTTTAAAAACTTATTGGGTCTCTAATGACCTACGAAATGACGTGTCAAGATCATGATGAACTCGAGAACCCCCTTCCAATGAATAGGAAGGATATGGCACTCACATCACAAGAAGATCACTTGAAAGGAACATCAAGTGATGAGGACAGTGAAAATGACATTACACTCTTGACTCAAAAATTTTAAAAATTTTTAAGGAAGAACAAATTTAAAAATAACACCAAAAACAAATTTGAATATAAAAAGGACCAAGTGATATGTTATGAATGCAAGAAGCGAGGGCATTTCAAAAATGAATGCCCCAAGCCAAGAAGAAGCAACCAAAGAAGAAGAAAGCTCTAAAGGCAACTTGGGACGATTCAAGTGATTCCGAAAGTGAAGAAGCTAGCAACAAAGAGAAGGCAAACTTCGCACTAATGGCTCTAGGAGAAGAGGTATGTGATTTAATTAATGAAGATTTATCTTTTGAAGAACTCTCTATCGCTTTTCAAGAATTATTTGACGAATGTAGAACTCTTAGTAAGAAGTTAAGTATCTTAAAGAAAGAGCATGTTTTACTACAAAATGAGTTTGATATTCTTCAAACTCCTCCATGCTCTAAGTGTGAGCATTTAGAAGCAATAAAAATTAAAAATTTGCTTCTTAAAGAAACCTTAAACAAGTTTAAGGTTGGTAGCAAAGGATTAGATATGATCCTTGCAAACAAGGGTCACGTCGCAAATAGAAGTGGAATTGGATTTATAAAAGGATCACATCAAAATCCTACCACTTTCATAAAAGGACCTACATTACATGTTTCATCTTATATGAAATGTAACTTTTGTTGCAAATCCGGACATATTGCCTACAAATGTCCATTTAGGAAAATTAGTCCACAAAAATTAATATGGGTTCCTAAAGGAACTATAAATGATTCAATAATGAATAACAAAATTAGTGGATCAATATTTAAGGCACCCAAAATCAAATGGGTACCTAAAAATCATCATCTTTTGTAGACAAACCCACAAGCTAGGAGCAAGAGGTATCTCGATAGTGGATGCTCAAGACATATGACTGGAGATCCATCTCATTTCTCTATGCTCACTAGCAAAGAAGAAGGGTACGTGACCTTCGGAGACAACAACAAAGGAAAAATAATTGGCAAGGGAATTATAGGTAACAAATTAAGTTTTTCTATTGATGATGTTTTACTAGTTGTTGGATTGAAACATAATCTCTTGAGTATTAGTCAATTATGCGATAAAGGTTATATCGTTAGATTCGAATCAAATATGTGTATTATTAAAAAACCAAACAATAACATGACTATGATTGCATTAAAACAAAATAATATCTACACCATCAACCTTGATTAACTAAGTAATGAAATGTGCTTCTCTGCTCTAAATGATGATGCTTGGCTTTGGCATAGGAGATTAGGCCATGCAAGCATGAAACTAATATCCAAAATCTTATCTAGAGAATTAGTACAAGGGATTCCAAATATGAAGTTTACTAAAGACAAAGTATGCGATGCATGTCAACTAGGTAAACAAATAAAAACTAGTTTCAAACCAAAAAATCAAATTAGCACCACTAGACCACTACAATTGATCCATTTGAACTTATTTGGACCAATTGACACAACAAGTCTAGGAGGAAGCAAATATACTTTTGTAATTATGGATGACTATACTAGGTATACTTGGACCTATTTCTTAGTTCACAAAAGTGATTGTTTCAAGTGCTTCTTAAAATTTTGTAAACTCACTCAAAACGAAAAGGGCTTCATGATTTCATCAATTTAGAATGATCACGGTGGTGAATTTCATAACCGTAATTTCCAAAATCTTTATGAAGTTAATGGATACAATTACAACTTCTCCACTCCAAGAAATCCTCAACAAAATGGAGTAGTTAAAAGAAAAAATAGAAACCTACAAGAAATGACAAGAACTATGTTAAATGAATATAGTCTACCCAAGTATTTTTGGGCCGAAGCCGTGAATACGGCTTGCTACATCATGAATAGGGTTCTCGTAAGACCATCTTCATCAAAAACACCCTATGAATTATGGAATAACAAAAAACCAAATGTTTCTTATTTTAAGATTTTTGGTTGCAAATGCTTTATTTTAAATGAAAATGATGCCTTAGGAAAATTTGATGCTAAATTCGATGAAGGCATCTTTCTTGGTTACTCTTCCGTTTCTAAGGATTTTCGTGTTTTCAACAAAACAACCTTAGTTATAGAAGAATCTATTCATGTAGTTTTTAATGAAATTTCTAATTTAAAGAAAAATGATTTTGATGATGATCTTGGTTTTGATAATTTGAATTTAAATGAACCCCCTCCTCAAAATAGCAACTTGGATGCATCTTCTTCTGAAATTTCCTTACCCAAGGAATCGAAGTATATGAATGCTCATCCGAAGGAGTTAATTATAGGAGATATATCAAAAGGGGTTCAAACTCGCTCTTCTTTCAAGAATTTTTGTGCCAACGTCGCCTTCCTTTCTCAAATCGAACCAAAATGTATTGACGAGGCCTTAAAAGATGATTTTTGGGTCATTGCAATGCAAGAGGAATTGAACCAATTTGAAAGGAATAAGGTATTAGGATGCTCCTATGGCAAGATTAGAAGCCATTAGGATACTCCTTGCCTATGCTAGTAGTAATAATTTTAAACTATTTCAAATGAATGTCAAAAGTGCTTTCTTGAATGGTTTTATTTCCGAAGAAGTTTATGTTGAACAACCTCCCAGATTTGAAAACTCTCTTCTTCCTAATCATGTATTCAAATTGACTAAGGCTCTTTATGGCTTGAAACAAACTCCTAGAGCTTGGTATGAAAGGCTTAGTTCCTTTCTTATTGTAAATAATTTTACCAACGGTAAGGTTGATACTACATTGTTTATCAAACACTTTGAAAACAATTTTCTTATTGTACAAATTTATGTTGACGATATTATTTTTGGCTCTTCCGATGAATCACTATGTGAATCATTTGCCAAATGCATGTGTCACGAATTTGAAATGAGTTTGATGGGTGAATTAACTTTCTTTTTGGGATTACAAATCGAACAACTCAGTGATGGTATATTTCTTAACCAATCTAAATATACATTAGAATTATTAAAACGATTTAACATGAATAATTTAAAAGTGATAAACACCCCTACGAGTACTTTGACTAAGTTAGATATGGATGAAAATAGTGAAAATTTCGATCAAAAAACATATAGGGGAATGATAGGTAGTCTACTCTAACTCACCATGACTAGACCGAACATCATGTTTAGTGTAGGACTCTATGTTAGATTTCAATCTAATCCTAAATTATCTCACCTTAAGAGTGTTAAAAGTATATTTAGATATCTTAAAGGGACTCCAAATTTAGGATTGTGGTATCCAAAGTCTGATAAATTCAATTTAATAGCTTATGCAGATGTTGATTTTGGCGAATGCAGGATAGATAGAAAAAGTACATCCAGAACATGCCTATTTTTAGGACATGCACTTGTTTCTTGGACATCCAAAAAACAAAATTCAGTTGCGCTATCTATGGCGGAAGCCGAATACATTGCTGCAAGTGTATGCTGTGCACAAGTTGTCTATATGAAAAATACATTAGAAAACAATAGAATTCAATAGAAAAACATTCCCATAAAATGTGATAATACAAGTGCCATATGTCTTACCAAAAATCCGATTCAGCACTCTAGAACTAAGCATATAGATATTAGGCATCATTTCATATGCGATCATGTCCTTAACAATAATGTCGTTCTAGAATTTATTGACACAAAGCATCAATTAGCAGACATTTTTATAAAAGCCTTAAATGAAGACCAATTTGAATTCATTAGAACATAATTGTCTAGTAGAAATAAGCACAATGTATTGGATAATGACCGATCAACATAACTATTTTGGATACTCAATCTGGCAACACATACAAGATATTATAACAAAAGACATTATGTTGCCATATGGAGGGTTAGTCACTCGATTCCTACTTGCCCATAACATTTGTATCCCACCCGAGAAGAAACAATTCAAAGTGATCGGTATAACATCATCAATAAAAATCTGCTGAAAAGACTTAGGTGCACATTTAGCAATGGTATATAGGTTAGGCAACCTAGAAGGACTGATCCAATTCCCTCATCCATAGAACACCCCGAAAAACCAATTCTTAGGGGAAATGAATCTCCTCCTCCTAGTCCCTTTGGCACAGCACCTTCGGCTCCTGTTTCATCATCCAAAGAACTCATTATGGTAGAATTGCATCAGATCAAGTCGCAGCAAAAACAAATTCAAATCCAGTAAATTGAAATTTTGAAGGAACTAAGACAAATAAATTAAAAAATAGACGTCATATTTCAACACTATGGCTTACCTCCTACGGATTAATCGATGTAATTTCTTATTCAGTTCTGATTACTCTTAATGTGAAGTTAGAAGTCTATCATCTTCTTTTGAACAAAAACTGAACCTTTGTTTCAGATGTATTGCTAAATTCTGGATAACTGTTGATTTGTTTCTTCTTGCGAGATTAATTTTGAATGATGAACTTCGTATGATTAAACTATATGCTGACTTCTTTTGATTTTATGATCACAAAATGTGTACTTCAAGTCTCATCTCCTTCTCTTCTTTTTTTTGTTGATGACAAAGGGGGAGAAGTGATGACTTGTATGACTTATGCGCATCAATAGCATGACTTATATGAATTGCAAAAGCTTGTCTTATATGCCTTGCTTGTCTTATATGTCTTAATCTTTGAGTATATCGCAAGATTGGTTGATCATATCATATCATCAAATTCATATTGAAAATCTTTATCATATTTTTATCTCTCATCAAAGTGAAAATTGTTTCTTATCATTTGACTTGAAAATGATTTTCAATAGCTGAAATTATGAGAGATACAAAGATTCGTATTTGCTCATGCTTAATAAGACAACGATAAGTTCAACGTTAGAACTTATCGATTTATGCTTGAATTCAAAGGGATGGAATTTAAGTGGTTTTATATTCTCACAATATGGCATATAGATAGGGGGAGTTATGTTTAACTCCGTCATCAATTGATTGTCATCATCAAAAACGGGGAGATTGTTGAATCTCGGATTTTGATGATGAAATCAATTGATGGGTTAATTGATCTAATCCATATTATTGAAGTTGAGTGTGCAGGATTAACTACGACAGCCTAAAAACCTAAAGCAAGGATACCAGAGTCAAGTTCGATGGACGTTTGAGAGTCCGAAGATTCGTCGGAGATGTTGTCGGAACCAACCAAGAAAGATCGGAGACTTGTCGGAACTTTCGGAAGTCTGCCGAAGAGATCGTTGGAGGTTTGCAGAGATCACTGAGAAGACTCGGCTACTCGTTGAACTCGTCACAAGAACGGGAGCCTGCTGGGAGTCTACTAGAAGAAACCAGAGATCACTTGCCTTAAATAATTGATTCCCAAATGGGGGGGGGGGTTGATGCAAAACCTCATGCAAAACTTCTTCTTCTTCTTCCCTTCTCTTCTTACACTCATGTTGGCTGCAGCATCTTAAGTTTAGAAAATTTCCATCAATCACTATAGTTCTCTAGACCTCAATATCTTTTGCACATCAAACATATCAAATATCTCAGTGATCCTCAAACTATGCTCTGATACCACTCTATCATGCCCCCTGAAATTTAATCAACAATAATCCATTCTAGAATATGATCACACATTTGAGGATACTGAAAAAACATTCAAGTCATTTCCATATATTCCATAATCCGTAAGACCTATGCAATTTATAATCATACATCATGTCACTTAATGATTCTTAAAATCTAAAGGTAACTTAACTAAACCATAACCACATCATGAATCCATAGTTGTGGGAATCTATATAATTACAAAACTAACATATACCACATGTTTATATTATTACAGAGTTTAAACTTAACATTCCCAAAATCTCGACATAAGAGGTACGTTCCAAATATTTACAAGACACATCAATATAAAGTTATAGTTGATATTTCATTTCACACAAAAGGAACTTATACAACATTAACTTATCAAGTATAAAAGATTTGCCCCAAAATCATTTGGCTTTCCACTACTTTAGCTTGTTTTAAACATTCTAGCGAGCAACAAGCTATCCTGAAAAATTTATATATCAACGAGGTGAGCACATAGAGCTTAGCAAGTGACTAACATATCCGTGGCAAAGTGGACAGTTTCAAATAAATAAGGTTTCAAAATATAAGGCAGAGATACAAGAGTTCAAAGATAGCCACTCAATGAATGCAGAATTACAAAGTCATTTCATTCGAAGTATGTTTTGTTCATAACAATGGATTTAGGGCTAATTTGAGCATATCATTGGCAAAAGAAGCATATCCATGACATATGAAATATTTCAAAGCATATCAAAGACGTAAGAAGCATTTTGATATATATCAATAGCATAGGAAGCATTTTGGAGCACATCAATATAAAATACGAAACAGAAGCTCAGACGTTGTACCCAAGTATAGTGCATGTGAGGTTTAACTCAGTGATTGCTCCACGCCATGATGAGTTCTCAACTCCATCCACGAGTAGCCCTTTCCTACTTGAGCCCTCTTACCCTGCCCAAGTGCTAGGTCGACTCTGCATTTCATACGAAATAGAAAGAAGGTGAAGTGGGATCTCAAACATAATCTAGAGCATCGCGGGCTCTAAGCATACCCTTTACCATTTCTAGCAAAAGTCCAAACAATCCCTTTACTATTTCTAGCAAAGGTTCAAATAATCCCTTTACCATTTCTAGCAAAGGTCCAGACAATCCCACAAACACCAAAGTATAAAAGGGCATTGTGAATAATAAGGTTGGTATATATCGAAAACACATGCAGAACAACAGAATGCATGTGCTTATAAGAATCATTGTGATACAAACATGAACTTTACATGATAGCTACAGGTGTATAAATAATTGAAGGACAAAAGTATATAGGAATTCAAGACAATAATGTAAAGCTCAACTGAAGTAAAGGTTTTTGCCAAAATCAATTTCCAAATAGAAGAAACAATAAGAGATGAAATCGACCAAAGCTTAATGCTAGCATAATTTGAGAGACACATTGCATGAATTGTTTGGATGATCAGTTATGCTCCAATTTGTACAAAATTAGTGTCATTTGAAATCTATGTCAATCTAGTTTTTGATAACTCAAGCTTTGTATAAATCAGATTTTCCAAAAAGGAGTTATAAATAATTTAGTAACCAAAGGTTAGAGAATATTATCTCTATTTTACAGAATTCACAGAGTTGATTTGAATAGATGATTCAATAGATAATTGTGCTTAAAATAATTCAAATCAGATATGGACAGAAAGCTTTATGAGTGTAGTTTCTAATAAATTATACTTTGTATAAATCTGAGTTCCCAGCAGAATGTTATAAGTAGTTAAGCAATAAGAGGTCAAAAATTATAGTCCCTAGTTTGTAGAATCTGTAGGGTTAATTAAAATAGAAGTCTTAGTAGGCATTTAAACTCTAAATCATTCAATCTCGGTGTCAAAATAAATATATTTGAGTCTACTTTCAAATGAATTAGGCTTCGCCTAAATCAGAGTTTAGTGCTAAATGTTAGGTCCAAAACAATGCATAGAGGTCAGATTACCGAAAAATTACAGATTCATGGCTATGTATCAAAACGAAATAAAGGTTTGGTGATAAGTTGAAATCTTTCGAATTATGAAGAATTAAAAGAAAAACAGAGATTAGAATTCTATGGGATAGGGTAAGAATACTTGCATTAAATAATTGATTCCCAAATAGGGGGGGTTGATGCAAAACCTCAAGCAAAGCTTCTTCTTCTTCTTCTTCTTCCCTTCTCTTCTTACACTCACGTTGGGTGCAGTATCTTAAGTTTATATTTAGTTTCTCTTTTAATCTCTCATTTAATTACTTTTGGCTAACACAAGGGTTGCAATGTTGCAAGGTGGCAAGCATGCATGGAAAGGGTTAGGTGTCATCCTTAGAGCAAACTTAAGTGGCACCATTAGGTTAGCTTGTGACACATGTCTACTATTTTCTTTTCTTTAATTTAAATGAGAATTTTTAATAAATCATATTATATTTCTAATATTTACATTTTGGTCGCTATATTACAAATAGACCCTTACAAAATTTTTAAAAATGAGGGATGTTACAAATTTTGACAAAAGGAAGGGATTCATGAAAAAGGATCAAAATATTTATGTGAAATAAAATCCTCATTCTTGCAAGTGATCATCTCATACTTAAAAATTCATAAAAATTCTTCTTTCATGAGATGAGGAAGGAAGAATTCATGTGACAGAAGCATCATATGAAGGATAAAAGAAAAATTCCATGAATAAACCTTCATAAATCAAATCCATATCTCATTAAAAATTTGATAATTCATGGATTCATATTTCAGATTTCATGAAAGCCTTATTTATGAAATAATTTCAAGAAAACTTTAAAGAATCGAGAAAGTCCAGAAATGATATACATCAAATTCATGCATTTGGACAACTTAACATTCCTAACTCCCTTCTAATAAAATCAAATAATTCTTCATTTAAAGGTTTTGTAAAGAAATCAGCCAATTGATGTTTTGTTTCAATGAATTCTAAAATTACATCATGATTATTAACATGATCTCATATGAAATGATATATAATATCAATATGTTTAGTTCTAGAATGTTGAATGAGATTTTTTGTTAATCATATTGCACTTTTGTTATCACATTTTATGGGAATCTTCTTAAGGTGAATCTTATAATCCTCTAAAGTATTTTTCATCCACACAACTTGTGCACAACATGCACTCGCAGCTATGTATTCGGCTTCAGTTGTAGATAGTGCAACCGAGTTTTATTTCTTAGAAGACCAAGAGACAAGTGCATGACTTAAGAATTGACATATTCCGAATGTACTTTTTTTATCTAATCTATATCCAACAAAATCCGCATCAACATAAGCAATCAATTCGAAGTTTTCAAATTTTGGATACCATAATCCTAGATTAGTGGTTCCTTTAAGATATCTAAGAATTCTTTTAACTACTTTAAGATGAGTTATCTTTGGATTAGATTTAAACAAGATGTCTGATCTAGTTGTGGTGAGGTATAGTAAACTACCTATCATGCCCCTATAGGCTTTTTGATCAAAGCTTTCTCCACTTTCGTCATTGTCTAATCTAGTGGAGGTACTCATAGGCGGATTGCTAGCCTTTGAACTATCCATATTAAACCATTTTAATAAGTCTAATGCATACTTTGTTTGACTAAAAAAAATACCATAATTAAGTTGTTTGATTTGTAAACCTAAAAAGAAGGTTAGTTTTCCCATCAAACTCATTTCAAACTCTAGAGTCATATACATTGCAAACAATTCACATAAAAATTCATTTGTAGAATCGAAAATAATATCATCACCATAAATTTGAATAATAAGAAAATTATTTTTAAAATTTTTAATAAATAATGTGGTATCGACCTTGCCTTTAGAGAAATTATTTAGAATAAGAAATGAGCTAAGTCTCTCATACTAAGCCCATGGGGCTTGATTCAATCCATAGAGAGCTTTAGTCAATTTAAACACATGATTAGGAAAATTATCATTCTCAAATCTGGGAGGTTGTTCAATATAAACTTGTTAGGAACGTGTCGGCACTGAGAGAGGGGGGTGACTTAGTGTAGCGGTAAAAACGTCGATTCTAAAAGTGTTTCATACAATAAAAACCGAACTCGGAAGATAACTTGAAATTCAATGCTTGTTCGCAAGCGTAGGTATAGTAAAAGCACAGTAAGGAGGAAAGGTAGTTTGCTATAAAAGTAAATTACAAGAAGGAAATGCAAACCGGATTATTATAGTGGTTCGATCATCGTGACTTACATCCACTGCGCCGATTTCTCTTCTGTCGAGGCCATCAATATCCTCTATCAATCTTTGTTTAATAGGTGAAGATAAACATCCTTCTTACACCTCTCTTCTCCTTTTCACTGGTTTAGGAGACAACATTTACAAGCACTCACTCCTCTCTCAAACTATTCTGACACTTAGACTAGAGGAGGAGGATTCTCACAAGAGATTACTATAGTATTTTTTCTATTTTAAATTCTTTGTGCTTGTGTATCTTAACCATAGATGAGAGGAGTCTTTATAGGCCTCAAGTTGATTCAAACTTGGAGCCTAAAAATATCCTATCCCGGGTTTCTGAGGTATGGGCGGTAGCACTGCCATTATTAGTTTGACATTGGGTGGTACCATCGCTTGACAGGGGTGGTGCCATTGCTCGGCACCCTACCACTAGGTGGTACCACTACCCAGGCGGTGCCACCGCCGGCTAGGCTTTTAGCATCCTGGTTGGGCCTTGAATTCGGCCCAAACCAACCCAACTTCGGGCCCAATTGGTCATTAATAGAGTTGATGGGATTACCTCCCAAACCCAACTCCAATTATATGCCAACTATGATTCCTAAGACGTATTCTAAGCAAAATAAGTCTGGTTTCTTTCGGCGAGCTTCCGGTAATCTTCCAATGAACTTCCGATGATCTATCGGCAATAGTTCGGTAGACTCTCGGCAAACTCCTGGACTTCACGATGATCTTCTTAGCGAGTTTCGATGAGCTTCTTTGGCAAGCTCCAGGACTTCTATGTCAATTCTAATAGAACTTTCGACGAATGTCCGGACTACCGACGAACTCTCGAACTCCCAACGAAATCGCGTTCTTGACTCTGAGACTTTATTTTGCTTTATGTCTTGCTATTATAGTTAATCCTGCACACATAGAAACACACTTTGATCTAGACAATTATTACTGAGTATGAATCATGTCGTTGGGCATGTCATTGGTCCATCGACGCGTCATTCGATTCTTCCACGCATTATCCTCTCTTATGGCCTATTGCCCAATCGGCCAGTTGACCTCTACAACTCCGATATCCTTAGTAGAATATCTGCTCCTATTTGCCCGATGCCTAAAACCATGGCCCGAAGCCTTCTATCGATAAGTCGACCGATTCTTTGGCGCGAAATCCAATCTTCTTACATATTCTCCGGCCCAACATGATTCTTCCTACTTTAAATGTCTCTCCCTGATCGAAGCATCCTACATCACTTAAAATATAGATCAAATCATAAATACTATCAATTGGTTTCATTATCAAAATTCGAGATTCAACAATCTCTCCCTTTTTGATGATGATAACAAATTAATGACGGAGTTAACCTTAACTCCCGGAGTTTAAACAAACTCCCCCTATCAATATGCCACATTAATAGAACTCTTAGACTCAAAAATCCAAGCAACATATTATCATAAACTTATGCATAACTGCTAGTCATAGGTGCCTAGCAAGCCAATCACATAAGTGATGCCACGTGTGGCTTAATATAGAATCCTTTTGCTTATTATATTTTGGCATATATCATTTTATAACTATTGCATATGTGCATATATATATTGTGGTGTCCTTGGATTTGTGCAATGGGAATCGGATCGTGATGAGATCACGATAATGAGATCGATTCACCTTTCAACATAGATCCTAAATAATCCCTGTCATAGGTTACTCGAGAGGGACATCGTGATAACCGGACAAACTAGTGTGTTGTATACCCATCCATATGATGGATGCAGCTAGTCTCATAGCTGCTCGTGTAGGGACACTAGAGATATTGTACAGGTGCTCATTGGAGAATGAGTTCACTGATTGATCCGCTTACGGAATGCCAGATGGTTGATGATGCCTTATTGTCAAATAGCGATTCCATAGTCCTAGTGGTATATCTGGTCCTTAGACTTGAGATACCAATGATGTCCTATATGAGTGCTCCACTCTTTGATACAAGACTTATAGGTTTGGCTATCCCAGATCTAGTACAACTGGTAATTTTGAGTGGTAGTCGACCTTACAAGGGCTATTGAGTGTCGATAGAGGATCATCCACTCTCGGTGTCATGAGAGGAATATCCCATGTGTCCTTGCTTAGACAAATCCCAGGCTAGGGTTATTCAGGTTGAAAGAGAAAGAGTTCTTCGAGAGAATCCGATTAGAGCGAGACTCGAGTAGAAACCGTATGGGTATGACAGCACCATGTTCGATATATGGTCTCTGGGATATTAGATGGATGAGGGACTATAGGTACACGGTAACTAAGGACAGACAGGTCCAACGGATTGGATTCCCTTGTATCGTTTGGGGACTACGGCGTAGTGGCCTAGTACGTCCATAGTCGATGAGTCAAGTGAATTATTATAGAGATAATAATTCACTAAGTTAGAAGGAGTTCTGACAGGTATAACTCACAGCCAGCTCGATATTAGGCCTAGAGGGTCACACACATATGGTAGACATTACGATGAGTAGAGGTTCGGATATGAGATATCCGATGGAGCCCTTATCTTATTGGATATCCAATAAGCCCCTGAATTATTGGATCCCATGGATGAGATCCAATAAGAGCCCATAAGAGATTATTGGATAGAGATCCACTAATCTAAAAGGCTTGGTTTATTGGATGCAGATCCAATACCCACTAGGCGAGGATCTATTAGGGTTTGACAGGGGACCTCTATAAATAGGAGGGATTTAGAGCCTCATAGGCTAGAGTCTTTGCTTGCCTCTCCTATTCTTCTCCCTCTCTCCACCTTAGAGTAGGCTTGGAGTTTTGAGGAGCGTCGTCGCAACCCTGTTATGTGGATCACCGCTAGAGAGGAGGATGCTTGACCTCCTTCACTCTCTCCTAAAATCTGTAAGGAAATAGGGATATACGATCTCCCTAGGAAACACAATCTACTATATACGCAATTTTAAGTTTCACGGATTTTGCGCACCAATCTTCGCACAACGATGAACATCTCTTTGGGAATTGGGGATTTGGTTTTCTTGTTCTTCCGCGGCGCATGTGATGTCACCCCCAAGATTTCCCAACAGTGGTATCAGAGCCAGGTTGTTCATGTGATAGATTGGTTTTTGAACTACGTGTGTTGTGTTTTGATGAAACTTTTGACGTCAAAATCGTTGACACAATAGCGAGAAAGGGCAACAACAGTTGCTGCCCTCGATCTGCATGTGTGCAGTGCAACCACAAGTAGGCAAAACAGGGGCTGCTTTATGCAGTAGCCAGCCGATGGCTTGCTTGCAACAGGTTTGCAGCCGGTGGGGCTGGCAGCCAGCGGGCTGACGCGCCGTAGTGTCACGGACAAATTGTTAGGATCAAGAGCACTAGGAGGGGGGAATTAGTGCAGTGGAAAACTTTCAATGTTTAAAAACGCGTTCGTATGACAAAGCCGATTTCAGTAGAAAAGTCGATTCGTAAATTTCTTTAACTTAAGATTAGGCAAGAAGTAGTTAAACTAAATCTGTTAAGGTAGTTTGCAGTTGTTATGGAAATCATAATGTAAGCGAAACTGAAATCCGATGTTCGTACGAGAAAAGTGATTTCAGTAGAAAAACCGATTTGTAAATCATTTTAACTTGTGATTAGGCAGGAAATAGTTAAAACGAATCTGTTAAGGCAGTTTGTTGTTGTGATGGAAATCAGAATGGAAGCGCAAACTGAAATACAATGTTCGTACGAGAAAAGTGATTTACGTCTAAACATGATTCGGAAAATATTGAGCTTGAAAACTCAATCGTAAAATCGCAAAATGCAGTACGCTATGAAGGAGGTTTGCAGTAAGGATAACAAGCTCAAAGTAAAAGCAAACCAGAGAGCAGCGCGATTTAGAGTGGATCGGTCAATCTTGACCTACATCCACTTCTAGCTTACTCCACCGATGAGGTCGCTGACGTCCACTATAGGCCTTCCTTCAATAGGTGAAGGCCAACCACCCTTTTACAGATTCACTCCTTTTGACGGGCTTAGGAGACAACCCTTACAAACTTTTCTCTCCTCTCTTGAAAGATCTAAACTTGGAAGAAAAGAGGGAGAAGAACCTTTAGCTTATTACAACACTTTTGAGCTCAAAAATCTCAGAGTAAGATCAAGATTTTGGTGGTTTTCGTTGCTCTTTCATTGCTGAAAGAGAGGGGTATTTATAGGCCCCAAACCAATTTGAATTCCGAACTCAAAACTGTCAATTCCCGGAATTCCGGGGTCTGGCAGTTGCACCGCCTGACTGGGGCGGTTGTACCGCATGGCAGAGCTCGAAGACTAAGCCTCTGGGTGGTGCCACCGCTTGTCAGGGGCGGTTGCACCGCCTGGCAGAGCTCGGAGACCGAGCTCAGGCGGTGCCACCACCTGACTGGGGCAGTTACACCGCCCAGCCAGAGCTCGGAGATCGAGCTCAAGCGGCTGCATCGCTGTCAGAGGTGGTTGCACCGCCCAGCCAGAACTCAGAGACCGAGCCCTGGGCGGGCGGTGCCACCTCTGGCCAAGTGACATTTACTACAGCTTAAGTTACCTCTGAAAGAGAGGTAGCACCGCCTGAGCTCGGTCTTCGAGCGCAGTCAGGCGGTGCAACCGCCCCTGACAGAGAGGTGCAACCGCCTGGGCTCAGTCTCCGAGCTCTGCTAGGCGGTGCAACCTCTCCAGTCAAGAGGTGCAACCGCCTGATCCCGGAATTCCAGGATTTGATCGATTTGATCGTTTTGAGCTCCAAATTTGAACTGGGTTGGGGCCTATAAATACCCCACCCATTCAGCACTGAAAAGACACAGATCCACACCGAATTCTTGATCTTTTCAGTGATTCTAAGAGCTCAAATTTGTGTAAAGTCCTAAAGTTCTCCTCTTTCTGTTCTTCAAGTCTTGAGTTGTAAAGAGAGGAGAGAAAGGATCTGTAAGGGTTGTCTCCTGTGCCCGTCAAAAGGAGAGGAACTGTAAAAGGGCAGTTAGCCTTTGCCCATTGAAGGAAGGCAGCTAGTTGACGTCGATGACCTCGTCGGAGGAGGAAGCCAAAAGTGGAGTAGGTCAAGACTGACCGAACCACTCTAAATCTCTGGTTTGCTTTTGCTTGAGCACTTTATCATTACTGCAACCCTCCTACATAGCTACTGCCCTCTGCGCTTTTACGAACGAGTCTCTAAACTCTTATCTTTCCGAATCTGCATTCAGACGTAAATCGGTGTCTTCGTACGATCTTTACGCTGCAGTTTATGTTTACGTTTTGATTCCATTTATAACTGCAAATTACCTTCTGCGTAGTCATAAAACGCTTTTCAAAATTCAAAACTGCGTTTAGACGTAAAATTACGTTTTGACGTAAAACTGCGTTTAGACGTAAAACAGCGTTTAGACGCAAAACTGCGTTTAGACGTAAAACTACGTTTAGACGTAAAATAGCATTTAGACGCAAAACTGCATTTAGACGCAAAACTGCGTTTAGACGTAAAACTGCGTTTGAACGTAAAACTGCGTTTAGACGTAAAACTGCGTTTAGACGTAAAATTGCGTTTAGACGTAAAACTGCGTTTAGACGTAAATCGGCTTTCCTCGTACAATCATCAGATTTCAATTTAAGTTTACATCTTGATTTCAATAGCATACTGCCTTCTACGATTTTACAAACGAGTTTCAAAGTTTAGACGTAAATCTGTGTTTAGACGTAAATTTGCGTTTAGACGTAAATCTGCGTTTAGACATAAATCTGCGTTTAGACGTAAATCTGCTTTTTGCAGATTACTTTTTGAGCTATACAATAGCAGCACACTGTCTTTAAACTTCTGTCTAAACTAGTGATTTACGAATCGACACTTAAGACGTAAATCTGTTTCTTCGTATGAACATCGGATTTCAGTTTGCGTCGATATTATGGTTTTCATCATTACTGCAAACTGCCTGCATAGATTGACTGAAACCTTGCTTAGCTGTCCTTATCATTCAAACACAGCCTTCGGTTTTAATCGCAGAAAGTTTTCCGCTGCACTAATTCACCCCCCCCCTCTTAGTGCTCTGGATCCTAACACTTTCAACATAATATGGCATTTATAGCATCAATTCATATACCTCTCCCCCTTTGTCATCAACAAAAAGGAGAATGATACAAACAATTTTTTAATATACTTGTGATGCCATAAGTAGGTTCATGTCATTTATAGGATACAAACATCTCAAGAAGATCATGACATGGAGATTATCTACATAGGGTGAAAACTTCTTCCTTTTTATTTGTTATTATTCTTTTTGCATGAAGAAGGAAAGCCATATATGTAGTTCAAATCGATAGCATGCTTTACAAGGATCAGGATATTTATGTGAGTCAAGTCCTTGCAAAAAAAATATCTTCCTTTCAAAAGAGAGAATCATCAAATTTATTTCTCAAAGGCAATATTTTTCACATGATAAGTCTAAAAGCTATGCATTTGCTAGATGATTCTATTTGTCAAAAATTAATGATGTGAATCAAAGTCCGAAAGAGAATAATGTTTTCATGAAATCCGATTGGAACTGAAAATTTAATTTAACACTTTCATGCAAGACGATGAAGACATGCTCATCGTTTATGAAAATTTTTTCAACATGTTATTTTTGTCATGCAGTTCAATCAATAAAGTCCGAATAAAAATTTTAACAAGTTTATGCATTCGGACACATCAACATTCCTAATTCTCTTCTTATGAAATTAAATTGTTCTTCTCTCAGAGGTTTTTGTAAAAATATCAGCTAGTTGATGCTTAGTATCTATGAACTCTATAATTACATCATGATTAGTAACATGATCTCGTATAAAGTGATGTCTAATATCAATATGTTTTGTTCTTGAGTGTTGAATGAGATTCTTTGTTAAACATATTGCACTCGTGTTATCACATTTATTGGGAATGTTTTTAAGATAGACTTTATAATCTTCTAAGGTGTTTTTCATCCACACAACTTATGCACAGCATGCACTAACTGCAATATATTATGATTCAGTTGTTGATAGCGCAACCGAGTTTTGTTTCTTGGATGACCAGGAAACAAGGGAATGTCCCAAAAATTGACATGTTCTTGATGTGCTTTTTCTATCTAGTCTACACCCGGCAAAATCCGCATCAACATAAGCAATTAACTGAAAATTTTCGGATTTTGGATACCATAATCCTAGATTTGTAGTTCTTTTAAGATATCTAAGTATTCTTTTAACCACTTTGAGATGGGATATCTTAGGGTTCGATTGAAACCTAGCACAAAGTCCTACACTGAACATGATATCTGGTCTAGTTGCAGTAAGGTAAAGTAAACTTCCTATCATACCCCTATAAGTTTTTTGATCGAAGCTTTCTCCACTTTCATCAACTTTCAACTTAGTGGAGGTGCTCATAGGAGTGTTAATAGCTTTTGAGCTATTCATATTGAATCTATTTAACAGATCTAAGGCATATTTAGTTTAACTAATAAAGATGCCATTGCTTAGTTGCTTAATTTGTAAGCCTAAGAAAAAGGTTAATTCTCCCATCAAACTCATTTAAAATTCGAGACTCATGGTTTTAGCAAAAGATTCACAAAGAGATTCATTCGTAGAACCGAAGATAATATCATCAACATAAATATGAATAATAAGAAAATTATTTTTAATTTTTTTGATAAATAATGTAGTATCGACCTTGCCTTTTGTGAAATTATTTTCAATAAAAAAAGTACTTAGTCTGTCATACCAAGCCCTTGGGGCTTGTTTTAAACCATAGAGAGCTTTGGTTAATTTAAATACATGATTAGGGAGGCTATTATTTTCAAATCTAGGAGGCTTTTCAACATAAACTTCTTCAGAAATAAAGCCATTTAGAAAAGCGCTTTTAACATCCATTTGAAATAACTTAAAATTATTATTACTAGCATAGGCAAGGAGCATCCTTATGGCTTCTAATCTAACCATAGGAGCGAAAGTTTCTTCATAATCGATACCTTCTTCTTGGTTGAAACCTTTGGCCACTAGTCTAGCCTTGTTTCTCACCACGATACCATATTCATCTTGCTTGTTTCTAAAGACCTATTTAGTACCAATAACTAAATGGTCATTTGGCCTAGGAACAAGCTTCCACACCTCATTTCTCTCAAAATGATTTAACTCATCTTGTATTGCGATAATCCATGAATCATCTTTCATGGCTTCGTCAATACATTTAGGTTCAATTTGGGAGAGAAAAGCGACATTGGCACAAAAAATTTTAAGAGATGAACATGTTTGAACCCCCTTAGATGTGTCTCGTAGGATTAGCTCCTTAGGATGAGCATCTACATACTTCCAATCCTTAGGTAAGGATGTTTCGGAAGTGGATGCATCCAAGTTGCTAGTTGGAGACGGGGTTTCATTTAAGTTCAAAGAATCAAAATTAACATCATCATCAAAGTCATTTTTCTTGATTTCGGAAATCTCATTGAAAACAACATGAATGGATTCTTCTATTACTAAAGTCCTTTGATTGAAGATACGAAAAGCTTTAGAAACCGAAGAATAACCAAGAAAAATTCCTTTATCGGATTTAGCATCAAATTTTCCTAAGGCATCTTTCTCATTTAAGATAAAACACTTATACCCAAAAACTTTAAAATATAAAACATTGGGTTTTTTATTGTTCCACAACTCATAGGGAGTTTTGGTGAGTAAGGGTCTTACTAAAACTCTATTTAAAATATAGCATGCAGTGTTTATAGCTTCGGCCCAAAAATATTTGGGTAGGTTTTGTTCATTCAACATGGTTCTTGCCATTTCTTGTAAATTTTTATTCTTTCTTTCTACTACTCCATTTTGTTGAGGATTTCTTGGAGTAGAGAAGTTGTGGTTGAATCTATTAGATTCACATAATTCTTGGAAATCACGGTTTTGAAATTCACCACCTTGATCACTTCGAATTAATGAAATCATAAAACCTTTTTCATTTTGAACAAATTTGCAAAACTTGGTGAAATATCTAAAGTATTCATTCTTGTATTTCAAAAAATAAGTCCAAGTGTATCTACTATAGTCATCTACAATTATGAAAGCGTATTTGCTACCTCCTAGGCTTGATGTAGAGATTGGTCCGAACAAGTCCATATGGATCAATTGTAAGGGCCTTGACGTGCTTATTTGATTCTTAGATTTGAAACTACTCTTAATTTGTTTTCCTAATCGACAAGCATCACACACATTATCTTTGATGAACTTGATGTGAGGAATTCCTTGTACAAGTTCTTTGGATGATATTTAAGTGATTAGTTTCATGCTAGCATGAACTAATTTTCTATGCCATAGCCAAGCATCCTCATTTAAAACCGAAAAACACATTTCATTACACAGATCATTGATATCAATGGTGTATACGTTATTTTGTTTTAATGCTATCATAGATGTGTTGTTGTGTGGTTTTTTAAGGATGCATGCATTAGATTCGAATTTAACAATTTATCCTTTATCACATAATTGACTAATGCTCAAGAGATTATGTTTTAGACCATCAACTAACAAAACATTTTCAATAAAGAAGTTGGATTTGTTACCTATGGTTCCTTTGCCAATGATTTTACCCTTGTTGTTGTCTACGAAGGTGACATAGCCTTCGTCTATGCTAGTGAGCTTAGAGAATTAAGATGGATCTCCGGTCATATGCCTTGAGCATCCACTATCAAGGTACCATCTCTTGCTCCTAGCTTGTGATGGTTTATGTCTCTATAAGAAATGATAATTTTTAGGTACCCATTTACTTTTGGGTGCCTCAAAAATTGATCTATATTGTTTGTCATGTTGTATATGTTGAATCTCGTATTTTGATGATGAAACTACTTGATATATGTTTATGATTTAATCTGCGTTTTGAGTGACGCAGGATACTTCGATCAGGATGAGACAATTAAAGCAGGAAAATCATGTTGTGCCGAAGGAACATGTCAGAAGATTGGACGTCGGGCCGGTGGATCGGTTGACGTATCGACAGAAGGCTTCGGGCCGTGGACTCGGGCATCGGGCATCGGGCCAAGAAGAGCGGGTATTGTGCCAAGGATATCTGAGTTGTAGAGTCAACTGGCAGATTGGGCAATAGGCTGCAGGAGAGGACGATGCGTCGACGAATCGGACGAAGCGTCGAGGGACTAATGACATGCCGGACAACTTGGTTAAATTGCTTAGGATTAATTGTCGGATCGAAGTTTTGTTGTGCAGGATTAATTACGATGAAAGTTAGACAAGCAGCAGGAGTTGCGCCGGAGTCAAGATCATGATCACGTTGGGAGTTCGAGAGTTCGACGGAAGTTCGGACGATCGTCGGAGGTTCTACGAGAACAGATCCGAGACGTCCAGAAGCTTGCTAAGCGAAGCTCGTCGGAACTCGCCAAGTGGATCGTTGCAAAGTCCAGGAGTTTGCTGGAAGTCCGCAGAAGAATCACCGAGGGTTCATCGGATGATCGACGGAAGTTCGCCGGAAACTCACCGGAAGAAGCGATTGACGCATCGGAGCAAAGCTGCAGAAATTGTCTTAGATTTAATCGTAGTTAGCACATTGATTAAGTTGGAAAATGGGAGGTGATCCCATTAGCTTAATCTTGGGGCAATTGGGCCCCTGAAAAGATTGAAATTGGGCCAATGGAGCTAACCATTCGGACCACTTGCACCAAGAGGTGCAACCGCCTAGGCCAGAGGTGGCACCGCGCTGGGCTATGTCTCCCAGCCGAGACCGGCGGTGCAACCGCCCCAGCAAGAGGTGCAACCGCCCAGAGCTCAGTCTTCGAAGCTAGATCGATTTGTGCAACCTCCCCTGACAGAGGGTAGCACCGCTTGAGCTCTCGGTCTTCGAGCTCAGTGCAGAGGTGCAAACCGCCTCCGTCAGAGGTGGCACCGCCGGGGCTCGATCTCGAGCCAGACTCAAGCGGTGCAACCGCCTTTGACAGAGGTGGTGCAACCACCGGGCTCAGTCTCCGAAGCTCGCCAGGCAGTGCAACCTCTCTAATCGAGGTGCAACCGCCTCGATCCTCGAATTCGGGATTTGATTGTTTTGAGCTCCAAATTTGAACTGGGTTGGGGCCTATAAATACCCCACCCATTCAGCACAGAAAGAGCAAGAGACCTACACCAAAATCTTGATCTTCTCTGTGATTCTTGAGCTCAAAATTGTTGTAAAAAAACCTTTAAGTCTCCTCCTTTCGTTCTTTAAGTTTCTGAATTGTAAAAGTGAGGAGAGAAAGGTTCTGTAAGGGTTGTCTCCCTGAGCCCATCAAAAGGAGTGAAACTGTAAAGGGCAGTTGGCCTTCGCCCATTGAAGGAAGGCAGCTAGTTGACGCCGGTGACCTCGTCGAGGAGGAAGCCAAAAGTGGAGTAGGTCAAGACCGACCGAACCACTCTAAATCTCTGGTTTGCTTTTACTTTGAGCACTTTATCATTACTGCAAACCTCCTACATAGCTACTGCCCTCTCTGCGCTTTTACTTAACGAGTCTCTAAGTTCTGATCTTTCCGAATCTGCATTCAGACGTAAATCGGTGTTTTCGTACTATCTTTACACTGCAGTTTACGCTTACGTTTTGATTCCATTTATAACTGCAAATTGCTTTCTGCGTATTCATAAAACACTTTTCAAAGTTCAAAACTGCGTTTAGACGCAAAACTGCATTTAGGCGTAAAATTACGTTTTGACGTAAAAACTGCGTTTAGACGTAAACTGAGTTTAGACGTAAAACTGCGTTTAGACGCAAAACTGCGTTTAGAAGTAAAACTGCATTTAGATGTAAAACTGCATTTAGATGTAAAACTGCGTTTAGACGCAAAACTACGTTTAGACGCAAAACTGCGTTTAGACGTAAAACTGCACTTAGACGTAAAACTGCGTTTAGACGCAAACTGCGCTCAGACGCAAACTGTGTTTAGACGCAAACTGTGCTTAGACGCAAACTGTGTTTAGGCGCAAACTGTGTTTTGACGCAAACTACGCTTAGACGCAATCTGCGCTTAGACGCAAACTGCGCTTAAATGCAAACTGCGCTTAGACGCAATCTGCATTTAGATGCAAACTGCATTTAGACGCAAAACTGCATTGAGACGCAAACTGCGTAAACTGCACTTAGATACAAACTGTGAATCGGCTTTTACATCGAAATCGTTTTTATCGGACGAACGCAGCTTTTGTTTTTAAATCACTGAAAGATTTTCGCTGCACTAATTCACCCCCCCCCCCTCTTAGTGCTCTCGATCCTAACAGTATAGAGTTTATCATGGTTCCTTTAGGAACCCAAATTAACTTGTTCGAACTAATTTTCTTGAATGGACAATAATGCGTTTTGTGTCCATGCTTGCAACAAAAGTTGCATTTGATTTGGTGTTGAACATATAAGATGGGGCCTTTTATGAAGGTGGTTGGATTTTGGTGAGAATTTCTCACAAATCTGATTCCACTTCTTTTGGGAACTTGACCCTTGTTTGTAAGGATAATGTTCAAAGACTTGCTACCAACCTCAAATTTCTTCAAGGTGTTCATGAGTAGCAAGTTTTGCTTTTGGATAGTTTCTAGATCATGGCATTTGATACAAGAGCCTAAACTATCATGATATTCAGTCTTTAACTTATCAAAATCACAATTAAGACTATCATGCTCCTTTTTTAGCAATTTATATTTTCTACTAATTATCTTGCATTCATCAAATAAATCATGGAAGGCATTTAATAGTTCATCAAATGAAAAATCTGCATCAATTAAATTTGTTACCTCATCTCCGATGGTCATTAAGGCGTAATGAGCAACTTGCTCGATGTTGGACTCTTCTTCGGATGCGCTCGAATCATCCCATGTTGCTTTGAGCGCCTTCTTCTTTGATGTTCTTTTCTTGGCTTGGGGACAATCACTCTTGTAGTGTCCCGACTTTTTGCACTCATAGCAAATAACTTGGTCCCTTTTGGGTTCAACTTTATTTTTTGTGTCATTTTTAAATTTGTTTCTCTTAATGAATTTTTTAAATTTCCTTCTTAGAAGTGCCAAGTCATCGTCACAGTCCTCATCACTTGAGTTTTCTCTCAAGTGGTCATCTAAAGTTCTAAGTGCCATATCCTTCCTGTTCTTTGGAAGGATGTCTTCTTGCTCCTCATGAGCCTTGCATGTCATTTCATAAGTCATTAATGATCCGATTAGTTCTTCAAGAGGGAAGTTGCCTAAATCTTTAGCCTCTTGAATAGCAGTGACTTTAGGGTCCCAACTCTTAGGAAGGGATCTTAGAATCTTATTTACAAGCTCAAAATCTGAAAAACTTTTGCCGAGTCCTTTTAGACCATTGACGACATCCGTGAAACGGGTGTACATGTCGCCAATAGTCTTGCTCGGTTTCATTCGGAAAAGTTCGAAAGAGTGTATTAAAAGATTGATTTTTGACTCTTTCACTCTACTTGTGCCTTCGTGAATCACTTTGAGTGTATGCCAAATATCAAACGCGGTTTCACAAACCGAAACACGATTAAACTCATTTTTATCAAGCGCACAAAATAAGGCATTCATAGCCTTTACATTAAGAGCGAAAGTCTTCTCCAATTCATTCCAATAGATCATTGGAAGAGAAGATTTCGAAAATGCATTTTTGACAAGATTCCAAAGTTCAAAATCCATTGAAATAAGGAAGATCCTCATTCGGGTCTTCCAATAGGTGTAGTCCATCCCATTGAACATAGGTGGACGTGTAATAGAATGACCCTCTTGGTTTCCAACGTATGCCATCTCTCTTGGGTTTTAATCCGTTTAAGAGTAAACCCCGCTCTGATACCAATTATTAGGATCAAGAGCACTAAGAGGGGGGTGAATTAGTGCAGCGGAAAACATTCAACGTTTAAAAACGCGTTCGTATGACAAAGCCGATTTCAGTAGAAAAGTCAATTCGTAAATTTCTTTAACTTAAGATTAGGCAAGAAGTAGTTAAAATAAATCTGTTAAGGCAGTTTACAGTTGTGATAGAAATCAGAATGTAAGCGCAAACTGAAATACGATGTTCGTACGAGGAAAGCGATTTCAGTAGAAAAATTGATTCGTAAATCACTTTAACTTGTGATTAGGCAGGAAACAGTTAAAATGAATCTATTAAGGCAGTTTGCTGTTGTGATGGAAATCAGAATGTAAGCGCAAATTGAAATACGATGTTCGTACGAGAAAAGCGATTTACGTCTAAACACGATTCGGAAAATATTGAGCTTGGAAACGCAATCGTAAAATCGCATAATGCAGTAAGCTATGAAGGAGGTTTGCAGTAAGGATAACAAGCTCAAAGTAAAACCAAACCAGAGAGCAGCGCGATTTAGAATGGTTCGGTCAATCTTGACCTACATCCATTTCGGGCTTCCTCCATCGATGAGGTCGCCGACGTCCACTAGAGGCCTTCCTTCAATAGGCGAAGGCCAACCACCCTTTTACATATTCACTCCTTTTGACGGGCTTAGGAGACAACCCTTACAAACTTTTCTCTCCTCTCTTGAAAGATCTGAACTTGGAAGAAAAGAGGGGGAAGAACCTTTGGCTTATTACAACACTTTTGAGCTCAAAAATCTCAGAGTAAGATCAGGATTTTGGTGGTTTTCGTTGCTCTTTCATTGCTGAAAGAGTGGGGTATTTATAGGCCCCAAACCAATTTGAATTCCGAGCTCAAAACTATCAATTCCCGGAATTCCGGGGTCTGGCGGTTGCATCGCCTGACTGGGGCGGTTGCATCGCCAGGCAGAGCTCAAAGACTGAGCCTCTAGGCGGTGCCACCACTTATCAGGGGCGGTTGCACCGCCTGGCAGAGCTTGGAGACCGAGCTCAAGCAATTGCACCGCTGTTAGAGGCGGTTGCACCGCCCAGCCAGAACTCGGAGACCGAGCCCTAGGCGGTGCCACCGCCAACCTAGGTGGTGCCACCTCTGGCCAAGTGATCTAGGTCCGAATGGGTTGATCCATTCGACCCAATTAGGTTCTTTCAATGGCCCAATTGCCCTTAGATTAAGTTAATGGGATCATCTCCCAAATCTAACTTAATCATCTTGCTAACTACGAGAATTCTTAAGACTTTTACTATAGCTTGCTCCGGTGCATCAATCGCTTCTTCCGGCGAGCTTCCGGCGAACTTTCGGTGAACATCCGACGATGCTCCTATGGACTTCCGGCAAACTCCTGGACTTGCGATGATCCACTTGGTGAGTTCTGAGGAGTTTCTTTTGGCAAGCTCCTGGACTTCTCGGATTTGATCCCGCAGAACCTCCGACGACCGTCCGGACTTCCGTCAAGCTCTCGATCTCCCAACGTGATCATAATTTTGACTCCGGCGCAACTCCTGCTGCATGTCTTACTTTCATCATAGTTAATCCTGCACACTTATCTCAACATATGGATTAGATAACAAATGACAATTGACGTCATCATCAAAATCTGAGATTCAACATAAACTTCTAAACAGGATGTTTGATGTAATGCTTATGTTTGTCCGTGTCTTTTGGTATGTTCATGCTTTGTACAGCATGTAGAGGGACGACCGAAGGCTTAATAGTCCCATTTTAGTTGGGTTGGTGGCCGCTTTAGGCTTGTAAATAAATGTTGTGTCATGTGGACATGTGTGAGAGATTTTCGGTCTCTAATGGACCATTTTACCCTTTGTTGTGCAACTGTTTAGAGCTTGTAAAGTTTGTTTGTAATTTGCATTGTCTATAAAGTGTTTTTTGGAGATGTTTGCTTATGGATCCCGAGTGAGGAGTTTTCTTTGTCCTGTTCTCTCTTTTGTGGGTCCTAAGGGACTATGGGAGGCTTCGGGGAGGCTGACTCTTGCGGATGGACACGTAAGGGTGCCGCACGACTTAGGCAAAACTAGCTAAGTCCATGACAGATGGTATCAGAGCGGGACAAGCAATCATAGAAACACTTAGCATGCAAACGTGGAGGACCTAGCGGGGCTGCGTTGAGGGCAATCAGCACACACGCGACCATTTGGGGGAATACTGGCATGGAGATGTAGGGAAAAGGAGTCGCTCGGAGGAGCGGGCATCTGAGATTGGCATTCAAAGGAATGGCCAACCCTTCAGCTAAGAGGCACCACGAGAACAGACAAGCTTGGAAGAATGCGAAGCGCACAAAGGTTGGGATGGCTGAGTTTGAGCTACGGCTCAATGTTGACAACCATACTTGATGGTGCTCAAGGCAAGCGAGGCACTTGGTAAAGGATGAGACTATCCATGGTGGAATGAGTTGCTCAATGACCAAAAGAGTTATGCAAAGCTCACAGAGGTGAGGGGAATTGCTAGCTCGAAGAATTTGGTACTCATGCTTGGGCTTGTATGCAGATGATGGAATGTTCGTGGCCATCCCAAGGTGACCGAAACTTGGCGCCATAGAGCATTGAAACTTTCTCTTCGGCTTGTGAAGGATACGTCTGTAGGAGGTTGAAGGGTGCAACTAGTTCAGCATGTTGCTAGGCCTTGAGGGGTGCAGCGGGGGCTGTATTGACGTGGAGTCGCAATCTAGCAAGTGTGTTTGCAGGAGGCAGAATAATGCATAGTTTGTTCAGCAGATCGGAGTAGTCCAAGGGGATGGTGGTCTCCGAAACGAAGAGAGATATTGCTCCAATGGGATAGTTATCCAAGAGGGATAAGTCCCAGCTCTCCAGAGGGAGAATCATTTGGGACGGACCTCATAAGTTGAGGAGGAGTACCTCAACAAACAACAACTCCACGAAGCTCAATGGAATGAGCAAGTGGCGAGGAGTCGTCACATGATCTCACTTGAGAGAATGCATTGGTGGATTCATTGCGAGATCAATTGGGGGAGCGACCCAAAGCAACACAAATGAAGGCACATTTAGAGTCGATATGGAGATTAGACTCAAGAGAGGGCTGACCCGTGGAATGGTGGACGTGAGGGCCACCATCAACTTAATGCAAAAACGAGGAGCGGAACAACTTGGGTGTAACTTGGCGAAGTACCCAAGCCACATGAAGCGAGCCAGCATAGAAGATGGAACATGGAGCAAAGGCATAGTGCTTTCCTTAGACAGAGGTCAAGGATATGAACTCTTGCATAGGCAAGAGCAAGATCATGTTGTTCCATGGGTCCTTCATTCTGACGGAGCGGACTCATCTTGCATGGTGCCAAAGACGAAGGGAGCTTCTGGGCACATGCACTTTATCTCAGAGGAGCATTTGATGGAGGAACTAATGTGACTCAATTTGCGGAGGCAAAGTTGGGTTCAGAAGGCCTTAGCACGGGGCAAGAGGACGCAGAGGCGGGTACTCTTGAAGAATATGCCACAGTGTTGCCATTCAAGTTGCTATAAAGGAAGTGGTGCATAGCGAAGATTATGTTTGTAGTGTTAGAGGCCCAGGATCCAGATAATGGTGCACTAAATGCAGCGAAGTCGGGGAACTTTAGGAGCTACTAGGCGACGGACTGTCCTAGAGCGGTGCTTCATCTTGGTGTGACCCAAGAGTGGGTGGATGAAGGTCGATTGCCGAAGGAGTGAACAAATCGAAGGTGGAAGAGACCCTGCGATGTATTGGCAGAGGCCATACATGAAGGGTTCACAATTCGAGTTCATCCCACAATGATCAAAATGCAATGGAGATGTCACCAGGAGGCAACATGGTGCAGCGGATCGTGGTGGAACAGTTCGTGGCAATGCGATACACACAATCTAGCCCCGTGAGGGACTAGATCATACGGAGGTATGATTGGGAGCTACTGGAAGCTCCACTTCGGTGAACAACACGACGGCAAGAAGGGTTATGGATTCAAGGAGTGAAGGCCATGGTACCGCAGAGGCGGGTCTTCCGTGCGTGCATCAAATTTTACATTGGATGAAAGCCTTGGTCATCAGCATATAGGGGCTTTGTTCCACCAAGGGAAAAGTTCGAATGCAAGTACCAGTGAGTCCCATAGGAGGGACTTGATCATACAACGGTATGATCGAAGCAGCTGGAGAGTTGGATTGCTCTAGAGCTTATATTCGCTTAAGGGAGCCCGACAAGTTAGAGGACAAGGTCGAGTAAGCGAACGTTACTACCAAGGAAGCTAAGGAGAACATAATCGGTGCAAACCCTACAACGTGATGGCAGAGGCCATGCATGGGAGTTGCAGTCTGTCTTTCCATCGACCAAAGGGAGCTGCTTGGAGAACACAGAGGTGTTGAAATAGGGGGTCGAAAGGGGCGAGGAAGCAATGACGAGTCCAGAGGGACTTAGCTACCCAAAATCAAGCATCAGTTAGAATGGAGGTGGACTCGGAGGAGTACCATAGAGGCATATCTACTGATTGTGAAGAAAAGGGATGCAGATGCGAGGCAACGGATAGTAGTGCCATGGGCATGGCAGCGCCATGGTACCGCAGAGGCAGAACTTCTGTGAAAGTCATTGATCCCTTGCTCTCATGGAGGGAGAGCGCTTGGTCGTGAAAGTGGCCGAGGAGGTGGAGCATGCAGAGGCAACCTCCAAGTACTGAGACAAAGCTGAAGGGTAGAGGCCAAGGAACTTCGTAAGACCGGTGTCAATGAGTTTCTCATCAAGATAGTCGAAAGTGAAGGACTTTGGGTCATGCAAGAGTGCACGACCAAGGAACGAAGTAATCAGTACGCGGTGTTGTACCTTCGCTACTCAGGGGAGTAGGCGGCAGGGTTGATGGAGAAGATGGTGCAATCCTAAAGGTGACCAAATCTATTAGAGAATTACTCCAAGTTGGGGTGAAAACTTCCTGCATTCCAGAAGTTCAATGGTATTGAGAAGGTGAATCATAGTAGCTAACTCAATGCAAGGAGTGCAAACACTTCAAGTGCTTCAAAAGTGTGAGCAAAGAGCAGGCAAAGGCCAGTAACCAGCTCGATGCATAGAGTACAACCTCGAGGAGGCGGGCGAAGTCAAGTAACCTTTTCCTTCTCAACTCTTAAGAGAATGGGCAAAACTGAGTACCCCAATTCTCTTATCTATCTAGTAGAGGAGCTCTGCATATATTCAAAGACCCTTCGAAGATAATGGAAGACAATAGTTGTCAAATCCTCACCAATGGTGATCAGTGTTACTAAGAGTAGATTGTCCGCTTCATTTCCCAACGAAATGCCAATCAAAAGTGGAAGTGATGCGAACCTACTTGGATGTGACAACTAAGTGAAAGAAGAGTCAATGAGCAAATTTTGTGGAGGAAGGACCCAAATCTTCAGAAGTTTGCGAGACGATGCTCATTAAAAGCTCCGAGAAGCATCCACCCTATTCAAACAGCATGAGGCATTTGAGAGACTAGTGCAGTAAGAATGGTCTTTTCCTTCATCTGGAGGATCCGCAGGAACCAACAGAGATCAACACAACTCAGCCAACCCCACACTATAGTCAGAGTCATTGGCGAGTTGAAGCAGCAAGGTGGATCAAAGGTCTGACTACTCAAAAACAGCAGCGGAGAGCAATTGGGAGCCAAGAGACGCATTACAGCTGGAGAAGAAGATTGAAGACTCAGCAGAGGTGAGGAGTTGTAGTGTCGACAAAGGCTTCGACGAGGACGTTGAAGGAATAAGTGGGGGAGAATTCACGGACAAACTTCTAAATAGGATGTTTGATGTAATGCTTATGTATGTCTATGTCTTTTGGTATATTCATGTTTTGTACAGCATGTAGAGGGACGACCGAAGGCTTAATAGTCTCATTTTAGTTGGGTTGGTGGCCACTTTAGGCTTGTAAATAAAGGTTGTGTCATGTAGACACGTGTGAGAGATTTTTGATCTATAATAGACCATTTTACCCTTTGTTATGCAACTGTTCAGAGCTTGTAAAGTCTGTTTGTAATTTGCATTGTCTATAAAGTACTTTTCGGAGATGTTTGCTTGTGGATCCCGAGTGAGGCATTTTCTCTATCCTGTTCTCTCTTTTGTAGGTCCTAAGGGACCATGGGAGGCTTCGGGGAGACTGACCCTTGCGGATGGACACACAAGGATGCCGCACGACTTAGGTAAAACCAGCTAAGTCCGTGACAGCAAGGCAATGGCGCCTGTGGCCACTGCTCCCACGGGCAAAACCCCGGCGAGGCAGCATCGCCTGCGAGCGCTGCCTCGTGGGCATAACCGCCCGTGGAAGGGGCAGCGCCCATAGGGGCGCCTGCCCACTGGTGTAGTGCTACCCACGAGGGCGCCCACTTGTAGGGGCGGCGCCCCGGCCCCGTTGCACCTGCCGCCACCGGTAGGATGGCAGCAATAGCAACAGCATCAAAGAGAGAGAGTGGCTTAGTGTTTTTGGGCAAAAAGATAGTTTTGCCCCTATGAATTTGAGAAATTCCAATTTCTATCTTTTGTCCAAATTATGAAAATACCCCTATGAATTCCAAAATTCCCTATATGTCCTTGATTTCATAAAATACTAATTAATTAAAAGGTTTAGTTGATTATTATTTTAATATTTATCTAGTAGTCCTACATGATTATGATTATTTATACATGTGATGTATGATGTGTGGACGGATGATCATGGATCGTATGATGTGTGTACTTGTGATTATTACTATTGAGGTCTGCGAGCCTCCATTATATTTCTCGTCTATTATCGGGCCTGTGTGCCTATGATTAAGTTATAATCACATGAGGAGGCGTAGTGGGAGCATGGATGCAATAGCGGGATTCATGAGACGGACGATTGCGATGCATGAAGATGCATCAAGATGTCGACGGAACCGACAAGGACGAGATGGATGATCACAGGGCATGGAGATGCACTGTTGCACACATAGATCTTGATGTGAGTGATTAGGCGTACTGGCTTAGGCCTAATCACATTAGGTTGTGGTCCATGATCATCTAGTGTGATTGCTTATACACATACTAGATATGTATATATATTTGCATGCGATGTAGATATATATTAAATATGTATATGTGTGACATGTCATATTAGGAGACCAAATCATAGAAACATCTCTCTCGATAATATTAAGTCGGTAAACGTGAGGCAATTAGATTGACCCACGTGGCCTTCCATCGTTATAAGTAGGAACTGATTCCCGTTGTAGGTTGAGTTGGTCGAGTACCTTGAGACTCACCTATATCATGATTCGCTATCTTATTTACGACATAGAGATATCATCGGTGACCTGAGGACATGGTATGCTTGGTCGAGTCCCTTGAGGGTATATCATCAAATCAGACTCATCTTGTAACGAATGTGTTGACTTAACCGAGCATCATGGTTGGTCGAGTCCCTCGAGACCATGGTGATTCGGAGGCCGAACAGGACGGGAATCACAAGGAGTTGTGATCGGCAAGAGTTACCTACCTTTTAAGCTTAGTGTGATTGGTCGAGTCTCTCGAGGCTACACAAAGATGCTGATTGGATCCTGATCCCCACTAGAAGTCTGCCGGAGACTTCCGTTTCACATGCTGAGGGTGTTGCATGACTCGTTAGTAAAATAATGGGAGCATATTAAGATAGAAGTCCATATCTTGATAGTTTATTTCTTGCAAAATCTGCATGTTATTCATTTCTACTACATCTTTATTTTCAGAAAATGTCACTTTCAAATCCCTTACGTGGCATACTTGATGTCAATCGCCTTATTGGTCCAAATTATACCGATTGGCTTCGTAACTTGAGAATTATTCTCACGATGGAGAAAATCGTGTACATCCTTGATATAGTAATGCCTACGCCCGAAGAAGGGGCAAGCGAGGATGAGATCGCTCGCTACGTGAAGTACATTGATGACTCCACTCTTGCTCAGTACTACATGTTAGACTCTATGACTCTTGAGTTACAGAGACAACATGAAAAGATGGATGCCAGATCCATTCTCCTACATATCCGTAAATTTTTTGAGGAACAAGGAAGGACTAGTGATATGAGATATCCAAGAGCCTCTTCCGCGCTAGGATGATTGAGGGGACACCGGTTCAGAACCATGTCCTAAAGATGATTGAGTGGATAGAGAAACTCATAGGTCTAGGAATGGTCCTAGAGGATAACTTGTGTGTGGACATTGTGCTTCAGTCCCTACCAGATTCCTTTTCATAGTTCATAATGAATTTTAATATGAACAAGCTTGAGGTGACTCTCCCAAAGCTCCTCAATATGTTGAGGGAGGTAGAGAGTACTATTAAGAAAGAGAAGCCAGTTCTCTATACTAGTGAGACCAGAAAGAAAAGGAAAATAGAAAGGTCCCTTAAGAAGGAAAAGGGCAAGGGCAGACCAGGTAAAGCAAAGGTTGCTAAGAAAGACCCAGCAAAGGGCAAAGGCCAGTGCTTCCACCATGGTAAAGATGGGCACTAGAAGAGGAACTGCAAAGAGTACCTTACAAAGAGGGCGAAATAGAAGCTTGGAGAAGCTTCAGGTACATTCATGATCAATCTCCAATTGTCTGATTTTTGTGATAGTGCATTGGTATTTGATACCAGTATTGCTTATCACATCTACAATTTATTATAAATTCTAGCAAAGCCGAGGGGAGATTGGCGAGAGGAATATTGTATAAAGGTTTGTTTATGCTAGACACTACTCCACATATCTTGAATGTAAGTGTGTCTAAGAGGAAACGAGATGAGGTGAATAGTGCATACCTATGGCATTGTAGGCTAGGTCACATCCATGAGGGAATGATTCAAAAGTTGCTAAATGATGGATATCTAGATCCATTCGACTATGTGCCATATGTAACTTGCGAGCCTTACCTTCGTGGAAAACTGACCAACTCTCCATTTAGTGGAACTGGAGAGAGAGCCATTGAGTTGTTGAAACTCATATATAGTGATATATATGGACCCATGTTAACTCATGTCATTGGTGGTTACTCCGACTTCATTACTTTTATTGATGATTTCTCAAGATATGGATATGTGTATTTAATGAAGTATAAGTCTGAGGCTTTTGAGAAATTCAGAGAGTATAAGAATAAGGTGGGGAACTAGACTGGAAAGAATATCAAAACTCTTCGATCAGATCAAGGAGGTGAGTACTTAAGTACAGAGTTTACTCAGTTCCTCAAGGACAATGGGATATTATCCCAATGGACATCTCCTTATACACCTTAGCTCAATGGTGTCTCTGGAAGGTGGAATCGTACGCTGTTAGATATGGTACGGTCCATGATGAGTTTTTCTGACTTACCCATCTTATTCTAGAGATATGCCCTTGAGACCGCAGCTTACCTTCTCAACAGAGTTCCAACTAAGTCGGTCGTGTCTACATCATATGAGATATGGAAAGGGAAGAAGCCTGATCTTAAGGTTATTAAGATTTGGGGCTGCCCTGCCCACATTAAAAGACACAACCCCGATAAGTTAGAATCAAGGACATAGCGATGCAAATTTATGGGATACCCCAAGGAAACTTGTAGGTATTATTTCTGTCATCTCGAGGACCAAATGGTCTTTGTAGCTAAGAGAGCAGTGTTCCTTGAGAAGGAACATTCTTGGCAGAGATAGTGGGAGAATGATAGAGTTGAGCGAGGTTGGACAACCAAGCTCAAGCACCACTCTACAGCCCGAGTCTGTTCAGGTACCTAATATACAAGTTTCAACTTTACGTAAGTCTGATAGAGTATCCCATCCTCTTGAGAGATATGTGGGACATATTAGAGGAGAGGATGTTGAGGATATTGATCCTCAAACCTATGAGGAGGCTATTATGAGTATAGACTACGGGAAGTGGCAAGAAGCCGTGAATTCTGAGATAGATTCTATGTACTCCAATAAGGTTTGGAACCTAGTTGATACGCTCGAAGGTATTGTACCCATCGGTTGCAAGTGGATCTTTAAGAAAAAGATTGGAGTAGATGGAAAGGTAGAGACCTATAAAGTAAGGTTAGTAGCTAAGGGGTATTGTCAAAGGCAAGGTGTTGACTACGACGATACCTTCTCACCCGTAGCAATGCTAAATTCCATCAGAATTCTATTTGCTATTGCAGCACACTATTATTATGAAATCTGACAGATGGATGTGAAAACTGCATTCCTCAATAGGAACCTCGAGGAGGAGGTATATATGATGCAACCTGAGGGATTCATGTCCAAGAACTACCCAAATAAGTTGTGTTGGTTGCTTAGATCCATTTATGGACTAAAGCAAGCTTCCCGAAGTTGGAACATAAGATTTGATGAGACAATCAGATCTTATGACTTCATTAAGAACGAAGATGAGCCTTGTGTATACAGGAAGGTAAGTGGGAGCGCTATCACCTTTTTGGTGTTATATGTGGATGACATCCTGATCATTGGGAATGACGTAGGAATGCTATCCACAGTAAAGGCTTGGTTATCTAGACACTTCTCCATGAAGGACTTAGGAGAAACATCCTATATCTTGGGGATTAGAATATATAGAGATAGATCTAAGAGGATGCTTGGCTTGTCCCAATCTAAGCACATAGAAACCATTATTAAAAAGTTTGGTATAGAAAATTCCAAGAGAGGTCTCATACTGATGAGACATGGGATATTGCTTTCTACGAGTATGTCCCCAAAGACTCCAGAAGAAAGGGCGAACATGGATATGATACCTTATGCCTCAGCAATAGGGTATATCATGTATGCCATGCTATGTACTAGGCCTAATATAACACATGCTCTGAATGTCATGAGCAGGTATCAAGCGGATCTAGGCTTGGAGCACTGGAAAGCAGTAAAGTGTATCCTTAAGTACTTGAGAAGGACTAAGGATCTTTTACTAGTATATGGAGATAATAGCCTTAAGGTTGAAGGCTACATAGACTCAAGTTTTCAGTCTGATGTCGATGATAGCAAGTCAAATTCAGGGTATGTGTACACCTTGAATGGAGGAGCAGAGTGCTGGAAGAGTTCCAAGCAAGATACTACTGCTGACTCGACCATAGAGGCGGAGTACATTACTGCATCAGATGTAGCAAAGGAGGGAGTCTAGGTGAAGAAGTTCATCATAGATTTGGGAGTCATGCCGAGTAGCGAGGAGTCGATCTCCTTATATTACGACAACAACGGGGTGATTGCTTAAGCGAAGGAACCCAGGTCTCATCAGAAATCTAAGCATGTTCTGATAAGGTTCCACCTTATTAGAGAGATCGTAACCCGAGGAGATGTAGCAATGGAAAGAGTTCCATCCGAAGATAACATTATAGATCCACTGACAAAGTCGTTATCTCAGATTATCTTTGAGCGTCAAAGGGGTTTGATGGGGATCAAACACATAGGTGATTGGCTTTAGGTTAAGTGGGAGATTGCTAGTCATAGGTGCCCAACAAGCCAATCACGTGAGTGATGGCACATGTGACTTGATGCATAATCCTTTTGCATATTATATTTTGGCATATATCACTTTATAACTATTGCATATGCGCATTTATATATTGTGATGTCCTTGGATTTGTGCAATGAGAATCGGATCGTGATGAGATCACGATAATGAGATCGATTCACCTTTAAACACAGATCCTAAATAATCTCAGTCATAGATTACATGAGAGGGACATCATGATAACCGGATAGACTGGTGTGCTGTATACCCATCCATATGATGGATGCAGTTGGTCTCATAGCTGCTCGTGTAGGGACACTAGGGATACAGTACAGGTGCTCATTGGAGAATGAGTTCACTGATTGATCCGCTTATGGAATGCAGGATGGTTGATGATGGCTTATTGTTAGACAATGATTTCATAGTCCTAGTGGTATATCTGGTCCTTAGACTTGAGACACCAAGGATGTCCTGTATGAGTGCTCCACTCTTTGATACCCGACTTATAGGTTTGGCTATCCCAAATCTAGTACATCTAGTCATTGGGAGTGGTAGTCGACCTTACGAGGGCTATTGAGTGTCGATAGAGGATCATTCACTTTTGGCGTCATGAGAGGAATATCCCATGTGTTCTTGCTCAGACAAATCCCAAGCCAGGGTCATTCGGGTTGAGAGAGAAAGAGTTCTCCGGGAGAATCTGATTAGAGCGAGACTCGAGTAGAAATCGTATGGGTCTAACAGTACTATACTCGATATACGGTCTTTGGGATATTAGATGGATGAGGGACTATAGGTACACGATAACTGAGGATAGACAGGTTTAATGGATTGGATTCCCCTGTATCATCTGGGGACTACGGCATAGTGGCCTAGTACGTCCATAGTCGATTAGTCAAGTGAATTATTATATAGATAATAATTCACTGAGTTAGAAGGTGTTCTGATAGGTAAGACTCACGGTCAGCTTGATATTGGGCCTAGAGGGTCACACACATATGGTAGGCATTGCGATGAGTAGAGGTTTAGATATGAGATATCCGACAGAGCCCTTGTCTTATTGGATATCCAATAAGCCCCTGAATTATTGGATCCCATGGACGAGATCCAATAAGAGCACACGAGAGATTATTGGATAGAGATCCACTAATCTAAAAGGCTTGGGTTATTGGATGCAGATCCAATACCCACTAGGCTAGGATCCATTAGGGTATGACAGGGGACCTCTATAAATAGGAGGGTTTCAGAGCCTCATAGGCTAGAGCCTTTGCTTGCCTCTCCTATTCTCCTCCCCCTCTCCACCTCAAAGTAGGCCTAGAGTTTTGAGGAGCGTCGTCACAGCCCTACTGTGTGGATCACCACTAGAGAGGAGGACACTTGACCTCCTTCACCCTCTCCTAAAGATCTGCAAGGAAACAGGGATATACAATCTCCCTAGGTAACACAATCTACTCTATACGCAGTTTTAAGTTTCGCGGATTTTGCGCACCAATCTTCGCACGATGATGAACATCTCTTTGGGAATTGAGGATTTTGTTTTCTTGTTCTTCTGCTGCGCATGTGATGTCGCCCACAAGATTTCCCAATAATAACAACATCATACTTCTCCCCCTTTGTGATCAACAAAAACGAGTGCAACTATCAAGTGTTTAAGATATAATATCAAATCATTACATAAAAAACATAATATCAAGTTTTATCATCATGCAATTTGTAAGCTAGAAAATTTAGCAAGTGTTACATCTATTAGAAACGGGATGGCACTAAAAGGGGGGGGTGAATTAGTGCAATGGTAAAATTATTTCTTCAAAAACTTTCGTACGATAAAATCTATTTATGTTGAAAATCGATTTCAGAAACTTAACTTTGAAAGTGTATATTTATGAAGTGAATGCAGTAGGCAAGTAAAGATTCAGTTTGTAGTATGTAAATGGCAGGGAGTAAATGCAAACAAGAGAACATGACAATCTATAGTGGTTCGGTCGTTGTGACCTATATCGACTCAGTTGATTCCTCTTCCATCGAGGCCACCGGCATCCAATATCAAACTTCCTTTGAGAGGCAAAGATCAACCTCCTTCTTACACCCCTCTTCTCCTTTTCACAGGTTTAGGAGTTAGCCTTTACAAGCACTCACTCCTCTCTTACAAAATTCTAACACATAGACTAGAGGAGGAATCTCACAAGAGATTTCTACAATGTTTTTCTACTTTTAAACTCTCCGTAATTGTGTTCTTTAACCAGGGATGAGAGGGGTATTTATAGGCTTCAAGTTGATTCAAACTTGGAGCCTAAAAATATCTCATCTCGGGTTTCCTGGGTCCGGGTGGTACCACTGCCAGTGTTAGTCTGACACTGACATTTCACTGGGCAGTACCACTAGCCAGTTTGGCGGTACCACCACCTGACACTTGGTGGTACCACCTCCCAGACTAGTGGTACCACCGCCTGTAACCACTCGGAGGCTGTGTTTGGGCGATACCACCGCCCAGACTGTCAGTGCCACCACTTTACATAGTTTCGGAGACTGTGCCACGACGGTGTCACCTCTAAGGGCACTGTTTGGGCCTTTTCATTGGGCCCAACACAGTTCTTACATGGGCCCAACTGGCCCCTAATTAGGTTGGCCCAAATCCAAACCCAATTACGTACTAACTATATTTTCTAAGATATATTCTAAGTTAAACAAGTCCATAAGTCTAGTTTCTTCCGGCAAGTTTCCGGCGATCTTCCGGTGAACTTCCGACGAACTCTCGATAATGTTCCAGCGGACTCCCGGCTAGCTCCTGGACTTCATGATGATCTTCTTGGCGAGTTTCGATGAGCTTCTCTAGTAAGCTCCGAGACTTCTCAGTTGGTTCCGATATAACTTCCGACGAACTCTCGAACTCTCAATGAAATCACATCCTCGACTCCGGGACTTCATTTTGTTTCATGCCTTGCTATCATAGTTAATCCTAAACATGTAAAAATATACTTTGATCTAGACAATTAATACTAAGCATTAATCATGTTGTCCGGCATGTTATTGGTCCCTCGATGCTTTGTCCGATTCTTCGGCGCATCGTCCTCTCTTATGGCCTATTGCTCAATCATCCAGTTGACTCTTCAACTCCAATATCCTTGGTGAAATATCCGCTCTTCTTGTCTCGATGTCCGAATGCATGGCCCGAAGCCTTTTGTCAATACGTCGACCAATCCTCCAACCCGACGACCAATCTTCTGACAAGTTTTCCCCCGGCCCAACATGATTCTTCCTGCTTTAATTATCTCATCCTGATTGAAGCATCCTACGTCACTCAAAACACAAATTAAATCATAAAAAACTTATCAATTGGTTTCATCATCAAAAGATGAGATTCAACTATCTCCCCCTCTTTGATGATCATAACCAATTGATGATGGAGTTAACCTTAACTCTCAGAGCTTAAACAAACTCCCCGATTAATATGCCAAATTGATAGAATCTTGAATTCAAGCTGAATTTAAGTCATTACAAATTTCATCATGAATATTTGCAACACGTCATCATGCATAACATGATCATACTTCTCCCCCTTTGTCATCAACAAAAAGGAGAAGTATACCTTTCATGTGTTTGGACATACAAGTTTAAATCATTGCATAATTAACATAATTTTCAGTTTTATCATTATGCAAGCTAGCAATAATTAAAGATGTGCAAGTTTAGCATGCTTGCTTTTCTTGAGATAGCAACTTTTTGCTTCTCTTTAGATTACAAGCTAGCAATTTTTAAGGTATACAAGTTTTACAACATATAGCTAGCATATTTGTTCATCTCTTTATAACATACATAATCACCAAATCATCATTTAATTTTGAAGATGTGCAAGATTGCAAATTTTGTAAGTTTGCGTTTTTACTTCTTAAAATAGGCAAGATACACTTCTTTCTCCATTTAATTTGCAACTAGCAAATTTTTACTTCTTCTTGACTTGTGTAAGCTAAATAGCAAGCTAGCTATCTCCGCCTTTGTCATTGTCAAAAAGAAGGGAAGAATACAATTTTGTATCTCTTTTTCCCTTTACAATAATTTTCAAAGCATGACAAAGGTAAAGTATCAACCTTATTTCAATATGTTTATGCATCATTATGGTTTCAACTTGAAATATGAACAATTTTAAAATCTTACATTTCATTTTTCATGCATGATACCAAAAATATATCAATCATCACTACAACTCATCATGCACATTATTAAAATGTAAAATCATTAAACATGATACAAATATTTATTTTCAAAATATTCATCATTATTTTGAGCATATCATACATGATACTAAGACATTCATAATACATCATTTTAGTAACAAATCATAGTATTTCAAATCGTCATTATATCCTATTATGCATGATCATACCTTCTCATTTGTATAATATCATGAGTATTGCATGATTTCATATCATTACATGAAATTTAACAATAAAAATTGGTGATGAGATATACAAATCATGAAGACAAATTATGAATAACAAAAGACATTATATTCTTTTTAGATAACTCAAATAGCAAAAAAAATGAATCATAGTAAACAATTTTGATTTATAAAAAGAATCCTCAAGTTATAATTCCAAGAAATCAAGAGAAACTATGATTCATTTTAATAAATCTCTTCTTAAATAAAATGACGAAAAAAATTCTTTGGAGATCATAAAATAAAAGATATTCAAAAAAAAATTGAAGTCATAAATTTTGAAAAAAATATTCTCTTTAGTAAATAATAAAAGAAACTTAGGAAAAATGATTTCAATTCATGCATATAAAATCTAGTATAAGAAATCTCAAGTTATAAATATAAAAAAATCAAGATAAAACTCATTCATATTCAAATCATAAAATCAAAATCATTTTTAAGAGATTAAAAAAAAAAGATAGATTCATCAATCTCTCCTTTTTAGATAAATCGTAAGAAGAAAGATAGGAGTTCAAAATTAAGATGATGATTCATAAAAAAAATCACAAGTTATAATCCAGAGAAAAATCATTACTTATCTTTAAATCATTCAGCTTGTTAAATCAACAAAGTCACTTTTAAGAGATTCATAAAAATGATACAAATAGATTCATCAAAATCAATTTCATGGTTCACAAAATTCATAAATTGATTCATTATTTTCACTCCAATGATAATATATTTTCCTTTTTATGTGTTTCATTTTAAGTGATTGATTTCATATTAGCATGCCTTTTTCATTTATGTCAAATAAAAAATATGTATTATTTTTAAAATCCAAAAGTCACTTTCATTATGGTAAAACTCGATAATCCATAAATCGTAAAAATCATCATGCATAATTTTGAAATAAAAACTCATTATTCATGATCATTATGCATTACTTAAAATCAAATATGATTTTATTTATTTTAAAAATATTCATCATGATAGGACATACAAGCCAAGGAAATCATTAAACATAAGTCATATTCATCAATCATTGTTTCATTAAGCATAAGACATTTTCAACCAAAATCATTTTGTTATTAAACATGTAATTTTTATTATCATTTTTGAAATTACTAGCATGATCCTAATTTTTGTATTTTCATTATATTTTTAAACATGTAATTTTTAAAAAATAAATATTCTAAACTAAATAAAAAATGTATCATGAAAAGCATCATGTAATTTCGAAATAAATTAAAGGCATTTTGATTACCTTATCGTCAAAAGCCATTAAGGCGTAGTTTGCCACCTCGTCTTTGTTGATTTTCTCCTTATCTTCATAGGATATCGATTCAACCCAATTTGTGTTCTTCTTCTCGCATTCAAAGCAAGTAGTTGCATTTTTTTTGTTCTTTAATTTTTGTTTAATAAACTTTTTAAATTTATTTGTGAGGAGTTCAAGTTCACCATCACTTGAGCTTATGCTCGCGTGGTCTTCAATTGTTCTTAGTCCGAAATCCTTCCTATCCTTTGGAAGGTGGTTCTCAAGTTCTTCACGTGCATTGCACATCTTTTTATAAGTCATCAAAGACCCTATTAGTTCTTCGAGAGGAAAATAGTTCAAGTTTTTTATTCTTGAATAGCAGTTATTTTTGAATCCCAAGTTTAGAAAGTGAGCACAAAACTTTATTCACAAGTTCAAGATTCAAAAAACTTCTACCAAGTGCTTTTAAACTATTGACGTGATCCGTAAAACAGGTATACATATCAGCAACAGTTTCGCTTGGTTTCATATGAAAAAGTTCAAAATCATCCATTAAAAAATTAATTTTTGAATCTTTAACTTTGCTAGTCCCTTGTTCCATAAGTTCAAATCCAAAGAAAGCAAAAAAACTCTCATTCGAGTTTTCTAATAAATGTAGTCTGTCCCATTGAAAAAGGGAGGACGAATAAGATAGTGACCCTCTTGAAAGCCAAAAAGAGTCATTTCTCTTTGTATGTTAAACCAAATGAGAAAATGAGGCTCTGATACCAATTATTGTGAATGGAGTTGGCACTAAGAGGGGGGGGGGGGGGGGGGTGAATTAGTGCAGCGATAAAATCACGTCTTCAAAAACTTTCGTATGATAAAATCTATTTACGTTGAAAATCGATTTCGAAAACTTAACTTTGAAAGCATACATTTATGAAGTGAATGCAATAGGCAAGTAAAGATTCAGTTTGTAGTGTGTAAATGGTAGGAAGTAAATGCAAACCAGAGAATATGCCAATTTATAGTGGTTCGATCGTTATGACCTACATCCACTCCACCGATTCATCTTCCGTCAAGGCCACCGGCATCTACTATCGATCTTCCTTTCACAAGCAAAGATCAACCTCCTTCTTACAACCCTCTTCTCCTTTTCACAGGTTTAGGAGTCAACCTTTATAAGCACTCACTCCTCTCTTACAGAATTCTAATACTTAGACTAGAGGAGGATTCTCAAAAGAGATTTCTATAGCGCTTTTCTATTTTTAAACTCTCTATGCTTGTGTTCTTCAACCAGGGATGAGAGGGGTATTTATAGGCTTCAAGTTGATTTAAACTAGGAGCCTAAAAACATCTCATTCTGGGTTTCCTGGGTTCGGATGGTACCACTGCCTATGTTGGGTGGTACCACCGCTAGTGTCAGTATGACACTAACATTGCATTGGGTAGTACCCCCACCCAGTCTAGCGGTACCACCACTTGACATTGGGCGATACCACTGCCTAGACTTTGTTCGACATATACTTCTTCGGAAATAAAACCATTCAAGAAGGCACTTTTGACATCCATTTGAAATAGTTTAAAATTATAACTACTAGCATAGGCAAGGAGCATCCTTATGGCTTCTAATCGAGCCACGGGAGCGAAGGTTTCTTCGTAATCGATACCTTCTTCTTGGTTGAAACCTTTGGCCACTAATCTAGCCTTGTTTCTAACCACGATACCATTTTCGTCTTGCTTGTTTCTAAAGACCCACTTAGTACCAATGACTAAATGGTCACTAGGTCTAGGAACAAGCTCCCACACTTTGTTTCTCTCAAATTGATTCAGTTCCTCTTGCATTGCAATAATCCAAAAATCATCTTTTATGGCCTCGTCAATGCACTTAGGTTCAATTTGAGAGAAAAGGCAGCATTAGCAAAAATTCTTGAAAGAGGAACGAGTTTGAACCCCTTTAGATGTATCCCCTATAATTAGCTCCTTTGGATGAGCATCTATATACTTCCATTCCTTAGGTAAGGAAATTTGGAAGAAGGTGCATCCAAGTTGCTATTTTGAGGAGGGGGTTCATTTAAATTCAAATTATCAAAACCAAGATCATCATCAAAATCATTTTTCTTAAAATTTGAGACTTCATTAAAAACTACATGAATAGACTCTTCAATTACTAAGGTTCTTTTATTAAAAACCCAAAAAGCTTTTTTTGAAACGGAAGAGTAACCAAGAAAAATGCCTTCATCGGATTTTGCATCAAATTTTCCTAAGGCATCCCTTTCATTTAAAATAAAGCATTTACAACCTAAAAACTTTAAAAATAGGAAATATTTGGTTTTTGTTATTCCATAATTCATAGGGAGTTTTTGATAAGGAAGGTCTTATTAGGACTCTATTCATGATGTAGCAAGTCAGTATTTACGGCTTCGGCCCAAAAATACTTAGGTAAACTATGTTCGTTTAGCATAGTTCTTGCCATTTCTTGTAGGTTTCTATTTTTTCTTTCAACTACTCCATTTTGTTGGGGATTTCTCGGAGTGGAGAAGTTATGATTGTATCCATTAACTTCACAAAAATTTTGGAAGTCATGGTTTTGAAATTCACCACCATGATCACTCCGAATTGATGAAATCATGAACCCTTTTTCGTTTTGAGTGAGTTTACAAAATTTTGAGAAACACTTGAAACAATCACTTTTGTGAGCTAAGAAATAGGTCCAAGTGTATCTAGAGTAGTCATCCACAATCACAAAAGCATATTTGCTTCCACCTAGACTTGTTGTATCAATTGGTCCAAATAAGTCCAAATGGATCAATTGTAACGGTCTAGTGGTGCTAATTTGATTTTTTGGTTTGAAGCTTGTTTTTATTTGTTTCCCTAGTTGACATGCATCGCATACCTTATCTTTAATAAACTTTATATTCGGAATCCCTCGTACTAATTCTTGAGATGAGATTTTAGATATTGTTTTCAAGCTTGCATGGCCTAATCTCCTATGCCAAAGCCAAGCATCATCATTTATGGAGGAAAACACATTTCATTACTTAGTTCATCAAGATTGATGGTATAGACATTATTTTGTTTTAAAGCAATCATAGTCATGTTATGATTTGGTTTTTCAATAATGCATATATTTGATTCAAATCTAACGATATAACCTTTATCGCATAATTGACTAATGCTCAATAGATTATGTTTTAATTCATCAACTAGTAACACATCATCAATGGAAAAACTTGATTTGTTACCTATGGTTCCCTTGCCAATGATTTTGCCTTTGTTGTTGTTGTCTCCGAAGGTGACATAGCCTTCGGCCCATGCTAGTGAGCTTGGTGAATTGGGATGGATCTCCGGTCATATGCCTTGAGCATCCACTATCAAGATACCATCTTTTGCTCCTAGCATGTGATGGTGTATGTTTCTACAAGAAGGAATTATTTTTAGGTACCCATTTACTTTTGGGTGCCTCAAAAACCAATCTAACTTGTTTATCATGTTGCATAGACTTGATCATGGTTCCTTTAGGAACCCAAATCAATTTGTTCGGACTAATTTTCTTGAATGGACATTGGTAAGTTATATGTCCATATTTGCAACAAAAGTTGCAATTGCTTTGATGTTGAACATGTAAGATAGGACCTTTAACGAAGGTGGTTGGATTTTGGTGAGTACTTCTCACAAATCCGATTCCAATCCTTTTAGGAACGTGACCCTTATTTGTAAGGATCATGTTTAAGGACTTGCTACCTACCTCGAATTTCTTCAATGTGTCCTTAAGTACTAAGTTCTCATTTTGGAGAGTTTCTAAATCATGGCATTTAACACATTGAGCTAGACAATCATGATATTCAGTTTTTAATTTATCAAAAGCACACGTAAGACTATCATGCTCCTTTCTTAGCAATTTGTATTTTCTACTAATTGTCTTACATTCATCAAATAACTCATGGAAAGCATTTAATAAATCATGATAAGGTAAATCTGCATTAATTAAATCCGTTACCTCTTCTTCAAGGCCATTAGGGCGTAGTGAGCAACTTGCTGTTCGGTGTTGGACTCCTCTTCTTCGATGTGCTTGAGTCATCCCATGTTGCCTTGAGCCTTCTTCTTTGGTGTTCTCTTTTTTTGCTTGAGGGCAATCGTTCTTGTAGTGTCCCGGTTTTTTGCATTCATAGCAAATCACTTGGTCCTTCTTTTGTTCAAATTTATTTTTTGTATTATTTTTAAATTTGTTCTTCCTTAAATATTTTTTAAATTTTCGAGTCAAAAGTGCAATGTCATTGTCACTGTCCTCATCACTTGATGTTCCTTTCAAGTGGTCTTCTTGTGATTTGAGTGCCATATCCTTCCTGTTCTTTGGAAGGGGGTTCTCGAGCTCGTCATGAGCTTGACATGTCATTTCGTAGGTCATTAGAGACCCAATGAGTTCTTCAAGAGGAAATATTTTAAGGTCTTTGGCCTCTTGAATGGCCGTAACTTTTGGATCCCAACTTTTAGGGAGGGATCTTAAGATTTTAGTTACTAGTTCAAAGTTAGTAAAATCTTTACCAAGAGCTTTGAGTCCATTGATGACATCCGTAAAACCGGGTGTACATGTCTCCGATGGACTCACTTGGTTTCATTCGAAAAAGTTCGTAAGAGTGCACAAGAATGTTGATTTTGGACTCTTTCACTTTCGGCTAGTGCCTTCATGAGTGACTTCAAGAGTTCTCCAAATATCAAAAGCCGAATCACAAATTGAAACACGATTAAATTCGTTTTTGTCTAGTGCACAAAACAAGGCATTCATAGCCTTTGCATTTAAAGCAAAAACCTTCTTCTCCGATTCATTCCATTCGCTCATCGGAAGAGAAGATTTTTGAAATCCGTTTTCAACAATAGTCCAAAGCTTGAAATCCATAGAAATAAGGAAGATCCTCATCCGAGTCTTCCAATACGTGTAATCCGACCCATTAAACATAGGTGGACGAGTGATAGAATGGCCCTCTTGCATGCCGGAGTAAGCCATCTCTCTTGGGTATTAAACCAAATATGAGAGATAACCTTGCTCTGATACCAATTGTTAGGATCGAAGCAGCACTAAGAGGGGGGGGTGAATTAGTGCAGCGGATAAATACTTGGGTTTTCTGAAAAATCTTTCGTATGAAGAGAGCGGAACTTGACAAGTTTAAACTTGAAAGCGTATTCTTAAATATGCGCAGCAAAAGTAATAAGGAACTAGAGCATATAAGAAGATTTACAATAATATAAATAACAATAATGAAACGCAAACCACAGATCACGCCGATGTTAGAGTGGTTCGGTCAAATGACCTACTCCACTTGTGAGGCCCCTCTTCGATGAGGCTCCCACCTTCCACTAGCAAGCTTCTTGAAATGGAAGGGTAAATACCCCTCTTACAACTCTTTACAAGCAGTTCACTCTCTTACAGATTTTCGAGAAGAGATGAGGTGAACACTAGCAAATTGAAATGAAAGCAAGCTAACACTTTTCTAAGATCTTTCTCTCAAACTCTTGCTGCTCAAAAGGTTGTAATCTCAGCTGAGATTTGAGGGGTATTTATAGGCCTCAAGAGGATTCAAATTTGGGCTCCAAAATTTGGGCTCCAAAATTCAAATCCTCTTTGGGTTCCCGATGCTGGCGGTGCCACCGCCCAGCGTTCGGGTGCTGGGCGGTGCCACCGCCCAGCTCAGAGGTGTCACCGCCCAAAGCACTTTCGGTGTTAAGCGATGCCACCACCAAAAAGGCCAAAATAGCCCAGCCAGTGGTGCCACTGCTTTGGCTCTCCTGGCTCACTTGGTTTGGCTTTCTTTTTTAGCCCAAACCAACTCGACTTTGGCCCCAGTTGGCCCCTAACCAGGATATAGGCTTATCTTCTTAATCCTAATCCTAATTACAAGTGAACTACATAACAAAACACATCTTAAGCAATTTATTAACCGCGAACGTCAAGTTTTGTTCCGACGAGCTTTCCGCGAACTTCCTTCGACGGGGGTCCAAGCACGCTCCCAACTTGTGATGACTTTAAAGAGTAGCTGAGACTTCTATGATCTCTGCGAACCTCCGACGATCTCTTCGGCGAACTTCCAACAGATTCCCGATTTCTTCTCGGTTGGTTCCGGCAGTATCTCCGACGATTCATCGAACTCTTAAAGGTTCATCAAACTCGACTCCGGTATTCTTGCTTTGTGTTTTCTGTTTATCGTAGTTAATCCTGCACACTTAACTCAATAATATGGATTAGATCAAATAACCTATCAATTGATTTTATCATCAAAATCCGAGATTCAACAATCTCCCCCTTTTTGATGATGACAATCAATTGATGACGAAGTTAAACATAACTCCCCCTATCTATATGCCATATTATGAGAAGATAAAACCACTTGAATTCCATCCCATTGGATTCAAGCATAACCCGATAAGTTCTAACCGTAGAGCTTATCGTGATCCTTTTTAAACAATAGTGAATACAAAACTTCTATGAAAATCATAAGTTAAATGAAAAGGGACAAATTTTACTACGACAGAAGATAAAGATTTTCAATATATATTTCAAATCATAACCCGATATGATCAATCAATCTTGTGATATTTTCAAGGATTTTGCAAGGCATATAAGTCAATCATATCACACAAGTTTTTGTAATCCATATAAGTTATGCTATCATTATGGTGTAGGTCATCACTTCTCCCCCTTTGTCATCAACAAAAAGAGACAAGCCATCGAAAAAGTAGCATTTAACAAGGTTTATCATTGAAATTTGCCGAAATAGTTTATCCAAAAGAAAGCAGCAGATCAAGACATACTTAAAAGATACCAAAGTAGTTATCTAAAAGGAAGGATCAGTTATCGTTTAATCGATGACAAACTTTGAACTTGTTGTTTAAAAGCAAACGAACAGAATTAAAAGATACATCAGTTTAATCCTTAGGAGGTAATCCACAATGCTGATACATGATATCCATTTTTCATTCAGTTGTCGTAGTGTCTTCAAAATTTCAACTTGTTGATTTTGAATCGATTCTTCTTGTGATTTGAGCTGAGACAGTTCTGCCATAATGATCTTCGATGAGGAAATAGGAGTCAAGGTGTTTGTTGCGCCAAAAAGGACTAGGAGGAGATTCATTTCCCATAAGAATTGGTGTTTCGAGGTGTTCTATTTGTGTAGGAATTGGATCCGTCCTTCTAGGCTGCCTAACCCATATGCCATTGCTAAAGGTGCACCTAAGTCTTTTCAAGAGGTTTTTTATTTATTATGTTATATTTATCATTTTGAATAGATTCTTCATCGGTGGGATGCAAATGTCATAGGCATGAAGAAATCTAGTGATTAACCTCCCATATGGCAGCATAGTATCTTTAGCCATAATATCCTGCATGTGTTGTCGAATTGAGTACCCAAAACAATTATCCCCGACCGGTCATAATCCAATACATGGTACTCATCTCAATTTGACTTATTTCGTCAAGATGAAATTGTTTGGGGAATATGATGCTTGTGATAATGTGATGAAGAATTTTAGCGTTGAAAGGCAGTAAGTGTTCACCGCTCTTGGGTAGGAAATCAAGGTTTGGATTTGCAAAGATTGTTTCTACGGCTTCGGTATAGGTTGCTCCTATTGAGTTGACGTCCCATTTACCTTTAAAATAGCATCCTCTATCTTTTTCAGTTATGCCAATTAGCTCACAAATGGTGTTGTCAAATATTCTAATGGGTGTTCCTAGAAGGTAAGTGCTTAGGCTATTATTGTCCTCATATAGGTTGGCAAAAAACAATCGAACTAATCGCGGATAGATTGGTTCATCTAGTTGCAGTAGTGGTAGAGCTTTTAGGTGTGCAAAATACCTAATGGGATCTAAGTCTTCTAGTTCATCCAAGTCAACATATTTTCTCTTATGGATACCTCGTCTTTCAAATTTTGGAAAACTAAGGGCTACCTCTTTTGATCTAAAAAGATCATGGTCAAATGAATCTCCTTCAATCCTTTTTCCTTTTGATCTCTTAGGAGCCATTATCTAGACAAGATGATGATGAAATTGTGAAAAATAAGCAAAGGAAAGAGAAAGGAAAAGAGGGAATGAGATATCAAAAGGAAGGATTTCAAGTGTTACCTTATGGAGATTATGCTTAGAGATGGAAGGCTTGGACCACCAAGAAACCTTCTCCAGTGCTTCTAAGAGGCAGAATGAGGGTTAGAGGAGATGGGAGAGCTTTCTTCGGGTTGGGGGCGGTGTCACCGCCGGCCCTAACCCCTCGGGTTAATAAGGGTCGCTCGGTCGGTGCCACCGCCAAACCGAGCGGTGTCACCGCCTGGCGCCCGAGCGCTCAGGCGGTGCAACCGCCAGATCTGGCGGTGCCACCGCTGGCATCCCGTGGAGGAAAGAAAAAAAATTTTTCTTCCTCTCCCCCTTTTTGTTTGCTTCCCTCAAGATAATAAGTTATACTTTAATGGATCATTTTGAAGTGAAGAAGAAAGAAGAAATCAAATCTACAAAAGAAAGGAAAAGGACGAGTCATTTTTTTTTAGTGAAGCTCATTTTAGGGACAATTCAACATGCCTAATTCCCTTCTAATGAATTCGAATTGATCTTCATTCAAGGCTTTTGTGAATATGTCTGCTAATTGATGCTTCATGTCGATGAATTCTAGAACAACATTATTGTTAAGAACATGATCGCCTATGAAATGATGCCTAACGTCGATGTGCTTAGTTCTAGAATGCTGAATTGGATTTTTAGTAAGACATATGGCACTAGTATTATCACATTTTATGGGAATATTTTTAAAGTGAATTCCATAGTCTTCCAATGTATTTTTCATCCAAACAACTTGTGCACAGCATGCACTTTCAAGAAGAATGTATTGGCTTCCAGTAGATAGTGCTATTGAATTTTGTTTCTTGGAAGTCCAAGAAACAAGTGCATGTCCTAAAAATTGGCATGTTCCTGATGTACTCTTTCTATCTATCCTACATCCGCCAAAAAAATCGGCATCCAGAGGCCATTAAATCAAATTTTTCAGATTTTGGATACCATAAGCCTAAATTTGGAGTTCCTTTAAGATACCTAAATATTCTTTTAACACTTTTAAGATGAGATAGTTTAGGATTTGATTGAAACCTAGCACAAAGTCCTACACTAAACATGATATCTGGTCTAGTAACGGTAAGGTAGAGTAGACTACCTATCATTCCCCTATATGTTTTTTTTTTTGATCGAAGTTTTCACTATTTTCATCCATATCTAACTTAGTCGAAGTACTCATAGGGGTGTTTATTGCTTTTGAATTATCCATGTTAAATCGTTTTAACAATTCTAATGTATATTTAGATTGGTTAAGAAATATACCATCCTTAAGTTGTTTGATTTGTAATCCTAAAAAGAAAGTTAATTCCCCCATTAAACTCATTTCAAATTCAAGACTCATAGATTTAGCAAATGATTCACATAGTGATTCATCCGAAGAGCCAAAAATAATATCATCAACATAAATTTGTACAATAAGAAAATTATTTTCAAAATGTTTAATAAACAGTGTAGTATCAACCTTGCCTTTGGTAAAATTATTTAAAATAAGAAAGGAACTAAGCCTTTCATACCAAGCTCTAGGAGCTTGTTTCAAGCCATAGAGAGCCTTAGTCAATTTGAATACATGATTAGTCAATTTGATGATAAAATCAATTGATAGGTTATTTGATCTAATCCATATTATTGAGTTAAGTGTGCAGGATTAACTACGATAAACAGAAAACACAAAGCAAGAATACCGGAGTCGAGTTTGATGAACCTTTAAGAGTTCGATGAATCGTCGGAGATACTGCCGGAACCAACCGAGAAGAAATCGGGAACCTGTTGGAAGTTCGCCGAAGAGATCGTCGGAGGTTCGCAGAGATCACCGAGAAGTCTCAGCTACTCTTTAAAGTCATCACAAGTTCGGGAGCGTGCTTGGACCCCGTCGAAGGAAGTTCGTCAGAAAGCTCGTCGGAACAAAACTTGACGTTCGCGGTTAATAAATTGCTTAAGATGTGTTTTGTTATGTAGTTCACTTGTAATTAGGATTAGGATTAAGAAGATAAGCCTATATCCTGGTTAGGGGCCAACTAGGGCCAAAGTCAGAGTTGGTTTGGGCTAAAAGAAAGCCAAACCAAGTGAATGGAGAGCTGAAAGCGGTGGCACTTTAATTTGGTGGAGGGCACCACCAAAGCACCAGTGCTGGGCGGTGACACCTCTGAGGCTGGTGGCACGGCTAGCACCCAAACACTGGCGGTGGCACCGCCAAAGATCGGGAACCCAAAGAGGATTTGAATTTTGGAGCCCAAATTTTGGAGCCCAAATTTGAATCCTCTTGAGGCCTATAAATACCCCTCAAATCTCAGCTGAGATTACAACCTTTTGAGCAGCAAGAGTTTGAGAGAAAGATCTTAGAAAAGTGTTAGCTTGCTTTCGTTTCAATTTGCTAGTGTTCACCTCATCTCTTCTCGAAAATCTGTAAGAGAGTGAACTGCTTGTAAAGAGTTGTAAGAGGGGTATTTACCCTTCCATTTCAAGAAGCTTGCTAGTGGAAGGTGGGAGCCTCATCAAAGAGGGGCCTCACAAGTGGAGTAGGTCATTTGACCGAACCACTCTAACATCGGCGTGATCTGTGGTTTGCGTTTCATTATTGTTATTTATATTATTGCAAATCTTCTTATATGCTCTAGTTCCTTATTACTTTTGCTGCGCATATTTAAGAATACGCTTTCAAGTTTAAACTTGTCAAGTTCCGCTCTCTTCATACGAAAGATTTTTCAGAAAACCCAAGTTTTTATCCGCTGCACTAATTCACCCCCCCCTCTTAGTGCTGCTCCGATCCTAACAGACTTATGGTACCAATGCCTACAGCCTCTTGGAGGCTGTGTCTAGGCGGTACCATCACCCAGACCGTACCATCGCCTGACACAATCTCAGTGACTATGCCATGACGGTGTCACCTCTTGTGACACTATTCGGGCCTTTTCATTTAGCCTAACACAGTTTTTACATAGGCCCAACTAGCCCCTAATTGGGTTGGCCCAAATCCAAACCCAATTACATGCTAACTACATTTCCTAAGACATATTCTAAGCTAAACAAGTCCAAAAGTCTAGTTTCTTCCAACGAGCTTCCGGTAATCTTCCGGTGAACTTCTGACTAACTCTCGGCAATGTTCCAGTGGACTCCTAGCAAGCTCCTGGACTTCATGATGATCTTCTTGCCAAGTTCTGATGAGCTTCTCTAGCAAACTCCGAGACTTCTCGACTACTTCCGACAAAACATCCGACGAACGTCTAGACTTCCGACGAACTCTCGAACGCCCAACGAAATCGCATCCTTGACTCTGGGGCTTCATTTTGCTTCATGCCTTGCTATCATAGTTAATCCTAAATATGTAAAAACATACTTAGATCTAGACAATTAATACTAAGTATTAATCATATTATTTGGCATGTCATTGGTCCCTCGATGCTTCGTTCGATTCTTCAGCACATCGTCCTCTCTTGTGGCCAATTACCCAATCGACCAGTTGTCTCTGCAACTTCTATATCTTTGGTGCAATGTCCACTCTTCTTGGCCCAATGCTCGAATCCATGGCCTGAAGCCATCTCTCGATACGTCGATCGATCCTCTGGTTTGACGTCCAATCTTCTGACATGTTTTCCCCTGACCCAACATGATTTTTCTTACTTTAATTGTCTCATCCTGATCGAAGCATCCTGCATCACTCAAAATATAGATTAAATAATAAATACTTATCAATTAGTTTCATCATCAAAATATGATATTCAATACCATCATACAAGCTATCAAGTTTTAGATATGCAAGGTAGTAAGATAGCAAGTTTCAACATACAAGCTAGCAAAAATTTCGAAAGCAAATGCAAGATAGCTTTCTTGTTGAAGTGTGTAAGCTAGTGATTCTTGCTTCCTATTGCAATGTGCAAGTTGCAAGTTTTGTTTCTTGAGATAGGCAAGATAGTGATGTTCAAGATAACAAGCTCTTTCTTCTCTTTTGAGAAGTTCCATTTTTGTTTCCTTTGCAAAGTGCAAGCTAGCAAAATTTTATATTATTTTACAACATGCAGGCTAGCAATTTGACATGTGTTACTTTTCTTTGTAGTATGAAGGCTAGCAAGTTTTTGAAAACTAATACAAGATAACAAGCTAGCAAGATACAATGTTTTACATGAAGCAAGCTAACAAGTTTTGCATTATGCAAGCTAGTGAGTTTTTTACAAACTTTTTACATGTTTTTATATATGCAAGATAGCGTATTTTTGTATCTACTTAAAACTTGCAAGCTAGCATTTTTATGTTTCTAGCAATTCTTTCTCCATATATCAATCATCTTGCAAGGTAGCAATGCTTTCTGAGTTTTGCAAGTTTGTAAATTTTACTAGATGTGCAAGTATAGCATGTTTTGCATCTTCTTGACTTGTGCAAGCTAGCTAGCATGCTAACTATCTCCCCCTTTGTCATTATAAAAAAGTAGGGAATAATACAATTTTGTATCTCTTTTTCTCTTTACAACAATTTTCAAATCATGACAAAGGATGATTGAAAAATCAAGTTATTAATGTCAAAACAATTTTTCATCATGAATATTTTATCATTGCATGGATCATTATCATAAGTTGAAGTAATGCATGCATAATATCAAATCAGCATTCATAATTATATCAATGTTTAAATCATTATTTCAATATGCTTGTGCATCATTAAAAATGAAAATTCGAGAAATCAAGAGAAACCATGATCCATTTTAATGAATCTCCTCTTAAATAATTAACGAAAAGAATTTATAGGAGATCATGATATAGATAAAATTCATTTAATCTTGTAGGAGAACAAGATCTCAATTCATGCATATAAAATCTTATGATTCACGTAGAAAATCTCCTCTTTAGTAAAATACCAAGAAAAATCGTAGGAGTACAAAGAAGAGATCTTGATTAAAAGAAAATCTCAAGTAATAAATCCAAAAACTCACAAGAAAAATCATGATTCATTTAGAAAAATTTCCTCTTAAGAAAATACCATGTAGAATAGTAGGAGAACGGTTAATGAAAATTCTTGATTCATAATAAATCTTAATTTGTAAATATCAAGGAATCAAGATCATGATTTGGATAAAAAAATTATTCAAATTCAAATTATCAAAATCACTTTCATAGTTCAAGATATTCAAAATAATATAGATAGATTTATCAATCTCGTCTTTTTGAAATCGATGAAGTAGAGAAAAAGAAATATTTCAAGGAGAAAGCTTTCTTCTTTTTAGTGATTCAATTCATAAGATTGATTTCACAAAAGCATACCTTTTTCATTTATGCCAAAAAAAAACATGCATCAATGTTAAGGATCGAAAAATAAGTTTTGTCATAAAAACCATCCATCTTGTTTATAACCGAAAAAGCAATTTTCATTGCGACAAAGATCAATAAGCAATGAATCATAAAAATCATCATGCATAATTTCACATTAAGCATGATATCAAACATCTTAATATTTTCATTAAGACATCAAGCATGGTTTCATTGAACATAATATTGAATAATTCTTGAAGATATCTAAACTTCTTTAGTTTCAATTTGTGTGATTGACTTTATATTAGCATGCCCAAATATTTGTTCTTATATCAAAACCATGCATCAACGTTTAAAACAGAAAGATAAAAATTCATTAAGATCAAAAAGTGTAACACATAATTCCAAAACATATGATTTAAAATCATTACTTCAAGTCCTCATGCATAAAAATCATCAAGTACGATACAAACATTTATTTTCAAAACATTCATTAAGATAAGGCATTTTTTAATCCAAATTATTTTGTTTGCTTATCATAAAACATGATTATTTTTAAAATCACTAGAAAGGTAAGCATGATTTAATTTTATTTTTGCATTTTCATTAAAAATGTAATTAAAAAATATATATTTAAAAAAACTAATTTAAGAACAACTCATGAAAAGCATTATATAATTTCAAAATAAATTAAAGGAGTTTCATTTGAGTTGTTTACCTCATTGTCGAGAGTCACCAAAGCGAAGTTTATCGTTTCTTCTTCATCGGTTTCCTCCTCGTCTTTGGATATACTCGATTTGTCCCAAGTCTCCTTCTTCTTCTCTTTAAGTTTATTTTTAATTTTTTATTCTTGGTTTAAAAGTTTCATGAGGAGTTTAAGTTCACCATCACTTGAGCTTATGGTCGAGTGGTCTTCAATTGTCCTAAGTCTGAAATCCTTCCTATTCTTTGGAAGGTGGTTTTTAAGTTCTTCACGTGCATTGCATGTCATTTCATAGGTCATCAAAGACCCTATAAGTTCTTCAATTGGTAAATGTTTCAAGTTTTTTGATTCTTGAATAGCCGTTACTTTTAAATCCCAACTCTTATTAAGAGAACGTAAAATCATGTTTACAAGTTCAAAATCCAAAAAACTTCTACCAAGTGCTTTTAAACTATTGATGACATTCGTAAAATGGGTGTATATGTCAACAATGATTTCACTTGGCTTCATTCAAAACAGTTAAAAATCCTGTATTAAAAAATTAATTTTTGAATATTTAACTTTGCTAATGCCTTCATGTGTGATTTCAAGAGTGTGCCATATATCGAAAGCCGTTTCATAAGTAGAAATCTGATTAAACTCAGTTTTATCCAAAGCGCAAAACAAAGCATTCATAGCTTTCACATTTAAAGAAAAAGTCTTCTTCTCCAAATCATTCCAATGGTCAATTAGAAGAGAAGACCTTTAAAATTAATTTTCGATAATATTTCATAAATTTAAATACAATGAAAGTAAGAAAACTCTCATTCGAATTTTCTAATATTTGTAGTTCATCTCTTTGAACAAGGGAGGACGAATGAGAGAGTAATCCTTTGGAAAGACGAAAAGAGTCATTTCTCTTAGGTGTAAAACCAAATAAGAAATTACGAGGCTCTGATACCAACTGTTAGGAACAAGTCGGCACTAAGAGGGGGGGGGTGAATTAGTGTAGCGGTGAAAACATCGGTTCTAAAAGTATTTCATATAATAAAAATCGAACTTAGAAGATAACTTGAAATTCAATGCTTATTCGTAAGCGTATGCATAGTAAAAGTCCAGTAAGGAGGAAAGGAAGTTTGCTATAAAAGTAAATTGCAAGAAGGAAATGCAAACCAGATTTTTATAGTGGTTCGGTCATCGTGACCCATATCCTCTCCGCTGATTCCTCTTCTGCCGAGGCCATCGGCATCCACTATCGATCTTCCTTTAATAGGCAAAAATCAACACCCTTCTTACACCCCCCTTCTCCTTTTTACAGGTTTAGAAGATAACTTTTACAAGCACTCACTCCTCTCTCAAACTATTCTAACACTTAGACTAGATGAGGAGGATTCTCATAAGAGATTACTACAGTGTGTTTCCTTTTTTAAATTCTCTGTGCTTGTATATCTTAATCAGGGATAAGAGGGGTATTTATAAGCTTCAAGTTGATTTAAACTTAGAGTCTACAAAATATCTCATCCGAGGTTTCCTACGTACGGGTAGTACCACTGCTTGTGCTGGGCGGTACCACCACTAGTGTTAGTCTGACACTAGGCGGTATCACCGCCTGACAGGGGTGGTGCCACCGCCTAGCACCCTACCATTAGGCGATACCACGACCTAGAACTCCTGGAGTGCTGTTCCCCAAGCAGTGCCACCACTGGCCAGGCTTTCAACATCCTGGTTGGGTCTTGAATCCAGCCCAAACTAGCCCAACTTTGGACCTAGTTGGCCCCTAATAGTGTTGATGGGATTACCTCCCAATCCCAACGCCAATTATATGCTTACTATGATTCCTAAGACATATTCTAAGCAAAATAAGTTTGGTTTCTTCTGGCGATCTTCCGGTGAATTTCCGATGATCTCTCGGAAATGTTCCGACGGACTCTCAGCAAGCTCCTGGACTTCATGATGATCTTCTCGGCGAGTTCCGATGAGCTTCTTTGGCAAGCTCCATGACTTCTCGGTCAATTCTGGTAGAACTTCCGACGAAAGTTCGGACTTCTAACAAACTCTCGAACTCCCAACAAAATCGTGTTCTTGACTCCGGGACTTCATTTTGCTTTATTCCTTACTATCATAGTTAATCCTGCACACATAAAAACATATTTCGATCTAGACAATTATTACTAAGCATGAATCATATCGTCTGACATGTCATTGGTCCATCGACGCTTCATCCGATTCTTCGGCGCATCGTTCTCTCTTACAGCCTATTGCTCAATAGGTCATTTAACCTCCATAACTCTAATATCCTTGGTGCAATATCCACTCTTATTGGTCGAATTATTGAAACCATGGCCCGAAGCCTTCTGTCGATAAGTCAACCGATCCTTCGACACGACATCCAATCTTCTGATATGTTTCTCCGGCCCAACATGATTCTTCTTGCTTTAAATGTCTCTCCCTGATCGAAGCATCTAGCATCACTTAAAATACAGATCAAAACATAAATACTATCAATTAGTTTCATCATCAAAATCTGAGATTCAACAAAACTTCTTTAGAAATAAAGCCATTAAGAAAAGTACTTTTAACATCCATTTGAAATAAATTAAAATTATTACTACTAGCATAGCCAAGGAGCATCCTTATGGCTTCTAACCGTGCCACAAGAGCGAAGGTTTCTTCATAATCGATACCTTTTTCTTGGCTGAAACCCTTGGCTACTGATCTAGCCTTGTTTCTAACCATGATACCATATTCATCTTGCTTATTTCTAAATACCAATTTAGTACCAATAACTAAATGATCATTTGGCCATGGAACATGTTTCCATATCTCATTTCTCTCAAGTTGATTCAACTCTTCATGCATTGTGATAACCCATGAATCATCTTTCAAGGCTTTGTCAATGCATTTAGGTTCAGTTTGGACGAGAAAAATAGCATTGGCATAAAAATTCTCAAGAGAAGAACGAGTTTGAAACCCTTTTGATGTATCTACTATGATTAGCTCTTTAGGATGAGCATCTATATACTTTCATTCCTTGGGTAAGGATGTTTCGGAAGAAGATACATCCAAGTTGCTAGATGGAGAAGAGGTTCCATTTAAATTTAAAGCATCAAAATTAACATCATCATCAAAATTATTTTTCTTAACATCGAAAACTTCATTAAAAACAACATGAATAGGCTCTTTTATAACCAAAGTTCTTTTTTTAAAAATACAAAATGCTTTAGAAATAGAAGAATAGCTAAGAAAAATTCCTTCATCAGATTTTGTATCAAAATTTTTTAGGGGGAGAAAAATTGCTAGCTAAAGATGCAAAATTTGGAAACTTGCACATTGCAAAAGAAGCAAACTTGTTAGCTTGCTCATCTCAAAAGAGAAGCAAGAAGTGCTATCTTGCAAATCTCAAGATGCACAAATGCAAATTTGCAAAATTTATAATTTTGTACATCATTAAAATTTATGATGATTTGGTGATAATGCATGTTCTAAATATTGTAAGATTCACTAGCTTGTATGAAGTAGAACATGCTATCTTACTACCTTACATATCTACAACTTGATAGCTTGAATGTTCTAAATATGATGTAACACTTACTAAATTTTCTAGCTTACAAATTGCATGATGATAAAACATTATATTATATTTTCTATGCAATGATTTGAACTTGTATGTCTAAACATTTGATAAATGGACTTCTCCTTTTTGTTGATGACAAAGGGGGAGAAGTTGATGATGTTATGCATAAGTTTATGATAATATCTTGCTTGAATTTTTGAATCCAAGAGTTCTATCAATATGGCTTATTGATAGGGGGAGTTTGGTTAAACTCCGGGAGTTAAGGTTAACTCTGACATCAAATGGTTGTCATGATAAAAAAGGGGAAGATTGTTGAATCTCAAATTTTGATGATGAAACCAATTAATAGTGTTTAAGATTTAATCTACGTTTTGAGTGATGCAGGGTGCTTCGATCAGAGAGAGACACCTAAAGCAAGAACAATCATGTTGGGCCAGAGAAATATGTTAGAAGATTGGACGTTGGGCCGAAGGATCGGTCGACGTATCGACATAAGGCTTCGGGCCATGGATTCGGGTATCGGGCCAAGAAGAGTTGATATTGCGCCAAGGATATCGGAGTTGTGGAGATCAACTAGCCGATTGGGCAATAGGCCCCAAGAGAGGACGATGCGCCGAAGAATCGAATGAAGCGTCGATGGACTATTGACATGCCGGACGACATGATTCATGCTTAGTAATAATTGTCTAGATCAAAGTATATTTTTATGTATGCAGGATTAACTACAATAGCAAGGTATAAAGCAAAATGATGTCCTAGAGTCAAAAACGTAATTTTGTTAAAAGTTTGAGAGTTCGTCGAAATTCTGGATGTTCGTCGGAAGTTATGCGGGAATTGACTGAGAAATCCTCGAGCTTGCAAAAGAAGCTCATCGAAACTTGGCAAGAAGATCATCATGAAGTTCAGAAGCTTGCCGAGAGTCCATTGGAATATTGTGGAGAGATCATCGGATGTTCGCTAGAAGAACGTCGAAAGCTCGCCGAAAGAAACCAGACTTATCTTATTTAGATTATGTCTTAGGAATCGTAATTAGCACATAGTTAGAGTTGTGATTGGGAGGTAATCCCATCAACTCAGTTAGGGCCATCTAGGCCCGAAGGTGGGTTGGTTTGGGCCGGATTCAAGGCCTAACTAGGGTGCTAAAACATGGCCGACGGTGGCACCGCTTGGGGAACATCACCACAGGAAATCTGGGTGGTGGTATCACTCAGCCTAGGTGGTGGTACCGTCAACAGTAATGCTGCCAGTGGCGGTACCGCCCAGTAACAAATCCTGCGGCGGTAGTACCGGCTAGGAACGGCGGTGGTACCGCCAGTACCTAGGAAACTTGGGATGAGACCTTTTTAAGCTCCAAGTTTGAATCAACTTGAAGCCTATAAATACCCCTCTCATCCCTGGTTAAAAAATATAAGCACAAAGAATTTAAAGAGGGAAAAACGCTGTTATAATCTCTTGTGAGAATCCTTCTCTTCTAGTTTAAGTGTTAGAATAGTTTGAGAGAGGAGTGAGTGCTTGGAAGGGTTGTCTCCTATACCTGGTAAAAGGAGAAGGGTGTAAGAAGGAGGTTTATCTTTGCCTATTAAAAGAAGATCGATAGTCGATGTCAGTCGCCTCGACATAAGCGGAATCGGCGAAGTGGATGTAGGTAATGATGACCGAAACTACTATAAAAATCTGGTTTGCCTTTACTTCTTGCAATTTACTTTTATAAGCAAACTGCCTCTCCTTCTTACTATACTTTTACTATGCCTACACTCTGTGCACTTTTAAAGTTATTAACTTTACGAAACGGTTTTCGTAGAAATCAGATTTTATCGTACGAAGGTTTTTCGAACCGACGTAATTTTTACCGCTATACTAATTCACCCTCCCCCCTCTTAGTGCCGACTCGTTCCTAACAGTTGGTATCAGAGCATTGTTTCTCATTTAATTTAACATCCAAAGAGAAATGACCCTTTTCGACTTTCATGAGGGTCACTTTCTCATTCGTCCTTCATTTTTCAATAGGACAGACTACACTTATTGGAAAACTCGAATGAGAATTTTCTTGCTTTCATTGAATCTTGATTTATGGCACATAGTCGAATTTGATTTTCAAAGGTCATCTCTTCCAATGAACCATTGGAATGATTTGGAGAAGAAAACTTTTTCTCTAAATGTAAATGCTATGAATGCCTTATTTTGCGACTTAGATAAACCTGAGTTTAATCATGTTTCTAAGTGCGAAACGACTTTTCACATATAGCGCACTCTCGAAATCACACATGAAGGCAATAGCAAAGTTCAAAATTTGAAAATCAACTTTTTAATGCATGATTTTAAACTTTTTCGAATGAAGCCGAGCGAAACCATTATTGACATGTACACCCATTTTACGGATATCATCAATGGTTTAAAAGCTCTTGGTAAAAGTTTTTCGAATCTTGAACTTGTGAATAAAGTTTTACGCTCACTCTCTAAAACTTGGGATTCGAAAATAACTGCTATACAAGAATAAAAAATTTTGAATACGTTTTTGATCGAAGAACTCATTGGGTCTCTAATGACCTATGAAATGAAGTGCAATGCATGTGAAGAACCTAAGAATATTCTTCCAAAGAACATGAAGGATTTGACACTTAGAACACATGAAGACCACTCGAGCATAAGCTCAAGTGATGATGAACTTGGACTACTAATGAAATTTATAAAGTTAATGAAACAAAAAATTAAAGAACAAAAAGAATGTAACTACTTGCTATGAACACAAGAAGAGGAAAGAACTTTGGGATGAATCGGGCCTCTCCGAAGACGAGGAGAAAATCAACAATGGCAAGGTGGCAAACTATACATTAACGGCTTTCTACAATGAGGTAAACAACTGAAACGAAACTCCTTTAATTTATTTCAAAGTTACATGATACTTTTAATGAGTTATTTTTAATTTAGTTTAATTATTTTTCTTGAAATTTGCATGTTTAATGATGTAATGAAAAATGCAAAAATAAAATAGGATCATGCTTACCATGCTAGTAATTTTAAAAATTATAATAAAAATTACATGTTTTATGTTAAAGGAATAAAATGTTAGATTCAAATCTAATGATAATCTTATGTATGTTTTTCAAGAAGAAATAATGTATATCTTGTTGATTTTCATATTGATTTTCGATTTTGTTTAAAAATGTTTTATGCTCAATGAAACCATGATTGATGAATATACTTTATGTGTTTTTTGGCTTGTATGCCTTATCATGAAGAATGTGTTAAAAATAAATATTTGCATAATGTTTGATGATTTTTATGCATAAGGACTTGAAATAATGATTTGAAATCATATGCTTAGGATTTGTGTTACACTTATTCATCTTAATGATTTTTTATCTTTCCATTTTAGACGTTGATGTATGGTTTTTATATGAAAAACTTGAGTATGCTTATATGAAATCAATCACTTAAAATGAAACACATAAAAAGGCAAATATGTTATCATTGGAATTAAACTAATATATCAAATCTCTTGTTTAAAGAAGCCTTATGTTTAATATGTTATCCTTTTTTGGTCTTGATGGTTTTTATGATGAAATTTACTTTTCGATCATAAACATTGATGCATGTTTTTATTTGGAAAAAATGAAAAAGGCATGCATATATGAAATCAATCTTATAAATTGAATCACTGAAAAGTAGAAAGCTTTCTCAAAAAATTTCTCTACTTTATCGATTTTTCAAAAAGGAGAGACTAATGAACCTATCTTTATTCTTAGAATCTCTTGAAAATGATTTTGATTTGATTATTTGAATTTGAATGAGCTTTATCTTAATTTTTTGAGATTTATAACTTGAGATTTCTTATGCATGAATCAAGATATTGTATCATTTGATCTTCTATGTTTCTTTTTGCTATTTATAAAAAGAAGAGATTTGATGAAATAAATCATGTCTTGTGGCATTCATGATTTGATATTATTATCTTCAATGACATGAAGTGTAAGATGTAACATGTATTTGTATTCTTCCACTCCACTTCTTTCTTGTCTAAAATAACAAAGGGGAGAAAGAAAATTGCTAGCTTAAATGAAAAACTTAGACATGTTACATTTTCTAAATGCATAAATTCTTCTTATACATTTTCCGGATTACTATCTTGATCTTTCATTTTTTATGATTAAAATAATGATTGAAACATTGATGATATGAATGTAGGAAATACTCATGATATTGTTTTGATGCTTTAAAATGATATAAATTTGCTAGCTTATGAGTATCATGTATGATATGATGATTGATTTATTTTTAGTATCATGCATAGAGTACGGATGATATGTAAAGTTTTAAAATTGTGCATGTTGTAAATGGAAACTATAATGATGCACAAACATATTGAAATAATGATTGAAACATTAATGTAATTATGAATGATGATTTGATATTATGCATGCAATACATCAACTTATGAAAATGATGCATGCAATGATAAAATATTCATGATGAAAAATTGTTTTGCCATTTATAACTTGATTTTTTTATTATTCATCCTTTGTCATGATTTAAAAATTATTATCAAGGGAAAAAGAGATAAAAATTTGTATTCTTCCATTCTTTTTTACAATGACAAAGGGAGAGAAAAATTGGTAGCTCAAGATGTAAAATTTAAAAACTTGCACATCGCAAAAGAAGCAAACTTGCTAGCTTGCTCATCTCAAAAGAGAAGCAAGAAGTGCTGCTGTCTTACAAATCTCAAGACGCACAAATGCAAATTTGCAAAATTTATAATTTTGCACATCATTAAAATTTATGATGATTTGGTGATTATGCATGTTCTAAATGTTGTAAGATTCACTAGCTTGTATGATATAGAATATGCTATCTTAATACCTTGCATATCTACAACTTGATAGCTTGAATGTTTTAAATATGATGTAACACTTGCTAAAATTTCTAGCTTACAAATTGCATGATGATAAAACTTGATATTATATTTTTTATGCAATAATTTGAACTTGTATGTCTAAACATTTGATAAGTGGACTTCTCCTTTTTGTTGATGACAAAGGGAGAGAAGTATGATGATATTATGCATAAGTTTATGATAACATGTTGCTTTGATTTTTGAATCCAAGAGTTCTATCAATATGGCATATTGATAGGGGGAGTTTGGTTAAACTTCTGGAGTTAAGGTTAACTCTGTCATCAATTGATTGTCATCATAAAAAAGGGGGAGACTGTTGAATCTCAAATTTTGATGAAGAAACCAATTGATAGTGTTTATGATTTAATCTGTGTTTTGAGTGATGTAGGGTGCTTCGATCAAGGAGAGACAACTAAAGCAGGAAGAATAATGTTGGGCCGGAGAAACAAGTCAAAAGATTGGACGTCGGGCCGAAGGATCGGTTGACGTATTGACAGAAGGCTTCACGCTATGGATTCGGGCATCGGACTAAGAAAAGCGGATATGTGCTAGGGATATCGGAGTTGCCGAGGTCAACTAGCCGATTGGGCAATAGGCTACAAGAGAGGATGATGCGCTAAAGAATTGGATAAAGCGTCGATGGACCAACGATATAGCGGATGACATGATTCATGCTTAGTAATAATTGTCTAGATCAAAGTGTATTTTTATGTATGCAGGATTAACTACGATAGCAAGGCATAAAGCAAAATGAAGTCCTAGAGTCAAAAACATGATTTCGTTGGGAGTTCGAGAGTTCATCAGAAGTCCGGACGTTTATCAGAAGTTCTACCGGAATTGATCGAGAAGTCCTAAAGCTTGCTAAAGAAGTTTGTTGGAACTCACAATGAAGATCATCGTGAAGTCTATGAGCTTGTCGGGAGTCCGCCGGAACATTACCGAGAGATCGACATAAGTTCGCCGGAAGATCGTCGGAAGCTCACCAGAACAAACTGAACTTATCTTGCTTAGAATATGTCTTAGGAATCATAGTTAGCAAGCACATAATTAGAGTTGTGATTGAGAAGTAATCCCATCAACTCTATTAGGAGCCAACTGGGCCCGAAGGTGAGCTGGTTTGGGCTAGATTCAAGGCCCAACCAGGGTACTATAACCCTGGCTAATGGTGGCATCGCTTGGGGAATATCACCCAAGGAAATTTCGGTGGTGGTAGTACAGCCCAGGAATGGCAGTGGTACAGCCAATACCCAGGAAACCTAGAATGAGGCCTTTTTAGGCTCCAAGTTTGAATCAACTTGAAGCCTATAAATACTGTTAGGATCAAGAGCACTAAGAGGGGGGAATTAATGCAGCGGAAAACTTTCAACGTTTAAAACTGCGTTCGTACAACAAAGTCGATTTCAGTAGAAAAGTCGATTCGTAAATTTCTTTAACTTAAGATTAGGCAAGAAGTAGTTAAAATAAATCTGTCAAGGCAGTTTGCAGCTATGATGGAAATCAGAATGTAAGCGTAAACTAAAATACGATGTTCGTACGAGAAAAGCGATTTACGTCTAAACACGATTCGAAAAATACTGAGCTTGGAAGCGCAATCGTAAAAGCGCAAAAGGCAGTAAGCTATCAAGGAGGTTTGCAGTAAGGATAATAAGCTCAAAGTAAATGCAAACCAGAGAAGATGAGAGTTTACAGTGGTACGGTCAATCGTGACCTACATCCACTCCTCCGATTCCTCTTCCGTCGAGGCCACCGGCATCCACTAATCATCTTCCTTTACTAGGCGAAGATCAACCTCCTTCTTACACCCCTCTTCTCCTTTTACTGGGTTTAGGAGACAACCCTTACAAGCACTCACTCTCCTCTCTTAAACAGAATTCTAACACTTAAGCTAGAGAAGGGAAATTCTAGAGATTGCACTAGTGTTTTCTCTCTTTTAATCTCTCTGTGCTTGTATCTTTTACCTAGGGATTGGAGGGGTATTTATAGGCTCCAAACTAGTTTGAATTTGGAGCTCAAATCTGTCATCTCCTGGAATTCCGGGGTCTGGCGGTTGCACCGCCTGACTGGGGAGGTTGCACCGCCTGGCAGAGCTCGAAGACTAAGCCTCTGGGCGGTGCCAACGCTTATCAACGGCGATTGCACCTCCTGGCAAAGCTCGGATACCAAGCTCAGGCGGTGCCACTGCTTGACTGGGGCGGTTGCATCGCCCAGCTAGAGCTCGGAGACCGAGCTCAGGCAGTTGTACTGCTGTTAGAGGCGGTTGCACCGCCCAATCACGATCGGAGACTAAGCCTTGGCGGTGCCACCGCCTGCTTGGGGCGGTTGCACCGCCCAGCTTCGCTGGGAGATCCTCTCCTGGGCGATGCCACCGCCGACCCTGGCGGTGCCACCGCCTACACTATTTCAGCTCACTTGGTTGGGCTCCAAACTTGGCCTAAACCAGTCTGAACTTGGGCCCAATTGGCCCCTACTTGGGTTTTAGGATAAACACCTAATCCTAAACCAAACTAACATGCTAACTATGAACTTAAAGACATTTTCTAAGCTATTACAAAGTCCGCAAGTCAAGACTTCTTCTGGCGAGCTTCCGGCAAACTTCCGGCGGTCTTCCGATGAACTCTCGGAAACCATTCTGCGGACTCCCGGCAAGCTCCTAGACTTCATGATTTGATCTTAGCGAGTTCCAACGAGCTTCTTCGGTAAGCTACGATCTTTCTCGGTGAGCTCCGCGAACTTCCAATGAACCTTCCGGCGAGCTTCCGAAAAACCCTTCGGCAAGCTCCCAACTCATTCTCGGCTAGTTCCGGTAGCATTCCCGACAAACCTTCGAACTTCCATCGAACTCTCGAACTCGCAACGAATCCTTCGTGCTTGACTCTGACACTTTATTTTGCTTTATGTCTTCATCGTTATCATAGTTAATCCTGCACAATTAAAACAAAACTTCGATCGAGACAATTAATCCTAAGTAATTAAATAAGTTGTCTGGCATGTCATTGGTCCCTCGACGCTTCGTCATTTCCTACGGCCTATTGCCCAATCAGTCAGTTGACTCCGCAACTCCGATATCTTTGGCGCAATACCCGCTCTTCTTGGCCCGATGCCCAAGTCCACGGCCCGAAGCCTTCTATCGATACGTCGACTGATCCATCGGCCCAATGTCCAATCTTCTAACATGTTTCTCCAGCACAACATGATTTTTCCTGCTTTAATTATCTCATCCTAATCGAAGCATCCTGCGTCATGCAAAACGCAGATTAAAACATAAACACAATTATCAATTGGTTTCATCATCAAAATGCGAGATTCAACAATCTCCCCCTTTTTTATGATGACAATCAATTGATGACGGAGTTAAACTTAACTCCCGGAGTTTAAACAAACTCCCCCTATCAATATGCCATATTGATAGAACCTTGAATTCATACTGAATTCAAGTCATTGCAATATTCATTATGAATACTTGCAACACATCATCATGAACTTATGCAAAAACTTATGCATAACATGTCATGACATCAACATACTTCTCCCCCTTTGTCTTCAATAGAAAGGAGAAGTACCACAATCAAGTGTTTGGAATATTAGTTCAACTTATTGCATGAAAAACATAATATCAAGTTTTATCATCATGCAGTTTTGAAGCCAGAAAATTTAGCAAGTATTACATCATGCTTAGAACATTTAAGCTATCAAGTTTCAGATATGCAAGTTTTACAGCATACAAGATAGCACTTTTGGTAATCTTCAAGATAGCAAGTTCTACATCATGCAAGCTAGCAATATTATAACATGTTAGAACATGCAAGCTAGCAGTTTTGAGATGTTTAAGAAAGCAACTCTGGCTTCTTGAGATATGCAAATTTGTCAAGTTTTGCTAGATGTGAAAGTTAGCATTTTTGCCTCTTGAGATAGGCAAGATAGCACATTTGCTTCTTTTGAGATAGCAACTTTTTGCTTCTCTTTGGACTACAAGCTAGCAATTTTTACGATATACAAGTTTCACAATATATAAGCTAGCAAAAATTTTGAAAGCAAATGCAAGATAGCTTTCTTGTGTAAGCTCATGATTCTTGCTTCCTATTGCAATGTGCAAGTTGCAAGTTTTGCTTCTTGAGATAGACAAGATAGCACTTTTGCAATTTTTGTTTCTTAAGATAGGCAAGCTTGTGATGTTCAAGATAACAAGCTCTTTCTTCTCTTTTGAGAAGTGTCATTTTTGCTTTCTTTGCAAAGTGCAAGCTAGCAAAATGCCAAACTAGCAAGAGATAATGTTTTACATGAGGCAAGCAAACAATTTGGCAAATGTTATATTTGCATCTTCTCTTTTGAGAAGTACATTTTTTTCTTTCACCTTGAATTGTGCAAGCTAGCTAGTTTGCCTCTTTTCATGATGTTCACACTAGAAACTTTTGCTCCCCCTTTGTCATTGTCAAAAACAAGGGAAGACCCTTATATCAATTTTTATATTATGACAAAGGTAAGTATCAATCTTATTTGTGCATCATTATATATTCAAATTAAAACATACACAACTTCAAAAACCTTATTTTTAATGCACGATATCAAAAAATAAATCAATCATCATTAATGGGCATATCATACATGATACTCAAACATTAAAATTTTTAAGCATTTATCAACATGTTGATCATGATACCAAACATTCATCATTTAAAACATTCATGATACACATCATATGCAATAAATACATCATGTACATCATTATCATAAGTATTGCATACTTTATTTTAACTTCATGAATATTTCATCATTCCATGCATCATATCAAAACATTTCAAGCCATGCAGGCCATAAATACAAAGAAATCATGTCATGAAAGATAAAATCATTTGAATACCAAAAGACATGATTCATATAGTAAATATCTTCTTTAAATAAAATATCAAGAAAAATCATAGGAGTACGAAGAAGAGATCTTGTTTTAAAAGAAAATAAAGTAATAATTCCAAGAACTCACAAGGAAAAATCATGATTAATTTAGAATATCTCCTCTCAAAAGAATATCAAGTAAAATTGTAGAAGATCGATTAATGAGAAATTTTGATTTATAATAAAGTCTCATGTATCGAATGTCGAGAAATCAAAATGATGATTTATATAAAAAAATATCACAAGTTATATTCAAGAGAAAAATCATCATTCATTTTCAACTCATTTAATTTGTCACATCAATATTTCTTAGATATGCATGATACCAAAACATGGTTTTAAATCTTCAACATATAACATGCATAAATTCAAAAATTGAAAGGAGAAGGGAAGAATTCAAAGGTACGAAAATTTCAACCATCTCATAAACAAATGTAAGACCAAGTCATGAATCAAAAATTCCATGAATCAAAATGATCATCAAAGTTAATCTCATGTTATTCCAATAAATCAATATCATGATTTTGATAAAACTCATTTCAAATTTAAATCATCAAAAACACTTTTATGGTTCACAAAATTCATAACATAGGTATTTGATCATGATTTCATTGATAATATATTTTCCCCTTTTTTTCAAAGTATTTGATTTCTTGCCTTTTCATTTATAAAAACATACATCAACATTTAGGATCGAAAAATGAATTTCGTCATAAAACCATCAAGATCAATAGATTCTAAAAAATTAATTGTTATGGTCAAGAAAATCCGAAAATGAAATTTAACACTTTCATGCATTCGGACATAGCTTTGCCATATGTTTTTTAAATACACTCATGAAAATAACACTTGCTTATCATCATGTATGACTTAAAATCTCATGCATAAAATTGTCAATCATTGTATAAAAAACATTAAATATTTTCATTACATCATTATGCAATACTTTAAATCAAACATGATTTCATTCAACAATGTTAATCAAACATGATACATATTATTACTTCTTAACCATGATTTCATATTTTCAATCAAAATCATTTTGTTTGTCATAAAATATGCAATATTATCATTTTCAAAATTACTATCGTGATCATAATTTTTATATTTTTATTTTTAAATATGTAATTTTCAAGAAAATTAATTCTAAACTAAAAAAGAAAATACATCATGAAAGCATCAAGTAATTTCAAACTAAATCAGGAGGATTTCGATTACCTTTTCATTGAAGGCGGTTAAGGCATAGTTTGCCACCTCGCCTTTCTTGATTTTCTCCTCGTCTTCGGAGGAGCTTGATTCATCCCACTTTTTGTTCTTCTTCTTTGGCCTCTTCCTCCATTCAATTTTATTGTTTATTTTAGATTTTTGTTTAATAAACTTATTAAGATTTAGTGTTTGAAGTTCAAGTTCATCATTATCCTCATCAATTGAGTCATCGCTCAAGTGGTATTCAATTGTCCGGGGTTCCAAATCCTTCCTGTTCTTTGGAAGGTTGTTTTGTTCATCAGGTGCATTGTGCACCATTTCACATGTCATCAATGAACCAATTAGTTCAAGTGGTAAGTTGTTTTGGTTTTTAGCTTCTTGTATTGCAGTTACTTTTGAATCCCACTTCTTAGAAAGAGAACGTAAAATCTTGTTTACGAGTTCAAAATCCGAAAAATATTTGCCAAGAGCTCTTAAACTATTGACGACATCTGTGAAACAGGAGTACATGTCAACAATGGTTTTGCAAGGTTTCATTCGAAAAAGTTTGTAAGAATGCATGAGAATGTTGATTTTGGACTCTTTCACTCGGCTAGTGCCTTCATGAGTGACCTCAAGAGTTCTCCAAATATCAAAAGCCGAATCACACATTGAAACGCGATTAAATTCTTTTTTGTCAAGTGCACAAAATAAGGCATTCATAGCCTTTGCGTTTAAAGAAAAATACTTCTCCAAATCCGACCATTCGTTCATCAGTTTAGAGGAAAGTTAAAAACCGTTTTCAACAATATTCCATAAATCCAAATTCATAGAAATCAAGAAAACACTCATTCAAGTTTTCCAATAAGTGTAGTCCAATCCGTTAAACAACGGTAGACGAACAACCGAAAAACCCTCTTGAAAGCCATGAAGAGCCATTTCTCTCGGGTGTAAATCCGAAAAGAGAAATACCGGGCTCTGATACCAATTGTTAGGATCAAGAGCACTAAGAGGGGGGGAATTAGTGCAGCGGAAAACTTTCAATGTTTAAAACTGCGTTCGTACAACAAAGCCGATTTCAGTAGAAAAGTCGATTCGTAAATTTCTTTCACTTAAGATTAGGTAAGAAGCAGTTAAAATAAATCTGTTACGGTAGTTTGCGGCTGTGATAGAAATTAGAATGTAAGCGCAAACTGAAATACGATGTTCGTACGAGAAAAGCGATTTACGTCTAAACACGATTTAGAAAATACTGAGCTTGGAAGCGCAATTGTAAAAGCGCAAAAGGCAGTAAGCTATGAAGGAGGTTTGTAGTAAGGATAATAAGCTCAAAGTAAATGCAAACCAAAGAAGACGAGAGTTTACAGTGGTTCGGTCAATCGTGACCTACATCCACTCCTTCGATTCCTCTTCCGTCGAGGCCACCAGCATCTACTAATGATCTTCCTTTACTAGGCAAAGATCAACCTCCTTCTTACACCCCTCTTCTCCTTTTATTGGGTTTAGGAGACAACCCTTACAAGCACTCACTCTCCTCTCTTAAACAGAATTCTAACAATTAAGCTAGAGGAGGGAAATTCTAGAGATTGCAGCAGTGTTTTCTCTCTTTTAATCTCTTTGTGCTTGTATCTTTTACCCAAGGATTGGAGGGGTGTTTATAGGCACCAAACCATTTTGAATTTGGAGCTCAAATCTGTCATCTCCCGGAATTCCGGGGTTTGGCGGTTGCACCGCCTGACTGGGGAGGTTGCACCGCCTGGCAGAGCTCGAAGACTGAGCCTCTGGGCGGTGCCACTACTTGTCAGGGGCGGTTGCACCGCCTGGCAGAGCTCAGAGACCGAGCTTAGGCGGTGCCATCGCCTGACTGGGGTGGTTGCAGCGCTGTAAGAGGCGGTTGCACCGCCCAGTCTCGCTTGGAGACTGAGCCCCGGCGGTGCCACTGCCTGCTTGGGGCGGTTGCCCCGCCCAGCTTCACTGGGAGATACTCTCTTGGGCGGTGCCACCGCTGACCCTGGCGGTGCCACCGCCTACACTATTTCAGCTCACTTGGTTGGGCTCCAAACTTGGCCCAAACCAGGTCGAACTTGGGCCCAATTGGCCCCTACTTGGGTTATAGGATTAACACCTAATCCTAACCCTAACTAACATGCTAACTATGAATTTAAAGACATTTTCTAAGCTATTACAAAGTCCGTAAGTCAAGACTTCTTCTGGCGAGCTTCCGGCAAACTTCCAGCAGTCTTCCGATGAACTCTCGGAAACCATTCTGCGGACTCCCGGCAAGTTCCTAGACTTCACGATTTGATCTTAGCGAGTTCCAACGAGCTTCGTCGGCAAGCTCCGATCTTTCTCAGCGAGCTCCACGAACTTCCAATGAACCTTCCAGCGAGCTTCCGAAAAACCCTTCGGCAAGCTCCCAACTCATTCTCGGCTAGTTCCGGTAGCGGTCTCGATGAACCTTCGGACTTCCGTCGAACTCTCGAACTCACAATGAATCCTTCGCGCTTGACTCCGACACTTTATTTCGCTTTATGTCTTCATCGTTATCATAGTTAATCTTGCATAATTAAAATAAAACTTCGATCGAGAGAATTAATCCTAAACAATTAAATAATTTGTCCGGCATGTCATTGGTCCCTCGACGTTCCGTCTGATTCTTCGGCGCATCGTCCTTTCCTACGTCCTATTGCCCAATCGGCCAGTTGACTCCGTAACTCCGATATCCTTGGCGCAATACCCGCTCTTCATGGCTCGATGCCCAAGTCCACGGCCCGAAGCCTTCTGTCGATACGTCGACTGATTCATCGGCCCGACGTCCAATCTTCTGACATGTTTCTCCGACACAACATGAATTTTCCTGCTTTAATTGTCTCATCCTGATCGAAGCATCCTGCGTCACTCAAAATGCAGATTAAAACATTAATACAATTATCAATTAGTTTCCTCATCAAAATACAAGATTCAACAAATACCTCTCTCATCTCTAGTTAAAAAATATAAGCATAGAGAATTTAATGAGGGAAAAATGCTATTATAATCTATTGTGAGTATTCTGCCCTTCTAGTTTAAGTGTTAGAATAGTTTGAGAGAGGAGTGAGTACTTGTAAGAGTTATCTCCTAAACCCAGTAAAAAAAGAAAAGGGGTGTAAGAAGGAGTTTGATCTTTGCCTATTAAATGAATATCGATAATGGATGGTGGTGGCCTCGACAGAAGAGGAGTCGACAAAGTGGATGTAGGTCATGATGACCGAACCACTATAAAAATCTGGTTTGCCTTTACTTCTTGCAAGTTACTTTTATAAACAAACTGCTTCTCCTTGTTACTATACTTTTACTATGCCTACACTCCATGCACTTTCAAAGTTATTACCTTTACAAAATGATTTTTGTAGAAATCAGATTTTATCGTACGAAGGTTTTTCAAACTAATGTAATTTTTACCGCTCCACTAATTCACCCCCCCCTCTTAGTGCTGACTCGTTCCTAACAATATCAATATGTTTTATTTTAGAGTATGGAATAAGATTCTTTATTAAACATATTGCACTTGTGTTAGCACATTTTATGGGGATATTTTTTAGATAAATCTTATAATCTTCTAAAGTGTTTTTCATCCATACAACTTGTGCACAACATGCACTAGCTGCAATATACTCAGCTTCAGTTGTAGATAGTGCAACCGAGTTTTATTTCTTGGAAGATTAAGAAACAAGTGTCTGTCCTAAAAATTGATATATTTCGGATTTGATTTTTCTATCTGATCTACATCCAGCAAAATCCGCATCAGCATATGCAATTAGTTCAAAGTTCTCATATTTTGGATACCATAATCCTTGATTAATGGTACCTTTAAAATATCTAAGAATTATCTTAACTAATTTAAGATGAGATATTTTAGGATTAGATTGAAACCTAGCACAAAGACCTACACTAAACATGATATCTAGTCTAGTTGCGGTGAGGTATAGTAAACTTCCTATCGTACCCCTATAAGTTTTTTTTATCAAAGCTTTCTCCACTTTCATCAATGTCTAACTTAGTGGAGGTACTAATGGGAGTATTGATAGCCTTTGAGCAATCCATATTAAATCTTTTAGCAAATCTAAAGCATATTTTGTTTGATTAAGAAAAATATCATTACTTAGTTATTTGATTTGTAAGCCTAAAAAGAAAGTTAATTCTCCCATCAAACTCATTTCAAATTCAAGACTCATACTTTTAGCAAATGATTCATAAAGAGATTTATTTGTGGAACAAAAAATAATATCATCAACATAAATTTGAACAATAAGAATATTATTTTTAAAATTTTTGATAAATAATGAAGTATCGACCTTGTCTTCAGAGAAATTATTTTCAATAAGAAATGAACTAAATCTCTCATACCAAGCCCTTGGGGCTTGTTTTAAACCATAAAGAGCTTTAGTCAATTTAAACACATGATTAGGGAGACTATCATTCTCAAATCTGGGAGGTTGTTCAACATAGCCTTCTACGAAAATAAAGCCATAAAAAAAAGTACTTTTAACATCCATTTGAAATAATTTAAAATTATTACTACTAGCATAGGCAAGGAGCATCCTTATAGCTTCTAATCAAGCCACAAGAGCGAAGGTCTCTTTATAATCGATACCTTCTTCTTGGTTGAAAACTCTGACCACTAATCTAGCCTTGTTTCGAACCATGATACCAAATTCATCTTGCTTGTTTCTAAAGACACATTTAGTAACAATAACTAAATGGTTATTTGGTCTAGGAACAAGCTTCCACATCTCATTTCTCTCAAATTGATTTAACTTTTCTTGCATTGCAATGACCCATGAATCATCTTTCATGGCCTTATTAGTGCATTTAGGTTTAATTTGGGAGAGAAAAGCGATGTTTGCATTAAAAATTTTTAAGAGGAGAATGAGTTTAAACCCCTTTCGATATTTCTCCTATAATTAGCTCATTAACATGAGCATCTACATACTTCCATTCCTTCAGTAAAGAAGGTTCATAAGAAGATGCATCCAAATTGCTATTTGGAGAAGGGGTTTTATTTAAATTCAAGGAGTCAAAATCAACATCATCATAAAGTTCATTTTTCTTAACTTCGGAAATTTCATTAAAAATAACATGAATAGATTCTTCTATAATCAAAGTTCTTTTATCAAAGATATGAAATACTTTAAAAATAAAGGCATAGCCAAGAAAAATTCATTCATCAGATTTTGCATCAAATTTACCTAAGGCATCTTTTTCATTCAAAATAAAACATTTACATCCGAAAACTTTAAAGTATGAAACATTGGGTTTTCTTTTGTTCTACAACCCATAAAGAGTCTTGGAAAGTATTGGTCTTACTAGAACCTTATTCATAACATAGCATGTCGTATTTACAGTTTTGATCCAAAAATATTTGGGTAGGCTATATTCGTTTAACATGGATCTTGGCATTTCTTGTAAGTTTATATTCTTTCGTTCTACTACTCCATTTTGTTGGGGATTTCATGGAGTAGAGAAGTTGTGATTGTATCAATTAGATTCATAAAATTCTTGGAAATCATGGTTTTGAAATTCATCACCATGATCACTTCGAATTGACGAAATCATAAAACCCTTTTCATTTTGAACAAGTTTACAGAACTTAGAGAAATACCTAAAGCATTCACTTTTGTGTGCCAAAAAATAAGTCCATGTGTATCAACTATAATCATCCACGATAACAAATACGTATTTGCTACCTCCTAGGCATGTTGGAGCAATTGGTCTAAACAAATCCATATGGATCAATTGCAAAGGTGAGGTGCTTATTTGGTTCTTAGGTTTGAAGCTACTTTTTATTTGTTTTCCTAGTTGACATGCATCACACACATTATCTTTGATGAACTTGATATGAGGAATTCCTCTTAAAAGTTCTTTAGATGAAATTTGAGAGATTAGTTTCATGCTAGCATGACCTAATCTCCTATGCCAAAGCGAAGCATCGTCATTCAAAATCGAAAAGCACATTTCATTACAAATATCCTTAATCTTGATAGTGTATACATTATTTTGTTTCAGGGCAATCATAGATGTGTTTTTGTATGGTTTCTAAATAATACAAATATTAGATTCAAATCTAACAATATATCCTTTATCACATAATTGACTAATACTCAAAAAGTTATGCTTTAAACCATCAACTAACAATACATCTTTAATAAGAAGGTTGGATTTATTACCTATGGTTTCTTTGCCAATGATTTTACCCTTGTTGTTATCTCAGAAGGTGACATATCCTTTGTCTAGGCTAGTGAGCTTAGATTAATGAGGTGGATCTCTAGTCATATGCCTTGAGCATCTACTATCAAGGTACCATCTCTTGCTCCTAACTTGTGATGATATATTTTTCTACAAAAAGAGATGATTTTTAGGTACCCATTTGACCTTGGGTGCCTCAAAAATCGAACTACATAGCTTATTATATTGCATTGAGTCATTTGAGGTTCTTTTACGAACCCAAATCAATTTGTGTGGACTATATTTCTTAAATAAACAATGATAAGCTACATGCCCAAATTTGCAACAAAAGTTATATTTCTTTCGGGGTGAAACATGCAAAGTAGGGCCTTTAACAAAGGTGGTTGGATTTTGGTGAGAGCTACTCACAAATCCAATTCTGTCTTTTCTATAAACATGACCCTTATTGGCAAGGATTATGTTCAAGGATTTACTACCAACCTCAAACTTTTCTAAGGTTTTCTTAAGTAGCAAGTTTTCTTTTTGAAGTTATTCTAGTTTATTACATTTCGTACATGAAGCTAGACTACCATTGTGCTTAATTTTTAATCTATCAAAATTGCTAATAAGAGAAGCATGTTCCTTTTTTAAAGAGTTATATTTTTTACTCAAGATTCTACATTCATCAAACAATTCATGAAAAGCACTTGAAAGCTCGTCAAAAATTAAATTTGTGTCCAATGAACTTGTTACCTCATCTCCAATAGCCATTAGCGTATATTAAGCAACTTACTCGGTATTAGTTGGCTCCTCTTTTTCGGAAGCACATGAGTCATCCCATGTAGCTTTGAGAGTCTTCTTCTTTGGTTGCCTCCTCTTTGCTTGAGGACATTTACTCTTGAAGTGTTCCAGCTTCTTGCATTCATAACATATCACTTGTTCTTTCTTAGATTCAAATTTATTTTTAGTATCATTTTTAAATTTATTTCTTTTTACAAATCTTTTGAACTTTCTTGTTAAGAGTGTCAAATCATCATCAAAGTCCTCATCACTTGAGTTTTCTTTCAAGTGGTTTTCTTGTATTCTCAGTGTTATGTCCTTGTTCTTTGGAAGGGTGTCCTCAAGCTCTTCATGAGATTTACATATCATTTCATAGGTTATTAGTAACCCAATTAGTTCTTCAAGAGGAAAATTATTTAGATCTTTTTCCTCTTGAATGGCCATTGCTTTAGGATCCCAACTTTTTGGAAAGGATCTTAAAATCTTATTAACCAATTCAAAATCAGAAAAACCTTTACCAAGTCCTTTTAGACCATTAACGATATCCGTAAATCGGGTGTATATGTCTCCAATGGTCTCACTTGGTTTCATTCGAAACAACTCATAAGAATGCACTAAAAGATAAAATTTTGACTCCTTCACTCTACTAGTGCATTCATGAGTCACTTCGAGTGTGTGCCAAATGTCAAAGTCGTTTCATAAATCAATACTCGATTAAACTTATTTTTATTTAATGCATAAAATAAGGCATCCATAGTCTTTGCGTTCAAAGTGAAAGTCTTCTTCTCCAATTCATTCCAATCATTTATTGGAAGAGAAGACTTTTGAAAGTCATTTTCTATAATATTCCATAATTCGAAATCCATTGAAATTAGGAAGATCCTCATTCTAGTCTTCCAATATGTGTAATCCGTCCCATTGAACATAGACGGACGTGTAATTGAATAGCCCTCTAGGTTGTCGGCAAATACTATCTCTCTTGGGTTTAAAACCAAATGAGAGTGAACCTTGTTCCGATACCAATTGTTAGGATCAAGAGCGACACTAAGAGAGGGGGGAATTAGTGCAGCGGAAAACTTTCATGATTTCAAAAGACTTGTTTCGAGTAAAATTGATTCCAACGAAAATAGTTTTGATTTAATCTAGTTCGGATAGAATTTGAACTTGAAAGCTTTCATAAAATTAAAGTCAATCTTAGAAGGTGTTTACTTGAAAGCGTATGTAGGCATAGTAAAAGCACAGTAAGGAGGAGAGGCAATTTGCTATAAAAGTAAATTGCTATAAAAGTAAATACAAACCGAGTTTTAGAGTGGTTTGGTCAATGTAACCTACATCCACTTTCAGATTCCTCCTCCGACAAGGTCACCAGCATCCACTAAAGGCCTTCCTTCAATAGGTGAAGAGTGAACACCTCTTTACAGCACTTTCTCCTATTCCCGGGTTTAGGAGATGAACCCTTACAAATCTCACTCCTCTTTCATGGATGGTTATAATGCTAAGAGATAAATGAGAACTCTAACTTTTACAACACTTTAAGACTCAAGAACTCAAGATTATGCTAATAGGTTTTGTGCCCTTTCATGTAGAAAAGGGTGGGGTTTTTATAGGCCCTATTAGCTTAAAAAATAGAGCCAAAAAGTATCTAATCTCAGATTTTCAGGGTTCTGGTGGTACCACCACCATTACTGGTTGGTACTACTACTTGATACCAGATATTGGGCAGTACTACTACTCAGTTGGGGTGGTACCACTGCTTGACAGAGCTCGGAGACCAAGCTCTATCGGTACAACCGCTTGATAGGGGTAGTACCACCACTAGTAGCAATAACTGCCGGCGGTACCATCACCTAGTCTTGGCGGTACCATCGCCTAGACCACTTGGGAGACTGGGTGGGCGGTGCCACCATCGACCATGTTTTTAGGGGCTGATTGGGCTATTCAATCTAGCCCAAATCAGCCCTGTCAAGGGCCTAGTTGGCCCCTAATTAACTTAATGGGATTATCTCCCAATCCTAACTTACTTTATGCTCTAACTATAATAATTAAGACATGATCACAACTCTTCTTATTCTAGTACGTCAATTGCTCTTCCGTCGAGCTTCCAACGTACTTCCAATGAACATCCGACGAACTCTTGGCAATGCTCCGATAGACCCCCAGCAAGCTCCTAGACTTTATGATGATCTTCTTGGCAAGTTTTGATGAGCTTCATTGGCAAGCTCCTAGACTTCTCGGTTGGTTCCGGTAGAACATCCGACGAACATCCGGACTTCCAACGAACTCTCGATCTCCTAACATGATCTCGATCTTGACTCCGACACAACACTTGCTTTATGTCTTACTGCTATCATAGTTAATCCTGTATACTTTTCTCAATATATAGATTAGATGAAATAAATTATAATTGACTTCATCATCAAAATCCGAGATTCAACAAGCGGTACCACCGCTTGTGCTGGTCGATACCACCACCTATAGCACTGACACTTGGTGGCACCACCGCCCAGTATGGTGGTACCACCACTTGGGAGACTATGTTTGGGCGGTACCACCGCCTAGACTGGTGGTACCACCACCTGACACTAATACTGAGTGGTACCACTGCCCAGTCTAGCAGTACCATCACCTAACACAGTCTAAGAGACTATTCCACGATAGTGCCACTTGTTGGGTCATTGTTTAGACCGATCACTTGGCCCAACTGTTGAATCTCGGATTTTGATGATAAAATCAATTGATGGGTTATTTGATCTAATCCATATTATTGAGTTAAGTGTGCAGGATTAACTACGATAAACAGAAAACACAAAGCAAGAATACCGGAGTCGAGTTCAATGAACGTTTAAGAGTTCAAGAATCAATTGGAGATGCTTTTAGGAACCAACCGAGAAGAAATCGGAACCTGTTGGAAGTTCGCCAAGAGATCGTCGGAGGTTCGCAGAGATCACCGAAAGTCTCAGCTACTCTTTAAAGTCATCACAAGTTCGGGGCGTGCTTGGACCCCGTCGAAGGAAGTTCGCCTAAAAGCTCGTCGGAACAAAAACTTGACGTTAAAGTGGTTAATAAATTGCTTAGGATGTGTTTTGTTATGTAGTTCACTTGTAATTAGGATTAGGATTAAGAAGATAAGCCTATATCCTGGTTAGGGGCCAACTGGGGCCAAAGTCAGATTTGGTTTGGGCTAAAAGAAAGCCAAACCAAGTGAACCGGAGAGCCAAAGGGTGACACCTCTGGGGTCAAGCGGTGGCACCTCCTCCGACACCCGAAAGGCCAAGGTGGTGGCACCGCCAAAGATCGGGAACCCAAAGAGGATTTGAATTTTGGAGCCCAAATTTGAATCCTCTTGAGGCCTATAAATACCCCTCAAATCTCAAATGAGATTACAACCTTTTGAGCAGCAAGAGTTTGAGAGAAAGATCTTAGAAAAGTGTTAGCTTGCTTTCTTTTCAATTTGCTAGTGTTCACCTCATCTCTTCTCGAAAATCTGTAAGAGAGTGAACCGCTTGTAAAGAGTTGTAAGAGGGGTATTTACCCTTCCATTTCAAGAGACTTGCTAGTGGAAGGTGGGAGCCTCATCGAAGAGGGGCCTCGCAAGTGGAGTAGGTCATTTGACCGAACCACTCTAAAATCGGCGTGATCCTTGGTTTGCGTTTCATTATTGTTATTTATATCATTGCAAACCTTCTTATATGCTTTAGTTCCTTATTACTTTCGCTGCGCATATTTAAGAATACGCTTTCAAGATTAAGCTTGTCAAGTTCCGCTCTCTTCATACGAAAGATTTTTTAGAAAACCGAACTTTTAATCCGCTGCACTAATTCACCCCCCCCTCTTAGTGCTGCTCCGATCCTAACAATTGGTATCAGAGCGAGGTTATCTCTCATATTTGGTTTAATACCCAAGAGAGATGGCTTACTCCGGCATCCAAGAGGGCTATTCTATCACTCGTCCACCTATGTTTAATTGGTCGGATTACACGTATTGGAAGACTCGGATGAGGATCTTCCTCATTTCTATGGATTTCGAGCTTTGGACTATTGTTGAAAACGGATTTCAAAAATCTTCTCTTCCGATGAGCGAATGGAATGAATCGGAGAAGAAGGTTTTTGCTTTAAATGCAAAGGCTATGAATGCCTTGTTTTGTTCACTAGACAAAAACGAATTTAATCGTGTGTCAATTTGTGATTCGGCTTTTGATATTTGGAGAACTCTTGAGGTCACTCATGAAGGCACTAGCCGAGTGAAAGAGTCCAAAATCAACATTCTTGTGCACTCTTACGAACTTTTCCGAATGAAACCAAGTGAGTCCATCGGAGACATGTACACCCGGTTTACGGATGTCATCAATGGACTCAAAGCTCTTGGTAAAGATTTTACTAACTTTGAACTAGTAACTAAAATCTTAAGATCCCTCCCTAAAAGTTGGGATCCAAAAGTTACTGACCATTCAAGAGGCCAAAGACCTTAAAACATTCCCTCTTAAAGAACTCATTGGGTCTCTAATGACCTACTGAAATGACATGTCAAGCTCATGACGAAGCTCGAGAACCCCCTTCCAAAGAACAGGAAGGATATGGCACTCAAATCACAAGAAGACCACTTGAAAGGAACATCAAGTGATGAGGACAGTGACAATGACATTGCACTTTTGACTCAAAAATTCAAAAATATTTAAGGAAGAACAAATTTAAAAATAATATAAAAAAAATAAATTTGAACAAAAGAAGGACCAAGTGATTTGCTATGAATGCAAAAAACGGGACACTACAAGAACGATTGCCCTCAAGCCAAAAAAAAAAAAGAGAACACCAAAGAAGAAGGCTCAAGGCAACATGGGATGACTCAAGCACATCCAAGAAGAGGAGTCCAACACCGAAAGGAAAGTTGCTCACTACGCCCTAATGGCCTTGAAGAAGAGGTAACGGTTTAATTAATGCAGATTTACCTTATCATGATTTATTAAATGCCTTCCATGAGTTATTTGATGAATGTTAGACAATTAGTAGAAAATACAAATTGCTAAGAAAGGAGCATGATAGTCTTCGTGTGTGCTTTTGATAAATTAAAAACTGAATATCATGATTGTCTAGCTCCATGTGTTAAATGCCATGATTTAGAAACTCTCCAAAATGAGAACTTAGTACTTAAGGACACCTTGAAGAAATTCGAGGTCGGTAGCAAGTCCTTAAACATGATCCTTACAAATAAGGGTCACGTTCCTAAAAGGAGTGGAATCGGATTTGTGAGAAGTACTCACCAAAATCCAACCACCTTCGTTAAAGGTCCTATCTTACATGTTCAGCATCAAAGCAATTGCAACTTTTGTTGCAAATATGGACATATAACTTACCAATGTCCATTCAAGAAAATTAGTCCGAACAAATTGATTTGGGTTCCTAAAGGAACCATGATCAAGTCTATGCAACATGATAAACAAGTTAGATTAGTTTTTGAGGCATCCAAAAGTAAATGGGTACCTAAAAATAATTCCTTCTTGTAGAAACATACACCATCACATGCTAGGAGCAAGAGATGGTATCTTGATAGTGGATGCTCAAGGCATATGACCGGAGATCCATCCCAATTCACCAAGCTCACTAGCATGGACGAAGGCTGTCACCTTCGGAGACAACAACAAAGGCAAAATCATTGGCAAGGGAACCATAGGTAACAAATCAAGTTTTTCCATTGATGATGTGTTACTAGTTGATGAATTAAAACATAATCTATTGAGCATTAGTCAATTATGCGATAAAGGTTATATCGTTAGATTTGAATCAAATATGTGCATTATTGAAAAACCAAATCATAACATGACTATGATTGCTTTAAAACAAAATAATGTCTATACCATCAATCTTGATGAACTAAGTAATGAAATGTGTTTCTCCGCCATAAATGATGATGCTTGGCTTTGGCATAGGAGATTAGGCCATGCAAGCATAAAAACAATATCTAAAATCTCATCTCAAGAATTAGTACGAGCGATTCTGAATATAAAGTTTATTAAAGATAAGGTATGCGATGCATGTCAACTAGGGAAACAAATAAAAACACGCTTCAAACCAAAAAATCAAATTAGCACCACTAGACCATTACAATTGATCCATTTGGACTTATTTGGACCAATTGATACAACAAGTCTAGGTGAAAGCAACTATGCTTTTGTGATTGTGGATGACTACTCTAGATACACTTGGACCTATTTCTTAGCTCACAAAAGTGATTGTTTCAAGTGTTTCTCTAAATTTTGTAAACTCACTCAAAACGAAAAAGGGTTCATGATTTCATCAATTCGGAGTGATCATGGTGGCGAATTTCAAAACCATGACTTTCAAAATTTTTGTGAAGTTAATGGATACAATCATAACTTCTCCACTCCGAGAAATCCCCAACAAAATGGAGTAGTTGAAAGAAAAAATAGAAACCTACAAGAAATGGCAAGAACTATGTTAAATGAACATAGTTTACCTAAGTATTTTTGGGCCGAAGCCGTAAATACGGCTTGCTACATCATGAATAGAGTCCTAATAAGACCTTCCTTATCAAAAACTCCCTATGAATTATGGAATAACAAAAAAAACCAAATATTTCCTATTTTAAAGTTTTCGGTTGTAAATGCTTTATTTTAAATGAAAGGGATGCCTTAGGAAAATTTGATGCAAAATCCGATGAAGGCATCTTTCTTGGTTACTCTTCCGTTTCGAAAGCTTTTCGGGTTTTTAATAAAAGAACCTTAGTAATTGAAGAGTCTATTCATGTAGTTTTTAATGAAGTCTCAAATTTTAAGAAAAATGATTTTGATGATGATCTTGGTTTTGATAATTTGAATTTAAATGAACCCCCTCCTCAAAATAGCAACTTGGATGCACCTTCTTCCGAAATTTCCTTACCTAAGGAATGGAAGTATATAGATGCTCATCCAAAGGAGCTAATTATAGGGGATACATCTAAAGGGGTTCAAACTCGTTCCTCTTTCAAGAATTTTTGCGCTAATGCCGCCTTCCTCTCTCAAATTGAACCTAAGTGCATTGACGAGGCCATAAAAGATGATTTTTGGATTATTGCAATGCAAGAGGAACTGAATCAATTTGAGAGAAACAAGGTGTGGGAGCTTGTTCCTAGACCTAGTGACCATTTAGTCATTGGTACTAAGTGGGTCTTTAGAAACAAGCAAGACGAAAATGGTATCGTGGTTAGAAATAAGGCTAGATTAGTGGCCAAAGGTTTCAACCAAGAAGAAAGTATCGATTACGAAGAAACCTTCGCTCCCGTGGCTCGATTAGAAGCCATAAGGATGCTCCTTGCCTATGCTAGTAGTTATAATTTTAAACTATTTCAAAAGGATGTCAAAAGTGCCTTCTTGAATGGTTTTATTTCCGAAGAAGTATATGTCAAACAACCTCCCGGATTTGAAAATTCTCTTCTTCCTAATCATGTATTCAAATTGACTAAGGCTCTCTATGGCTTGAAACAAGCTCCTAGAGCTTGGTATGAAAGGCTTAATTCCTTTCTTATTTTAAATAATTTTACCAAAGGCAAGGTTGATACTACATTGTTTATTAAACATTTTGAAAATAATTTTCTTATTGTACAAATTTATGTTGACGATATTATTTTTGGCTCTTCGGATGAATCACTATGTGAATCATTTGTCAAATCTATGAGTCATGAATTTGAAATGAGTTTAATGGGGGAATTAACTTTCTTTTTAGGATTACAAATCAAACAACTTAAGGATGGTATATTTCTTAACCAATCTAAATATACATTAGAATTGTTAAAATGATTTAACATGGATAATTCAAAAGCAATAAATACCCCTATGAGTACTTCGACTAAGTTAGATATGGATGAAAATAGTGAAAACTTCGATCAAAAAACATATAGGGGAATGATAGGTAGTCTACTCTACCTTACCGCTACTAGACCAGATATCATGTTTAGTGTAGGACTTTGTGCTAGGTTTCAATCAAATCCTAAACTATCTCATCTTAAAAGTGTTAAAAGAATATTTAGGTATCTTAAAGGAACTCCAAATTTAGGTTTATGGTATCCAAAATCTGAAAAATTTGATTTAATGGCTTACGCGGATGCCGATTTTGGCGGATGAAGGATAGATAGAAAGAGTACATCCGGAACATGCCAATTTTTAGGACATGCACTTGTTTCTTGGACTTCCAAGAAACAAAATTCAGTAGCACTATCTATGGCGGAAGCCGAATACATTGCTGCGAGTGCATGCTGTGCACAAGTTGTTTGGATGAAAAATACATTGGAAGACTATGGAATTCACTTTAAAAATATTCCCATAAAATGTGATAATACTAGTGCCATATGTCTTACTAAAAATCCAATTCAGCATTCTAGAACTAAGCACATCGACGTTAGGCATCATTTCATACGCGATCATGTCCTTAACAATAATGTTGTTCTAGAATTCATTGACACGAAGCATCAATTAGCAGACATATTCACAAAAGCCTTGAATGAAGACCAATTTGAATTCATTAGAAGGGAATTAGGCATGTTAAATTGTCCCTAAAATGAGCTTCACGAAAAATGACTCGTCCTTTTCCTTTCTTTTGTGGATTTGATTTCTTCTTTCTTCTTCGCTTCAAAATGATCCATTAAAGTATAACTTATTATCTTGAGGGAAGCAAACAAAAAGGGGGAGAGGAAGAAAATTTTTTTTCTTTCCTCTGCGGGATGCCAGTGGTGGCACCGCCAGATCTGGCGGTTGCACCGCCTGAGCGCTCGGGCGCCAGGCGGTGACACCACTCGGTTTGGCGGTGGCACCGACCGAGCGACCCTTATTAACCCGATGGGTTAGGGCCGGCGGTGACACCGCCCCCAACCCGAAGACAGAGCTCTCAAAACCCTCTCTCATTTCCTCTAACCCTCATTCTACCTCTTAGAAGCATTAGAGAAGGATTCTTGGTGGTCCAAGCCTTCCATCTCTCAACATAATCTCCATAAGGTAACACTTGAAATCCCTCTTTTTGGTATCTCATTCCCTCTTTTCCTTTCTCTTTCCCTTGCTTATTTTTCACAATTTCATCATCATCTTGTCTAGATAATGGCTCCTAAGAGATCAAAAGGAAAAAGGATTGAAGGAGATTCATTTGACCATGATCTTTTTAGATCAAAAGAGGTAGCCCTTAGTTTTCCAAAATTTGAATGACGAGGTATCCATAAGGGAAAATATGTTGATTTGGATGAACTAGAAGACTTAGAACCCATTAGGTGTTTTGCACACCTAAAAGCTCTACCACTACTACAACTAGATGAACCAATCTATCCGCGATTAGTTAGATTGTTCTATGCCAACCTATATGAGGACAATAATAGCCTAAGCACTTACCTTCTAGGAACACCCATTAGAATATTTGACAGCACCATTTGTGAGCTAATTGGCATAACTGAAAATGATAGAGGATGCTATTTTAAAGGTAAATGGGACGTCAACTCAATAGGAGCAACCTATCTTAGAAGTAGAAACAATCTTTGCAAATCCAAAGCTTGACTTCCTACCCAAGAGCTGTGAACACTTACGCCATTCAACTCTAAAATTCTTCATCACATTATCACAAGCATCATATTCTCCAAACAATTTCATCTTGACGAAATAAGTCAAATTGAGATGAGTACCATGTATTGGATTATGACAGTCGGGGATAATTGTTTTGGGTACTCAATTCGCAACACATGCAGGATATTATGGCTAAAGATACTATGCTGCCATATGGGAGGTTAATCACTAGATTTCTTCATGCCTATGTCATTTGTATCCCACCCGATGAAGAATCTATTCAAAATGATAGATATAACATAATAAATAAAAACCTGCTGAAAAGACTTAGGTGCACCTTTAGCAATGGCATATGGGTTAGGCAGCCTAGAAGGACGGATCCAATTCCTCCACAAATAGAACACCCCGAAACACCAATTCTTATGGGAAATGAATCTCCTCCTCCTAGTCCTTTTGGCGCAGCACCTTCAGCTCCTATTTCCTCCTCTAAAGATCGCATTATGGCAGAACTGTCTCAGATCAAATCACAGCAAGAACAAATTCAAAATCAACAAGTTGAAATTTTGAAGACACTACGACAACTGAATGAAAAAATAGATATCATGTATCAGCATTGTGGATTACCTCCTAAGGATTAAACTGATGTATCTTTTTATTCTGTTCTGTTTGCTTTTAACAACAAGTTCAAAGTTTGTCATCGATTAAACGATAACTGATCCTTCCTTTTAGATAACTACTGTTTTGATCTGCATGATTTCTTTTGGATAAACTATTTCTAGCAAATTTGAATGATAAACCTATTTCTGTTAAATGCTATTTTTTTTATGATCATCAATTCGATGGCTTGTCTCTTTTTGTTGATGACAAAGGGGGAGAAGTGATGACCTACACCATAATGATAGCATGACTTATATGGATTACAAAAACTTGTGTGATATAATTGACTTATATACCTTGCAAAATCCTTGAAAATATCACAAGATTGATTGATCATATTGAAAGCATGCCATACATCTAAATCATAAAATATATATTGAAAATATTTATCTTCTATCGTAGTAAAATTTGTCCCTTTTCATTTAACTTATGATTTTCATAGAAGTTTTGTATTCACTATTGTTTAAAGAGGATCACAATAAGCTCTACGGTTAGAACTTATCGGGTTATGCTTGAATCCAATGGGATGGAATTCAAGTGGTTTTTATCTTCTCATAATATGGCATATAGATAGGGGGAGTTATGTTTAACTTCGTCATCAATTGATTGTCATCATAAAAAAGGGGGAGATTGTTGAATCTCGGATTTTGATGATAAAATTAATTGATGGGTTATTTGATCTAATCCATATTATTGAGTTAAGTGTGCAGGATTAACTACGATAAACAGAAAACACAAAGCAAGAATACTGGAGTCGAGTTCGATGAACGTTTAAGAGTTCAAAATGAATCGAGAGATGCAATGGAACCAACCGAGAAAGAAATCGGGAACCTGTTGGAAGTTCACCAAGAGATCGTCGGAGGTTCATGCAGAGATCACCGAAGAAGTCTCAGCTACTCTTTAAAGTCATCACAAGTTCGGGGCGTGCTTGGACCCCGTCGAAGGAAGTTAAATGGAAAGCTTCGTCGAAACAAAACTTGGCGTTCATGGTTAATAAATTGCTTAGGATGTGTTTTGTTATGTAGTTCACTTGTAATTAGAATTAGGATTAAGAAGATAAGCCTATATCCTGGTTAGGGGCCAACTGGGGCCAAAGTCAGATTTGGTTTGGGCTAAAAGAAAGCCAAACCAAGTGAACCAGAGAGCCAGGCGGTGGCACCTCCTTGGCTGGGCGGTGACACCTCTGGGATGGGCGGTGGCACCTCCCAAAGACCCGTGGCTGGGCTGTGGCACCGCTTGGCTGTGGCACCGCCAAAGATCGGAACCCAAAGAGGATTTGAATTTTGGAGCCCAAATTTGAATCCTCTTGAGGCCTATAAATACCCCTCAAATCTCAAATTGAGATTACAACCTTTTTTGAGCAGCAAGAGTTTGAGAGAAAGATCTTAGAAAAGTGTTAGCTTGCTTTCTTTTCAATTTGCTAGTGTTCACCTCATCTCTTCTCGAAAATCTGTAAGAGAGTGAACCGCTTGTAAAGAGTTGTAAGAGGGGTATTTACCCTTCCATTTCAAGAGACTTGCTAGTGGAAGGTGGGAGCCTCATCGAAGAGGGGCCTCGCAAGTGGAGTAGGTCATTTGACCGAACCACTCTAAAATCGGCGTGATCCTTGGTTTGCGTTTCATTATTGTTATTTATATTATTGTAAACCTTCTTATATGCTTTAGTTCCTTATTACTTTCGCTGCGCATATTTAAGAATACGCTTTCAAGATTAAGCTTGTCAAGTTCCGCTCTCTTCATACGAAAGATTTTTTAGAAAACCGAACTTTTAATCCGCTGCACTAATTCACCCCCCCCCTCTTAGTGCTGCTCCGATCCTAACACCAACATAGTCCATACATGGGCCCAACTGGCCCCTAATTGGGTTGGCCCAATTCCAATCCCAATTATGTGCTAACTACGAAATTTAAGGCATATACTAAGCAAATCCAATTCGGTTAGTCTAGGTTTCGTCCGGCAAGCTTCCGGCGATCTTCTGGCGAACTTCCGATGATCTCTAGGCAATGTTCCAGTGGACTCCCAGCAAGCTCCTGGACTTCATGATGATCTTCTTGACGAGTTCCAATGAGCTTATTCGGCAAGCTCCTAGACTTCTTGGTCAATTCTGGCATAACTTCCGATGAACGCCCGTACTTCCAACGAACTCTCGAACTCCCAATGAAATCTTGTTCTTGACTCCAAGATTTCATTTTGCTTTATGCCTTGATCACTATCAAAGTTAATCCTATACAAATAAAACCTACATCGATTTAAACAATTATTACAAGGCTTGAATCATGTTATCTGGCATGTCATTGGTTCAGCGACGCTTCATTCGATTCTTCAGCGCATCGACCTCACTTGCGGCCTATTGCCCAATCGGGCAGTTGACCTCCGCAACTCTGATTTCCTTGGCACAATTTTCATTCTTCTTAGCCCGGTGCCCTAATCCATGGCCCAAAGTATTTTGTCGATATTGTTGAATCTCGTATTTTGATGATGAAACCAATTGATATGTGTTTATGTTTTAATCTATGTTTTGAGTGATGTAGGATGCTTCTATCAGGATGAGACAATTAAAGCAGGAAAAATCATGTTGGGCTGGAGGAACATGTCAAAAGATTAGACGTTGAGTTAGTGGATCGGTCAACATATCGACAGAAGGCTTCGGGCCATGGATTTGGGCATCGGGCCGAGAAGAGCAGATATTGCACCAAGGATATCGGAGTTGTAGAGTTAAATGGCTAATAGGGCAATAGGCCGCAAGAGAGGACGATGCGCCGAAGAATTGGATGAAGCATCGAGGGACCAATGACATACCGGACAACTTGATTAATGCTTAGTATTAATTGTCTAGATTGAAGTGTGTTTTATATGTGCATGATTAACTACGATAGTAAGGCATATAGCAAAATGAATTCCCAAAGTCAATGATGTGATTTCGTTGGGAGTTCGAGAGTTCGTTGGAAGTCCGGACGTTCGTCGAAAGTTCTATCGGAACCAGCTAAGAAGTTTCGGAGCTTGCCAAAGAAGCTCATCGGAACTCGCCAAAAAGATCATTGTGAAGTCTAGGAGTTTGCCAAGAGTCAGCTGGAACATTACCGAGAGATTATCGGAAGTTCGCCGGAAGATCACCGGAAGCTCGCCCAAAGAATAGACTTACGGACTTGTTTAGCTCAGATTATATCTTAGATTTCGTAGTTAGTATGTAATTGGGTTTGGGTTTGGGCCAACTCAATTAGGGGCCAGCTAGGCTCATGTAAGGATTGTGTTGGGTCCAATAAGAGGCCCAAACAATATCTCAAGAAGTCTCACCATCATGGCACAGTCTTCGAGACTATGTCAAGCGGTGGTACCGCTTGTCGTGGTAGTTGTACCGCCCTTGGCAGGGTGCTAGGCAGTGGTACCGCTTGTCTGGGCAGTGGTACCGCACAGCACTGCCCCTCAAGTGGTGGTATCGCTAGACCTGGGCGGTGACTAGCGGTTGTACCACCCCTAGCAGGGTGCTAGGCGGTGGTACCGCTAGTCTGGGTAGTGGTATCGCCCAGCACTGCCCCCCAAGCGGTTGTATCGCCAGACTTGGGTGGTGGTACCGCCCAGGGTAGTGTTAGTGTTAGACTGACACTAGGCGGTGGTATTGTCCGTGCCTGGGGAACCCAGGGTGGGAAAGTTTTAGGCTCCAAGTTTGAATCAACTTGAAGCCTATAAATACCCCTCTTATCCCTGGTTAAAGCACACAAGCATAGAGAGTTTAAAAGTAAAAATCACTGTAAAAATCTCTTGTCAAAATCTTCCTTTAGTCTAAGTGTTATAATTCTATTTAGAGAGGAGAGTGAGTGCTTGTCAGGGTTATCTCCTAAACCCGTGAAAAGGAGAACAGGGGTGTAAAAGGTGATTGGCCTTCGCCTATTGAAGGAAGGCCTCTAGTGGATGCTGGTGACCTCGTCGGAGGAGGAAGCCAAAAGTGGATGTAGGTCACATTGACCGAACTACTTTAAAATTTGGTTTGAGTTTTATTCTTGCTATTGACCTTACTGCAAATAGAGTCTTTACATTCACTACTCTTTTATGTATGCTTTCAAAGTATTACCTTTACGAAACAGTTTTACGTCGGAAACAGTTTTAATTGCGACGAAGTTTTTAAACCGACATTATTTTACAACTGCACTAATTCACCCCCCCTCGTAGTATCGACTCTTGATCCTAACAACGAAGTTTCAAATCATAATGATCTTGATAATTATGTTCTGAAACTTTATGTAAATCAAGATCGTTTACCATGACTTCTTACATTTTATTAAAGAAATTATTTATGAATCATGTCTTTTGGTATTTACATAGTCTTATCTTTCATGACATGATTTCCTTATATTTATGGTTGATATACCTTGAAATGATTGAAATATTTTATACTATCATGTTCTTCCCTTCTTCTTTCTTGTTTATAATGATAAAATGGGGAGAAGTTTTGATCATGCATGGTAGGATGTAATTTGACAAAATTAATATATCATGAATTGAAATGCTATGATTTGTTACCAAAATGACGTATCATGAATGCTTTAAATGATTAATGTTTGGTATCATGATCAAAATGTTAAAACATGTTTAAATTTTTTTAATATTTTATTATCATGTATGATATGCACATAATGATGATTGATTTTTTTTTCGGTATCATGCATGAAAAACGAAATGTATTGTTTTGAAATTTTGCATATTTTAATTTGAATATATAATGATACACAAATAAGATTGATACTTATCTTTGTCATGATTTAGAAATTATGGAAAAGGGAAAAGAATTACAACATTGTATTCTTCCCTTGTTTTTGACAATGACAATAGGGGAGCAAAACATGCTAGAAAGTAAATTAGCTAGCTTGCACAAGTCAAGAAAATGCAAAAACTTGCTTACCTTCTTACACATCTAAAGAGAAGATGGAAACGTAACACTTGCCAAATTGTTTGCTTGCTTCATGTAAAACATTGTCTCTTTGCTAGCTTGTTATCTTGCATTTTGCTAGCTTGCACTTTACAAAGGATGCAAAAATTGGCACTTCTCAAAATTGAAGAAAGAACTTGCTATCTTGAAACATCACTATCTTGCTTATCTCAAGAAGCAAAACTTGCAACTTGCATATTGCAATAGGAAGCAAGAATTGCTAGCTTGCACACTTCAACAAGAAGCTATCTTGCATTTGCTTTCGAAATTTTGCTAGCTCGTATGAAGTAGAACATGCTATCTTACTACCTTGCATATCTACAACTTGATAGCTTGAATGTTCTAAGCATGATGTAACACTTGCTAAATTTTCTAGCTTCAAATTGCATGATGATAGAACTTGATATTATGTTTTTCATGCAATGATTTGAACTTATGTCTAAACACATGAGAGTTGAAACTTCTCCTTTTTGTTGATGACAAAGGAGGAGCAGTATGTTGATGTCATGCATGAGTTGATCATGACATATTGCTTGGATTTTTGAATCTAAGAGTTTCTATCAATACGATATATTGATAGAGGGAGTTTGTTTAAACTCCAAGAGTTAAGGTTAAATCCGTTATCAATTGGTTGTGATCATAAAAAAAGGGGAGATTGTTGAATCTCATATTTTGATGATGAAACCAATTGATATGTGTTTATGTTTTAATCTACCTTTTGAGTGACACGGGATGCTTTGATCAGGATGAGACAATTAAAGTAGGAAAAATCATGTTGGTACGGAGGAATATGTCAGAAGATTGGATGTCGAGCCGGTGGATCAGTCGACATATTGACAGAAGGTTTTGGGCCATGGATTCGAGCATCAGGCCAAGAAGAGCGGATATTACGTCAAGGATATCGGAGTTGTGGAGTCAACTGGCTGATTGGGCAATAGGCCGCAAGAGAGGATGATGCGCCGAAGAATCGGACTAAGCGTCGAGGGACCAATGACATGCCGGACAACTTGATTAATGCTTAGTATTAATTATCTATATCGAAGTGTGTTTTACAAGTGCAGGATTAACTATGATAGCAATGCATGTAGCAAAATAAAGTCCCGGAGTCAAGGATGCGATTTCGTTTGGAGTTCGAGAGTTCGTCGGAAGTCCGGACGTTCGTCAGAAGTTCTGTCGGAACCAGCCGAGAAGTCTTAGAGCTTGCGAGAGAACCTTGTTAGAACTCTCCATGAAGATCGTCTTGAAGTCTAGGAGCTTACCATGAATCCATAGGAACATTGCCGAGAGATCGTCGGAAGTTCACCGAAAGATCGCCGGAAGCTCGCCCGAAGATTAGACTTATGGACTTGTTTAGCTCAGATTATGTCTTAGATTTCATAGTTAGCACTAATTGGGTTTGGGTTTGGGCCAACCCAATTAGGGGCCAACTAGGCCCATGTAAGAACTGTGTTGGGCCCAATAAGAGGCCCAAACATTGCCCCAAGAAAGTCACATCGTTGTGGTACAGTCTTCGAGACTATGTTTGGCAGGTGGTACCGCTAGTCTGGCAGTTGTACCACCCCTAGCAGGGTGCCAGACTATGGTACCACCAGTCTGGGCGATGGTACCGCCCAGCACTGCCCCCTAAGCGTTAGTACCGCCTAGGGCAGTGTTAGTGTCAAACTGACATTGGGCGGTGGTACCTCCCAACGCAAGCGGTGGTACCGCCTATGCCCGGGGAACATAGGATGGGAAAGTTTTAGCCTCTAAGTTTGAATCAACTTGAAGCCTATAAATACCCCTCTCATCCCTGGTTAAAGCACACAAGCATAGAGAGTTTAAAAGTAAAGAATTATTGTAGAAATCTCTTGTGAGAATCCTCCTCTAGTCTAAGTGTTAGAATTCTGTTTATAGAGGAGAGTGAGTGCTTGTAAGGGTTACCTCCTAAACCCGTGAAAAGGATAAGAGAGGTGTAAAAGGTGATTGGCTTTTGCCTATTGAAGGAAGGCCTCTAGCGGACGCTAGTGACCTTATCGGAGGACGAAGTCGAAAGTGGATGTAGGTCAAATTGACCGAACCACTCTAAAATCTGGTTTACATTTTATTCTTGCTATATACCTTACTACAAACTGAGTCTTTACATCCACTACTCTTTTACGTAGGCTTTCAAAGTATGACATTTACAAAATGATTTTACGTCAGAAATAATGTCAATCGTAATGAAGTTTTTAAACAGACGTTATTTTACCGTTGCACTAATTCACCCCCCCTCTTAGTGCCGACTCTTGATCCTAATAATTGGTATCAGAGCCTCGTGATTTCTCACTTGGTTTAACACCCAAGAGAAATGACTCTTTTCGGTTTTCAAAAGGGTCACTCTCTCATTTGTCCTCCCTTTTTCAATGGGATGGACTACACATATTAGAAAACTCAAATGAGAGTTTTCTTACTTTCTTTGGATTTGAACTTATAGAACATTATCGAATCCGATTTTCAAAAGTCTTCATTCCAATGAACTATTAGAATGACTTGGAGAAGAAGGCTTTTTCTCTTAATGCAAAGGCTATAAATGCCTTATTTTGTGCCTTAGACAAAAATGAGTTTAATCAGATTTTTTTGTGCGAAACGACTTTTGATATTTGGCACATTCTTGAAACCACACATGAAGGCACAAGTAGTGTTAAGGATTCTAAAGTTAATTTTTTTTTTATGCATGATTTTGAACTGTTTCATATGAAACCAAGTGAAACCATTTGAGACATATACACCCGTTTTACGGATATCATCAATGGTTTAAAAGCTCTTGGTAAAAGCTTTTCGAATTTTGAACTTATAGACAAGATTTTGCGTTCTTTTAATAAGAGTTGGGATTTAAAAGTAATGGTAATTCAAGAATCAAAAATTTTGAATACCTTTCCAATTTAAGAACTAATAGGGTCTTTGATGACTAATGAAATGACATGCAATGTACGTAAAGAACTCAAGAACAACCTTCCAAAGGACAGAAAGGATTTCTGACTAAGAACAATCGAAGACCACTAGAGCAAAAGTTCAAGTGATGGTGAACTTGAACTCACAAAGAATTTTAAAAAATTAATAAAATAAAAGTTGAAGAATAAAAATAAACTTAAAAAGAACATAATTGCATGCTATATGAACGAAAGAAGAAGGAAGCAATCTTGGACGAAACGAGCTCATCCGAAAAAGAAGGACAATCCAATAAAGGCGAGGTGACAAACTACGCCTTAATGGTTTTCCATAATGAGGTAATCAAAATACCTTTAATTTATTTCGAAATTACATAATGCTTTTCATGAGTTATTTTAATTTAGTTTAGAATTAATTTTCATGAAAAATTGCATGTCTAATAATGTTATGAAAATACAAAAAAAAATTAGGAATCATGTTTATCATACTAGTAATTTTGAAAATAATCATGGAAATTGCATACGATAAAGGAACAAAAAGTTAGACTTAAATTATGCTAGATGTTTTAATGATGTGATAAAGTGATCATGTGTATCGTGCTAATCTTCATATTTAATTGAATATACATTATAAAATCATGCTTGATGAAATAATGTAATGAGATCAACTTTAATAAATTTATATTTCGAAATTGTGCATGATGATTCTTGAGATTTATGGATTATCGACTTTTATGGTAATGAAAGTGACTTTTTCGGTTTTAACATGCATCTAATGCAATAAAAGCTCCACTAGACAGATGTAGGGGGACCTCGCCAACAGCAACTGCAGCAACTTTTGCTCCATTACCCATCTTGAGGTCCATCTCGTCTCTCTCTAGTCTCCTAGGCCTTTCTAGAACCTGCAACGAATTGCATATATGATAAGCAGTACCGGTATCCAATACCCATATGTTATCATAAGAGTTTGACAAATGGAGACTGATCATGAATGTACCTGAAGCTTCATCAAGCTTTTGTTTTGCCCTTTCTGCAAGGTACTCTTTGCAGTTTCTCTTCCAATGCCCATCTTTACCACAGTGGAAGCACTGGCCTTTGTCCTTTGCTGGGTCTTTCTTAGCAACCTTTGCTTTACCTGGTTTGACCTTGCCCTTTCCCTTCTTAAGGGACCTTTCTGCTTTCCTTTTCCTTTTGGTCTCACTAGTGTAGAGAACTGGCTTCTCTTTATTGATAGTACTCTCTGCCTCCCTCAACATATTGAGAAGCTCTAGGAGAGTCACTTCAAGCTTGTTCATATTAAAATTCATTATGAACTGTGAAAAGGAATTTGGTAGGGACTGAAGCACAATGTCCACACACAAGTTATCCTCTAGGACCATTCCTAGACTTGTGAGTTTCTCTATCCACTCAATCATCTTTAGGACATGGTTCTGAACAGGTGTCCCCTCAGTCATCCTAGCGCGGAAGAGGCTCTTAGATATCTCATATAATTGAGTCCTTCCCTGTTCCTCAAACAATTTGCGGACATGTAGGAGAATGGATCTGGCATCCATCTTTTCATGTTGTCTTTGTAACTCAGGATTCATAGAGCCCAATATATAGCACTGAGCAAGAGTGGAGTCATCAATGTACTTCACGTAGCGAGCTATCTCATCCTCGTTTGCCCCTTCTTCGGGCGCAGGCATCACTATATCAAGGACGTACACGATTTTCTCCGCTGTGAGAACAATTCTCAAGTTACGAAGACAATCTGTATAATTTGGACCAGTGAGGCGGTTGACATCAAGTATGCGACGTAAGGGATTTGAAAGCAACATTTTCTGAAAATAAAGATGCAGCAGAAATGAATAACATGCAGATTTTGCAAGAAATAAACTATTAAGATATGGACTTCTATCTTAGTTTGCTCCCACTATTTTACTAATGAGTCACGCGACACCCTCGGCAAACTTCTAGTGGGGATCAGGATCCAATCACCGTCTTAGTGTAACCTCGAGGGACTCGACCAATCACACTAAGCCTAAAAGGTAGGCAACTCTTGTCGATCACAACCCCTTGTGATTCTCGTCCTGTTCGGTCCTCCGAATCACCATGGCCTCGAGGGACTCGACCAACCATGATGCTCGGTTAAGTCAACACTATCGTTACAAGATGAGTCTAATTTGATGATATACCCTCGAGGGACTCGACCAAGTATACCAAGCCCTCAGGTCACCGGTGACATCTCTATGTCGTAAGCAAGATAGCGAATCGCGATATAGGTGAGTCTCGAGTGACTCCACCAACTCAACCTACACCGGGAATCGGTTCCTACTTATAACGATGGAAGGCCACGTGGGTCAATCTAATTGACTCACGTTTACCGACATAATATTATCGAGAGATGTTTCTATGATTTGGTCTCCTAATATGACATGTCACATATATACATATTTATTATATATCTACTGCTAGTCATAGGTGCCCAGCAAGCCAATCACGTGAGTGATGGCACGTGTGACTTGATATAGAATCTTTTTGCTTATTATATTTTGGCATATATCACTTTATAACTATTGCATAAATGCATATATATATTGTGATGTCCTTGGATTTGTGCAATGGGAATCGGATCGTGATAAGATCACGATAATGAGATCGATTCACCTTTAAATACATATCCTAAATAATCCCGGTCATAGGTTACTCGAGAGGGACATCGTGATAACCGGATAGACCGGGTGTCTTTGTATACCCGGCCCATATGATGGATGCAACTGGTCTCATAGCTGCTCGTGTAGGGACACTAGGGATACGATGCAAAATGCTCATTGGAGAATGAGTTCACTTGATTGATTCGCTTACGAAAATGTCTTTGGATGGTTGATGATGCCTTATTGTCGACAAATGATTCCAGAAGTCCTAGTGGTGTATCCGGTCCTTAGACTTGAGACACCAAGGATGTCCTGTATGAGTGCTCCACTCTTTGATACCGGACTTATAGGTTTGGCTGTCCCAGATCTAGTACAGCTAGTCATTGGGAGTGGTAGTCGACCTTCACGTGGGCTATTGAGTGTCGATAGAGGATCATCCACTCTCGGCCATGAGAGGAATATCCCATGTGTTTTTGCTCGCACAAATCCCCCTGGCCGAGGTCATTCGGGTTGAGAGAAAAAAGAGTTCTCCTGGAGAATCCGATTAGAGCGAGACTTCGAGTAGAAACCGTATGGGTTCCGACAACACCATGCTCGATATACGGTCCCTGGGATATTAAATGGATGAGGGACTATAGGTACATGGTAACTGAGGACAGAGAGGTCCAATGGATTGGATTCCCCTGTATCGTCTGGGGACTATGGCATAGTGGCCTAGTACGTCCGTAGTCGATGAGTCGAGTGAATTATTACAGAGATAATAATTCACTGAGTTAGAAGGAGTTCTGACAGGTATGACTCACGGCCAGCTCGATATTGGGCCTAGAGGGTCACACATATATGGTAGGCATTGCGATGAGTAGAGGTTCGGATATGAGATATCCGACGGAGCCCTTGTCTTATTGGATGCAGATCCAATACCCATTAGGGAAGGACCCATTAGGGTTTGACACGGGATCTCTATAAATAGGAGGGATTCACAGCCTCATAGGCTAGAGTCTTTGCTTGCCCATCCTATTCTCCTCTCCCTCTCCACCTTAGAGGTTTGGAGTTTTTGAGGAGGGTCGTCGCTACCCTGCTGTGTGGATCACCGCTAGAGAGGAGGACGCTTGACCTCCTTCACTCTCTCCTAAGGATCTGCAAGGAAACAGGGATATACGATCTCCCTAAGTAACACAATCTCTATACGCAGTTTTGTGTTTTGTGGATTTTTACGCACCAATCTTCGCACGACGACGAACATCTTTTTGGGAATCGGGGATTTTTGTTTTCTTGTTCTTCTACTGCGCATAGGATGTCGCCCCCCATGATTTCCCAACAGTGGTATCAGAGCCAGGTTGTTCATGTGAATGATTGGTTTTGAACTGTGTGTGTTGTGTTTAGGAAGAATATTGGCGTCAAAATCGTTGACGCAAAAGCGAGGAAGGGCAGCAACAGTTGCTGCCCTCGATCGCGTCGCGTGCGCGCACACAAGCGTTATTACTGCAGCAACCGTCAGGCGGTCTGCCTGCAGCAGGCTTTGCTGTCGGCGGGCTGGCAGCCCACGGGCAGAGGCGCCCGCCGCAGGGCGGCGCGCCGCCGCCGAAAGGAAGCGAACGCGCCGCCGTAGGGGCGACCGCCGCCGCCGCCGCCGCAAGGGAGCGGCGCCACCGCCGCCATGATATAACGCCGCCGCCAGCAGGGGCAGCGACGCTGCCGCCCGCAGGGCAGCGACGCCATACTGCCGCTGCTCCCAGGGCGAAACCCCCCACCACAGGCGGCCGCTGGCGGGGATCGCATCCTGCTTGGAGGCGCGGCGGCGCCCGGCGAGGCGCCCACCCGCAGTGACGTTGCCGCCACCCGCCGCACAGGCCGCCGCCAGCAGGGTGGCGGCAGCAGCGGAAATTAGGGTTTTGTGCAAAAGGACAGTTTTGCCCTTGTGAATTTGAGAAATTCCAGTTTCTGTCTTTTGTCCAAATTACGAAAATACCCTTAGGAATTGAAAAATTCCCTACATGTCCCTGATTTCAGAAAAATATTAATTAATTAAAAGGTTTAGTTGATTATTATTTTTTATTATCTAGTAGTCCTACATGATGATGATTATTTATACATGTGATGTATGATGTGTGGACGGATGATCATGGACCGTGTGATGTGTGTACTTGTGATTATTATTATTGAGGTCTACGAACCTCCATTATATTTCTCGTTTATTGTCGGGCCTGCGTGCCTATGATTAAGTTGTAATCACATGAGGAAGCGCAGCGGGAGCGTGGATGCGATAACGGGACCCACGAGACGGACGATCGTGATGCATGGAGATGCATCAAGATGTCGACAGAACCGACGAGGACGAGATGGACGATCACAGGGCATGGAGATGCACCGTTGCACACATAGATCTTAATGTGAGTGATTAGGCCTACTGGCTCGGGCCTAATCATATTAGGTTGTGGTCCATGATCATCTGATGTGATTGCTTATACATATACTAGATAAATATATATATTTGCATGCGATGTAGATATATATTAAATATGTATATGTGTGACATGTCATATTAGGAGACCAAATTATAGAAACATCTCTCGAAAATATTAAGTCGGTAAACGTGAGGCAATTAGATTGACCCACGTGGCCTTCCATCGTTATGAGTACGAACCGATTCCCAATGTAGGTAGAGTTGGTCGAGTCCCTCGAGACTCACCTATATCCCTATTCGCTATCTTGCTTACGACATAGAGATTTCACCGGTGACCTGAGGACATGGTATGCTTGGTCGAGTCCCTCGAGGGTATATCATGAAATCAGACTCATCTTGTAACAAAGGTGTTGACTTAACCGAGCATCATGGTTGGTCGAGTCCCTCGAGGCCATGGTGATTAGGAGGCCGAACAGGACGGGAATCACAAGGAGTTGTGATCGGCAAGAGTTGCCTACCTTTTAGGCTTAGTGTGATTGGTCGAGTCCCTCGAGGTTACTCTAAGACGCTGATTGGATCCTGATCCCCACTAGAAGTCTGCTGGAGACTTCCGTTACACGTGCTGAGGGTGTCGCGTGACTCGTTAGTAAAATAGTGGGAGCATATTAAGATAGAAGTCCATATCTTGATAGTTTATTTCTTGCAAAATCTGCATGTTATTCATTTCTGCTGCATCTTTATTTTCAGAAAATGTCGCTTTCAAATCCCTTACGTGGCATACTTGATGTCAACCGCCTTACTGGTCCAAATTATACGGATTGGCTCCGTAACTTGAGAATTATTCTCACAGCGGAGAAAATCGTGTACGTCCTTGATACAATGATACCTATGCCCGAAGAAGGGGCAAGCGAGGATGAGATCGCTTGCTACGTGAAGTACATTGATGACTCCACTCTTGCTCAGTGCTATATGTTGGGCTCTATGACTCCAGAGTTATAGAGACAACATGAAATGATGGATGCCAGATCCATTCTCCTACATGTCCGAAAATTGTTTGAGGAACAGGGAAGGACTCAACGATATGAGATATCTCAGAGCCTTTTCCGCGCTAGGATGACTGAGGGGACACCGGTTCAGAACCATGTTCTAAAGATGATTGAGTGGATAGAGAAAGTCACAGGTCTAGGAATAGTCCTAGAGGATAACTTGTGTGTGGACATTGTGCTTCAGTCCCTACCAGATTCTTTTTCACAGTTCATAATGAATTTTAATATGAACAAGCTTGAGGTGACTCTCCCAGAGCTCCTCAATATGTTGAGGGAGGCAGAGAGTACTATTAAGAAAGAGAAGCCAGTTCTCTACACTAGTGAGACCAGAAAGAAAAGGAAAGCAGAAAGGTCCCTTAAGAAGGGAAAGGGCAAGGGCAAACAAGGTAAAGCAAAGGTTGCTAAGAAAGACCCAGCAAAGGACAAAAGCTAGTGCTTCCACTGTGGTAAAGATGAGCATTGGAAGAGAGACTGCAAAGAGTACCTTGCAGAAAGGGCGAAACAAAAGCTTGATGAAACTTCAGGTACATTCATGATCAGTCTCCATTTGTAAGACTCTTATGATAACACATGGGTATTGGATACCGGTAGTGCTTATCATATATGCAATTCGTTGCAGGTTCTGGCAAGGCCTAGGAGACTACAGAGAGGCGAGATGGACCTCAAGATGGGTAATGGAGCAAAAGTTGCTGTATTAGCTGTTGGCGAGGTCGCCCTACATCTGCCTAGTAGAGCTTTTATTGCATTAGATGCATGTTATTTTGTTCCTTCTATTATCAAAAGCATTATCTCCATTTCAGGTTTAACAGTTAGTGGATATAAATTTGTTTTTGAGAACAATGGTTGTTCGATATTATTAGATGATAATATCATCACGAAAGGAAAATTGCATAATGGTTTATTTATGTTAGACATCACTCCACATATCATGAATGTAAATGTGTCCAAAAGGAAACGAGATGAGTTGAACAGTGCATATGCGACTAGGTCACATCCATGAAAGAAGGATTCAAAAGTTGCTAAATGATGGATATCTAGATCCATTCGACTATGTGTCATATGCGACTTGTGAGCCTTGCATTCGTGGAAAACTGACCAAATCTCCATTTAGTAGAACTGGAGAGAGAGCCAATGAGTTGTTGGAACTCATACATAGTGATGTATGTGGACCCATGTCAACTCATGCCATTGGAGGTTACTCCTACTTCATTACATTAACTGATGATTTCTCAAGGTATGGATATGTGTACTTAATGAAGTACAAGTCTGAGGCCTTTGAGAAATTCAGAGAGTATAAGAATGAGGTGGAGAACCAGACTGGAAAGAGTATCAAAACTCTTCAATCAGATCGAGGAGGTGAATACTTAAGTATAGAGTTTACTCAGTTCCTCAAGGACCATGGGATATTATCCCAATGGACACCTCCTTATACATCTCAGCTCAATGGTGTCTCTGAAAGGAGAAATCATACATTATTAGATATGGTACGGTCCATGATGAGTTTCGCTGACCTACCCATCTCATTCTAGGGATATGCCCTAGAAACCGCAGCTTACCTTCTGAATAGAGTTCCAACTAAGTCGGTAGTGTCTACACCATATGAGATATGGAAAGGGAAGAAGCCTGATCTTAAGGTTGTTAAGATCTGGGGCTGCCCTGCCCATGTTAGAAGACACAACCCCGATAAGTTAGAATCAAGGACAGAGCGATGCAAATTTGTGGGATACCCCAAGGAAACTTGTGGGTATTATTTCTATCATCTCGAGGACCAAAAGGTCTTTGTAGCTAAGAGAGCAGTGTTCCTTGAGAAGGAACACATTCTTGACGGAGACAGTGGGAGAATGATAGAATTGAGCGAGGTTGGAGAACCAAGCTCAAGCACCACTCTACAGCCCGAGTCTGTTCAGGTACCTAATACACAAGTATCAACTTTACGCAGGTCTGATAGAGTATCCCATCCTCCTGAGAGATATGTGGGACATATTAGAGCAGAGGATGTAGAGGATATTGATCCTCAGACCTACGAGGAAGCTATTATGAGTATAGACTCCGGGAAGTGGAAAGAAGCCATGAATTCTGAGATGGATTCTATATACTCCAATAAGGTTTGGAACCTAGTTGATGCGCCCGAAGGTATTGTACCCATCGGTTGCAAGTGGATCTTTAAGAAAAAGATCGGAGTAGATGGAAAGGTAGAGACCTATAAAGCAAGGCTAGTGGCTAAGGGGTATCGTCAAAGGCAAGTTGTTGACTACGACGAAACTTTCTCACCCGTAGCAATGCTAAAATCCATCAGAATTCTATTGGCTATTGCAGCACACTATGATTATGAGATCTGGCAGATGGATGTGAAAACCGCATTCCTCAACGGGAACCTCAAGGAGGAGGTGTATATGATGCAACCTGAGGGATTCGTGGCCAAGAACTGCCCAGATAAGGTGTGTAGGTTGCTTAGATCCATTTATGGACTAAAGTATGCTTCCCGAAGTTGGAACATAAGATTTGATGATGCAATCAGATCTTATGACTTCGTTAAGAACGAAGATGAGCCTTGTGTATACAGAAAGGTAAGTGGGAGCGCTATCACCTTTTTGGTGTTATATGTGGATGACATCCTCATCATTGGGAATGACATAGGAATGCTATCCACAGTAAATGTTTGGTTATCTAGACTCTCCATGAAGGACTTAGGGGAAGCATCTTATATCTTGGGGATTAGAATCTATAGAGATAGATCCAAGAGGATGCTTGGCTTGTCCCAGTCCAAGTACATAGAAACTATTGTCAAAAGGTTTGGCATGAAAAATTCCAAGAGAAGTCTCATACCGATGAGACATGGGATATTCCCCAAAGACTCCAGAAGAAAGGGCGAATATGGATATGATACCTTATGCCTCAGCAATAGGGTCTATCATGTATGCCATGCTATGTACTAGGCCTGATATAGCGCATGCTCTGAGTGTCACGAGCAGTGTCGACAAAGGATCCAGCTTAGAGACTTTGGAAAGCAAAGAAAGTGTATCCTTAAGTACTTGAGAAGGACTAAGGATCTTTTACTAGTATATGGAGGTAATAGCCTTAAGATTGAAGGCTACAACCGACTCAAGTTTTCAGTCGATGTCGATGATAGCAAGTCAAATTCAGGGTATGTGTACACCTTGAATGGAGGAGCAAAGTGTTGGAAGAGTTCCAAGCAAGATACCACTGCTGACTTCGACCACGAGGGCGGAGTACATTGCAGCATCGATGATGCAGCAAAGGAGGGAGTCTGGGTGAAGAAGTTCATCACAGATTTGGGAGTCGATACAGATAACGACAAGTTGACTTCCTTATATTGCGACAACTATGGGGTGATTACTCAAATAAGGGAACCCGGTCCGATCGTAAGTGTTCGAGGAGGTTCCAGCTTATAATAGAGATCGTAAACCGAGGAGATGTAGCAAAGGAAAAGAGTTCCATCCAAAGATAACATTGCAGATCCACTAACAAAGCCGTTGTCTCATTTTGTCTTTGAAGCGTCATAGGGTCCGATGGGGATCGACACACAGGTGATTGGCTTTAGGTCAAGTGGGAGATTGCTAGTCATAGGTGCCCAAAGAAGCCAATCACGTGAGTGATGGCACGTGTGACTTGATACATAATCTTTTTTTGCTTATTATATTTTGGCGTATATCACTTTATAACTATTGCATAGATGCATATATATATTGTGATGTCCTTGGATTTGTGCAATGGAATCGGATCGTGATGAGATCACGATAATGAGATCGATTCACCTTTAAACACATATCCTAAATAATCCCGGTCCATAGGTTACTCGAGAGGGACTTCGTGATAACCGGATAGACTGGTGTGTCTTTGTATACCCGTCCATATGATGGATGCAAATGGTCTCATAGCTGCTCATGTAGGGATACTAGGGATACAAAGATGTGTGCTCATTGGAGAATGAGTTCACCGATTGATTAAACTACGGAATGTTGGATGGTTGATGATGCCTTATTGTCGACAAATGATTCCGTAGTCCTAGTGGTGTATCTAGTCCTTAGACTTGAGACACCAAGGATGTCCTGTATGAGTGCTCCACTCTTTGATACTAGACTTATAGGTTTGGCTGTCCCAGATCTAGTATAGCTGGTCATTGAGAGTGGTAGTCGACCTTACGAGGGCTATTGAGTGTCGATAGAGGATCATCCACTCTCTACGGCCATGAGAGAGGAATATCCCATGTGTTTTTTGCTCGACAAATCCTAGCTAGGGTCATTCGGGTCGAGAGAGAAAGAGTTCTCCCGAGAATCCGATTAGAGCTGAGACTTCGGTAGAAACCATATGGGTCCGACAACACCATGCTCGATATACTACGGTCTCGGGATATTAAATGGATGAGGGACTATAGGTACATGGTAATCGAGGACGACAGGTCCAATGGATTGGATTCCCCTCAGATCGTCTAGGGACTACTGCGTAGTGGCCTAGTACGTCCAGTAGTCGATGAGTCGAGTGAATTATTACAGAGATAATAATTCACTGAGTTAGAAGGAGTTCTGACAAGTATGACTCACGGCCAGCTCGATATTGGGCCTAGAGGGTCACACACATATGGTAGGCATTGCGATGAGTAGAGGTTCGGATATGAGATATCCGACGAAGCCCTTGTCTTATTGGATGCAGATCCAATACCCATTAGGGAAGGACCCATTAGGGTTTGACACGGGATCTCTATAAATAGGAGGGATTCATAGCCTCATAGGCTAGAGTCTTTGCTTGCCCATCCTATTCTCCTCTCCCTCTCCACCTTAGAGGTCTGGAGTTTTTAAGGAGGGTCATCGCTACCCTGGTGTGTGGATCACCGCTAGAGAGGAGGATGCTTGACCTCCTTCACCCTCTCCTAAGGATCTGCAAGGAAACAGGGATATACGATCTCTCTAGGTAACACAATCTCTATACGCAGTTTTGTGTTTTGCGGATTTTTGCGCACCAATCTTCGCACGACGACGAACATCTTTTTGGGAATCGGGGATTTTTGTTTTCTTGTTCTTCCGCTGTGCATATGATGTCGCCCCCCATGATTTCCCAACATCTACATCACATGCAAATATATATACATATCTAGTATGTGTATAAGCAGTTACACCAGATGATCATGGACCACAACCTAATATGATTAGGCCCGAGCCAGTAGGCCTAATCACTCACATCAAGATCTATGTGTGCAACGGTGCATTTCCATGCCCTGTGATCGTCCATTTCGTCCTTGTCGGTTCCGTCGACATCTTGATGCATCTTCATGCATCACGATCGTCCGTCTCGTGGGTCCCGCTATCGCATCCACGCTCCCGCTGTGCCTCCTCATGTGATTACAACTTAATCATAAGCACGCAGGCCCGATAATAAACGAGAAATATAATGGAGGTTCGTAGACCTCAATAATAATAATCACAGGTACACACATCACACGGTCCATGATCATCCGTCCACACATCATACATCACATGTATAAATAATCATTATCATGTAGGACTATTAGATAATAATAATAAATAATAATAATCAACTAAACATTTTAATTAATTAATATTTTCTTAAATCAGGGACATTTTAGGGAATTTATGAAATCATAGGGGTATTTTAGTAATTTGGATAAAAGACAGAAACTGGAATTTCTCAAATTCCGAGGGGCAAAAATATCTTTTTAAGATTGCACTTGTGTTATCACATTTAATGGAAATATTTTTAAGATTAACTTTGTAATCTTCTAAAGTGTTTTTCATCCATACAACTTGTGCACAGCATGCACTTGTAGCAATATATTCAGCTTCGGTTGTTGATAGTACAACCGAGTTTTATTTCTTAAATGACCAGGAAACAAGGGCATGTCCTAAAAATTGACATGATCCTGATGTGCTTTTTCTATCTAGTCTACAGCCAGCAAAGTCCGCATCAGCATAAGCAATTAACTCAAAATTCTCTGATTTTGGGTACCATAATCCTAGATTTGTGGTACCATTAAGATATCTAAGTATTCTTTTAACTGCTTTGAGATGAGATATCTTAGGGTTTGATTGAAATCTAGCAAAAAGTCCTACACTGAACATGATGTATGGTCTGGTTGCAGTGAGGTAAAGTAAACTTCCTATCACACCCCTATAAGTTTTTTGATTGAAGCTTTCTCCTCTTTCATCAATTTCTAACTTAGTGGAGGTGCTCATAGGAGTGTTAATAGCCTTTGAGTTGTTCATATTAAACTTTTTTAATAAATTCATAGCATATTTAGTTTGACTAATAAAGATGCCATTGCTTAGTTGTTTGATTTGTAAGCCTAAGAAGAATGTTAATTCTCCTATTAAGCTAATTTCGAATTCAAGACTCATAGTTTTAGCAAAAGATTCACAAAGAGATTCATTCGTAGAGCTAAAGATAATATCATCAACATAAATCTGAACAATGAGAAAATTATTTTCAAAATTCTTGATGAACAATGTAGTATCAACCTTACCTTTTGTGAAATTATTTTCGATAAGAAAAGAACTAAGTCTCTCATACCAAGCCCTTGGGGCTTGTTTTAAACCATAGAGAGCTTTAGTTAATCTAAACACATGATTAGGGAGGCTATTATTTTCAAATCCAGGAGGTTGTTCAACATAAACTTCTTCGGGAAATAAAACCATTTAGAAAAGCGCTTTTAACATCCATTTGAAATAACTTAAAATTATTACTACTAGCGTAGGCAAGGAGCATCCTTATGGCTTCCAATCGAGCCACAGGAGCGAAGGTTTCTTCGTAATCGATACCTTCTTCTTGGTTGAAACCTTTGGCCACTAATCTAGCCTTGTTTCTAACCACAATACCATTTTCATTTTGCTTGTTTCTGAAGACCCATTTAGTACCAATAACTAAATGGTCATTTGGCCTAGGAACAAGCTTCCACACCTCATTTCTCTCAAATTGATTCAATTCATCTTGCATTGCGCTAATCCGTGAATCATCTTTCACGGCTTTGTCAACACATTTGGGTTCAATTTGGGAGAGAAAGGCGGCATTCGCACAAAAATTTTTAAGAGAAGATCGTGTTTGAACCCCCTTTGATGTGTCTCCTAAGATTAGCTCCTTGGGATGAGCATCTACATACTTCCAATCCTTGGGTAAGGATGTTTCGGGAGTGGATGCATCCAAGTTGCTAGTTGGAGAAGGGGTTTCATTTAAATTTAAGGAATCAAAATTAACATCATCATCAAAACCATTTTTCCTGATTTCGAAAATCTCATTGAGAACAACATGAATGGATTCTTCGATAATTAAAGTTCTTTTATTGAAGATACAAAAGGCTTTAGAAACTGAAGAATAACCAAGAAAGATTCCTTCATCGGATTTAGCATCAAATTTTCCTAAGTTATCCTTATCATTCAAGATAAAACACTTATACCCAAAGACTTTAAAATATGAAACATTGGGTTTTTTGTTATTCCATAACTCATAGGGAGTTTTGGTTAGTAGGGGTCTTACTAGAACTCTATTCAAAATGTAGCATGCAGTATTTATGGCTTCGGCCCAAAAATATTTGGGTAGGTTGTGTTCATTCAACATGGTTCTTGCCATTTCTTGTAAATTTCAATTTTTTTCTTTCTGCTACTCCATTTTGTTGAGGATTTCTAGGAGTAGAGAAATTATGGTTGTATCCATTGAGTTCACAAAATTCCTGAAAATCATGGTTTTGAAATTCACCACCATGATCACTTCTAATTGACGAAATCATAGAACCTTTCTCATTCTGAACAAGTTTACAAAACTTGGTAAAATATCTAAGGCATTCACTTTTCTGTTTTAAGAAGTAAGTCCATGTGTATCTGCTATAGTCATCCAAAATGACGAAGGCGTATTTGCTACCTCCTAGGCTTGATGTGGAGATTGGTCCGAATAAGTCCATATGGATCAATTGTAAGGGCCTAGAGGTGCTTACTTGATTCTTAGATTTGAAACTACACTTAATTTGTTTACCTAATTGACAAGCATCACATACATTATCTTTGATGAACTTGATATGAGAAATTCCTCTTATAAGTTCTTTAGATGATATTTGAGTGATTAGTTTCATGCTAGCATGACCTAATCTTTTATGCCATATCCAAGCATCCTCATTCAAAAAAGAAAAACACATTTCATTACACAAATCATTGATGTCAATAGTATATACGTTATTTTGTTTCAATGCAATCATAGATATGTTTTTGTGTGGTTTTTCAATGATAAAAGCATTAGATTCAAATCTGACAATATATCCTTTATCACATAATTGACTAATGCTCAAGAGGTTATGTTTTAAACCATCAACTAACAAAACATCTTCAATAAAGAAGTTGGATTTGTTACCTATGGTTCCTTTGCCAATGATTTTACCCTTGTTGTCGTCTCCGAAGGTGACATAGCCTTCGTCTATGCTAGTGAGCTTAGAGAATTGAGATGGATCTCCGGTCATATGCTTTGAGCATCCACTATCAAGGTACCATCTCTTGCTCTTAGCTTGCGATGGTTTAGTTTTCTACAAGAAAGGATGATTTTTAGGTACCCATTTGCTTTTGGGTGCCTCACAAATAGATCTACATTGTCTATCATGTTGCATAAAATTTATCATGGTTCCTTTAGGAACCCAGATCAATTTGTTTGGACTAATTTTTTTGAATGGATAATAATATGTCTTGTGTCCAAATTTGCAACAAAAGTTACATTTGTTTTGATGTCGAACATGTAAGATGAGGCCTTTTATGAAGGTGGTTGGATTTTGGTGAGGACTTCTCACAAATCCAATTCCACTTCTTTTGGGAACGTGACCCTTGTTTGCAAGGATCATATTTAATGACTTGCTACCAACCTCGAATTTCTTCAAGGTGTCCTTAAGTAGCAAGTTTTCCTTTTGGAGAGTTTCTAGATCATGGCATTTTATGCATGAGCTTAAACTATCATGATGTTCAGCTTTTAACTTATCGAAATTACAAATAAGACTATCATGCTCCGTTTTTAGCAATTTGTATTTTCTACTAATTGTCTTACATTCATCAAATAATTCATGGAAAGCATTTAATAATTCATGATAAGGTAAATCTGCATCAATTAAATTTGTTACCTCATCACTGATGGCCATTAAGGCGTAATGAGCAACTTGCTCAGTGTTGGACTCCTCTTCTTCGGATGCGCTCGAATCATCCCATGTTGCTTTGAGCGCCTTCTTCTTGGATGTTCTCTTCTTGGCTTGGGGACAATCACTCTTGTAGTGTCCCGACTTTTTGCACTCATAGCAAATAACTTGGTCCTTCTTGGGTTCAAGTTTAATTTTTGCGTCATCCTTAAACTTGTTTCTTTTAAAGAATTTTTTAAATTTTCTTGTTAGAAGTGCCAAGTCATCATCACAGTCCTTATTACTTGAGTTTTCTCACAAGTGGCCTTCTGAAGTTTTAAGTGCCATATCCTTCCTGTTCTTTGGAATGATGTATTCTTGCTCTTCATGAGCTTTACAAGTCATCTCGTAGATCATTAATGACCCGATTAGTTCTTCAAGAGGGAAGTTGCGTAGATCTTTTGCCTCTTGAATAGCAGTGACTTTAGGATCCCAACTCTTAGGAAGGGATCTTAGAATCTTATTTACGAGCTCAAAATCCGAAAAACTTTTTGGAGTCCTTTTAGACCGTTGACAACATCCGTGAAACGGGTAAACATGTCGCCAATGGTTTCACTCGGTTTCATCCGGAAAAGTTCGAAAGAATGTAACAGAAGATTGATTTTTGACTCTTTCACTCTACTTGTGCCTTCATGAGTCACTTTGAGTGTGTACCAAATATCAAATGTGGTTTCACAAGTTGAAACACAGTTAAACTCATTTTTATCAAGTGCACAAAATAAGGCATTCATAGCCTTTGCGTTAAGAGCGAAAGCCTTCTTCTCCAATTCATTCCAATCGATCATTGGAAGAGAAGACTTCAAAAATCCGTTTTCGACAAGATTCCAAAGTTCAAATTCCATAGAAATAAGAAAGATCCTCATTAGGGTCTTCCAATAGGTGTAGTCCGTCCCACTGAACATGGGTGGACGTGTAACAGAATGGCCCTCTTGGTTTCCTGCGTATGCCATCTCTCTTGGGTTTTAATCCATTAGAGAGTTAACCCCGCTCTGACACCAATTGTTAGGATCAAGAGCACTAAGAGGGGGGGAGGGGGTGAATTAGTGCAGCGGAAAACTTTCTGCGATTAACACGAAACTGCGTTCGAACGATAAAAATAATTTCTGTTTGAAAGTCGTTTCTAATATTACTTTAACTTAAGATCAAGCAAGATGATGTTAAAGTCAATCTATGAAGGTAGTTTGCAGTTATGATGAAAACCAGAATATAAGCGCAAACTGAAATACGACGTTCGTACGAAGAAACTTATTTACGTCTAAATGCTGATTCGTAAATCACTTGATTAGGCGAGATGCTGTTTAAGCAAGGGTATAAAGGTAGTTTGCAGTTATGGTAAAAATCAAAACGTAAACGTAATCTGAAATATGATGATCGTACAAAAAAGCAGATTTACGTCTAAACGCTGATTCGGAAAGTGCAAAGCTTGAAACCTGATCGTATATGCGCAGAAAGTAGTAAGCTTCAGAGGAGGTTTGCAATAAAGATAATATGCTCAAAGTAAATGCAAACCGAGATTTAGAGTGGTTCGGTCAATCTTGACCTACTCCACTTTTGGCTTCCTCCACCGACGAGGTCACCGATGTCAACTAGAGGCCTTCCTTCAATAGGCAAAGGCCAACCACCCTTTTACAGTTTCACTCCTTTTGACGGGCTTAGGAGACAACCCTTACAGAAATTTTCTCTCGTCTCTTTACAACTCAAAGCTTTGAAGAACAGAGGGAGGAGAACTTTTGGCCTTTACAACATTTTTGAGCTCTAAGAATCACAGAAAGAGATCAAGATTTCGAGTGTAAGTTTTGTTCTTTTAGTGCTGAATGGGTGGGGTATTTATAGGCCCGAACCCAGTTCAAATTTGGAGCTCAAAACTGTCAATTCCCAGAATTCCGGGATCAGGCGGTTGCACCTCCTGACTGAGGCGGTTGCACCGCCTGGCAGAGCTCGAAGACTGAGCCTCTGGGCGATGCCACCTCTGTCAGGGGCGGTTGCACCTCTCTGCCAGAGCTCGAAGACCGAGCTCAGGCGGTTGCACCTCCTAACTGGGGCGGTTGCACCGCCTGCCAGAGCTCGAAGACTGAGCTCAGGCGGTGCTACCTCCTGTCAGGGGAGGTTGCACCGCCCAGTCTCGCTCGGAGACTGAGCCCAGGCGGTGCTACCTCGTGGCTGGGGCGGTTGCACCACCCAGTCTCCCTAGGAGACTTAGCCCAGGCGGTGCTACCTCCTGGCTTGGGCGGTTGCACCTCCCACAACAATCAGGGTCCGAATGGGTAGATCCATTCGACCGAATTTGGGTTTTTCAGGGGCCCAATTGCCCCAAGATTAAGCTAATGGGATCACCTCCCATTTCCAACTTAATCATTGTGCAAACTACGATAAATCCTAAGACAATTTCTGCAGCTTGCTCCGGTGCGTCAATCGCTTCTTCCGGCGAGTTTCCGGCGAACTTCCGTCAATCATCCGATGAACCCTCGATGATGCTCCTGCGGACTTCCGGCAAACTCCTGGACTTGCGATGATCCACTTGGCGAGTTCCGACGATCTTCTTTTGGCAAGCTTATGGACTTCTCGGATTTGTTCTCGCAGAACCTCCGACGATTGTTCGAACTTCTGTCGAACTCTCGAACTCTCAGTGTGATCATTGTCTTGACTCCGGCGCAACTCCTGCTGCATGTCTAACTTTCATCGTAGTTAATCCTGCACACTTATCTCAACACATAGATTAGACAACAAATGACAATTGACTTCATCATCAAAATTCGAGATTCAACAGATAGCACTTCTGCTTCTCTTGAGAGTGCTAGCTATCAATTTTGCTTTCTAGCAAGTTTTACTCCCCCTTTGTCATTGTCAAATAGAGGGGAAGAATACAATGTTGTAATTCTTTTCCCTTTACAATAATTTTCAAATCATGACAAAGGTAAACAATAAAAATGAGTGTCAAAAGATCATATATTATTTTTGACAAGTTTCTTCTTTTTGTAAATAGAAAGAATGATAGGAAACAATATTGATTAAAAAAGAAAACTCCAAGTTATAATTCCAAGAATTCACAAGAAAAATCATGATTCATTTGACAAAAAGATTGTTGATTCATGCATTTGAATAAATATTTTTAAACCAACATCACTTCAACTCATCATGCATTATTTCAAAATGTAAAATCATCAAACATGATAAAAACATTTATTTTCAAAACCTTCATCATTACTCCCATACATGATATTAAAGTATTCATGATACCAAACATTAAATCAACATCTTTAAGCATTTATCACTTCATGATTGTTGGTACCAAACATTCATCATTTATTTTCTCCTCTTTATTAAATGACAAGAAACAAGGAGAAGAAATGATATAATATCTTGATTGATGCATAAGAAATCTCTAGTTATAAATCTCGAAAAATCAAGATAAAGCTTATTCAAATTCAAATCGTCAAACCAAAATCGTTTTCAAGAGATTCATAAAAAGGACATAGATAGATTCATTAATCTCTCATTTTTAGAAAAATAGTAAGAAGAAACATAGTACTTCAAAAACAAGATCTTGATTCATAGAGAAATCTCATGTATCAAATATTGAGAAATCAAGATGATGATTCATATAAAAAAAAATCATAAGTTATAATCAAGAGAAAAATCATCATTTATCTTCAAATCATTCAACTTGTTAAATCAACAAAGTCACTTTTAAGAGATTCATAAAAATGATACAAATATATTCATCAAAATCAATAAGATAGAGAAAAGAAACTTTCAAAAAAAAATATTTTCCTCATTTTAGTTGTTTCAATTTAAGTGATTTATTTCATATAAGCATGCTCAAGTTTTTTTTCTATGAAAACTATACATCATGGTTTAAAATCGAAAGAGTAAATCTCATCATTGAAATCAACAAGATCAATAAATCATAAATTACCCAAAAATCATCAAGATCAATACATCATGCTCGCCCTTTCTTCTGGAGTCTTTGGGGACATACTTGTAGAAAGCGATATCCCATGTCTCATCGGTATGAGACCTCTCTTGGAATTTTCCATGCCAAACCTTTTGACAATGGTTTCTATGTACCTGGACTGGGACAAGCCAAACATCCTCTTGGATCTATCTCTATAGATTCTAATCCCCAAAATATAGGATGCTTCCCCTAAGTCCTTCATGGAGAAGTGTCTAGATAACCAATCCTTTACTGTGGATTGCATTCCTACGTCATTCCAAATGATCATGATGTCATCCACATACAACACCAAAAAGGTGATAGCGCTCCCACTTACTTTTCTGTATACACAAGGCTCATCTTCGTTCTTAATGAAGTCATAAGATATGATTGCCTCATCAAATCTTATGTTCCAACTTCGGAAAGCTTGCTTTAATCCAAAAATGGATCTAAGTAACCTACACACCTTATCTGGACAGTTCTTGGACACGTATCCCACAGGTTGCATCATATACACCTCCTCCTCGAGGTTCCCATTGAGGAATGCGGTTTTCACATCCATCTGCAAGATCTCATAATCATAGTGTGTTGCAATAGCCAATAAAATTCTGATGGATTTTAGCATTGCTACTGGAGAGAAGGTGTCGTCATATTCAACAACTTGCCTTTGACGATACCCCTTAGCCACTAGCCTTGCTTTATAGGTCTCTACCTTTTCATCTACTCCGATCTTTTTCTTAAAGATCCACTTGCAAACCGATGGGTACAATACCTTCTAAGCATCAACTAGGTTCCAAACCTTATTGGAGTACATAGAATCCATCTCGCAATTCATGGCTTCTTGCCACTTCCCGAGTCTAAACTCATAATAGCCTCCTCACAGTCCGAGGATCAATATCTTCTGCATCCTCTCCTCTAATATGTCCCACATATCTCTCAGAGGATGGGATACTCTATCGGACACCTGCGTAAAAGTTGAAACTTGTGTATTAGGTACACGAAATTCATCGGGTCAGATAGTGGTGCTTGAGCTTGGTTCTCCAACCTCGCTCAATTCTATCATTCTCCCACTATCTCCGCCAAGAATGTGTTCCTTCTCAAGGAACACTGCTCTCTTAGCTACAAAGACCTATTGGTCCTCGAGATGATAGAAATAATACCCACAAGTTTTCTTGGGATATCCCACAAATTTGCATCGCTCTGTCCTTGATTCTAACTTATCGGGGTTGTGTCTTTTAACATTTGCTGGGCAGCCCAAAATCTTACCAACCTTAAGATCAGGCTTCTTCCCTTTCCATATCTCATATGGTGTAGACACTACTGACTTAGTTGGAACTCTGTTCAGAAGGTAAGCTGCGGTTTCTAGGGCATATCCCCAGAATGAGATGGGTAGGTCAACGAAACTCATCATGGACCGTACTATATCTAATAATGTATGATTTTTCCTTTTAGAGACACCATTGAGCTGAGGTGTATAAGGAGGTGTCCATTGGGATAATATCCCGTGGTCCTTGAGGAACTGAGTGAACTCTGTACTTAAGTACTCACCTCCTCGATCTGATCGAAGAATTTTGATACTCTTTCCAGTCTGGTTTTCCACCTCATTCTTATACTCTTAGAATTTCTCAAAGGCCTCGGACTTGTACTTCATTAAGTACACATATCCATACCTTGAGAAATCATCAGTAAATGTAATGATGTCGGAGTAACCTCCAATGGCATGAGTTGACATAGGTCCACATACATCACTATGTATGAGTTCCAACAACTCAGTGGCTCTCTCTCCAGTTCCACCAAATGGAGAGTTAGTCAGTTTTCCACGAATGCAAGGCTCACAAGTTGCATATGACACATAGTCGAATGGATCTAGATATCCATCATTGAGCAACTTTTGAATCCTTCTTTCATGGATGTGACCTAGCCTACAATGCCACAGGTATGCACTGTTCAACTCCTCTCGTTTCCTTTTGGACACATTTACATTCATGATATGTGGAGTGGTGTCTAAAATAAATAAATCATTGTGCAATGTTCCTTTCATGATGATCTTATAACCTAATAATATCGAACAACCATTGTTCTCAAAAACAAATTTATATCCACTAACTGTTGAACATGAAATGGAGATAATGTTTTTGATAATAGATGGAACAAAATAACATGCTCTAATGCAATAAAAGCTCTACTAGGCAGATGTAGGGCGACCTCGCCAATAGCTACTGCAGCAACTTTTGCTCCATTACCCATCTTGAGGTCCATCTCGTCTCTCTCTAGTCTCCTAGGCCTAGCTAGAACCTACAATGAACTGCATATATGATAAGCAGTACCGGTATCCAATACCCATATGTTATCATAAGAGTCAAACAAATAGAGACTGATCATGAATGTACCTGAAGCTTCATCAAGCTTTTGTTTCGCCCTTTCTGCAAGGTACTCTTTGCAGTTTCTCTTCCAGTGCCCATCTTTACCATAGTGGAAGCACTGGCCTTTGTTCTTTGCTGGGTCTTTCTTAGCAACCTTTGCTTTAGCTGGTTTGACCTTGCCCGTTCCCTTCTTAAGGGACCTTTCTACTTTCCTTGTCCTTTTGGTCTCACCAGTGTAGAAAACTGGCTTATCTTTCTTGATAATACTCTCTGCCTCCCTCAACATATTGAGAAGCTCTGGGAGAGTCATTTCAAACTTGTTCAAACTAAAATTCATTATGAACTGTGAAAAGGTATCTGGTAGGGACTGAAGCACAATGTCCACACACAAGTTATCCTCTAGGACCATTCCTAGTCCTGTGAGTTTCTCTATCCACTCCATCATCTTTAGGACATGGTTCTGAACTAGTGTCCCGTCAGTCATCCTAGCACGGAAGAGGCTCTTAGATATCTCATATCGCTGAGTCCTTCCCTGTTCCTCAAACAATTTACGGACATGTAGGAGAATGGATCTGGCATCCATCTTTTCATGTTGTCTCTGTAACTCAGGAGTCATAGAGCCCAACATATAGCACTGAGCAAGAGTGGAGTCATCAATGTACTTCACGTAGCGAGCAATCTAATCCTCGTTTGCCCCTTCTTTGAGCGCAGGCATCACTGTATCATGGACATACACGATTTTCTCCGCTGTGAGAACAATTCTCAAGTTATGGAGCCAATCCGTATAATTTGGGCCAGTGAGGCGGTTGACATCAAGTATGCCACGTAAGGGATCTGAAAGCAACATTTTCTGAAAATAAAGATGCAGCAGAAATGAATAACATGAAGATTTTGCAAGAAATAAACTATCAAGATATGGACTTCTATCTTAATATGCTCCCACTATTTTACTAACGAGTCACGCGACACCCTCAGCAAGTGAAACGGAAGTCTCCGGCAGACTTCTAGTAGGGATCAGGATCCAATCAGCGTATTAGTGTAACCTCGAGGGACTCAACCAATCACACTAAGCCTAAAAGGTAGGCAACTCTTATCGATCACAACTCCTTGTGATTCCCGTCCTGTTCGGCCTCCGAATCACCATGGCCTCGAGTGACTCGACCAACCATTATGCTCGGTTAAGTCAACACCTTCGTTACAAGATGAGTCTGATTTGATGATATACCCTCGAGGGACTCGACCAAGTATACCATGCCCTCAGGTCACCGGTGACATCTCTATGTCGTAAGCAAGATAGCGAATAGGGATATAGGTGAGTCTCGAGGGACTCGACCAACTCTACCTACACCGGGAATTGGTTCCTACTTATAACGATGGAAGGCCACGTGGGTCAATCTAATTGCCTCACGTTTACCGACTTAATATTATCGAGAGATATTTCTATGATTTGGTCTCCTAATATGACATGTCACACATATACATATTTAATATATATCTACATCACATGCAAATATATATACATATCTAGTATGTATATAAGCAATTACACCAGATGATCATGGACCACAACCTAATATGATTAGGCCCGAGCCAGTAGGCCTAATCACTAACATCAAGATCTATGTGTGCAACGGTGCATCTCCATGCCCTGTGATCGTCCATTTCGTCCTTGTCGGTTCCGTCGACATCTTGATGCATCTTCATGCATCACGATCGTCCGTCTTGTGGGTCCCGCTATCGCATCCACGCTCCCACTGTGCCTCCTCATATGATTACAACTTAATCCTAGGCACGTAGGCCCGACAATAACCGAGAAATATAATGGAGGTCTGCAGACCTCAATAATAATAATCACATGTACACACATCACACGGTCCACGATCATCCGTTCTCACATCATACATCACATGTATAAATAATCATCATCATGTAGGACTACTAGATAATAATAATAAAAAATAATAATCAATTAAACCTTTTAATTAATTAATATTTTCTAAAATCTAGGACATTATAGGGAATTTCTAAATACATAGGGGTATTTTCGTAATTTAGACAAAAGATAGAAACTAGAATTTCTCAAATTCCGAGGGGCAAAACTATCTTTTGCCCAGAAATCCCTAATGCCCTTTCCCCTTTTCGCTGTTGACGCCGCCGCCACCATGCCGGGCGGCGCCTCGGCGAGCGAACGGGCCTGGGCTCGCTTGTAGGCGACGACGCCTACCGGCAACGCCACTGTGGGTGGGCCCCCTTTCGAACGCCGCCTTTGCCCTGAGTGGTGCTGTCCCACCAGGCGCGACCACCCCTGGGGGTTTCTAGCCTGGGGGAGCAGATGGCGATGCGCCATTGCTTATGCCGGCATGCATGCCGCTATCTTCTGCGCGCCTACTCTGGCGTGGGCTACCGACCGGTGAAGAACCTACTGCAAGCAGTGTTGGGAAATCCTTTGGGGCGACATCATATGCGCAGAAGAATAAGAAAACAAAATCCCCGATTCCCAAAGAGATGTTCGATCGTCTAAGATTGGTACGCAAAAAATCCATGAAAACATGAAACTGCATTATATAGTAGATTGTGTTACCTAGGAGATCAGATATATCCCTGTTTTCCTTGCAGATCCTTATGAGATGGTGAAGGAGGTCAAGCGCCCTCCTCTCTAGCGGTGATCCACACAGCCGGGGTTATGACAACGCTCCTCAAAACTCAGCACCTACTCGAGGTGGAGATGGAGAGGAGAATAGGAAAAGGCAAACAAAAGCTCTCTAGTCCATGGGGCTCTGAATCCCTCCTATTTATAGAGGTCTCCTGTCAAACCTTAATGGGTCCTCCCCTAGTAGGTATTGGATCTGCATCCAATAAGACAAGGGCTCCGTCGGATATCTCATATTCGAACCTCTATTCATCGCAATGCCTACCATATGTGTGTGACCCTCTAGGCCCAATATCGAGCTGGCCGTGAGTTATATGTGTCAGAACTCCTTCTAACTCGGTGAATTATTATATCTGTAATAATTCACTCGACTCATCGACTACGGACGTACTAGGCCACTACGCTGTTGTCCCTAGACGATATAGGGGAATCCAATCCATTGGATATGTCTGTCCTCAGTTACCGTGTACCTATAGTCCCTCATCCATCTAATATACTAGAGACCGTATATCGAGCATGGTGTTGTCAGACCCACACGGTTTTGTCTCGAGTCTCGCTCTAATCGGATTCTCCCGGAGAACTCTTTCTCTCTGAACCCGAATGACCCTGGCCAGGAATTTGTCTGAGCAAGAACACATGGGATATTCCTCTCATGACGCCGAGAGTGGATGATCATCTATCGACACTTAATAGCCCTCGTATGGTCGACTTCCACTCCCAATGACTAGTGGTACTAGATCTGGGACAGCCAAACCTATAAGTCTGGTATCAAATAGTGGAGCACTCATACAGGACATTCTTGGTGTCTCAAGTCTAAGGACCATATACACCACTAGGACTACGGAATCACTGTCTGACGAAAAGGCATCATCAACCATCCAGCATTCAGTAACCGGATCAATCAGTGAACTCATTCTCCAATAAGCACCTGTACTGTATCCCTAGTGTCCCTACACAAGCAGCTATGAGACCAGCTGCATCCAACATATGGACGGGTATACAGCACACCAGTCTTTTCGATTATCACGATATCCCTCTCGAGTAACCTATGATCGGGATTATTTAGGATATGCGTTTAAAGGTGAATCGATCTCACTATCGTGATCTCATCACGATCCGATTCTCATTGCACAAATCCAAGGACATCACAATATATGTATGCATTTAAGCAATAGTTATAAAGTGATATATGCCAAAATATAATAAGCAAAAAGATTCTATATTAAGTCACACGTGCCATCACTCACGTGATTGGCTTGTTGGGCACCTATGACTAGCAATCTCCCACTGGACCTAAAGCCAATCACCTATGTGTCTGATCGCCATCAGACCCTTGTGACACTCAAAACAAATCTGAGGCAACGGGTTTGTTAGTGGATCTGCAATGTTATCTTCGGATGGAAGTCTTTCCACTACTACATCTCCTCGGGTCACGATCTCTCTGATTAGGTGGAACCTTCTCAAAACATGCTTAGATTTTTTATTAGACCTAGGTTCCTTTGCTTGAGCAATCGCCCCGTTGTTGTCGCAATATAGGGAGATCGGCTCTTAGCTACCCGGCACGACTCCCAAATCTATGATGAACTTCTTCACACAAACTCCCTCCTTTGCTGCATCTGATGCAGCAATGTACTCCGCCTCTGTGGTCGAGTCAGTAGTGGTATCTTGCTTGGAACTCTTCCAGCACACTGCTCCTCCATTCAAGGTGTACACATACCCAGAATTTGACTTGATATCATCGACATCAGACTGAAAACTTGAGTCAGTGTAGCCTTCAACCTTAAGGCTATTACCTCCATATACTAGTAAAAGATCCTTAGTCCTTCTCAAGTACTTAAGGTTACACTTTACTGCTTTCCAGTGCTTCAAGCCTGGATCCGCCTGATACCTGGTCGTGACACTCAGAGTATGCGCTATATCAGGCCTAGTACATAGCATGGCATACATGATAAACCCTATTGCTGAGGCATAAGGTGTCATATCCATGTTCGCCCTTTCTTCTGGAGTCTTTTGAGATATACTCGTAGAAAGCGATATCCCATGTCTCATCGATATGAGACCTCTCTTGGAATTCTCTATGCCAAACCTTTTGACAATGGTTTCTATGTACCTGGACTAGGACAAGCCAAGCATCCTCTTGGATCTATCTCTATAGATTCTAATCCCCAAAATATAGGAGGCTTCCCCTAAGTCCTTCATGGAGAAGTGTCTAGATAACCAAGCCTTTACTATAGATAGCATTCCTACGTCATTCCCAATGATCAGGATGTCATCCACATATAATACCAAAAAGGTGAGAGCGCTCCCACTTACCTTTCTGTATACACAAGACTCATCTTCGTTCTTAACGAAGTCATAAGATCTGATTGCCTCATCAAATCTTATGTTCCAACTTCGGGAAGCTTGCTTTAATCCATAAATGGATCTAAGCAACCTACACACCTTATCTGGACAGTTTTTGGACACGTATCCCTCATGTTGCATCATATACACCTCCAACTCGAGGTTCCCATAGAGGAACGCGGTTTTCACATCCATCCGCCAGATCTCATAATCATAGTGTGCTGCAATAGCCAATAGAATTCTGATGTATTTTTGCATTGCTACGGGTGAGAAGGTTTCGTCATAGTCAACACCTTGCCTTTGACGATACCCCTTAGCCACTAGCATTGCTTTATAGGTCTCTACCTTTCCATCTACTCCGATATTTTTCTTAAAGATCCACTTGCAACCGATGGGTACAATACCTTCAGGTGCATTAACTAGGTTCCAAACCTTATTGGAGCACAAAGAATTCATCTAAGAATTCATAGCTTCTTGCCACTTCCCGGAGTTTATACTCATAATAGCCTCCTCGTACGTCTGAGGTTCAATATCCTCTGCATCCTCTCCTCTAATATGTCCCACATATCTCTCAGGAGGATGGGATACTCTATCAGACCTACGTAATTTTCAAATTTGTGTATTAGATACCTGAACAGACACGGGCTGTAGAGTGGTGCTTGAGCTTGGTTCTCCAACCTCGCTCAATTCTATCATTCTCCCACTATCTCCGCCAAGAATGTGTTCCTTCTCAAGGAACACTGCTCTCTTAGCTACAAAGACCTATTGGTCCTCGAGATGATAGAAATAATATCCATAAGTTTTCTTGGGGTATCCCACAAATTTGCATCGCTCTGTCCTTGATTCTAACTTATCGGGGTTGTGTCTTTTAACATTTGCTGGGCAGCCCAAAATCTTACCAACCTTAAGATCAGGCTTCTTCCCTTTCCATATCTCATATGGTGTAGACACTATCGACTTAGTTGGAACTCTGTTTCAAGGTAAAATGCGGTTTTCTAGGGCATATCCCCGAGAATGAGATGGGTAGGTCAATGAAACTCATCATGGACCGCATTATATATCTAATAATGTACGATTTTTCCTTTTAGAGACACCATTGGCTGAGGTGTATAAGGAGGTGTCCATTGGGATAATATCCCGTGGTCCTTGAGGGAACCGAAAAGTGAACTCTGTACTTAAGTACTCACCTCCTCGATCCGGGATCAAGAATTTTGATACTCTTTCTAGTCTGGTTTTCCACCTCATTCTTATACTCTCAGAATTTCTCAATGGCCTCGGACTTGTACTTCATTAAGTACACATTTCCATACCTTGAGAAATCATCAGTAAATGTAATGAAGTAGGAGTAACCTCCAATGGCATGAGTTGACATAGGTCCAAATACATCACTATGTATGAGTTCAACAACTCAGTGGATCTCTCTCCAGTTCCACCAAATGGAGAGTTGGTCAGTTTTCCACGAATGACTCACAAGTTGCATATGACACATAGTCGAATGGATCTAGATATCCATCATTGAGCAACTTTTGAATCCTTCTTTCATGGATGTGACCTAGCCTACAATGCCACAGGTATGCACTGTTCAACTCCTCTCGTTTCCTTTTGGACACATTTACATTCATGATATGTGGAGTGGTGTCTAATATAAATAAATCATTGTGCAATGTTCCTTTCATGATGATCTTATAACCTAATAATATCGAACAATCATTGTTCTCAAAAACAAATTTATATCCACTAACTGTTGAACATGAAATGGAGATAATGTTTTTGATAATAGATGGAAGAAAATAACATGCATCTAATGAAATAAAAGCTTCGACTAGGCGGATGTAGGGTGACCTGTAACAGCTACTTATAAACAACTTTTGCTCCATTACCCATCTTGAAGTTCATCTCGCCTCTCTCTATTCTCCTAGGCCTTTGCCAAAACCCCTAACGAATTGCATATATGATAAGCACCTACCGTATCCAATACCCATATGTTATCATAAGAGTCCCACTTAATGGAGACCGATCATGAATGTACCGGAAGCTTCATCAAGCTTTTGTTTCGCCCTTTCTGCAAGGTACTATGTGCAATTTCTCTTCCAGCCCATCTTTACCACAAAGGTGGCAACTCGGCCTTTGTCCTTTGTTGGGTCTTTCTTAGCAACCTTTGCTTTACTTGGTTTGACCTTGTCGTTTCCTTCTTAAGGGACCTTTTACGCTTTTCTTTTCCTTTTGGTCTCACCCAAGATAGAGAACTGGCTTCTTTTCTTGATTGTACTCTCTGCCTCCCTCAACATATTGAGAAGCTCGAGAGTCACTTCAAGCTTGTTCATATTAAAATTCATTATGAACTGTGAAAAGGAATCACAGTAGGGACTCAAGCACAATGTCCACACATAAGTTATCCTCTAGGACCATTCCTAGACCTCCGAAGTTCTCTATCCACTCAATCATCTTTAGGACATAGTTCAACCGTGTCCCCTCGGTCATCCTAGCACAATGTCTCCACAGGAGAACAATTCTCATGTTAAGGAACCAATCCGCATAATTTGGACTAGTGAGGCGTGAACATCAAGTATGCCAATAAAGGGATTTGAAAGTGACATTTTTCTCAAAATAAAGATGCAGCAGAAATAAATAACATGCAGATTTTATAAGAAAATAAACTATCAAGATATGGACTTTTATCTTAATATGCTCCCACTATTTTACTAACGAGTCACGCCGACACCCTCAAAGACGTGAAATGGAAGTCTTGACAGAACTTCTAGTGGGGATCGGGATCCAATCAGCGCCTTAGTGTAACCTCCCGGGGAATCGACTACTCACACTAAGCCTAAAAAAAGGTAGGCAACTCTTGTCCATCACAACTCCTTGTGATTCCCTTCCCTGTTCCGGCCTCCGAATCACCATGGCCTCGAGGGACTCGACCAACCATGATGTTCGGTTAAGTCAACACCTTCGTTACAAGATGAGTCCGATTTGATGACATACTCTCGAGGGACTCGACCAAGTATACCATGCCCTCAGTCACGGTGACATCTCTATGTCGTAGGCAAGATAGCGAATCGCGATATAGGTGAGTCTCGAGGACTCGACCAACTCAACCTACACCGAATGGTTCCTACTTATAACGATGGAATGCCACGGGGACAATCAAATTGACTCCGTTTACCACTTAATATTACCGAGATGTTTTATGATTTGGTCTCCTAATATGACATGTCACACATATACATATTTAATATATATCTACATCGCGATGCAAATATATATACATATCTAGTATGTGTATAAGTAATTACACCCGGATTTATCATGGACCACTACCTAATATGATTAGGCTGAGCCAGTGGGCCTAATCACTCACATCAAGATCTATGTGTGCAACGGTGCATCTCCTTGCCCTGTGATCGTCCATTTAGTTCTTGTGTTTATTCCTTGCCGACATCTTGATGCATCTTCATGCATCCGCGATCGTCCCTGCCTTGTGGTCTTCGCTATCGTCCATCCACGCTCTCGCTGTGTTTCCTCATGTGATTATAACTTTAATCATAGGCACGCGCGGCCCGACAATAAACGAAAATATAATGGAGGTTCCTTGACCTTCAATAATAATAATCACAAGTACACATCATCACCGCGGTCCATGATCATCCAGTCCACACATCATACATCACATGTATAAATAATCATCATCATGTAGGACTACAAGATAATAATAATAAAAAATAATAATCAACTAAACCTTTCAATTAATTAATATTTTCTGAAATCAGGGACATTATAGGGAATTTTCGAATTCATAGGGGTATTTTTGTAATTTAGATAAAAGACAGAAACTAGAATTTCTCAAATTTCGAGGGGCAAAACTATCTTTTGCCAAGAAAACCCTAATGCCCTTTCCCCTTTATTTTGCTACCGCCGCAGTCACCGCTGGCGGGTTGCTTGGCGGCGAGGAGGCACTTCCCTCGCTTACCAGCACGCCGTGGCGGCATTCGCCGCCGGTGGGCCCTTTCGAACACCGTCGCCACCCAAGCGGTGCTGTCCCGTCGGGCGACCTTCTTCGGGTGTTTACCAGCGGGGGCGGCGGTGGCCGCCCCTCTGGCATCCTCTGCCCGTCGCGACCCACGGGTGACCTCCCCTTAGGGGGGGGTTTGCCCGATGGAGTAGCGGCGGCGGCGCCGCTCCCCTATGGTGGCGCGCCGCCCGTCGGCGCCCTCGCCTGGCGCCTCCCATGGGGGCCCGACCTACCGGCATAGTTAACTGTGAAGCGTGCCCCGGCCGAGCTGGCGTGACGCGAGCCCACGTGCTGCATCGCGTTCATTTCGCGATGCGATGCGCGCCGATCGAGGGGCATCAATCTGTTGCTGCCCTTCTTTATTTTTTTCGTCAATAATTTTTGACGTAAAATTCTTCCTAAACACAACACCGACGCAGTTCAAGACCAATCATTTCAACAACTGCGATGGACCTCGTTTGGGAAATCGTTGGGGGCAACATCATATGCCTGTGGAAGAACAAGAAAACAAAATCCCCAATTCCCAAAGAGATGTTCGTCAATCGATGCGAAGATTGCAATAAAATCCATCCAACATGAAACTGCGTATAGAGTAGATTGTGTTACTAGGGAGATCATTATATCCCTGTTTCTTTGCAGATCCTTAGGTGAGGGTGAAGGAGGTCAGCGTCCTCCTCTAGTAGTGATCCACATAGCAGGCTTGGTAACGGCGGCTCCTCAAACTCCAAACCAACTCTCGAGGTGGAGATGGAGAGGAGAATAGGAAAAGGCAAACAAAAAACTCTCTAGCCCATGGGGGCTCAATCCCTCCTATTTATAGAGGTCCTGTCAAACCCTAATGGGTCCTCCCCTAGTGGGTATTGGATTGACATTCAATAAGACAAGGGCTCAAGTCGGATATCTCATGCTCCAACCTCTATTCATGTAATGCCTTCCATATGTGAGTGACCCTCTGGGCCCAATATCGAGCTGGCGTGAGTCATGCTTGTCGAACTCCTTCTAACTTCAAAGAATTATTATCTCTGTAATAATTCCTTTCCGACTCATCGACCACTGGACGATATAGGCCACTACTGTAGTAGTCCCCGAACGATCTGGGAATTCAATCCATTGGACACAATGCGTCGCCCAGTTGCAGTGTACCTATAGTCCCTCATCCATCTAATATACTGGAGAGGCCGGTATATCGAAGCATGGTGTTGTGGGACCCACCATTTTTTTCTTTTCTAAACTCTAATCGGATTCTCCTAGAGAACTCTTTCTCTCTCAACCCAATGACCATTACGGCTTTGGGTTTGTCAGGAGCAAGAACACATGGGATATTCCTCTCTTGGCCAGAGTGGATGATCCTCTATCGACACTCAATGGCCCTCGTGAGTCGATTACCTCCCCAATGACTAACTTGTACTAGATCCAGGACCGGCCTATAAGTCACGGTATCAAAGAGTGGAGTACTCATACAAGACATCCTTGGTGTCTCATGTCTAAGGACCAGATGCACCACTAGGACTCTGAATGCGGCTATCGACAATAAGGCATCATCGACCATCCGGTTCATTCCGCCCGGGATCAATCAGTGAAATCATTCTCCAATGAGCACCTACTGTATCCCTAGTGTCCCTACACACTGTAGCTATGAGACCAGCTGCATTCATCATATGGGCGGCATACAGCACACACGATCTTTCCGGTTATCACAATATCCTCTCAAGTATCCTTTGACCAGGATTATTTAGGATATGTGTTTAAAGGTGAATCGATCTCACTATCGTGATCTCATCGCGTTCCCATTCCCATTGCACAAATCCAAGGACATCACAATATATATATGCATTTATGCAATAGCTATAAAAAGTGATATACGCCAAAAATAAATAAACAAAGATTCTATATAAAGTCATATTGCAATCACTCACGCTCAGGCGGTTGCACCTCCTAATCAAGCGGTTGCACTGCCGCCAGAGTTCAGATCGAGCTCGGCAAGTGCTACCTCTCGTCAGGGAGGTTGCACCTTGATCCCCGCCGGAGATGAGCCCAGCGGTGCTTACCTCGTGGTCTGGGCGGTTGCACCACCCGGTCTCCCTAGGAGACTTAGCCCGTGCGGTGCTACCTCCTCGCTTGGGCAGTTGCACCTCCCACAACAATCGTGGTCCAATGGGTAGATCCATTCGGCCAATTTGGGTTTTTCAGGGGCCCAATTGCCCCAAGATTAAGCTAATGGGATCACCTCCCATTTCCAACTTAATCATTGTGCAAACTACTGATAAATCCTAAGACAATTTCTGCAGCTTTGCTCAAAGCGTCAATCGCTTCTTCCTCGGGCGAAGTTTCGCTAACTTCCGTCAATCATCCCATGAACCCTCGATGATGCTCCTGGCGACTTCCGCAAACTCCTGGACTTATGATGATCCACTTGGTTCCGGCGATCTTCTTTTGGCAAGCTTATGGACTTCTCGATTTGTTCTCATGAGAACTCTCAAACGATTGTTCGAACTTCGCCGAACTCTCGAACTCTCTCAGTGATCATTGTCTTGACTCGGTAACTCCTCTGCCGCATGTCTAACTTTCATCGTAGTTAATCCTGCACACTTATCTCAACACATAGATTAGACAACAAATGACAATTGACTTCATCATCAAAATTCGAGATTCAACAGATAGCACTTCTGCTTCTCTTGAGAGTGCTAGCTATCAATTTTGCTTTCTAGCAAGTTTTACTCCCCCTTTGTCATTGTCAAATAGAGGGGAAGAATACAATGTTGTAATTCTTTTCCCTTTACAATAATTTTCAAATCATGACAAAGGTAAACAATAAAAATGAGTGTCAAAAGATCATATATTATTTTTTTGACAAGTTTCTTCTTTTTTGTAAATAGAAAAGAATGATAGGAAACAATATTGATTAAAAAAGAAAAACTCCAAGTTATAATTCCAAGAATTCACAAGAAAAATCATGATTCATTTGACAAAAAAGATTGTTGATTCATGCATTTGAATAAATATTTTAAACCAACATCACTTCAACTCATCATGCATTATTTCAAAATGTAAAATCATCAAACATGATAAAACATTTTATTTTCAAAACCTTCATCATTACTCCCATACATGATATTAAAGTATTCATGATACCAAACATTAAATCAACATCTTTAAGCATTTATCACTTCATGATTGTTGGTACCAAACATTCATCATTTATTTTCTCCTCTTTATTAAATGACAAGAAACAAGGAGAAGAAATGATATAATATCTTGATTGATGCATAAGAAATCTCTAGTTATAAATCTCGAAAATCAAGATAAAGCTTATTCAAATTCAAATCGTCCAAACCAAAAATCGTTTTCAAGAGATTCATAAAAAGGACATAGATAGATTCATTAATCTCTCATTTTTAGAAAAATAGTAAGAAGAAACATAGTACTTCAAAAACAAGATCTTGATTCATAGAGAAATCTCATGTATCAAATATTGAGAAATCAAGATGATGATTCATATAAAAAAAAATCATAAGTTATAATCAAGAGAAAAATCATCATTTATCTTCAAATCATTCAACTTGTTAAATCAACAAAGTCACTTTTAAGAGATTCATAAAAATGATACAAATATATTCATCAAAATCAATAAGATAGAGAAAAAGAAACTTTCAAAAAAAATATTTTCCTCATTTTAGTTGTTTCAATTTAAGTGATTTATTTCATATAAGCATGCTCAAGTTTTTCATATGAAAACTATACATCATGGTTTAAAATCGAAAGAGTAAATCTCATCATTGAAATCAACAAGATCAATAAATCATAAATTACCCAAAAATCATCAAGATCAATACATCATGCTCGCCCTTTCTTCTGGAGTCTTTGGGGACATACTTGTAGAAAGCGATATCCCATGTCTCATCGGTATGAGACCTCTCTTGGAATTTTCCATGCCAAACCTTTTGACAATGGTTTCTATGTACCTGGACTGGGACAAGCCAAACATCCTCTTGGATCTATCTCTATAGATTCTAATCCCCAAAATATAGGATGCTTCCCCTAAGTCCTTCATGGAGAAGTGTCTAGATAACCAATCCTTTACTGTGGATTGCATTCCTACGTCATTCCAAATGATCATGATGTCATCCACATACAACACCAAAAAGGTGATAGCGCTCCCACTTACTTTTCTGTATACACAAGGCTCATCTTCGTTCTTAATGAAGTCATAAGATATGATTGCCTCATCAAATCTTATGTTCCAACTTCGGAAAGCTTGCTTTAATCCAAAAATGGATCTAAGTAACCTACACACCTTATCTGGACAGTTCTTGGACACGTATCCCACAGGTTGCATCATATACACCTCCTCCTCGAGGTTCCCATTGAGGAATGCGGTTTTCACATCCATCTGCAAGATCTCATAATCATAGTGTGTTGCAATAGCCAATAAAATTCTGATGGATTTTAGCATTGCTACTGGAGAGAAGGTGTCGTCATATTCAACAACTTGCCTTTGACGATACCCCTTAGCCACTAGCCTTGCTTTATAGGTCTCTACCTTTTCATCTACTCCGATCTTTTTCTTAAAGATCCACTTGCAACCGATGGGTACAATACCTTCGGGCGCATCAACTAGGTTCCAAACCTTATTGGAGTACATAGAATCCATCTCAGAATTCATGGCTTCTTGCCACTTCCCGGAGTCTAAACTCATAATAGCCTCCTCGCAGGTCTGAGGATCAATATCTTCTGCATCCTCTCCTCTAATATGTCCCACATATCTCTCTAGGAGGATGGGATACTCTATCGGACTCAAGTAAAGTTGAAACTTGTGTATTAGGTACCCAACAGGACTTCGGGTCAGTATAGTGGTGCTTGAGCTTGGTTCTCCAACCTGCGCTCAATTCTATCATTCTCCCACTATCTCCGCCAAGAATGTGTTCCTTCTCAAGGAACACTGCTCTCTTTAGCTACAAAGACCTATTGGTCCTCGAGATGATAGAAATAATACCCACAAGTTTTCTTGGGATATCCCACAAATTTGCATCGCTTCGTCCTTGATTCTAACTTATCGGGTTGTGTCTTTTAACATTTGTTTGGGCAGCCCAAAATCTTACCAACCTTAAGATCAGGCTTCTTCCCTTTCCATATCTCATATGGTGTAGACACTACTGACTTAGTTGGAACTCGCTCGGAAGGTAAGTCATGGTTTCTAGGGCATATCCCGCACGAATGAGATGGGTAGGTCAACGAAACTCATCATGGACCGTACTATATCTAATAATGTATGATTTTTTCTTTTAGAGACACCATTGAGTGAGGTGTATAAGGAGGTGTCCATTGGGATAATATCCCGTGGTCCTTGAGGAACCCGAGTGAACTCAGACTTAAGTACTCACCTCCCTCGATCCGATCGAAGAATTTTGATACTCTTTCCAAATCTGGTTTCCACCTCATTCTTATACTCTTAGAATTTCTCAAAGGCCTCGGACTTGTACTTCATTAAGTACACATATCCATACCTTGAGAAATCATCAAGAATGTAATGATGTCTGAGTAACCTCCAATGGCATGAGTTGACATAGGTCCACATACATCACTATGTATGAGTTCCAACAACTCAGTGGCTCTCTCTCCAGTTCCACCAAATGGAGAGTTAGTCAGCTTTTCCACGAATGCAAGGCTCACAAGTTGCATATGACACATAGTCGAATGGATCTAGATATCCATCATTGAGCAACTTTTGAATCCTTCTTTCATGGATGTGACCTAGCCTACAATGCCACGGTATGCAATCGCTCAACTCCTCTCGTTTCCTTTTGGACACATTTACATTCATGATATGTGGAGTGGTGTCTAAAATAAATAAATCATTGTGCAATGTTCCTTTCATGATGATCTTATAACCTAATAATATCGAACAACCATTGTTCTCAAAACAAATTTATATCCACTAACTGTTGAACATGAAATGGAGATAATGTTTTTGATAATAGATGGAACAAAATAACATGCTCTAATGCAATAAAAGCTCTACTAGGCGGATGTAGGGCTTACCTCGCCAATAGCTACTGCAGCAACTTTTGCCCATTACCCATCTTGAGGTCCATCTCGCTCTCTCTAGTCTCCTAGGCCTAGCTAGAACCTACAATGAACTGCATATATGATAAGCAATCACCGTATCCAATACCCATATGTTATCATAAGAGTCAAACAAATAGAGACCCATCATGAATGTACCAAGCTTCATCAAGCTTTTTGTTTCGCCCTTTCTGCAAGGTACTTTTGTTGGTTTCTCTTCCAAAGTGCCCATCTTTACCATAGTGGAAGCAATCGGCCTTTGTTCTTTTGTTGGGTCTTTCTTAGCAACCTTTGCTTTAGTTGGTTTGACCTTGCCTTCCCTTCTTAAGGGACCTTTCTACTTTCCTTGTCCTTTTGGTCTCACCAGTGTAGAAAACCTGGCTTATCTTTCTTGATAATACTCTCTGCCTCCCTCAACATATTGAGAAGCTCGGGAGAGTCATTTCAAACTTGTTCAAACTAAAATTCATTATGAACTGTGAAAAGGTATCCTGTAGGGACCAAGCACAATGTCCACACAAAGTTATCCTCTAGGACCATTCCTAGTCCCGTGAGTTTCTCTATCCACTCCATCATCTTTAGGACATGGTTCTCAACTAGTGTCCCGTCCGGGCCATCCTAGCACCTGAAGAGGCTCTTAGATATCTCATATCGCTGAGTCCTTCCTGCTCCTCAAACAATTTACTTGACATGTAGGAGAATGGATCTCGCATCCATCTTTTCATGTTGTCTCTAACTTTGAGTCATAGAGCCCAAACATATAGCACCGAGCAAGAGTGGAGTCATCAATGTACTTCACGAAGCAGCAATCTAATCCTCGTTTGCCCCTTCTTTGAGCTGCTACATCATCAGATCATGGACATACACGATTTTTTCTCCGCTTGTGAGAACAATTCTCAAGTTATGGAGCCAATCCAGATAATTTGGGCCAAAAAAGGCGGTTGACATCAAGTATGCCACGTAAGGGATCCGGAAAGCAACATTTTCTCAAAATAAAGATGCAGTGAAAATGAATAACATGAAGATTTTGCAAGAAATAAACTATCAAGATATGGACTTCTATCTTAATATGCTCCCACTATTTTACTAACGAGTCACGCGACACCCTCAAAGAGTGAAACGAAGTCTCCTAGACTTCTAGTAGGGATCGATCCAATCAGCGTATTAGTGTAACCTCGAGGGACTCAACCAATCACACTAAGCCTAAAAGGTAGGCAACTCTTATCGATCACAACTCCTTGTGATTCCCGTCCTGTTCGGCCTCCGAATCACCATGGCCTCGAGTGACTCGACCAACCATTATGCTCGGTTAAGTCAACACCTTCGTTACAAGATGAGTCTGATTTGATGATATACCCTCGAGGGACTCGACCAAGTATACCATGCCCTCAGGTCACCGGTGACATCTCTATGTCGTAAGCAAGATAGCGAATAGGGATATAGGTGAGTCTCGAGGGACTCGACCAACTCTACCTACACCGGGAATTGGTTCCTACTTATAACGATGGAAGGCCACGTGGGTCAATCTAATTGCCTCACGTTTACCGACTTAATATTATCGAGAGATATTTCTATGATTTGGTCTCCTAATATGACATGTCACACATATACATATTTAATATATATCTACATCACATGCAAATATATATACATATCTAGTATGTATATAAGCAATTACACCGTATGATCATGGACCACAACCTAATATGATTAGGCCCGAGCCAAGAGGGGCTAATCACTAACATCAAGATCTATGTGTGCAACGGTGCATCTCCATGCCCCGCATGATCGTCCATTTCGCCCTTGTTTGTGGTTCCGTCGACATCTTGATGCATCTTCATGCATCACGATCGTCCGTCTTGTGGGTCCCGCTTCGCGATCCACGCCCCCCACTGTGGCCTCCTCATATGATTACAACTTAATCCAGGCACGTAGGCCCGACAATAACCGAGAAATATAATGGAGGTCTGCAGACCTCAATAATAATAATCACATGTACACACATCACACGGTCCACGATCATCCGTTCTCACATCATACATCACATGTATAAATAATCATCATCATGTAGGACTACTAGATAATAATAATAAAAAATAATAATCAATTAAACCTTTTAATTAATTAATATTTTCTAAAATCTAGGACATTATAGGGAATTTCTAAATACATAGGGGTATTTTCGTAATTTAGACAAAAGATAGAAACTAGAATTTCTCAAATTCCGAGGGGCAAAACTATCTTTTGCCCAGAAATCCCTAATGCCCTTTCCCCTTTCGCCAGTTGACGCCGCCACCATGCCGGGGCTGGGCTCAGGAGGCGTGGCTGGGGCACCGCCGCCAGGCGGCACGCGCCGGCAACGCCGCCATCACCGGGTGGGCGCCCTTTCGGCGCCGCCCAGGTGGTGTCTGTCCCACCAGGCGACCACCCCTGGGGGGGTTTCCGCCTGGAGCAATGGCGGCCATTGCCATTGCTTTTCATCGCATGCGCCGCTATCATGGCTTCTACCTCCAGGCGTGGGCTACCAGCCCAAGAAGAAAACCTACTGCAAGCAGGTGTTGGGAAATCCTTGGGGGCGACATCATATGCGCAGCGGAAGAATAAGAAAAACAAAATCCCCGATTCCCAAAGAGATGTTCGTCATCGTGCGAAGATTGGTACGCAAAAAATCCGCGAAACATGAAACTGCGTATATAGTAGATTGTGTTACCTAGGGAGATCGTATATCCCTGTTTCCTTGCAGATCCTTATGAGATGGTGAAGGAGGTCAAGCGTCCTCCTCTCTAGCGGTGATCCACACAGCAGGGTTGCGACAACGCTCCTCAAAACTCCAGACCTACTCTGAGGTGGAGATGGAGAGGAGAATAGGAAAAGGCAAACAAAAGCTCTCTAGTCCATGGGGCTCTGAATCCCTCCTATTTATAGAGGTCTCCTGTCAAACCTTAATGGGTCCTCCCCTAGTAGGTATTGGATCTGCATCCAATAAGACAAGGGCTCCGTCGGATATCTCATATTCGAACCTCTATTCATCGCAATGCCTACCATATGTGTGTGACCCTCTAGGCCCAATATCGAGCTGGCCGTGAGTTATATGTGTCAGAACTCCTTCTAACTCGGTGAATTATTATATCTGTAATAATTCACTCGACTCATCGACTACGGACGTACTAGGCCACTACGCTGTTGTCCCTAGACGATATAGGGGAATCCAATCCATTGGATATGTCTGTCCTCAGTTACCGTGTACCTATAGTCCCTCATCCATCTAATATACTAGAGACCGATATCGAGCATGGTGTTGTCGAACCCACGGTTTTTGTCTCGAAGTCTCGCTCTAATCGGATTCTCCCGAGAACTCTTTCTCTCTGAACCCGAATGACCCTGGCCAGGAATTTGTCTGAGCAAGAACACATGGGATATTCCTCTCATGACGCCGAGAGTGGATGATCATCTATCGACACTTAATAGCCCTCGTATGGTCGACTTCCACTCCCAATGACTAGTGGTACTAGATCTGGGACAGCCAAACCTATAAGTCTGGTATCAAATAGTGGAGCACTCATACAGGACATTCTTGGTGTCTCAAGTCTAAGGACCATATACACCACTAGGACTACGGAATCACTGTCTGACGAAAAGGCATCATCAACCATCCAAAGATTCAAGAATCGGATCAATCAAGAACTCATTCTCCAATAAGCACTGATCAGTATCCCTAGTGTCCCTACACAAGCAGCTATGAGACCACCAGCATCCAACATATGGACGGGTATACAAAGACACCAGTCTTTTTTCGATTATCACGATATCCCTCTCGAAAACCTATGATCGGGATTATTTAGGATATCTGCTTTAAAGGTGAATCGATCTCACTATCGTGATCTCATCACGATCCGATTCTCATTGCACAAAATCCAAGGACATCACAATATATGTATGCATTTAAGCAATAGTTATAAAGTGATATATGCCAAAAATATAATAAGCAAAAGATTCTATATTAAGTCACACGTGCCATCACCACGGATTGGCTTGTTGGGCACCTATGACTAGCAATCTCCCACTGGACCTAAAGCCAATCACCTATGTGTCTGATCGCCATCAGACCCTTGTGACACTCAAAACAAATCTGAGGCAACGGGTTTGTTAGTGGATCTGCAATGTTATCTTCGGATGGAAGTCTTTCCACTACTACATCTCCTCGGGTCACGATCTCTCTGATTAGGTGGAACCTTCTCAAAACATGCTTAGATTTTTTATTAGACCTAGGTTCCTTTGCTTGAGCAATCGCCCCGTTGTTGTCGCAATATAGGGAGATCGGCTCTTAGCTACCCTAAGACGACTCCCAAATCTATGATGAACTTCTTCACACAAACTCCCTCCTTTGCTTTTGATCGATGCAGCAATGTAATTCCGCCTCAGGGTCGAGTCAAGAGTGGTATCTTGCTTGGAACTCTTCCAAAGACACCGCTCCTCCATTCAAGGTGTACACATACCCAGAATTTGACTTGATATCATCGACATCGATCGAAAACTTGAGTCGTTGTAGCCTTCAACCTTAAGGCTATTACCTCCATATACTAGTAAAAGATCCTTAGTCCTTCTCAAGTACTTAAGGTTACACTTTACTGCTTTCCAGTGCTTCAAGCCCGGATCCGCTGATACCGGTCGTGACACTTTCGGTATGCTATATCGTGCCTAGTACATAGCATGGCATACATGATAAACCCTATTGTTGAGGCATAAGGTGTCATATCCATGTTCGCCTTTTTTCGAGTCTTTTTTGAGATATACTGGAGAAAGCGATATCCCATGTCTCATCGATATGAGACCTCTTTGGAATTCTCTATGCCAAACCTTTTGACAATGGTTTCTATGTACCGACTAGGACAAGCCAAGCATCCTCTTGGATCTATCTCTATAGATTCTAATCCCCAAAATATAGGAGGCTTCCCCCAAGTCCTTCATGGAGAAGTGTCTAGATAACCAAGCCTTTACTATAGATAGCATTCCTACGTCATTCCCAATGATCGGGATGTCATCCACATATAATACCAAAAGGTGAGAGCGCCCCACTTACCTTTCTCAGATACACAAGACTCATCTTCGTTCTTAACGAAGTCATAAGATCTGATTGCCTCATCAAATCTTATGTTCCAACTTCGGGAAGCTTGCTTTAATCCATAAATGGATCTAAGCAACCTACACACCTTATCTGGACAGTTTTTGGACACGTATCCCTCATGTTGCATCATATACACCTCCAACTCGAGGTTCCCATAGAGGAACGCGGTTTTCACATCCATCCGCCAGATCTCATAATCATAGTGTGCTGCAATAGCCAATAGAATTCTGATGTATTTTTGCATTGCTACGGGTGAGAAGGTTTCGTCATAGTCAACACCTTGCCTTTGACGATACCCCTTAGCCACTAGCATTGCTTTATAGGTCTCTACCTTTCCATCTACTCCGATATTTTTCTTAAAGATCCACTTGCAACCGATGGGTACAATACCTTCAGGTGCATTAACTAGGTTCCAAACCTTATTGGAGCACAAAGAATTCATCTAAGAATTCATAGCTTCTTGCCACTTCCCGGAGTTTATACTCATAATAGCCTCCTCGTACGTCTGAGGTTCAATATCCTCTGCATCCTCTCCTCTAATATGTCCCACATATCTCTCAGGAGGATGGGATACTCTATCAGACCTACGTAATTTTCAAATTTGTGTATTAGATACCGAAATGCATTACACGTCAGAGTGGTGCTTGAGCTTGGTTCTCCAACCTCGCTCAATTCTATCATTCTCCCACTATCTCCGCCAAGAATGTGTTCCTTCTCAAGGAACACTGCTCTCTTAGCTACAAAGACCTATTGGTCCTCGAGATGATAGAAATAATATCCATAAGTTTTCTTGGGGTATCCCACAAATTTGCATCGCTCTGTCCTTGATTCTAACTTATCGGGGTTGTGTCTTTTAACATTTGCTGGGCAGCCCAAAATCTTACCAACCTTAAGATCAGGCTTCTTCCCTTTCCATATCTCATATGGTGTAGACACTACTGACTTAGTTGGAACTCTGTTCAGAAGGTAAGCTGCGGTTTCTAGGGCATATCCCCAGAATGAGATGGGTAGGTCAACGAAACTCATCATGGACCGTACTATATCTAATAATGTACGATTTTTCCTTTTAGAGACACCATTGAGCTGAGGTGTATAAGGAGGTGTCCATTGGGATAATATCCCGTGGTCCTTGAGGAACTGAGTGAACTCTGTACTTAAGTACTCACCTCCTCGATCTGATCGAAGAATTTTGATACTCTTTCTAGTCTGGTTTTCCACCTCATTCTTATACTCTCAGAATTTCTCAATGGCCTCGGACTTGTACTTCATTAAGTACACATTTCCATACCTTGAGAAATCATCAGTAAATGTAATGAAGTAGGAGTAACCTCCAATGGCATGAGTTGACATAGGTCCAAATACATCACTATGTATGAGTTCAACAACTCAGTGGATCTCTCTCCAGTTCCACCAAATGGAGAGTTGGTCAGTTTTCCACGAATGACTCACAAGTTGCATATGACACATAGTCGAATGGATCTAGATATCCATCATTGAGCAACTTTTGAATCCTTCTTTCATGGATGTGACCTAGCCTACAATGCCACAGGTATGCACTGTTCAACTCCTCTCGTTTCCTTTTGGACACATTTACATTCATGATATGTGGAGTGGTGTCTAATATAAATAAATCATTGTGCAATGTTCCTTTCATGATGATCTTATAACCTAATAATATCGAACAATCATTGTTCTCAAAAACAAATTTATATCCACTAACTGTTGAACATGAAATGGAGATAATGTTTTTGATAATAGATGGAAGAAAATAACATGCATCTAATGAAATAAAAGCTCGACTAGGCAGATGTAGGGTGACCTCGCCAACAGCTACTACAGCAACTTTTGCTCCATTACCCATCTTGAAGTTCATCTCGCCTCTCTCTATTCTCCTAGGCCTTGCCAAAACCTGCAACGAATTGCATATATGATAAGCACTACCGGTATCCAATACCCATATGTTATCATAAGAGTCTGACGAATGGAGACTGATCATGAATGTACCGGAAGCTTCATCAAGCTTTTGTTTCGCCCTTTCTGCAAGGTACTATGTGCAGTTTCTCTTCCAGTGCCCATCTTTACCACAGTGGAAGCACTGGCCTTTGTCCTTTGTTGGGTCTTTCTTAGCAACCTTTGCTTTACTTGGTTTGACCTTGTCGTTTCCCTTCTTAAGGGACCTTTCTGCTTTCCTTTTCCTTTTGGTCTCACCAGTATAGAGAACTGGCTTCTCTTTCTTGATTGTACTCTCTGCCTCCCTCAACATATTGAGAAGCTCTGGGAGAGTCACTTCAAGCTTGTTCATATTAAAATTCATTATGAACTGTGAAAAGGAATCTGGTAGGGACTGAAGCACAATGTCCACACATAAGTTATCCTCTAGGACCATTCCTAGACCTCTGAGTTTCTCTATCCACTCAATCATCTTTAGGACATAGTTCTGAACCGGTGTCCCCTCAGTCATCCTAGCACAATGTCTCCGTTGTGAGAACAATTCTCATGTTGCGGAGCCAATCCGCATAATTTGGACTAGTGAGGCGGTAGACATCAAGTATGCCACGTAAGGGATTTGAAAGTGACATTTTTCTGAAAATAAAGATGCAGCAGAAATAAATAACATGCAGATTTTATAAGAAATAAACTATCAAGATATGGACTTTTATCTTAATATGCTCCCACTATTTTACTAACGAGTCACGCGACACCCTCAGCACGTGAAATGGAAGTCTTCGACAGACTTCTAGTGGGGATCAGGATCCAATCAGCGTCTTAGTGTAACCTCGAGGGAATCGACTACTCACACTAAGCCTAAAAGGTAGGCAACTCTTGTCGATCACAACTCCTTGTGATTCCCTTCCTGTTCGGCCTCCGAATCACCATGGCCTCGAGGGACTCGACCAACCATGATGTTCGGTTAAGTCAACACCTTCGTTACAAGATGAGTCTGATTTGATGACATACTCTCGAGGGACTCGACCAAGTATACCATGCCCTCAGGTCACCGGTGACATCTCTATGTCGTAGGCAAGATAGCGAATCGCGATATAGGTGAGTCTCGAGGGACTCGACCAACTCAACCTACACCGGGAATCGGTTCCTACTTATAACGATGGAATGCCACGTGGGACAATCAAATTGACTCACGTTTACCGACTTAATATTACCGAGAGATGTTTCGATGATTTGGTCTCCTAATATGACATGTCACACATATACATATTTAATATATATCTACATCGCATGCAAATATATATACATATCTAGTATGTGTATAAGTAATTACACCAGATGATCATGGACCACTACCTAATATGATTAGGCCCGAGCCAGTAGGCCTAATCACTCACATCAAGATCTATGTGTGCAACGGTGCATCTCCTTGCCCTGTGATCGTCCATTTCGTTCTTGTCGATTCCGTCGACATCTTGATGCATCTTCATGCATCACGATCGTCCGTCTCGTGGGTCTCGCTATCGCATCCACGCTCTCGCTGTGCCTCCTCATGTGATTATAACTTAATCATAGGCACGCAGGCCCGACAATAAACGAGAAATATAATGGAGGTTCGCAGACCTCAATAATAATAATCACAAGTACACACATCACACGGTCCATGATCATCCGTCCACACATCATACATCACATGTATAAATAATCATCATCATGTAGGACTACAAGATAATAATAATAAAAAATAATAATCAACTAAACCTTTCAATTAATTAATATTTTCTGAAATCAGGGACATTATAGGGAATTTTCGAATTCATAGGGGTATTTTTGTAATTTAGATAAAAGACAGAAACTAGAATTTCTCAAATTTCGAGGGGCAAAACTATCTTTTGCCAAGAAAACCCTAATGCCCTTTCCCCTTTTCGCTGCTACCGCCACCACTCACCACCGCGGCGGCGTCAGGCGGCGGGAGAGGGCACTTCCTCACAGAAGCGGCACGCCACACCGGCACAAGCCGCATGCTGGGTGGGCCCCTTCGAACACCGCCGCCACCGGCGGTGCTGTCCCCCGTCGGGCGACCCCCCCGGGGTGTTTAGCCTGCGAGCAGCCGTGGCGGGCGCCGCCGCCCCTCTGGCCGCCCTCTGGTCGCCCCCGGTGACCTCCCCTTAGGGGGGTTTTGCCTGGAGAGTAGCGACGGCGGCGCCGCTCCCCTGGTGGCAGGCGCCGCTGCCTAGCGGGCGCCTCGCCTGCTTCGCCCCATGGTCGCCCTACCCGGCGACAAGCTCCGCCGCAAGCAGAACCCCCCCTACCATCAGATCAGCAGCGACGAGCCCCTGTGCTGCATCGCGTTCGCTCTGCGATGCGCGTACGACGCAGATCGAGGGCATCAACTGTTGCTGCCCTTCTTTATTTTTGCGTCAATAATTTTGACGTAAAAATTCTTCCTAAACACAACACACGCAGTTCAAGACCAATCATTCGCACGAACAACCTGGCTCTGATACCTCTGTTGGGAAATCGTTGGGGGCAACATCATATGCACAGCGGAAGAACAAGAAAAACAAAATCCCCAATTCCCAAAGAGATGTTCGTCGTCGTGCGAAGATTGGTACGCAAAAAATCCGCGAAACATGAAACTGCGTATAGAGTAGATTGTGTTACCTAGGGAGATCGTATATCCCTGTTTCTTTGCAGATCCTTAGGTGAGGGTGAAGGAGGTCAAGCGTCCTCCTCTCTAGTAGTGATCCACATAGCAGGCTTGCAACGACGCTCCTCAAAACTCCAAACCAACTCTGAGGTGGAGATGGAGAGGAGAATAGGAAAAGGCAAACAAAAACTCTCTAGCCCATGGGGCTCTGAATCCCTCCTATTTATAGAGGTCCCCTGTCAAACCCTAATGGGTCCTCCCCTAGTGGGTATTGGATTGACATTCAATAAGACAAGGGCTCCGTCAGATATCTCATATCTGAACCTCTATTCATCGCAATGCCTTCCATATGTGAGTGACCCTCTAGGCCCAATATCGAGCTGGCCGTGAGTCATACTTGTCAGAACTCCTTCTAACTCAGTGAATTATTATCTCTGTAATAATTCACTCGACTCATCGACTACGGACGTACTAGGCCACTACCGCCGTGTAGTCCCCGACGATCATATGGGAATTCAATCCATTGGACCTGTCGTCCTTAGTTACCGTGTACCTATAGTCCCTCATCCATCTAATATACCGAGACCCAGTATATCGAGCATGGTGTTGTCGGACCCACCACACGTTTTTTTTTCTCGAGTCTCGCTCTAATCGGATTCTCCCGGAGAACTCTTTCTCTCTCAACCTGAATGACCCTGGCTAGGGATTTGTCTGAGCAAGAACACATGGGATATTCCTCTCATGACGCCGAGAGTGGATGATCCTCTATCGACACTCAATGGCCCTCGTAAGGTCGATTACCACTCCCAATGACTAGCTGTACTAGATCTGGGACAGCCAAACCTATAAGTCTGGTATCAAAGAGTGGAGTACTCATACAAGACATCCTTGGTGTCTCATGTCTAAGGACCAGATACACCACTAGGACTACGGAATCGCTATCTGACAATAAGGCATCATCAACCATCCAGCATTCCGTAAGCGGATCAATCAGTGAAATCATTCTCCAATGAGCACCTGTATTGTATCCCTAGTGTCCCTACACTGTAGCTATGAGACCAGCTGCATTCATCATATGGACGGGTATACAGCACACCAGTCTTTCCGGTTATCACAATATCCCTCTCGAGTATCCTTTGACCGGGATTATTTAGGATATGTGTTTAAAGGTGAATCGATCTCACTATCGTGATCTCATCACGTTCCGATTCCCATTGCACAAATCCAAGGACATCACAATATATATATGCATTTATGCAATAGCTATAAAGTGATATACGCAAAAATATAATAAGCAAAAAGATTCTATATAAAGTCATACGTGCAATCACTCACGTGATTGGCTTGCTGGGCACCTATGACTGGCAGCAGGCCCTCGGCCGGCTGCAACAAACGTAGCACCTTTGCTGCCCACCTTCGGCTGCGCTGCACACACGTAGATCGAGGGCATCAACTGTTACTACCCTTCCTTATTTTTGCGTCAACAATTTTGACGTCAAAATTCTTCCTAAACACAACACACACAGTTCAAAACCAATCATTAGCACGAGCAACCTGGCTCTGATAAAACTGTTAGTAAATCCTTGGGGTGACATCATATACACAGCGGAAGAACAAGAAAAACAAAATCCCTGATTCCCAAAGAGATGTTCGTCGTCGTGGATAGATTGGTACGCAAAAAATCCGCAAAACATGAAACTGCGTATAGAGTAGATTGTGTTACCTAGGGAGATCGTATATCCCTGTTTCCTTGCATATCCTTAGGAGAGGGTGAAGGAGGTCAAGCGTCCTCCTCTCTAGCGGTGATCCACACAGCAGGGTTACGACGACGCTCCTCAAAACTCCAGACCTACTCTGAGGTGGAGATGGAGAGGAGAATAGGAAAAGGTGAACAAAAGCTCTCTAGCCCATGGTGTTGGGAAATCAAGGGGGCGACATCATATGCGCAGTGGAAGAACAAGAAAACAAAAATCCCCGATTCCCAAAAAGATGTTCGTCGTCGTGCGAAGATTGGTGCGCAAAAATCCGCAAAACACAAAACTGCGTATAGAGATTGTGTTACCTAGGGAGATCGTATATCCCTGTTTCCTTGCAGATCCTTAGGAGAGGGTGAAGGAGGTCAAGCGTCCTCCTCTCTAGCGGTGATCCACACAGCAGGGTTGCGACGACCCTCCTCAAAACTCCAGGCCTCTGAGGTGGAGAGGGAGAGGAGAATAGGAAGGACAAGCAAAGACTCTAGCTTATGAGGCTGTGAATTCCTCCTATTTATAGAGATCCCGTGTCAAACCCTAATGGGTCCTTCCCTAGTGGGTATTGGATCTACATCAAATAAGACAAGGGCTCCGTCGGATATCTCATATCCGAACCTCTACTCATCGTAATGCCTACCATATGTGTGTGACCCTCTAGGCCCAATATCGAGCTGGCCGTGAGTCATACTTGTCAAAACTCCTTCTAACTCAGTGAATTATTATCTTTGTAATAATTCACTCGACTCATCGACTACGAACGTACTAGGCCACTACGCCGTAGTCCGCAGACGATACAGGGGAATCCAATCCATTGGACCTGTCTGTCCTCAGTTACCATGTACCTATAATCCCTTATCTATCTAATATCCCCCGTAGACCAGATATCGAAAGCATGGTGTTGTCGCACCCATACGGTTTCTACTGAAGTCTCGCCCTAATCGGATTCTCCCTGAGAACTCTTTCTCTCTCAACCCGAATGACCCTGGCCAGGGATTTGTCTCGAGCAAGAACACATGGGATATTCCTCTCATGACGCCAAGAGTGGATGATCCTCTATCGACACTCAATAGCCTCGATGGTCGACTACCACCCCAATGACCAATCGCACTAGATGGGGACACCAAACCTATAAGTGCGGTATCAAAGAGTGGAGCACTCATACAGGACATCCTTGGTGTCTCAAGTCTAAGGACCGATACACCACTAGGACTATGGAAATCGCCGGTCCGACAATAAGGCATCATCAACCATCCAAATTCCGTAAGCGGATCAATCGGGGAACTTATTCTCCATCGAGCACTGCATCTTTGTATCCCTAGTGTCCCTACACAAGCAGCTATGAGACCAAATGCATCCATCATATGGACGGTATACAAAGACACCGGTGTATCCTAAGTATCATCGATGTCCCTCTCGAAAAACCTATGACCGAGATTATTTATGATATGTGTTTAAAGGTGAATCGATCTCATTATCGTGATCTCATCACGATCCGATTCCCATTGCACAAATCCAAGGACATCACAATATATATATGCATTTATGCAATAGTTATAAAGTAATATATGCCAAAATATAATAAGCAAAAAGATTCTGTATCCAAGTCACACGTGCCATCACTCACGGATTGGCTTATCGGGCACCTATGACTAGCAATCTCCCACTTGACCTAAAAGCCAATCACCTATGTGTCTCGATCCCCATCGGACCCACAGGACGCCAAAGACAAAATGAGACAACGGCTTTGTCAATTGGATCTGCAATGTTATCTTCGGATGGAACTCTTTCCACTGCTACATCTCTTCGGTCACGATCTCTTTATAAGCTGGAACCTCCTCGAACACTTCGATGAGACCCGCTTCCCTTATTTGAATAATCACCCCATAGTTGTCGTAATATAAGGAAGTCGACTTGTCGCTATTTGTATCGACTCCCAAATCTGTGATGAACTTCTTCACCCGCACTCCCTCCTTTGCTGCATATGATGCAGCAATGTACTCCGCCTCGTGGTCGAAGTCGCAGAGTGGTATCTTGCTTTGGAACTCTTCTAGCACATCGCTTCCTCCATTCAAGGTGTACACATACCTGAATTTGACTTGCTATCATCGACATCGACCGAAAACTTGAGTCGAGTGTAGCCTTCAACCTTAAGGCTATTACCTCCATATATTAGTAAAAGATCCTTAGTCCTACTCAAGTACTTAAGGATACACTTTTACTGCTTTCCGGTCTCCAAGCTGGATCCGCCTAATACCTGCTCGGACAATCGAGCATGCGCTATATCAGGCCTAGTACATAGCATGGCATACATGTTAGACTCTATTGCTGAGGCATAAGGTATCATATCCATGTTCGCCCTTTCTTCTGGAGTCTTTGGGGACATACTCGTAGAAAGCGATATCCCATGTCTCATCGGTATGAGACCTCTCTTGGAATTTTCCATGCCAAACCTTTTGACAATAGTTTCTTTGTACCTGGATTGGGACAAGCTAAGCATCCTCTTGGATCTATCTCTATAGATTCTAATCCCCAAGATATAAGATGCTTCCCCTAAGTCCTTCATGGAGAAGTGTCTAGATAACCAAGCTTTTACTGTGGACAGCATTCCTATGTCATTCCCAATGATGAGGATGTCATTCATATATAACACCAAAAAGGTGATAGCGCTCCCACTTACCTTTCTGTATACACAAGGCTCATCTTCATTCTTAACGAAGTCATAAGATCTGATTGCCTCATCAAATCTTATGTTCCAACTTCGGGAAGCTTGCTTTAGTCCATAAATGGATCTAAGCAACCTACACACCTTATCTGGGCAGTTCTTGGACACGATCCCCTCGAGTTGCATCATATACACCTCCTCCTCGAGGTTCCCGTTGAGGAATGCGATTTTCACATCCATCTGCCGTGATCTCATAATCATAGTGTGCTGCAATAGCCAATAGAATTCCATGGATTTTAGCATTGCTACTGGTGAGAAAGTTTCGTCGTAGTCAACAACTTGCCTTTGACGATACCCCTTAGCCACTAGCCTTGCTTTATAGGTCTCTACCTTTCCATCTTCTCCGATCTTTTTTTTCTTAAAGATCCACTTGCAACCGATGGGTACAATACCTTCCGGGCGCATCAACTAGGTTCCAAACCTTTATTGGAGTACATAGAATCCATCTCGAATTCATGGCTTCTTTCCACTTCCCAGAGTCTATACTTATAATAGCCTCCTCGTAGGTCCTGAGGATCAATATCCTCTACATCCTCCTGCTCTAATATGTCCCACATATCTCGGGAGGATGGGATACTCTATCGACCTGCGTAAAGTTGATACTTGTGTATTAGGTACCTGAACAGACTCAAAGCTATAGAGTGGTGCTTGAGCTTGGTTCTCCAATCTCGCCAATTCTATCATTCTCCCACTGCCTCCGTCAAGAATGTGTTCCTTCTCAAGGAACACTGCTCTCTTTTTACAAAGACCTTTTGGTCCTCGAGATGATAGAAATAATACTCACAAGTTTCCTTGGGGTATCCCACAAATTTGCATCGCTCTGTCCTTGATTCTAACTTATCGGGGTTGTGTCTTCTAACATGGGCAGGGCAGCCCCAGATCTTAACAACCTTAAGATCAGGCTTCTTCTTTCTTTCCATATCTTATATGGTTTAGACACTACCAACTTAGTTGGAACTCGATTCATAAGGTAAGCTGCGGTTTCTAGGGCATATCCCCAGAATGAGATGGGTAGGTCAGCGAAACTCATCATGGACCGTACCATATCTAATAATGTACGATTTCTCTTTTCAGAGACACCATTGAGCTGAGGTGTAAAAGGAGGTGTCCATTGGGATAATATCCCATGGTCCTTGAAGAACTGAGTAAACTCTGTACTTAGGTATTCACCTCCTCGATCTGATCGAAGGGTTTTGATACTCTTTCCAGTTTGGTTCTCCACCTCATTCTTATACTCTCTGAATTTCTCAGAGAGTATAAGAATGTAATGAAGTAGGAGTAACCTCCAGAAATCATCAGTAAATGTAATGAAGTAGGAGTAACCTCCAATGGCATGAGTTGACATGGGTCCACATACATCACTATGTATGAGTTCCAACAACTCATTGGCTCTCTCTCCAGTTCTACTAAATGGAGATTTGGTCAGTTTTCCACGAATGCAAGGCTCACAAGATATATATGACACATAGTCAAATGGATCTAGATATCCATCATTTAGCAACTTTTGAATCCTTCTTTCATGGATGTGACCTAGCCTACAATGCCACAGGTATGCATTGTTCAACTCATCTCGTTTCCTTTTGGACACATTTACATTCATGATATGTGGAGTGGTGTCTAACATAAATAAACCATTATGCAATGTTCCTTTCGTGATGATCTTATCATCTAATAATATCGAACAACCATTGTTCTCAAAAACAAATTTATATCCACTAACTGTTAAACATGAAATGGAGATAATATTTTTGATAATAGAAGGAACAAAATAACATGCATCTAATGCAATAAAAGCTCCACTAGGCGATGTAGGGCTTAACTTCGGCCAACAGCTAATACAAAGAACTTTGCTCCATTACCCATCTTGAGGTCCATCTCTTTTGTAGTCTCCTAGGCCTTACCAAACCTGTAACGAATTGCCTATATGATAAGCACTACCGGGTATCCAATACCCATGTGTTATCATAAGAGTCCACAAATGGAGACTGATCATGAATGTACCTGAAGCTTCATCAAGCTTTTGTTTCGCCTTTCGCAAGGTACTCTTTGCGGTTCTCTTCCAAGTGCCCATCTTTACCACAAATGGAAGCACCGCCCATTGTCCTTTCTTGGTCTTTCTTAGCAACCTTTGCTTTAACTTGTTTGCCCATGCCCTTTCCCTTCTTAAGGGACCTTTTCTGCTTTCCTTTTCTTTTTCTGGTCTCACCAAAGGTAGAGAACTGGCTTCTCTTTCTTAATAGTACTCTCTGCCTCCCTCAACATATTGAGGAGCTCCGGGAGAGTCACCTCAAGCTAGTTCATATTAAAATTCATTATGAACTGTGAAAAGGAATCTGTAGGGATTGAAGCACAATGTCCACACACAAGTTATCCTCTAGGACCATTCCTAGACCAGTGAGTTTCTCTATCCACTCAATCATCTTTAGGATATAGTTCTCAACCCAAGGTCTCCCTCATCCCTAGTGCGGAAAAGGCTCTTGGATATCTCATATCGTTGAGTCCTTCCTTATTCCTCAAACAATTTGTGGACATGTAGGAGAATGGATCCGGCATCCATCTTTTCAAGTTGTCTCTGAACTCGAGTCATAGAGCCCAACATATAGCACTCGAGCAAGAGTGGAGTCATCAATGTACTTCACGTGAAAAGCGATCTCATCCTCGCTTGCCCCTTGCCTCTTGAGGCGAGGCATCATCAGATCAAGGACGCATTACGATTTTCTCCGCTGTGAGAACAATTCTCAAGTTACGAGCCAATCCGGTATAATTTGGACCAAGAAGGCGGTTGACATCAAGTATGCCACGTAAAGGGATTTGAAAGCGACATTTTCTGAAAATAAAGATGTAGCGTAAATGAATAACATGCAGATTTTGCAAGAAATAAACTATCAAGATATGGACTTCTATCTTAATATGCTTCCACTAATTTACTAACGAGTCACGCGACACCCTCGACGCGTGAAACGGAAGTCTCCAAAGAGACTTCTAGTGGGGATCGGGATCCAATCAAAGATCTTAGAGTAACCTCGAGGGACTCGACCAGTCACACTAAGCCTAAAAGGTAGGCAACTCTTGCCGATCACAACTCCTTGTGATTCCCGCCCTGTTCGCCTCCCAGAATCACCATGGCCTCGAGGGACTCGACCAAACCATGATGCTTTCGGTTAAGTCAACACCTTCATTACAAGATGAGTCCGATTTGATGATATACCCTCGAGGACTCGACCAAGCATACCATGTCCTCGGGTCACGGTGGCATCTCTATGTCGTAAGTAAGATAGCGAATCGCGATATATAGGTGAGTCTCGAGGGTCTCGACCAACTCAACCTACACCGGGAATCGGTTCCTACTCATAACGATGGAAGGCCACGTGGGTCAATCTAATTGCCTCACGTTTACCGACTTAATATTATCGAGAGATGTTTCTATAATTTGGTCTCCTAATATGACATGTCACACATATACATATTTAATATATATCTACATCGCATGTAAATATATATACATATCTAGTATGTGTACAAGCAATCACATCAGATGATTGTGGACCACAACCTAATATGATTAGGCCCGAGCCAGTAGGCCTAATCACTCAGATCAAGATCTATGTGTGCAACGTTGCATCTCCATGCCCTTGCGATCATCCATCTCGTCCTCGTCGGTTCCGTCGACATCTTGATGCATCTCCATGCATCACGATCGTCCGTCTCGTGGGTCCCGCTATCGCATCCACGCTCCCGCTGCGCCTCCTCATGTTATTACAACTTAATCATAGGCACGCAGGCCCGACAATAAATGATAAATATAATTGAGGTTCGTAGACCTCAATAATAATAATCACAAGTACACATATCACACGGTCCATGATCATCCGTCCACACATCATACATCACATGTATAAATAATCATCATCATGTAGGACTACTAGATAATAATAAAAAATAATAATCAACTAAACCTTTTAATTAATTAATATTGTTCTGAAATCAGGGACATGTAGGGAATTTCTCAATTCCTAAGGGTATTTTCGTAATTTGGACAAAAGACAGAAATTAGAATTTCTTAAATTCATAGGGGCAAAACTATCCTTTTTGCCCAAAACCCTAATTCCCTCTGCTGCTGCCGCCGCCACCTCTGGCGGCGGCTGCCTCGCGGCGAGGGCGCCCTGGCGTCTCTCGTTTGACAGCGCGCGCCCATTGAAAATTTCTTAGCCAGTGGCGCCCGGTGTGCGCCGCCCTCCATGGGCTGTTCTGCCCATGAGGAGGTAGCGCCAGGCGGTGATGCAGCCTCGGCAAGGCCGCCCTGCGGTTATTCCGGTGGGAAGGGCCGACAGTCTGTGCCATGCCCTCGATGATGTCTCGGCCAGCGTTCTTTGCCTCATGATTGCCTCTACCCGCGGGTCGGCGACCAAGCAGGCCTCTACCATGGGCTGCCGCCCCACGGTCCATAAAACCCTCATCAAACAAACCGCCAACCCGACTGCTGCCGATATAGCGGCTTATGCGCAGCCATGTTAGGTGCCGTTGCGGTGCGGCGCGATCGCTCTTGAAGGTGGCTACTGGGCATGCAGATCGAGGGCAACAACTTGTTGCTGCCCTTCCTCGCTTTTTTTAGGTCAACGATTTTGACGCCAATATTCTTCCTAAACACAACACACGCAGCGGTTCAAAACCAATCATTCGCACGAACAACCCGGCTCGATACCACTTTGTTAGGAAATCATGGGGCGACATCATATGTACAAATGGAAGAACAAGAAAACAAAAAATCCCCGATTCCCAAAAGATGTTCGCCGTCGTATGTAAGATTGGTGCAAAAAAATTAAAAAAACACAAAAAACTGCGATAGAGATTGTGTTACCTAGGAGATCAGATATCCCTCTGTTTCCTTGCAGATCCTTAGAGAGGGTGAAGGAGGTCAAGCGTCCTCCTCTCTAGCGGTGATCCACACAACAGGGGTTGGCGACCCCTCCTCAAAACTCAGGGCCTCGAGGTAGAGAGGGAGAGGAGAATAGGAAGGGCAAGCAAAGACTCTAGCCTATGAGGCTATGAATTCCTCCTATTTATAGAGATCCCGTATCAAACCCTAATGGGTCCTTCCCTAGTGGGTATTGGATGCATCCAATAAGACAAGGGCTCAAAACCGGATATCTCATATCCCAACCTCTACTCATTGCAATGCCTACCATATGTGTGTTACCCTCTAGGCCCAATATCGAGATGGCCGTGAGTCATACCTATCGAACTCCTTCTAACTCAAGGTGAATTATTATCTCAATAATTCACTTTCGACTCATCGACTATTCTGGACGTACTAGGCCACTACCAAGTCCCCGTGACGATCTTGGAATCCAATCCATTGGACCTGTCTGTCCTCGGTTACCATGTACCTATAGTCCCTCATCCATCTAATATCCCGAGACCGTATATCGAGCATGGTGTTGTCGGACCCATACGGTTTCTACTGAAGTCTCGCTCTAATCGATTCTCCGGAGAACTCTTTCTCTCTCAACCGAATGACCCCGCCAGGGATTTGTCCGAGCAAGAACACATGGGATATTCCTCTCATGACCTTAGAGTGGATGATCCTCTATCGACACTCAATAGCCCTCGTAAGGTCGACTACCACTCCCAATGACCAAATGTACTAGATCTAGGACAGCCAAACCTATAAGTCTGGTATCAAAGAGTGGAGCACTCATACAGACATCCTTGGTGTCTCAAGTCTAAGGACCAGATACACCACTAGGACTACTGGAATCGCCGTCCCACAATAAGACATCATCAACCATCCAAAGATTCCGTAAGCGGATCAATCAGTGAACTCATTCTCCAATGAGCACCTGTATCAGTATCCCTAGTGTCCCTACACGAGCAGTTATGAGACCAGCTGCATCCATCATATGGATGGGTATACAGCACACTAGTCTATCCGGTTATCACGATGTCCCTCTCGAGTAACCTATGACCGGGTTTATTTAGTATATGTGTTTAAAGGTGAATCGATCTCATTATCGTTATCTCATCACGATCCGATTCCCATTGCACAAATCCAAGGACATCACAATATATATATGCATTTATACAATAGTTATAAAGTGATATACGCCAAAATATAATAAGCAAAAAGATTCTATATTAAGTCACACGTGCCATCACTCACGTGATTGGCTTGCTGGGCACCTATGACTAGCATAAGATGGGGGGGTGAATTAGTGTAGCGGTAAAATCGTCAGTTAGAAAATCTTTCGTTCAATTAAAAATCGATTTCGATGAAAACTGTTTTGTAAAGATATTAATTTGAAAGTGTAAGAGAGCATGTAGTGGATGTAAAACAAGTAAGGCAATTTGTAATTAAAGTAAATTGCTCAAATGATATGCAAACAAGATTTTTATAGTGGTTCGGTCGTCATGACCTACATCCACTCCACCGATTCCTCTTATGTCGAGGCCACTGGCATCCACTATCGATCTTCCTTTACTAGGCAAAGATCAACCTCCTTCTTACACCCCTCTTCTCCTTTTCATAGGTTTAGGAGATAACCTTTATAAGCACTCACTCCTCTCTCAAACTATTCTAACACTTAGACTAGAATAGGAGAATTCTCACAAGAGATTACTATAGCATTTTTCCCTTTTTAAATTCTCTGTGCTTATGTATGTTAACCGGGGATGAGAGGGGTATTTATAGGCCTTAAGTTGATTCAAACTTGGAGCCTAAAAAGGTCTCATCCCGGGTTGCCCAGGTCTTGGCGGTACCACCGCCTACAACACTGACATTGGGCGATACCACTGCTTAGAAGATTGTGTCTGGGTGGTACCACCACCCATACTAGAAATACAATCGCCTGACATAGTTTCAGAGATTGTACCATGATGGTGTGATAAGACCCTAAAGTCTTATCGTAAAAAAGAAGAAGAGAAAGGGGATGATCACTTCGAGGGGATCGACCTTCTTGATCGCTTCGAGGGGATCAGCCCTCCTTGATCGCTTCGAGGGGATCGACCTCCTAGGGTTTATCAAAAGACAGAATAGTATTTTTCATAGATAACTGAAATAAAGCTGTTACATCCCTATTTATAGAGTTCCACCTAAAGTCCATCAAGACTTGAACTCTAATAATAAATAAATATTAAATAAACCTCTACTTGACTCTAACTGAACCAAACCGACTCAATAAATAACTGGACTAAACAGACTCAATAAACATTATTCAAAAGCTCAGAAAAAGGGTTCTGATAGTTCCTCCCTCTTCAAATCAGCCTTGTCCTCAAGGCTAAGCAAAATCAATCTTAGGGAGCTTTTCTTTCAGCACTTTAGCCATAAACTATCTACATCGCATCACAACCCATTGATCAAGTAAGTATGGTCTTCACTTTTTGATAGTGTAAGCAACAGGTTGGTCTTTCAGTGTAGTTATCATTGCATGAAATTTCTGGCCCTATATAATCAATTTTATCTTTGAACCTTTGCTATCATAAGTGAAAATCAATCCATCAACAATCTTTACTTCGAATCTGTCATAGTCTTCAATGTGGTGGGCCAATCGGTCAATAGTCTCACTGTCCATAAAATTGTTAGTACTACCGATATCAATCAAAACTATAATTGTAACACCCCTCATTTCCGAATTTTCGTATAAGTTTCTAGTTGTAATGTAGGTATCTATTTTAAATTTGATAAAAAGTCATAGTATGAATCTGAGAACTTATTCATATGAGTTGGAGGATTTGTTAAAAAAAAGAATCTGAGGACCTATATGTAAACCCTAAGGACTTAATCGTGAATATGATAAAAACAAGGACTAAACTGCAAAACACACAAAATGACAAATTTCACCGTTTAAGTCTCTCTGCCTTCGTTCTTAAGGAAGCAGAGAAGGCAGCTCGTGGGTGATCAAAAAAAGAAAGAAAGAAAGAAAGAAAGAAGAAGAAGAAGAAGAAGAAGAAGAAGAAGAAGAAGAAGAGAAAAAAATTGGGGTTTTTAGGGTTCTTGCTTTAATCTTTTCACTTCGGGTCAAATTCTCAAAGGCAAGTGTTCTAACCCCATCCTACAGAATTTTTAGTCTCTGTTTTTATGTTGAATCAAAATAAATTGAAGGATTTCTATTTAGAAACTGATATGCATGCCTCTCTTTGGACATAGAACCATGGATTCTGAAGTTTTTTTTTTTCGGTAAACTGACCCCTATACACTGTTTCAGCTATAAGTTTTAGTACAAAATGTGAATTCGGGCAGAAACTATTTTGTTTGAAATTAGACTCTTATATCTTCCTTTTGACACTGATTTTGTAGATTTTGGACACAGAATACTTACCCAAACATCTGATTCAATTGAGCCTATAGACGCTGTAAAACAGGGTTCGAGATTTCTGACCTGTCGATACTAAAATGCCTATAACTCTCTGTTGAAAATTCTGAATTGTACGAAACTGATTTTATTTGAAACTAGACTTGAAACTCTTTCTTTTGACTTCTAGTTTGAAAATTTTGGATTTCAATTGCCTACCCTATTGTCTGTTGAATCCGACCCTATAAATTCTGCAAACCAGTGATTGTGTTTTTGACCTTGTGTTACCAAATCAAAGGTAACTCCGCGTTGGGAACCCTGTTTCATATGAAATTTGTTCCATCAGAATATAGATTGATATATAGTTCGACCATAGTTTTCTTATGGGTATTGGAGCATAATTGATATTCTGAAGTATTTGTTTGATGTGCCACTGGAATTCTGTCCGAAATCGAAGCTTTTTGGTTTGTTCCATTTCTATATTCTGTCTCCTTTGGATATTTGAATTTGTTAAACCTTCTTATTGGATTTGAGCTAAATATGATTGCTTGGAAATTCCTGTACACTCTTGTTTTTATTTCATTCCAAATCTGAATACATTTGTGAGAGATTTGTTCTTTGTTTCGTATTGTTTCGAAAAGGCACATGCACGTTCGTTGTTCCGCGTGTGCTTCCGATATATGCTACTTATTGTTAAAACTGCCCTCTTGTACTCTGGTGTGTGGGATTGTCTGGACCTTTGCCAGAAATGGTAAAGGGTATGCGCTTATTACCTGCTCCGTGGGGTCCCGCCTGTGGGATGCGCTTTTATTACCCGCCTGTGGGGGTCCCGCCTGTGGGATATGCTTAGAGCCTACGATGCTCTGCCGGCCCCTCGACTTCACCTAGACGTGGGTGGATGGATCTCCCAGACGTGGGAGACTTTTGTCGTGGTCATTCAGAAATGGATGAATCACATTCGGACCGAGATCCCACCACACCTTCTATATGTTTGATATGACATCCAGAGTTTTGGTGAGTTGTTTCTATTCATGCTCGATAAGAATGATATGATTGCAACGTCAAGGACGACGTTTGAGCTTCTGTACGATATTTGTTTTGATATGCTCGACATGCTTCATTCACTCGATGATTTTGCTTCAAATGTTCCATATGCCGTTGATATGCTTGAACATTTTTTATATGCCATTGATCAGTTCGATATGTTACCTTTGTTAACATATGCTCCAATTACTCCATGCCCCAATCTATCGGAACCAAATATGTAAGATTGAAAGGACAATTGTGTTTCTGCTCTTAATGATATTATGTCTACGAAATCGATATTCTGCCTTGTATTTTGGAACTGTATCTCTTTGGAAGTTGTACTATTTTGATATGGATATGTTAGTCACTTGTTTGAGCTCTTTATGCTCACCCCGTTTGTTGATAAATTTTTTCAGGATAGCATATTGCTTGCTTAAATGTTAAGATTGGGCTGAGGCGGTGGAAAGTTTAGAAGATTTTGGGCAGATCTTTGTTAGCATGTGTGTATTTGTTGTATAAGATACTCTGCATCTTATGAAATGTGACGATGAATCTAAACCTGTGGATTTTGTATAAGATAAAGGATCCCTCATGTATAGGATTTTGGTATGTTAAGTTATATTCGTGTAATGATATGATCTTATGGTAATCGTTGGTTTGGTGACTGCATAGGCTTCCCCATTTGTGAATTTATATTGTGGTTATTATTTTGATGAGTTGAGTTCTGATTGTATGAATTATCGAGTGATGTGTGGTATGTTTATGAATTGCACAGGGTTATGAATTTGTAGACTATAGAGGTGAAATTTTGATCTGAATGTTTTCTTAGTGACCTCAAATGTGTGCTTGGATCCTGGGTTAGTTATGATGAAGATTTTAAAATATTGTCGATATTTTTGAGGGGCGTGACAATAATAGGCTGATGCTCTAGAGTTCTGGCAACTTCTATAGTTTGTGGGTTAGAGTAGTCGGCTAATGTATGCATTGTATATATATATGGTAGGTTCAATGTCTTCATTAGAATTTATACCTTCATGATTGGAGTCCAACTCTTCTGCTTTCGGTTCCTCTCCAATTGGCTCAATCATCATATATTGCCCTTGTTTACATTGGTGCTCCATACTCCACTTTTCATCATAGTACAAACCCTTTGTTGATTTTTTCTTGAGTTCTTCTTGGGTCAATCCACGAGTGTCAAGGCTTTGGTTGGGAATAGATATGGTGGGTGGCTTACTGATCATCTGGTGGTTGTCACTTTTGTTTCCACGATTTTCCTTGTTGATTTTTTTCTCATGTAGATATACGAATGAGATCGTAGCTATCATAGTGCGGGGTTGACGAGCCTTAACTTCACACCGGATCTTTTGAATAAGCCCGTCAATAAATGTATCCAGAAGTTGTCGTTCTGACTAATCTCTAGCTTGATTTGACAATCTTTCAAACCTACTCTGATATTCCAACACTGTAGAAGTCTGAAAAATTTTGGTAAGTTGTCCATCCACCTTCATGTATGAGCAGATTATGTCACAATCTTGGGGCCCTTTTCCAGTATTTCTAGATCTGTGCAACGTAGAACTTGAGCTCCCATCTTGTTGAAATTTGCTGAGGCTCTCCAGTAGGCTTTTTTTTTAAATCATTAAGTGTTTCTTGTAGCTGGTTCTCAATTCTGATTTCCAATGCTTCCATTTGTGCTTTCATTGAGTTATCGATGGACATTTTGTAAGATTGCAAATCTGTAATCTTAACTCCTGTTTCTGGTGTCAAGACTAGGGTATAAATCACTACCCTACTCGGTGCTGTTGTTGTGATACAATCGGTGGAAGTACTATTGGAATGAAGGGTTGCTGCGAGGATGTGGGGATGTAGTTGCATTCGCTGCGTGGGAGGCAACGATGCTTGCTATGGTCTCTACATGGAGGGATCGCTACTACTAAGGGCTGGGAGGCAGCGATGGTGGCGCGGCTAGGGCAGCACCGCCAAGGGCTCGCCGTTGCGATGGATGCGACAGCGTAGATGGAAGGCAGCGTTGCTCTATCTCTATCACACTACAGAAGGAGGCACTAGTGAGAGGCAACGATGCTTGTTGCAGTCGCTATGTGGAGGGATCGCTGCTACTGAGGGCTGAGAGGTAGTGATGGTGGTGCGGTTGGGGGCAATGTTGGCAAGGGCTCGCCGATGCGTTGGCTGCGATGGAGGAAGAGTTACTGCCTTGTGTTTCAGTCGCTATGTGAGATGAGAGCGTCGGGGGCTAGAAGGCGACGACTGCAACTGTTGTGACTCACGGAAGAGATCACTAAATATTCAGGTTGAGACTGCAATGATGGCATTCAGCAACTGTAGTAGTGGAGGCAGAGCAAGGGAGAGGCAGCGTTGAAGTGGCCGGGGTTGAGGTTGTAGTGGAGAATAGGAATCAGTGATTTACTTTGTTTCTGTTACCAGAGCAAGGGAGAGGCTACGAGGATCACGGCTGGGCGGCGAGCAGTGTTGTCACTGGCTAAGTAGTAGCAGCGACGATGACAGTAGCCGGCATTCGCAGCAATAAGGGGACCCACGATTATGGTGTGGTTGGAAACAAGGGCAGCAAGGTGAGCTGCCTGTGCTCTGATACCAAATGATAAGGCCCTAAAGTCTTATTGTCGCTCTGATACCAAATGATAAGACCCTAAAGTCTTATCATAAAAAAGAAGAAGAGAAAGGGGAAGATCACTTCGAGGGGATCGACCCTCCTTGATCGCTTCGAGGGAATCGTTCTCCTAGGGTTTGTCAAAAGATAGAATAGTATTTTTCATAGATAACTAAAAAGAAGCTGTTACATCTAAATAGAGTTCCACCCAGAGTCCATCAGGACTTGAACTCTAATAATAAATAAATATTAAATAAACCTCTACTTGACTCTAACTGAACCAAACCGACTCAATAAACAACTGGACTAAACAGACTCAATAAACATTATTCAAAAGCTCAGAAAAAGGGTTCTAACATAGTGCTACCAGTTGAGTTACTGTTTGGGCCTTTCACTTAGCCCAACACAACCCAAACTTGGGTTATTGAATGGGCCTTTCTCTTAGCCCAAAACATCCTTATTTTGGGCCCAGTTGGCTCTTAATTGAGTTGGTCTAATTACATTATAAACCGAATCAATTAAACTCTAAACTAACTCAATCTAGACATAATTGATTACAAGCAAATCCTATGTTATCCGGCATGTCATTAGTTCTTCCAGTGCTTCATCCGGTCCTTCGGTACATCGTCCTCTTTCGCAGCCTTTTCCCAATCAGCATGTTTACCTCTATGGTAGGATCAAGAGCACTAAGAGGGGGGGGGGGGGGGGGTGAATTAGTGTAGCAGAAAACTTTCGACGATTTAAAATGATGTTCATACGATAAAAACGATTTCGGTAAGAAAGCCGATTCGGAAATCACTTTAACATGTGATCAAGCGAGATGCAGTTAAAGTAAAGATATAGAGGTAGTTTGTAGTTAAGATAGAGAATAGAATGTAATTACAAATTGAAATACGACGTTCATAGGATAAAAGTGATTTCGGTATGAAAGCTAATTCAGAAATTGCTTTAACTTAGATTAGGCGAAATGTAGTTAAAGTAAAGCTATGGAGGCAGTTTGTAGTTAAGATAGAAAACAGAAAGTAAATGCAAATCGAGATTTAGAGTGGTTTGGTCAATCTTGACCGACATCCACTTTTGGCTTCCTTCTCCGATGAGGTCACCGATGTCCACTAGAGACCCTCCTTCAATAGGCAAAGGCCAACCACCCTTTACAGTTTCACTCCTTTTGATGGGCTTAGGAGACAACCCTTACAGAATTTTATCTCCTCTATTGAAAGATCAAAACTTGGAAGAAAAGAGGGAGGAGAACTTTTAGCCTTTACATCACTTTTGAGCTCTAAAATTCACAGAGTAAGATTGGATTTTCGGTGCCCTTTCATGCAGGAAAGGGTGGGGTATATATAAGCCCCAAACTGGTTTGAATTTAGAGCTCAAAAATGTCATCTCTCGGATTTTCGGGGTCCTGGCGGTACGACTGCTTGACAGAGCTCGAAGACCAAGCTCTAATAATGCCACCACTTGATTGGGGTGGTTCCACCACATAGTCTTGCTCAGAGACTGAGCCCAGGCGGTGCCACCGCTTGATTGAGACGGTTCCACCACCCAGTTTTCTTGGGAAATTGAGCTGTTGGACGATGCCACCGCCGACCTAAGCAGTGCCACTGCCGGCCAGGAAATCTAGGTCCGAATGGGCAGATCCATTCGGCCCAATTTGGGTCTTTCAAGGGCCCAATTACCCCCATATTAAGTTAATGGGATCACCTTCCATTCCTAGCTTAATCTACATGCTAACTATGATATTTCTTAAGAAATATACTGCAACTTGCTCTAGTGTGTTAGTCACTTCTTCCAGCGAGCTTCCGGTGAACTTCCGGCGAACATCCGACGAACCCTCGGTGATACTCCGACGGACTTCCGGCAAATCTCCTGGACTTGCGATGATCCACTTGGCGAGTTCCGATGAACTTCTTTGGCAAACTCCTAGACTTCTCGGATTTGTTCCCGCAGAACCTCCAACGACCGTCCGGACTTCTGTCAAACTCTCGAACCCCCAACGTGATCATGGTCTTGACTCCGGCACAACTCCTGCTGTATGTCTTACTGCCATCGTAGTTTATTTTGCACACTTATCTCAACATATAGATTAGATAACAAATGACAATTGACTTCATCATCAAAATCCGAAATTCAATAATCTCCCCTTTTTTTAGGATGACAATCAATTGATAACGGAGTTAACCTTAACTCCCCCTATCTCTATGCTATACTTGAGATAAGTCATTCTTGAATTCAATGTCTTTGAATTCAAGAGATATATTGATAAGTTAAGATCATTTATCCTTATCAATACTCCCATCATGATGTATTTATCTAAAAATGATGTCAAGGCTTGACATCCATTTTTAGGTTTTACATGTCAAATGTGAAAGATAGCAATTGCAGCTATTCATCATATGGTAAGATATCAACATGTAAAATTGTGATGTCAGTTCTTGATATCTTAACATAATACAAATATTTCAAGTGTTTAACAATCATAGCATTTCTTTACTTGACAAGATATCAATTTGTAGAATTACGATGTAAGCTCTAGATATCATAACATAGTGCAAATATGGCAATCATGGCAATTCTATTACCAATTTATCATATATTTCGATGCAAGCTTTTGATATCTCAACATAATTCAAATTTAAGTATGGCACTCATAGCATAAATTCATATAGCATTAAATTCAAATATGGCACTCATAGCATCAATTCATATATTTCTCATTCAAATATGACACTCGTATCAATTCATATATTTCTCCCCCTTTGTCATCAACACAAAGGAGAATGATATAGGCAAATTTTAACTAGGTTTATGTCATTTTTCAATAATGAGTGATAGGATATCAATTCTACAAACATCTCAAGGAAAACATGACATGGAGGTAACTTTCATTTCTTCTTCCTCCTTATTTGTTATTATCTTTTTGCATAAAGGAGGAAAGCTATTTGTGAGCTTACTCGAATGAAGTTAAAATTGATAAGATATTAAAGCACACTTCATTTTTACAATGATCAAGATATAAGTGTGAATCAAATCCTTACACGTAAAACTATTTCTCAAAAGATAGAAGAAGGAATCATCAAATCCATTTCTCGAAAGATATTTTTCACATGATAAGTCTATGAGAGATGCATTTGCTAGTTGATTCCATATGTCAAAAATCAATAATGTGAATCAAACTCGATATGACATATGTTTATTAAGTCCGAAAGAGAATAATGTATTGAGAAAATCTGATTGTTAGGATCAAGAAGGTCCGAAAATGAAATTTAACACTTTCATGCATTCGGATAAAGTTTTGCTATATATTTTCAAATTCAATCATGAAGATAAAACATGCTTATTATCATGAAAATTTTTGTATCTAAAACATAATTTCCAACATGTAATTAAGGCATGTAATTGTATAAAATCATCATGGCAATTAAGTGATTTGATCATTAAATCAAAAAAGTCCGAAAAATAATCTTAACAAGTTCATGCATTCGGACACAATTTTGTAGTGCTCAAGGATTAAAAATTCGATGTATAAATCTTCTCAAATCATAATGAGAGTATAACATGCTCATTATGGAAATCAAGGCACAAGATTTTCAACTTATAAAGTAAGCATGTTATAGAAGCATTCAATCTCAACGTGAAACTTAAGTGATCAAGAAAATTTTGAAAATGAGTAGCGTAAAGAGGTTCAAGGAAAATCCGAAAACGATGTTCAATCTACATTAATATTCCTAACTCTGCATATGCTCACCAAATAATACATTAAGTAAAACATATCAAGGATTAGTAGTTATCAAGGCAAGGGGCATTGTGATCAAGGTGAGTAGCATAAAGAGTTTACAACAATATAATTATTACAACAAGACAAGAAGAAATTGTGACCACATTTACATATACAAGCTCATTCAGGAGGTGGAAAATTAAAATGCCTAAATAAGGAGTCAAATTATTGATGAATTTGCTGCAGCTCAAATAGGATTTGATCTTGTCGATGTTCAAGCCGATCTTGTCTTTGTTCAAATCGATCTTGTCTTTATTCAAATCGGTCCATTCGAATCCCTATGTCTTCGATACATGATATAGGAGCTTGCTCAAATGGATGTGTTTCCTCAAAAGGACAGATCGAAGGAGATTGAGTACCCCTAAAGATTGGTGATTCTAATTCAGGTTCAAGTTGAGGGGGATCGGTTCTTCTAGGCATTCTAACCCAATTTCCATTTCTATAAAGACATCTCAATCGGTGAAGTAGACTTTTATTTATTATGCTAAACCTATCTACTTTTATTACCTCTTCATTGGGTGGTATAGGAATATCGTAAGCTTTAAGTATTCTAGTGATTATACCACCATATGGAAGTATCATATCTTTCTTAGATATTTCTATCATGTTCTGTTGGATAAGATAACCAAAACAGATGTTATGTCCTTTAATGATCCAATACATGGTTCCTAATTTCCTAATTTCTATCATAGCATTTCATCACATGGTAAGATATCAACACGTAGAACTACGATGCAAGTTCTTGATATCTTAACATGATGCAAACATGGCGTATTGCTAATATGGCAATCATAGTTATCATTATTTCATATATTTTCGATGATGCAAGCATAGCATAATCATAGCATCAATTCATATATTTGCTTTTTTCAACATAATATGGCATTTATAGCATCAATTCATATATTTCTCCCCCTTTGTCATCAACAAAAATGAGAACAATATAAACAACTTTTAAATATACGTGGGATGCTATAAGTAGGTTCATATCATTTATCTATACAAACATCTCAAGAAAAACATGACATGAAGATTATAGAGTGAAAACTTCTTCCTTTTTATTTGTTATTATCTTTTTGCATGAAGGAGGAAAGTCATTTGTGTAGTTCAAATCGATAGGATATTAAGGCATGCTTTACAAGGATTAGGATATTTATGTGAATCAAATTCTTGCACATAAAAATATCTTCCTTTTATAAGAAGGAATCATCAAATCTATTTCTCAAAGAGAATATTTTTCACATGATAAGTCTAAAAGATATGCATTTGCTAGATGATTCTATTTATCCAAAATCAATGATGTGAATCAAACTATATATGACATGTTTATTAAGTCCAAAAGAGAATAATGTATTCATGAAATCCGATTGGAACTGAAAATTTAATTTAACACTTTCATGCAATCGGACAAGACTATACAATCATGAAGACATGCTCGTTGTTATGGAAATTTTTGTATTAATTTCCAACATGTTATTTTAGGCATGTAATGGCAATTAAGTGATTTGATAATTCAATCAATAAAGTCCGAATAATAATTTTAACAAGTTTATGCATTCGGACACATCAATATTCCTAATTATCTTCTTATGAAATCAAATTGTTCTTCACTTAGAGGTTTTATAAAAATATAAGCTAGTTGATACTTAATATGTATGAACTATATGATTACATCATGATTAGTAACATGATCTCATATAAAGTGATGTCTAATATCAATATATTTTGTTCTTGAGTGTTGAATGGGAATCTTTGTTAAACATATTGCACTCGTGTTATCACATTTAATGGGAATATTTTTAAGATAGACTTTATAATCTTCTATGGTGTTTTTCATCCACACAACTTGTGCACAGCATGCACTAGCTGTAATATATTCAGCTTTGGTTGTTGATAGTGTAACCGAGTTTTATTTCTTAGATGACCAGGAAAAAGAGAATGTCCTAAAAATTGATATGCTCCTGATGTGCTTTTTCTCTCTAGTCTGCTCCTAGCAAAATCTGCATCAGCATAAGCAATTAACTCAAAATTTTTGGATTTTGGATACCATAATCCTAGATTTATGGTACCTTTAAGATATCTAAGTATTCTTTTAAACGCTTTGAGATGAGATATCTTAGGATTCGATTGAAACTTAGCACAAAGTCCTACATTGAACATGATATCTGGTCTAGTTGCAGTGAGGTAAAGTAAACTTTGTATCATACCCCTATAAGTTTTTTGATCGAAGCTTTCTCCACTCTCATCAACTTCTAACTTAGTGGAGGTGCTCATAGGGGTGTTAATAGCTTTTGAGTTATCCATATTAAATCTTTTTAGTAGATCTAAAGCATATTTAGTTTGATTAATAAAGATGCCATTGCTTAGTTACTTAATTTGTAAGCCTAAGAAAAAGGTTAATTCTCCCATCAAACTCATTTCAAATTCGAGACTCATGGTTTTAGCAAAAGATTCACAAAGAGATTCATTCGTTGAACCGAAGATAATATCATCAACATAAATCTGAACAATGAGAAAATTATTTTCAAAATTCTTAATAAACAATGTAGTATCAACCTTGCCTTTTGTGAAATTATTTTCAATAAGAAAAGAACTAAGTCTCTCATACCAAGCCCTAGGGGCTTGTTTTAAACCATAGAGAGCTTTAGCTAATTTAAACACATGATTAGGGAGGCTATTATTTTTAAATCTAGGAGGTTGTTCAACATAAACTTCTTCGAAAATAAAGCCATTAAGAAAAGTGCTTTTAACATCCATTTGAAACAACTTAAAATTATTACTACTAGCATAAGCATAGAGCATCCTTATGGCTTCTAATCGAGCCACAAAATCGAAGTTAACATCATCATCAAAATCATTTTTTTTTATTTCGGAAATCTCATTGAAAACAACATGAATGAATTCTTCAATAATTAAAGTTCTTTTATTGTAGATATGAAAAGTTTTAGAAACTGAAGAATAACCAAGAAAATTTTCTTCATCGGATTTAGCATTAAATTTTCCTAAGGCATCTTTTTCATTCAAGATGAAACACTTACACCCAAAAACTTCAAAATATGAAACATTAGGTTTTTTGTTGTTCCACAACTCATAGGGAGTTTTGGTGAGTAGGGGTCTTACTAGAACTGTATTCAAAATATAGCATGTAGTGTTTATGCCTTCGGCCCAAAAATATTTTGGTAGGCTATGTTCATTCAACATGGTTCTTGCCATTTCTTGTAAGTTTTTATTTTTTCTTTCTACTACTCCATTTTGTTGAGGATTTCTTGGAGTAGAGAAGTTGTTGTTGTATCCATTAAGTTCACAAAATTCTTCAAAATCACGGTTTTGAAATTCACCACCGTGATCACTTCAAATTGATAAAATCATAAAACCCTTTTCATTTTGAACAAGTTTGCAAAACTTGGTGAAATATCTAAAGCATTCATTTTTGTGTTTCAAGAAATAAGTCCATGTGTATCTACTATAGTCATCTTCAATGATGAAGGTGTATTTGCTACCTCCTAGGTTTGATGTAGAGATTGGTCCGAACAAGTCCATATGGATCAATTATAAGGGCCTAGATGTGCTTATTTGATTCTTAGATTTGAAACTACTCTTAATTTGTTTTCCTAATTGACAAGCATCACACACATTATCTTTGATGAACTTGATGTGAGGAATTCCTCGTACAAGTTCTTTGGATGATATTTGAGTGATTAGTTTCATTCTAGCGTGACCTAATCTTCTATGTCATAGCCAAGCATCCTCATTTAAAACCGAGAAACAAATTTCATTACACAGATCATAGATGTCAATGGTATATACATTATTTTGTTTTAATGCAATCATAGATATGTTGTTGTGTGGTTTTTCAATGATGCAAGCATTAGATTTGAATTTGACAATATATCCTTTATCACATAATTGACTAATGCTCAAGAGGTTATGTTTTAAACCATCAACTAACAAAACATCTTCAATAAAGAAGTTGGATTTGTTACCTATGGTTCCTTTGCCAATGATTTTACCCTTGTTGTCTCCGAAGGTGACATAGCCTTCGTCTATGCTAGTGAGCTTAGAGAATTGAGATGGATCTCTGGTCATATACCTTGAGTATCCACTATCAAGGTATCATCTCTTGCTCCTAGCTTGTGATGGTGTATGCCTCTACAAGAAAGGATAATTTTTAGGTACCCATTTACTTTTGTGTGCCTCAAAAACTGATCTACATTGTTTATCATGTTGCATAGAGTTTATCATGGTTCCTTTAGGAACCCAAATTCATTTGTTCGGACTACTTTTCTTGACTAGACAATAATATGTTTTGTGTCCGTGTTTGCAACAAAAGTTGCATTAAATTTGGTGTTGAACATGTAGGATGGGGCCTTTTATGAAGGTGGTTGGATTTTGGTGAGGATTTCTCACAAATCCGATTCCATTTCTTTTGGGAACGTGACCCTTGTTTGTAAGGATCATGTTTAAAGACTTGCTACCAACCTCGAATTTCTTCAAGGTGTCCTTAAGTAGCAAGCTTTCATTTTGGATAGTTTCTATATCATGACATTTTATACAAGAACCTAAACTATCATGATATTCAGTTTTTAACTTATCGAAATTACAAGTAAGACTATCATGTTCCTTTTTTAGCAATTTATATTTTCTACTAATAATCTTGCATTCATCAAATAAGTCATGAAAGGCATTTAATAACTCATCAAATGATAAATCTGCATCAATTAAATTTGTTACCTCCTCTTCGATGGCCAATAAGGCGTAATGAGCAACTTGCTCGGTGTTGGACTCCTCTTCTTCGGACGCGCTCGAATCATCCCACATTGCTTTGAGCGCCTTCTTCTTTGATGTTCTCTTCTTGACTTGGGGATAAACACTTTTGTAGTGTCCCGGCTTTTTGCACTCATAGTAAATAACTTGGTCCTTTTTGGGTTCAAGTTTATTTTTTGTGGCATTTTGAAACTTGTTTCTCTTAATGAATTTTTAAAATTTCCTTGTTAGAAGTGCCAAGTCATCGTCACAGTCCTTATCACTTGAGTTTTCTCTCAAGTGGTCATCTAAAGTTCTAAGTGCCATATCCTTCCTCTTCTTTGGAAGGATTTCTTATTGCTCTTCATAAGCCTTGCATATCATTTCATAGGTTATTAATGACCCGATTAGTTCTTCAAGAGGGAAGTTCTTTAAATCTTTAGCCTCTTGAATAGAAGTGACTTTAGGGTCCCAACTCTTAGGAAGGGATCTTAGAATCTTATTTACGAGCTCAAAATCTGAAAAACTTTTACCGAGTCCTTTTAGACCATTGACGACATCCGTGAAATAGGTGTACATGTCGCCAATAATCTCGCTTAGTTTCATTCGAAAAAGTTCGAAAGAGTGTATCAAAAGATTGATTTTTTACTCTTTCACTCTACTTATGTCTTCGTGAGTCACTTCGAGTATATGCCAAATATCAAATGCGGTTTCACAAACCGAAACACGATTAAACTCATTTTTATCAAGCGCACAAAATAAGGCATTCATAGCCTTTGCATTAAGAGTGAAAGTCTTCTTCTCCAATTCATTTCAATTGATCATTGGAAGAGAAGACTTCGAAAATTCATTTTCGACAAGATTCCAAAGTTCAAAATCGATCGAAATAAGGAAGATCCTCATTCGGGTCTTCCAATAGGTGTAGTCCGTCGCATTGAACATGGGTGGATGTGTAATAGAATGGCCTTCTTGGTTTCTGGCATATGTCATCTCTTTTGGGTTTTAATCCGTTTGAGTGTTAACCCCGCTCTGATACCAATTGTTAGGATCGGGAGCACTAAGAGGGGGGGGGTGAATTAATGCAGCGAAAAGCTTTCGACGATTAAAACTACGTTCGTACGATAAGATCGATTTGGGTAGAAAAGCTGATTTGTAAATCACTTTAACTTGTGATCAAGCAAGATATAGTTAAAGCAAGTCTATGAAGGCAATTTATAGTTATGATGGAAATTAGAATGTAAGCGTAAACTGAAATATGATGTTCGTACGATAAAACTGATTTACGTCTAAACGCCGATTCGAAAAATACTGAACTTTGAAACACGGTCGTAAATGCGCAGAATGTAGTAAGCTATTAAGGATGTTTGCAGTAAAAATAATATGTTCAATATAAATGCAAATTGAGATTTAGAGTGGTTCCGTCAATCTTGACCTACATCCACTTCTGGCTTTCTCCACTGATGAGGTCACCGATGTCCACTAGAGGCCTTCCTTCAATAGGCGAAGGCCAACCACCTTTTTATAGTTTCACTCCTTTTGACAGGCTTAGGAGACAACCCTTACAGAATTTTCTTTCCTCTCTTGACAGATCAAAACTTGGAAGAAAAGAGGAAGGAGAACTTTTAACTCATACAACACTTTTGAGCTCTAAAAATCATAGAGTAAGATCAAGATTTCGGTGGTTTTTGGTTGCTCTTTCATTGCTGAAAGAGTGGGGTATTTATAGGCCCCAAACAAGTTTGAATTCCGAGCTCAAAACTATAAATTCCCGGAATTCCGGGGTCTAGCGGTTGCACCACCTGACTAGGGTGGTTGCACTGCCTGGCAAAGCTCGGAGACTGAGCCTCTGGGCGGTGCCACCGCTTGATAGGGGCGGTTGCACCTCCTGCTAGAGCTCAAAGACCGAGCTCTCCAAGCTTTGGCAGGAGGTGCAACTACCTGACTGGGGCGGTTGCATCGCCCAGCCATAGCTCAGAGACCGAGCTCATGCGGTTGCACGTCTGTCAGAGGCAGTTGCACTGCCCAGCCAGAGCTCGGAGACTGAGCCCTGGGCGATGCCACCGCCGACCTAGGTGGTGCCACCTTTGGCTAGGTAATCTGGGTCCAAATGGGCTGATCCATTCGGCACAATTTGGGTCTGTCAAGGGCCCAATTGCCCCAAGATTAAGTTAATGGGAGCACCTCCCATTTCTAACTTAATCATCATGCTAACTACGAATTTCTTAAGACATTTACTGCAACTTGCTCCGATGCGTCAATCGCTTCTTCCGGCGAGCTTCCGTCGATCATCCAATAAACCCTTGGTGATGCTCCTGCGGACTTCCGACAAACTCCTGGACTTGTGACGATCCACTTGGCAAGTTCCAATGAGCTTCTTTGGCAAGCTCCTGGACTTCTCGGATTTTTTCCCACAGAACCTCCGATGACCGTCCGGACTTCCGTCAAGCTCTCGAACTCCCAACGTGATCATAGTCTTGACTCCAGCGTAACTCCTACTGCATGTCTTACTTTCATCGTAGTTAATCCTGCACACTTATCTCAACATATGGATTAGATAACAAATGACAATTGGCGTCATCATCAAAATCCGAGATTCAACAAACTATCATGCTTATTTTTTAGCAATTTATATTTTCTACTGATTATTTTACATTCATCAAATAAGTCATAGAAGGCATTTAATAATTCATCAAATGATAAATCTGCATCAATTAAATTTGTTACCTCCTCTCCGATGGCCATTAGAGCATAATGAGCAACTTGCTTAGTGTTGGACTCCTCTTCTTCGGATGCACTTGAGTCATCCCACGTTGCTTTGAGCGCCTATTTTTGGGACATTCTCTTGTTTCCTGGTCATCTAAAAAACAAAACTCGGTTGCTCTATCAACAACTGAAGCTGAATATATTGCAGCTAGTGCATGCTGTGCACAAGTTGTGTGGATAAAAAACACCTTAGAAAATTATAAAGTCTATCTTAAAAACATTCTCATTAAATGTGATAACACGAGTGTAATATGTTTAACAAAGAATCTCATTCAACACTCAAGAACAAAACATATTGATATTAGACATCACTTTATACGAGATCATGTTACTAATCATGATGTAATTATAGAGTTCATAGATACTAAGCATCAACTAGCTGATATTTTTTACAAAACCTCTAAGTGAAGAACAATTTGATTTCATAAGAAGAGAATTAGGAATGTTGATGTGTCCGAATGCATAAACTTGTTAAAATTATTCCGACTTTATTGATTGAATGATCAAATCACTTAATTACCATTATATGCCTAAAATAATATGTTGAAAATTAATACAAAAATTTCCATAACAATGAGAATGTCTTAATGATTGTATAGTCTTGTCCGATTGCATGAAAGTATTAAATTAAATTTTCATTTCTAATCGGATTTCATGAATACATTATTCTCTTTCGGACTTTGATTCACATCATTGATTTTTGACAAATAGAATCATCTAGTAAATGCATATCTTTTAGACTTATCATGTGAAAAATATTCCCTTTGAGAAATAGATTTGATGATTCCTTCTTATGAAAGGAAGATATTTTTTTGTGCAAGGATTTGATTCACATAAATATCCTGAACCTTGTAAAGCATGCCTTAATATCCTATCGATTTGAACTACACAAATGACTTTTCTCCTTCATGCAAAAAAGATAATAACAAATAAAAAGGAAGAAATTTTCACTCTATGTAAATAATCTCCATGTCATATTTTTCTTGAGATGTTTGTATCCTATAAATGACATGAACCTACTTATGGTATCGCACATATATTTAAAAGTTGTTTATATTGTTCTCCTTTTTGTTGATGACAAAGGGGGAGAAGTATATGAATTGATGCTATAAATACCATATTATGTTGAAAGAAGCAAATATATGAGTATTGATGCTATGATTATGCTATGACTGCATCATCAAAAATATATAAATTGATGATAACTATGATTGCCATATTTGCATTATGCCATTGTTTGCTATGATTGCCATATTTGCTTCATGTTAAGATATCAAGAACTTACATCGTAATTTTATGTGTTGATATCTTACCATGTGATGAAATGCTATGATTGCTAAAACACTTGAAATGTGTGCATTATGTTAAGATATCAAAATCTTACTTCAAAATTTTACATGTTGATATCTTACCATATGATGAATTGCTACTATTACCATCATTCACTTTTGAAATTTGAAAATGGACATCAAGCTTCGACATCATTTTCAGAGAGATACATCATGATGAGAATCATTATGGGAGTATTGATAAGGTTAAATGATTTTAACTTATCAATATGTCTCTTGACTTCAAAGGCTTTGAATTCAAGAATGACTTATCTCAATTATGGCACATAGATAGGGGGAGTTAAGGTAACTACGTTATCAATTGATTGTCATCATCAAAAAAGGAGAGATTGTTGATTCTCAGATTTTGATGATGACATCAATTGTCATTTGTTATCTAATCCATATGTTGTGATAAGTGTACAGGATTAACTACGATGAAAGTAAGACATGCAGCAGGAGTTGCGCCAGAGTCAAGACTATGATCACGTTGGGAGTTCGAGAGCTCGACGGAAGTTCGGACCATCGTCGAAGGTTCTGCGGGAACAAATCCGAGAAGTCTAGGAGCTTGCCAAAAGAAGCTCGTCGGAACTCGCCAAGTGGATTGTCACAAGTCCAGGAGTTTGCCGGAAGTCCGTCGGAGCATCACCGGAGGTTCGTCGGATGTTCGCCGGAAGTTCATCGGAAGCTCGCCAGAAGAAGCGATTGACGCACCGGAAGCAAGCTATAGTAAATATCTTAAGAAATTCATAGTTAGCACGATGATTAAGTTAGAAATGGGAGGTGATCCCATTAACTTAATCTTGGGGCAATTGGGCCCTAGATAGACCCAAATTGGGCCGAATGGATTTGCCCATTCGGACCTAGATTTTTTGGCTAGAGGTGGCACCACCTGGGTCAGCGGTGGCATCGCCCAGGGCTCAGTCTCCGAGCTCTGGTTGGGCGGTGCAACCGCCTCTAACAGAGGTGCAACCGCTTGAGCTCGGTCTCCGAGCTCTGGCTGGGCGGTGCTACCGCCCTAATCAGGCGGTGGCACTGCCTGAGCTCGGTCTCCGAGCTCTGGCAGGAGGTGCAATTGCCCCTGACAGGAGGTGGCACCGCCCAGAGGCTCAGTCTTCCCGCTTCAGTCAGGCGGACCCTAGAATTCTGGGAATTGATAGTTTTGAGCTCCGAATTCAAACTAGGTTGGGGCCTATAAATACCCCACCCTTTCAGCAATGACAGAGTAACCAAAAACCACCTAAATCCTGATCTTACTCTGTGAATTTTAGAGCTCAAAAGTGTTGTATGAGTTAAAAGTTCTTCTCCCTCTTTTCTTCCAAGTTCTGATCTTTCAAGAGAGGAGAGAAAATTCTGTAAGGGTTGTCTCCTAAGCTCGTCAAAAGGAGTGAAACTGTAAAAGGGTGGTTGGCCTTCACCTATTGAAGGAAGGCCTCTAGTGGACGTCAGTGACGTCGTCGGCGGAGGAAGCCAAAAGTGGATGTAGGTCAAGATTGACCGAACCACTCTAAAATCGCGGTGCTCTCTAGTTTGCATTTACTTTGAGCATATCATCTTTACTGCAAATCTCCTCAATAGCTTACTGCCTTCTATGAATTTACGATCGTGTTTCAAAGTTCAGAATTTTCCAAATCGATGTTTAGACGTAAATCAGTTTTATCGTACGAACATCATATTTCAGTTTGCGCTTACATTCTGATTTCCATCATAAATGCAAACTACCCTTATAGATTCGCTTTAACTGCATATTGCTTGATCACAAGTTAAAGTGATTTACGAATCGGCTTTTCTACTGAAATCGCTCTTATCGTATGAACATAGTTTTAAATCAATTCGAAAGTTTTCCACTGCACTAATTCACCCCTCTTAGTGCTCTTAATCCTAACAGGAAGATGGCTAAAATTTTAGCTTGCTCAAGTAGCCTTGAGAGTGCATCTACAACAATATTTTCTTTTCCTTTTTTATAAATAATTTTATAATCAAATCCCATAAGTTTGATTACCTATTTTTGTTGCTCAGGAGATGATATCTTCTGCTCCAAAAGTACTTGAGGCATCTATGATCATTTTTAATTTTTAATCGCCGGTCGATCAGGTAGGGCCTCCACCTCATTACTGCGTGCATAATGGTGAGCATCTCCTTATCATATATTGACATTTTTTGATGGGAGAGAGAAAACACCTTGCTGGTGTATGTGAGTGGTCGACCATCTTACATGAGAATGGCTCAAATTGGACTCTAGATGTGTTAGCCTTAATGATAAAGGGTCGGCTAAAATCTAGTAGCCCTAGCACTAACGTTGTCGTCATGGGTGCCTTAAGTTTGTCGAAGGCAGCAGAGGCTTTGTCTGACCATTGGAAGGCATATTTTTTTAGTAGAGAAGTGAGGGGTGCACTAATCATCCCATAGTCCTTCACAAATTTATGGTAGTAGCCCATTAGTCCAAGGAACCCATGTAGTAATATCACGTTTATAGGTTTCGGCCAGCCTTGCATTACTTCAATTTTTGTTGGATCTACCACCACTCCTTTTGATATTATGTGCCCAAGGTACTTTACTTTTTGCTAGAGAAAGCTGCACTTTGGTTGCTTAACAAAAAGAGTATTCTCTCAAAGGATCATCAAAATAACACGTAAATGTTGAAAGTGAGTATCAAGAGAAGGGCTAAATAAGGATATCATCAAAAATACTAACACAAATTTACGAAGAAAGCTCTGAAAAATATCATTCATGAGACTTTGGAAGGTTGAAGGAGCATTAGTAAGTCCAAAAGGCATTAGCAAGAATTCATAATGGTCGTTATGTGTGCGAAATGAAGTTTTTGGAATGTCATCTTCACATACCCAAATTTGGTGGTAACCGGATCGGAGGTCCAACTTCGTGAAGACTCGAGCTCCTTTCAACTCATCAAGAAGTTCATCCACCACTGGTATTGGATACTTGAACTTGATGGTGATGTCATTTAAAGCTCAGTAGTCAGTGCACATCCACTAAGTTCCTATTGAATCTCAAATTTTAATGATGAAGTCAATTATCATTTGTTATCTAATCTATATGTTGAGATAAGTGTACAGGATTAACTACGATGGAAGTAAGACATGCACATGCAGCAGGAGTTACGTCGGAGTCAAGACCATGATCACATTGGGGGTTCGAGAGTTCGATGGAAGTCCGGACGGTTGTTAGAGGTTCTACAGGAACAAATCCAAGAAGTTCAGGAGCTTACCAAAGAAGCTCGTTGGAACTCGCCAAGTGGATTGTCGCAAGTCCAGGAGTTTGTCGGAAGCCCGTCGAAGCATCGCCGAGGGTTTGTCGGATGTTCGCCGGAAGTTTACCGGAGCTCGCCAGAAGAAGTGATTGACACACTAGAGTAAGTTGCAATATTAATGTCTTAAATATCGTAGTTAGCATATAGATTAAGTTAGGAATTGGAGGTGATCCCAATAACTTAATCTGGGGGCAATTGGGCCCTTGACAGACCCAAATTGGGCCCTTGATAGACCCAAATTGGGCCAAATGGATCAGCCCATTCGGACCTAGAATTCCTGGCCGACGATGGCACCGCTTAGGGGCTCAGTCTCCTAGGAATGCTGGGCGGTGGTACCGCCCCTATCAAGCAATGGTACCGCCTGAGCTCGGTCTCCGAGCGAAGCTGAGCGGTGGTACCGCCCCTGTCAGGTGGTGGTACCACTTGAGCTCGATCTCCAAGCGAAGCTGAGCTGTGGTACCACCCCTGTCAGGCTGTGGTACCGCCTAAGCTCGGTCTCCGAGCAATGCCAAGCAGTTCGGGCCTGTATAAACCCCACCCTTTCCTGCATAAAAGGGCACCAAAATCTTGATCTTATTCTGAGAATTTGAGAGCTCAAAAGTGTTGTAAAAGGAGAAAAGTTCTTCTCCCTCTTTTCATCTAAGTTTTGATCATTCAAGAGAGGAGTGAAAATCTGTAAGGGTTGTCACGTAAGCCCGTCAAAAGGAGTAAAGCTGTAAAAGGGTGGTTGGCCTTTGCCTATTAAAGGAAGGCCTCTAATGGACGTTAGTGACCTCCTCAGAGGATGAAGCCAAAAGTGGATATAGGTCAAGATTGATCGAACCACTCTAAATCTCGGTTTGCATTTACATTCTGCTCTCTATCTTAACTGCAAACTACCTCCATTGCTTTTCTTCAACTGTACTTCACTTAATCTTAATTTGAAGAACTTTCCGAAATGGTTTTTCATCGAAAGTGTTTTTATCATACGGACGTCATTTTAAATCATTGAAAGTTATCCGTTGCACTAATTCATCCCCCCCTCTTAGTGCTCTTGATCCTAATAATTGGTATCAGAGCGGGGTTAACTCTCAATCAGATTAAAACCCAAGAGAGATGGCATTCGTCGGAAACCAAGAGGGCTACTCTATTACACGTCCACCCATGTTCAATGGGATGGACTACACCTATCGAAAGACCTGAATGAGGATATTTCTTATTTCCATAGATTTTAAACTTTGGAATCTTATTGAAAATGGATTTTCAAAGTCTTTTCTTTCAATAATCGATTGGAATGAATTGGAGAAGAAGACTTTTGCTCTTAATGTAAAGGCTATGAATGCCTTATTTTATACGCTTGAGAAAAACGAGTTCAATCATATTTCGATTTGTGAAACTACATTTGATATTTGGCACATACTTGAAGTGACTCACAAAGGCACGAGTAGAGTTAAAGAGTCAAAAATCAATCATTTAATACATTCTTTTGAACTTTTTCTAATGAAACAGAGTGAGACCATAGGTGACATGTACACCCGTTTCATGGATGTCATCAATAGTCTAAAAGGACTTGGTAAAAGTTTTTCGGATTTTGAGCTCATGAATAAGATTCTAAGATCCCTTTTAAATAGTTGGGACCCTAAAGTCACTACTATTCAAGAGGCTAAAGATTTAAACAACTTCCCTCCTGAATAATTAATCGAGTCATTAATGACCTACGAAATGACTTGCAAAGCTCATAAAGAGCAAGAAGACATCCTTCTAAAAAACAGGAAGGATATGGCACTTAGAACTTTAGAAGATCACTTGAGAGAAAAATTAAGTGATGAGGACTATAATGATGACTTGGCACTTCTAACAAGGAAATTTAAAAAATTAATTAAAAGAAACAAGTTTAAAAATGACATAAAAAATAAATTTGAACCCAAGAAGGACCAAGTTATTTGCTACGAATGCAAGAAGCTGGGACACTACAAAAGTGATTGTCCCTAAGCCAAGAAGAGAACACCAAAGAAGAAGGCACTCAAAGCAACGTGGGATGACTCAAGCGCGTTCGAAGAAAAGGAGTCCAACACCGAGCAAGTTGCTCACTACGCCCTAATGGCCATCGGAGAGGAGGTAATAAATTTAATTGATGCAGATTTATCATTTGATGAATTATTAAATGCTTTCTATGAATTATTTGATGAATGAAAAATAATTAGTAGAAAATATAAATTGTTAAAAAAGGAGCATGAGAGTCTTATTAGTAATTTTGATAAATTAAAAACTGAATATCATGATAGTTTAGCTCCATGTATAAAATGTCATGATCTAGAAACTCTCCAAAAAGAGAACTTCCTACTTAAGGATAACTTGAAGAAATTCGAGGTTGGTAGCAAGTCTTTCAATATGATCCTTACAAATAAGGGTCATGTTCCTAAAAGAAGCGGAATCGGATTTGTGAGAAGTCTTCACCAAAATCTAACCACATTCATTAAAGGCCCTCTCTTACATGTTTGGCACCAAAGCAAATACAACTTTTGTTGCAAACATGGACATAGTACTTATCATTGTCCATTCAAGAAAGTTAGTCTGAATAAACTGATTTGGGTTCCTAAAGGAACCATGATAAATTCTATGCAACATGATAAACAATTTAGATCAGTTTTTGAGGCACCCAAAAGTAAATGGGTACCTAAAAATCATATTTTCTTGTAGAAACATACATCATCACAAGCTAGGAGCAAGAGATAATATCTTGCTTTTTGGGTTCTCAACATTCATGACCCGAGATCCAAAAAGACTTGTGATGCTCTCTAGCCTAAATGATAAAAAGAGGATTAGTAGAATTAATACTACAAATTACTGAGTGATATTGATATAATCCTGTTTGATCCCTTGGATTTTGGAGCTTATAATTCTCCCTTCACACATCCTTTAGATTTTCAAATTCATCACATTCATTCCTTCTTCATTTTATTTTCGGATCTAACTTACGTCTTGCAAGCCAAGTTTCTCATGAACTAGCAAAGCTTACAAACTTGTATAATAAGTCATGAACATGTCAAAAATTATATACGACATTTGAAGTAAAGTATGCACTTCACAAGATCTATCATGAACGTACGAAATCTCTCATCTTGTGATGGAAACCTTTACGTAATTACATAATTAAGATTGATTACTCCTCAAATAAAAATTTTCTGCAGATTAAAAACATCCACATCAGCCCACACTGCCCTCAAAATAGTGCTCACCGCCTGTAGGTGGTGGCACCACCCAGCTGGGGGTAGCACCACCGACTATCACGGGTAGCAAGCGGTTGCACCGCATAGCCAACAATGCCACCACCCGCAACTCTGCCCCCTTTTTAAATCAAGCTAGGGTCAGCGGTAGAACCGACCCCAACTCATCTATTCTCCTCCTAGCAGCTCTAAAATCTTCTCCACCTCCATTCCTCCCCTTTAGATGCCCAAAAATTGCTTATTTCATTCAAGATCAAGAATCAATCATTCATTCTCTTGAAGATCTTAACTAAGGTATTCTCTAAGAAGCTTTTGATTTTTGTTTTGAATTATCTACTCTTGCTCATTATTATCTTCCTAAATAGCAGTATTTATGGGCTCTAGAAGATCCTCTAGGGACAAAGGAAAAAGGAGATTAGAAGAAGACTTCGATTCCACCCTTTTCGATTCAAAACTTCATGCCCAAAAATTTGCTTCCATAGAGTTTAGAAATGTCCATAAGGGAAAGTATATTGACCTAAATAAACTAAGTAATTTTGAGACAATTCAATGGTTTACAAATTTAGATCTACTCCTAATCCTACAAATTAGCGAACCCATCTATCCGAGATTTGTTAGGTTGTTTTACAATAATCTACATATAGATGAAGAAGAAAGAGTGTCTACCTATCTCTTAGGATAACATATTTCTATTACAGATAGATTTATTTGCGACATGATAGGCATTCCCGTAAAAGGTAGAGGTCGTTATTTTAGAGGATTGTGGGATGATGAAACAGTTGGGACAATGTACTATCACAGACTTAGCTAGTTTTTCCTAAGTCGTGCGGCACCCTTGCGTATCCGTCCACAAAGGTTAGCCTCCCCGAAGCCTCCCATGGTCCCTTAGGACCCACAAAAGAGAAAATGGGTTAGAGAAAATACCTCACTTGGGATCCACAAGCAAACATTCCAAGAAACACTTCATAGACAATGTAAATTACAAACAGACTTTACAAGCTCTGAACAGTTGCACAACAAAGGGTCAAAATGGTCCATTACAGACCAAAAATCCCTCACAAGTGTCCACATGACATAACCTTTATTTACAAGCCTAAAATGGCCACCAAACCCAACTAAAATGGGACTATTAAGCCTTCGGTTGTTCCTTTACATGCTAGGTAAAGAATGAACATACCAAAAGACACGGACATACAAAAGCATTACATCAAACATCATGTTTCAAAGTTTGTCCATGACATTCTTCCCCACTTATTCCTTCGATGTCCTCATCGAAGCCTTTGTGAACTCTACAACTCCTCGCCTTTGCTAAGTCTTCAATCTTCTGCTCTAGCTGCAATGTGCCTCTTGGCTCCCAACTGCTCTCCGTTGTTGTTTTTGAGTAGTCGAACCTTTGATCTGCTATGCTGCTTCAACTCACCAATAACTCTGACTCTGGTGTGGGATTGGCTGAGTTGTATTAATCCTTGTTAATTCCTACAGATCCTCCAGATAAAGGAAAAGACTATCCTTACTATGCGCCAGTCTCTTAGATGCCTCATGCTGCTTGAACTGGGTGGATGCTTGTTGGAGCTTTAACGAGCATCGCCTCGTAAACTTTCAAAGTTTTTGGTCCTTCCTCCACAAAATTTGCTCATCGACTCTTCTTTCACTTAGTTGTCACTTCCAAGTAGATTCACATCACTTCTGTTTTCGATTGGCATTCTGTTAGGAAATGAGGCCGATACTCTATTCTGAGTAGCACTGATCGCCAATGGTGAGGATTTGACAACTATTGTCTTCTAATATCTTCGAAGGGTCTTTGAACCTGTACAGAGCTCCTTTGCTGGATAGATAAGAGAATTAGGGTACTCAGTTTCGCCCATTCTCTTAAGGGTTGAGAAGGCAAAGGTTACTTGACTTCGCCCACCTCCTCGAGGTTGTACTCCATACATCGAGCTGGTTACTAGCTTCGCTTGCTCTTTGCTCACACTTCTGAAGCACTTGAAGTGTTTGCACTCCTTGCGTTGAGTTAGTTACTGTGATTCACCTTCTCAATGCCATCAAACTTTTGGAATGCAGGAAGTTTTCACCCCAACTTAGAGTAATTCTCTAATAGATATGGTCGCCTATAGGATTATACCATCTTCTCCATCAACCCTGCTGCCTACTCCACCGAGTAGCAAAGGTACAACACCGCGTACTGCCTGCTTCGTTCCTTGGTCGTGTACTTTTGCATAACCCGAAGTCCTTCACTTTCGGCTATCTTGATGAGAAGCTCATTGACATCGATCTTACGAATTTCCTTGGCCTCTGCCCTTCAGTCTTGTCTCGGTACTTGGAGTTTGCCTCAGCATGCTCCACCTCCTCGGTCCCTTTCATGACCAAGCGCTCTCCCTCCATGAGAGCAAGGGATCAAAGACTTTCACGGAAGTCCCACCTCTACGGTACCATGGCGCTGCCATGCCCATGGCCCTACTATCTGTGGCCTCGCATCTGCATCCCTTTTCTTCACGATCAGTAGATATGTCTCTTTAGGACTCCTCCGAGTCCATCTCCATTCTAACTTATGCTTGATTTTGGATAGCTAAATCCCTTTGGACTCATCATCACTTCCTCACCCCTTTCGACCCCTTGCTTCAACACCTCTGTGTTCTCCAAGCAGCTCCCTTTGGTCGATGGAAAGACAGACTATAACTCTCATGCATGGCCTTTGCCATCACATTGTAGGATTTGTAGCGATTTTGTTCTCCTTGCTAGTCAAAGGTGCCCAGCAAGCTAATCACGTGAGTGATGGCACGTGTGACTTGATACAGAATCTTATTGCTTATTATATTTTGGCATATATCACTTTATAACTATTGCATATATGCATATATATATATTATGATGTCCTTGGATTTGTGTATTAGGAATCGGATCGTTATGAGATCATGATAATGAGATCGATTCACCTTTAAATACAGATCCTAAATAATCCCGGTCACAGGTTACTTGAGAGGGACATCGTGATAACCGGATACACTAGTGTGCTGTATACTCGTCCATATGATGGATGCAGCTGGTCTCATAGCTGCTCATGTAGGGACACTAGGGATACAGTACAAGTGCTCATTAGAGAATGAGTTCACTGATTGATCCGCTTACGGAATGCTGGATGGTTGATGACGCCTTATTGTCAGACAATGATTTCGTAGTCCTAATGGTGTATCTGGTCCTTTTTGAATCTTATATTTTGATGATGAAACCACTTGATATGTGTTTATGTTTTAATCTACGTTTTGAGTGACGCAGGATGCTTTGATCAGGATGAGAGAATTAAAGCAGGAAAAATCATGTTGTGCCGGAGGAATATGTCAGAAGATTGGACGTCGGGCCGATGGATCGGTCGACGTATCGACAGAAGGCTTCAGGCCGTGGACTTCGACATCGGGCCAAGAAGAGCGGGTATTGTGCCAAGGATATTGGAGTTGCGGAGTCAACTAGCCGATTGGGCAATAGGTCGCAGGAGAGGACAATGCACTGAAGAATCGGATGAAGCGTCGAGGGACTAATGATATGCCAGACAACTTAGTTAATTGCTTAGGATTATTTATCTCAATCGAAGTTTTGTTTTAAGTGTGCAGGATTAACTATGATGAAAGAAAGACATGCAGCAGGAGTTGCACCGGAGTCAAGACTATGATCACGTTGGGAGTTCGAGAGCTCGACGAAAGTCAGGACGGTCGTCGGAGGTTCTACGGGAACAAATCCGAGAAGTCCGGGAGCTTTCCAAAAGAAGCTTGTCGGAACTCGCCAAGTAGATCATCGCAAGTCTAGGAGTTTGTCGGAAGTCCGTTGGAGCATCGCCGGAGGTTCATCGAATGTTCGCCGGAAGTTCGTCGGAAGCTCGCCGGAAGAAGCGATTGACACAACGGAGCAAGCTATAGTAAATGTCTTAAGAATTGTCGAAGTTAGCATGTAGATTAAGTTAGGAATGAGAGGTGATCTCATTAACTTAATCTGGGGGTAATTGGGCCCTTGACAGAACCAAATTGGGCCGAATGGATCAACCCATTCAGACCAGAATTCCTACTAGGCGGTGGCACCGCCCAAGAAAGGGTCTCCCAAGAAAGCTGGGCAGTGCAACCGCCCTAGGCAGGCGATGGCACTACCTGGGCTCAGTCTTCGAGCGAGACTGGGTGGTGCAACCGCCTCTGACAGGCGATGGCACCACCAGGGCTCAATCTCCGAGCGACACTGGTTTAGTGCAACCGCCTAGAGGCTCAGTCTCCGAGCTCTGCCAAGCGGTGCAACCGCCCGTGACAAGCGGTGGCACCGCCCAAAGGCTCAGTCTCCGAGCTCTGTCAGGCGATGCAATCGCCAAACCCCAGAATTCCGGGAGATGATAGTTTTGAGCTCAGAATTCAAACTGGTTTGGTGTTAGGATCAAGAGCACTAAAAGGGGTGGGGGTGAATTAGTGCAGCGGAAAACTTTCGACGATTAAAACTGCGTTCATACGATAAGAGCAATTTCGGTAGAAAAAGCCGATTCGTAAATAACTTTAACTTGTGATCAAGCAAGATGCAGTTAAAGCGACTCTATAAGGGCAGTTTGCAGTTATGATGGAAATCAGAATGTAAGCGCAAACTGAAATATGATGTTCGTACGATAAAACTGATTTACGTCTAAACACCGATTCAAAAAATAGTAAACTTTGAAACACGATCGTAAATTCGTCGAAGGCAGTAAGCTATTGAGGGGGTTTGCAGTAAAGAAAATATGCTCAAAGTAAATGCAAACCAGAGAGCACCGCAATTTTAGAGTGGTTCGGTCAATCAAGTAACCATATCAAAGATTAGTAGTCATCAAGGCATTGTGATCAAGGTGAGTAATATAAAGAGTTTACAACAACGTAATTGTTACAACAAGAGGTTATTGAGTCGATCTTGCTGGTGAATTTGCCTAAATAAAGAGTCAAATTGCCGATGAATTTGCTGTAGTTCAGATAGGATTTAATCTTGCCGGTGTTCAAGTCGATCTTGTCTTTGTTCAAATCGATTCATCCGAATCCCAATGTCTTCGATAGATGATGCATGAGCTTGCTCAAATTGATGTGTTTCCTTAAAAGGACAGATCGGAGAAGATTGAGTGCCCCTAAAGACTGGTGTTTCGGGTTCTGGTTCTGGTGGAGGGGGATCGGTTCTTCTAGGCATTTAACCCAATTACCGTTTCTATAAACACATCTCAATCGATAAAGTAGATTTTTGTTTATTATGCTAAACCTATCTACTTTCATCACTTCTTCTTCGGGTGGGATTGGAATATCGTGGGCTTTAAGTATTTGAGTGATTATACCACCATATGAAAGCATCATGTCTCTCTTGGATAATTCTATTATGTTTTGTTGGATAAGGTATACAAAACAGATATTATGTCCTTTCATGATCTAATACATGATTCCTAATTCCATTTGACTTACTTCATCATGATGGTATTGTTTAGGGAGAATGATGCTAGTTAGTATATGATGAAGTACTTTAGTGTTTAGTGATAGTAGATATTCACAGCTTTTAGGAACTATCACTAAGTTGGGATTACCGAAAATTATTCCTAAGGCTTCAACATATGTTGTCCCAACTGTTTCATTGTCCCGCAATCCTCTAAAATAAAGTCCTCTATTTTTTATGGGAATGCCTATCATGTAGCAAATGAATTTATCCGTAATGGAGATGTGTTGTCCTAAGAGATAGGTAGACATTCTTTCTTCTTCATCTACTTGTAGATTGTTGTAAAATAGTCTAACAAGTCATGGATAGATGGGTTCACTAATTTGTAAAATATGGAGTAGATCTTGGTTTGCAAACCATTGGATTGTCTCTAAGTCTCTTAGTTCATCTAAATCTACATGTTTTCCCTTATTGACACTTCTAAATTCGAAAGAGGAAAATTTTTCAGCATGATATTTTGAATCGAAAAGGGTAAGATCAAAGTCTTCCACTAATCTCCTCTTCCCTTCGTCCCTTGAGGATCTTCTAGAGCCCATAACTACTGTTATTTAAGAGGATAGTAATAAGCAAGAGTAAATGAATCAAAAATAGAATTTAGAGGCTTCTTAGAGAATACCTTAAGTGAGATCTTCAAGAGAAGGAGGGATTGTTGATCTTTTGCTTCGAATTAGGAGTATTTGGGATGCTAAGAGGGGAGAAATGGAGGTGGAGAAGCTTTGGAAGAGTAAAGAGGGGAAGGGAGTGAGTTGGGGTCGATTCCACCGCCGGCCCTAGCTCGGTTTAAAAGGGGCAAGATTGCGGGCGGTTGCATCGCTGCCTGGGGTGGTGCAACCGCTTGCAACCCGTGACAGCCGGTTGTGCTACCGCCAGCTGGGGCGGTGCCATCGCCTACAGGTAGTGAGCACTCATTTTGACTACTGTGTGATCTGTTTTGAATGTTTTTGACTTGAGAAGAATTTTTATTTGTGGAGCAGTCAACTGTACTTACGTAATTACGTAAGAATTTTCATTTTAAGATGAGAAATTTTGCACAATCAAGATAGATCTAGTGACGCGCATACTCTACTTCAAATATCATATTCATGTTTATGACAGTTTATCCAAGTAGGTAAGCTTTGCAAGTCCATGACAAACTTTGCTTACAAGACGTAAGTTCATGATATAGTTGGATTTGAAAGTAACGAACAAGTCAATTTGATGGGTTCGGAAATCCAGAGGATATGTGAAGGTAGAATCATAGGTTTCCAATTCTGAGGGATCAAATAGGTTTGTATTGCTCATGTAATTTTATTTTTCTAATCCTCTTTTTGTTATTTAGGCTAGGGAGCATCGCGTGTTCTTTTTGGATCTCGGGTTATGAATATCGAGAATCCAAAGAGCAGGATATTATTTCTTACTCCCAGCTTGGGATGGTTTACGTTTCTATAAGACAAGATAATTTTTAGGTACCCATTTACTTTTGGGTGCCTCAAAAACTGATCTACATTGTTTGTCATGTTGCATAGAGTTTATCATAGTTCCTTTAGGAACCCAAATTAATTTGTTCGGACTAATTTTCTTGAATGGACAATAATGTGTTTTGTGTCTATGTTTGCAACAAAAGTTGCATTTACTTTGGTGTCGAACATGTAGGATGAGGCCTTTTATGAAGGTGGTTGGATTTTGGTGAGGATTTCTCACAAATCCGATTCCACTTCTTTTGGGAACGTGACCCTTGTTTCTAAGGATCATGTTCAAAGACTTGCTACCAACCTCGAATTTCTTCAAGGTGTCCTTAAGTAGCAAGTTTTCCTTTTGGATAGTTTCTAGATCATGGCATTTTATACAAGAACCTAAACTTTCATGATATTCAATTTTTAACTTATCGAAATTACAAGTAAGACTATCATGCTCCTTTTTTAGAAATTTGTATTTTCTACTAATAATCTTGTATTCATCAAATAAGTCATGGAAAGCATTAATAACACATCAAATGATAAATCTGCATCAATTAAATTTGTTACCTCCTCCCCGATGGTCATTAAGGCGTAATGAGCAACTTGCTCGGTGTTGGACTCCTCTTCTTCGAATGCGCTTGAGTTATCTCATGTTGCTTTGAGCGCCTTCTTCTTTGATATTCTCTTCTTGGCTTAGGGATAATCACTTTTGTAGTTTCTCGGATTTTTGCACTCGTAGCAAATAACTTGGTCCTTTTTGGGTTCAAGTTTATTTTTTGTGTCATTTTTAAACTTGTTTCTATTAATGAATTTTTTGAATTTCCTTGTTAGAAGTGCCAAGTCATCATCACAGTCCTCATCACTTAAGTTTTCTCTCAAGTGGTCATCTAAAGTTCTAAGTGTCATATCCTTCCTGTTCTTTGGAAGGATGTCTTCTTGCTCTTCATGAGCTTTGCATGTCATTTCATAGGTCATTAATAACCCGATTAGTTCTTCAAGAGGGAAGTTATTTAAATCTTTAACCTCTTGAATAGTAGTGACTTTAGGGTCCCAACTCTTAGGAAGGGATCTTAGAATCTTATTTACGAGCTCAAAATCTGAAAAACTTTTGCCGAGTCCTTTTAGACCATTGACAACATCCGTGAAATGGGTGTACATGTCGCCAATAGTCTCGCTCAGTTTCATTCGGAAAAGTTCGAAAGAGTGTATCAAAAGATTGATTTTTGACTCTTTCGCTCTATTTGTGCCTTCGTGAGTCACTTCGAGTGTATGCCAAATATCAAACGTGGTTTCACAAATCGAAACATGATTAAACTCATTTTTATCAAGCACACAAAATAAGACATGGGTAGACATGTCTTAAGAGCAAAAGTCTTCTTCTCCAATTCATTCCAATCGATCATTGGAAGAGAAGACTTCGAAAATCCATTTTTGACAAGATTCCAAAGTTCAAAATCCATTGAAATAAGGAAGATCCTTATTCGGGTCTTCCAATAGGTGTAGTTCGTCCCATTGAACATGGGTAGATATGTAATAGAATGGCCCTCTTAGTTTCCGACGTATGCCATCTCTCTTAGGTTTTAATCCATTTGAGAGTTAACCCCGCTTTGATACCAATTGTTAGGATCAAGAGCACTAAGAGGGGGGTGAATTAGTGCAGCGGAAAACTTTCGACGATTAAAACTACATTCGTACGATAAGAGCGATTTCGGTAGAAAAGCCGATTCTTAAATCACTTTAACTTGTGATCAAGCAAGATGCAGTTAAAGCGAATCTATAAGGGCAGTTTGCAGTTATGATGGAAATCAGAATGTAAGCGCAAACTGAAATATGATGTTCGTACGATAAAACTGATTTAAGTCTAAACACCGATTCGGAAAATACTGAACTTTGAAACACGATCGTGAATTCATAGAAGGTAGTAACCTATAGTGGAGGTTTGTAGTAAAGATAATATACTCAAAGTAAATGCAAACCAGAGAGCACCACGATTTTAGAGTGGTTCGGTCAATCTTGACCTACATCCACTTCTAGCTTCCTCCACCGACGAGGTCACCGATGTCCACTAGAAGCCTTCCTTCAATAGGCGAAAGCCAATCACCCTTTTACAATTTCACTCCTTTTGATGGGCTTAGGAGACAACACTTACAGAATTTTCTCTCCTGTCTTGAAAGATCAGAACTTGGAAGAAAAGATGGAGAAGAACTTTTAACTCATACAACACTTTTGAGCTCTAAAAATCACAGAGTAAGATCAGGATTTCGGTGGTTTTTGGTTACTCTAAAAATCACGATTGACCGAACCACTATAAACTCCCATCTTCTCTGGTTTGCATTTTGTTTCCTACTATTACCTTACTACAAACCCCTTCAATAGCTTACTGCCTTCAATACATTTACGTATGCTTTCAAGCTAAGTTTCCAAAATCAGTTTTACGTCGGAAACGTTTTTTATCGTACGAGAGATTTGACGAAGTTGACTTTTTTATCTGTTGCACTAATTCATTCCCCCTCTTAGTGCTCTTCATCCTAACAATTGGTATCAGAGCCCAGTATTTCTCATTTCGGATTTACACCCGAGAGAAATGGCTCTTCATGGCTTTCAAGAGGGTTTTTCGATTGTTCGTCCACCGTTGTTTAACGGATTGGACTACACTTATTGGAAAACTCGAATTAGAGTTTTCTTGATTTCTATGAATTTGGATCTATGGAATATTGTTAAAAACGGTTGTCAACTTCCCTCTAAACCAATGAATGAATGGTCGGATTTGGAGAAGAAGTATTTTTCTCTAAACGCAAAGGCTATGAATGCCTTATTTTGCGCTTTGGACAAAAATGAGTTCAATCGGATTTCTACATGTGAAACGGCATTTGATATTTGGCGAACACTTGAAATCATGCACGAGGGAACTAGTAGAGTCAAAGACTCGAAAGTTAACATTTTATTGCATGATTTTAAGCTTCTTCGAATGCAACCAAGCGAGACTATAGGCTACATGTACACCCGTTTCACGGATGTCGTCAATAATCTAAGAGCTCTTGACAAATATTTTTCGGATTTTGAACTCGTAAACAAGATTTTGCGTTCTCTTTCTAAGAAGTGGGATTCAAAAGTAACTGCAATACAAGAAGCTAAAAAACCTAAACAACTTACCACTTGAAGAACTAATTGGTTCGTTGATGACATATGAAATGGTGCACAATGCACATGATGAACATGATAAACAAAACAACCTTCCAAAGAACAGGAAGGATTTGGAATCCCGGACAAATGAATACCACTTGAGCGATGACTCAAGTGATGAGGACAATGATGAACTTGAACTTCGAACACTAAATCTTAATAAGTTTATTAAACAAAAATCTAAAATAAACAATGAACTTGAACGGAGGAAGAGGCCAAAGAAGAGGAAGGCAACCAAGGATGAATCAAGAACTTCCAAAGGTGAAACGGTGAATTGGGCTTTGACGGGCTTCGACTACAAGGTTAGTAACTCAACTCTCTTGAATTATTTTGAAATTACTTGAAGTCCTTCATGAGTGCTTAATTTAGATAGTAGGAATAGGAAATAAATAAATTATTTTTCAAAAATTATATCATGTTTTTCTTTTTAGCATCTTTGAAAAATTAAAAATTTGATCATGAAAAATATATTGCTAAGGTTTCATGCATGTTATGTTTGGAAATGTTGAATGATGTATTTAATATTATGGATGATAATATGATATGTGATAATGCTTAGGATTAATCCATGCATGTGTATCTTGATGATTTTATGTCATGCATGAGTTTTTGAAGTAAATGTTGATTTGAAACTCTCATTTTAGATTAATATGTTTTTGGTCTAATCGTTTCTATGACGAATTAAGATGACATTCTCATGACATATTAAGATGACAAAGTGTACGTACATCTTTGTAAGAATTTCTTGATAGTCTTTTGATGATAGATGTGATATCATGATGTGTTTGGTCTTGACGGCTTCATGACGAAACTTATGTTTCGATTTTAAATTATGATACATGTTTTCACAAAAGACTTTAATACCCTCACATGAAATCAATTGTATGAAATGGAAATAATTTTCTATCCTATTGAGATTAATGAATTTATTTTACCAATATTATGAATCTCATGAAAATAAACATGATGAATATTTTGAAAATAAATAAGTGTATCATGCATTTGGTCTTAATGATTTCTCTTTAACATACTTTTTGAAATCATACTTGATGATGAATATCAAGATATTAAAATGATGTTATCATGGAATCATGCTTGATGATTTGTTTTTTACATTTCCGTCTTAAATGTTGACACTTGTTTTATTAAAGGTAGAGGCATGCTTATAAGAAACAAATCACATGAATAGAAATTTATAAAAATGAAATGTGATCCTCTATCTTATCGTATTTTCAATAAATCTATGCTTGTCATGTATGAATTTATTGAATGTGACTTTGAGGATGATTTCAGATTTTACAAATGCTTGATTCATACTTATGACACGAGACACATTTTAAATATGAATCATGTTCAATGCTTCAATCATATTACATCTCCTTAATTCATTTTGTTCTCCTATATTTATTTACCAAAGAGGAGAATCTTCCGAATGAATGAAATGATACAAATGAATCACTTATTGATATATCTTTTTGAAATATCTTTTTAATGTGATGTTGATATTTTGAGATGCCTATTGCAATTCATGACATGAGATAATTGAATCCTTGACTTACTCTTTATATGGCTTGAAAATGAATGTTTAAAATATTGCTTGATGAGTTGTTTTATATGATTTTGCCTTTACGTCCTCAACTTTCATGCTTATCTTGATTTGGCATATAAAAACTAAGGCATGCTTAGATGAAAAAGAATCATTTAAAAAAATGATTTTCCCATATGATCGAGATTAATGATTTTATGATATTTTGTGAATCTCGAAATTGATTTTGATGACTTGATTATGAGTTTCAAGTTAACGATTTGATTTAAATGAGTTTTATCTAAATCATAATCTTGATCTTGTAAAATTGGAATCACAAATAATATCTTTTGGTATTCATAAATTGATACTCACAATATGAAAGTATTGGTATTCATTGTTAGGATCGAGAGCACTAAGAGGGGTGAATTAATGCAGCGGATATTTTTCAGCGATTTAAAGCGAAAGCTGTGTTCGTCCGATAAAAACGATTTCGATGTAAAAGCCGATTCACAATTTGTATCTAAGTGTAGTTTACGCTGTTTGCGTCTAAATGCAGTTTGCGTCTAAATGCAGATTACGTCTAAGCGCAGTTTGCATTTAAGCGCAGTTTGCGTCTAAGCGCAGATTGCGTCTAAGCGCAGTTTGCGTCTAGACACAGTTTGCGTTTAAGTGCAGTTTGCGTTTAAGCACAGTTTGCATCTGAGCGCAGTTTGCGTCCAAACGCAGTTTTATGTCTAAGTGCAGATTTACGTCTAAGTGGAGTTTTACGTCTAAATGCAGATTTACGTCTAAGTGCAGTTTTACGTCTAAACGCAGTTTTGCGTCTAAACGCAGTTTTACGTCTAAACGTAGTTTTACGTCTAAACGCAGTTTTGCGTCTAAACGCAGTTTTACGTCTAAACACAGTTTTACGTCTAAACGCAGTTTTGCGTCTAAACGCAGTTTACGTCTAAACGCAGTTTTTACGTCAAAGCGTAATTTTAAGTCTAAACGTAGTTTTACGTTTAAAAGCAATTTTGAACTTTGAAAACCGTTTTGTGAATACGCAGAAAGCAATTTGCAGTTATAAATGGAATCAAAACTTAAGCGTAAACTACAGTGTGAAGATCGTACGAAAACACCGATTTACGTCTGAATGCAGATTCGGAAGGATCAGAACTTAGAGACTCGTTCATAAAAGCACAGAGGGCAGTAGGTATGTAGGAGGTTTGCAGTAATGATAAAGTGCTCAAAGTAAAAGCAAATCAGAGATTTAGAGTGGTTCGGTCAGTCTTGACCTACTCCACTTTTGGCTTCCTCCTCCGACGAGGTCACCGACGTCAACTAGCTGCCTTCCTTCAATGGGCGAAGGCTAACTGCCCTTTTACAATTTCTCTCCTTTTGACGGGCTCAGGAGACAACCCTTACAGATCCTTTCTCTCCTCTCTTTACAACTCAAGACTTGAAGAACAGAAAGAGGAGAACTTTTGGACTTTACACAAATTTGAGCTCTTAGAATCACTGAAAAGATCAAGAATTCGGTGTGGATCTGTATCTTTTCAGTGCTGAATGGGTGGGGTATTTATAGGCCCCAACCCAGTTCAAATTTGGAGCTCAAAAACCATCAAATCCCGGAATTCGGATCGCGGTTGCACCTCTTGATCGAGAGGTTGCACCGCCGCGAGCTCGGAGATCGAGCCCAGCGGGTTGCACCTCTTCGTCGCGGCGGTTGCACCGCCGAAGTCCGCTTTGAAGATCGAGCCCCCCTGGTGCCACCTCCTCGACCGAGGCGGTTGCACCTCTGCCCGAGCTCGAAGACCGAGCTCCGCGCGGTGCTACCTCTCCGGGGAGGTTGCACCGCCGGCCTAGCTCGAAGATCGAGCTCGGGCGGTTGCACCTCCCTGGCTGGTGCGGTTGCACCGCCTTCCTCGCTGGGAGACACAGCCCGGCGGTTGCACCTCTTGGTTTAGGCGGTTGCACCGCCGGTGCAATCGTGGTCCGAATGGTTAGCTCCATTCGCCCAATTTCAATCTTTTTCAGAGGCCCAATTGCCCCAAGATTAAGCTAATGGGATCACCTCCCATTTTCCAACTTAATCAACGTGCTAACTACGATTAAATCTAAGACAATTTCTGCAGCTTTGTTCGATCGTCAATCGCTTCTTCCGCTTAACTTCCGCCGATCATCCGATGAACCCTCGGTGATTCTTCTCCGTGGACTTCCGCCAAACTCATGGACTTTGCGACGATCCACTTGGCGAAGTTCCGACGAGCCGCTTAGCAAGCTTCGACTTCTCGGATCTGTTCTCGCAGAACCTCCGACGACCGTCCGAACTTCCGTCGAACTCTCGAACTCCCAACGTGATCATGATCTTGACTCCGGCGCAACTCCTGCTGCTTGTCTAACTTTCATCGTAGTTAATCCTGCACAACAAAACAAAAACTTCGATCGAGACAATTAATCCAAAGCAATTAACCAAGTTGTCCAGCATGTCATTGGTCCCTCGATGCTTCGTCCGATTCTTCGGCGCATCGTCCTTTCCTACCTATTGCCCAATCGGGCCGCTTGACTCTGCAACTCCGATATCCTTGGCACAATACCCGCTCTTCTTGGCCCGATGCCCGAGTCCACTGCCCAAAGCCTTTCTGTCGATACACGCCGACCGATCCACCGCCCGACGTCCAATCTTCCTCGACATGTTCCTTCGGCACAACATGATGTTCCTGCGCTTTAATTGTCTCATCCCTGATCGAAGCACCTTCAAGGCCACTCAAAACGCAGATTAAATCATAAACATATATCAAGTAGTTTCATCATCAAAATACGAGATTCAACATCTCCCCCTTTTTTATGATGACAACTACTTGATGACGGAGTTAAACTTAACTCCCGGAGTTTAAACAAACTCCCCCTATCAATATGCCATATTGATAGAACCTTGAATTCAAACTGAATTCAAGTCATTGCAATATTCATCATGAATACTTGCAACACGTTATCATGAACTTATGCATAAACTTATGCATAACATGTCATGTCATCATCATACTTCTCCCCCTTTGTCATCAACAAAAAGGAGAAGTACCACAATCAAGTGTTTGTGATGTAAGTTTAACTTATTGCATGAAAAACATAATATCAAGTTTTATCATCATGCAGTTTTGAAGCCAGAAAATTTAGCAAATGTTACATCATGCTTAGAACATTCAAGCTATCAAGTTTTAGATATGCAAGTTTTACGGCATACAAGATAGCACATGCAAGCTAGCAATGTTATAATATTTTAGAGCTTGCAAGCTAGCAGTTTAGAGATATTCAAGAAGGCAACTCTTGCTTCTTGAAACATGCAAGTTGCAAGCTAGCAAATTTTTGCTTCCTTTGTAGTGTTAGCTTTTGATATCGTAACGCAACTATTTCAAGTGTTTATCAATTGTAGCATTTCATCATATGGCATGATATCGACATGTAAAGCTGTGAAGCAAGATTTTGATATCATTTCATGATGTACACATTTCGAATATTTTAGCAAGCATTGCATCACATGGTAAGATATCACTCGTTTTGTTGCAAATTTTTTGTTTGATATCTTGATACAGGGCATATAGCAATGATAGCAATCATATATTACTTGGTGATGCAAGTATGACCTAATCATAGCATCAGTGATAGCAACCATATCAACATCAGTGATAGCAAACACATCAACATCAGTAATAGCAACCATATCATCATTAGTGATAGCAAACATATCAACATCAGTGATAGCAACCATTAGTGATAGCAAACATATCAATTCATATATTTCTCCCCCTTTGTCATCAACAACAAGGAGAACGATATAAACAAATTTTAAATATAAGTGCAATGCCATAAGTTGGTTCATGTCATTTTCCAACAAAGGAGTGATAGGATACCAAGAATGCAAACATCTCGAGGAAAACATGACATGGAGATAGCTTTTATTGCTTCTTCCTTTTATTTGTTATCTTTTACATGAAGGAGGAAAGCCATATGTGAAGTTCAAATCGATAAGATATTAAAGCACACTTCATTTTTTGCAAGGATTAAGATATGTAAGTGAGTCAAATCCTTGTATGTAAAAAAATATCTTCCTTTGGTAAGAGGGAATCATCAAATATGTTTTTCAAAAAAATATTTTTTTCACATGATAAGTGCATTTGCTAGATGATTCCATATGTCAAAAATCAATGATGTGAATTAAACTTGATATGACATATGCTTGTTAAATTCGGAAGAGGATAATGTATCAAGAAAATTCAATTGTTAGGATCAGGAAAATCCGAAAATGAAATTTGACACTTTCATACATTCGAATAGAGTTTTACTAGAGATATTCAATTACAATCATGAAGGTAAAACATGCTTATTATCATAAAAATTTTGTATTTAAGCACCTAATTTCCAACATGTAATCATGGCAAGTAATTGTGTAAAATCATTATGGCAATCAGGTGATTTGATCATTCAATCAAAAAAGTTCGAAAAAATATTTTTAACACGTTTAATCATTCGGACATATTTTTGCCATAGTTTTTCAAATATAATCATAAAGATAAGACATGCTCATCATCATGGTAGTATGATAGTAAGTTTACCATATACAAGCTAGCAAAAAAAAAATTCTAAATTTTAAGGCCCGCAAGCTAGCAATTTTGAGATGTTCAAGAAAGCAACTCTTGCTTCTTGAAATATAAGTTTTGCTAGATGTGCAAGTTAACTTTTTGCTTCTTGAGATAGGCAAGATAGCATTCCTTGGTGATGTTCAATATAGCTAAGTTCTACATCATGCAAGCTAGTGAATTTTATAACATGCATAATCATCAAAGCATCATAAATTTTAATGATGTGCAAAATTACAAATTTTGCATAATTGCATTTGTGTCTTGAGATCTGCAAGATAGCACTTCTTAGTGATGTTCAAGATAGCAATTTCTTCTCTTTTGAGAAGTGCAATTTTTGCTTTTTCTTGAATTGTGCAAGCTAGCTATCTCCCCTTTTGTCATTGTCAAAAAGAAGGGAAAAACCCTTTACATCAATTTTTAAATCATGACAAAGGTTAGTATCAATCTTATTTGTGCATCATTATATTTTCAAATTAAAACATGCACATTTTCAAAACAAATAAACTCATTATTATATGCATGATTCCAAATCATCATTCATATTATTTCAATCATTTTTTCAATCACCACTTATAGCTTATGATGCACAATATATAAAATCATCTAACATGATACAATCATTTATTTTCAAAATATTTATCACTATTTTAATGTATGATAATGAAGTATTCATGATACCGAACATTAAATCAGTATTTATCACTTCATTTTAATCATGATTCCAAACATTTATCATTTAAAGCATTCATGATACACATAAAAAAAAAAACATGTGCATCATTCCAAATCATAAATATTTTAAATCATCATGATATTAATTTGTCACATTGCATCCTACCATGCATGATCGAAACTTCTTATTTGCATACATCAAAATAAATTCATGAATATCTCATGCATTCATATCATCACTTGAGGAGTATTGAAAGAGAATAATTGGGTGATGAGATAAATATTTCATGAGTACAAAGAATTGTATAAAAATCATATCATGAATACAAGGAATACAAGTCACAATCATTCAAGAGAAAATTCATTATTCATTTTCAATTCATTCAATTTGATAAATCAAGATCATGATTTTGATAAAACTTATTTCAATTTTAAATTATCAAAATCATTTTTATGGCTCACAAAATTTATAAATAGATTCATGATTTCATCGAGAAATAACAATGAAAATTAACATGATACACATTATTACTTCTCAACCATATATAGCATGATTTCATAAGGTATTTTTAATCAAAATCAAAACATGCAATTTTCATGATTATTTTCAAAATTACTAGAATGATAAGCATTATTCCTAATTGTTTGTATTTTCATTATAAGATTATTAAACATGCAATTAAAAAAAATGCTTTATGAAAAGCATCATGTAATTTCAAAGTAAATTAAAGGCATTTTGATTACCTCAGCGTCGAAAGGCGTAAAGGCATAGTTTGCCACCTCGCCTTTGTTGATTTTCTCCTCGTCTTCGGAGGAGCTCGATTCATCCCAATTTTTGTTCTTCTTCTTGCGTTCAAAGCAAGTAGTTCCATTCTTTTTGCTTTTTAATTTTCGTTTCATTTGTAGTTTAAGTTCACCATCACTTGAGCTTATGCTCGAGTGGTCTTCAAATGTTCTATGTCCCAAATTCTTCCTATTTTGTTCATCATTGTCCTCGTCACTTGAGTTATCGCTCAAGTGGCATTCATTTGTCCAGAGTTCCAAATCCTTCCTGTTCTTTGGAAGGTGATTGTGTTCAACATGTTCATCATGTGCATTGTGCACCATTTCATATGTCATCAATGAACCAATTAGTTCTTCAAGTGGAAATTGGTTCAAGTTTTTCGATTCTTGAATAGCAGTTACTTTTGAATCCCAAGTTTTAGAAAGTGAGCGCAAAACTTTGTTAACGAGTTCAAAATCCGAAAAGCTTTTACCAAGTGATTTTAAACCATTGACGACATCCGTAAAACGGGTGTACATGTCAACAACGGTTTCGCTTGGTTTCATATGAAAAAGCTCGAAATCATGCAGTAAAATATTAACTTTCGAGTCTTTGACTCTACTAGTTCCCTCGTGCGTGATTTCAAGAGTGCGCCAGATATCGAAAGCCATTTCGCACAAAGAAACCCGATTGAACTCATTTTTGTCCAAAGCGCAAAATAAGGCATTCATAGCCTTTACGTTTAAAGAAAAATACTTCTTCTCTAAATCCGACCATTCGTTCATCGGTTTAGAGGGAAGTTGAAAACCGTTTTCAATGATATTCCATAAATCCAGATTTAGAGAGATCAAGAAAACTCTCATTCGAGTTTTCCAATAGGTGTAGTCCAATCCGTTAAAGAACGGTGGACGAAAGACCGAAAAGCCCTCTTGAAGAGCCATTTCTCTCGGGTGTAAATCCGAAATGAGAAATACCCCGCTCTGATACCAATTGTTAGGATCGAGAGCACTAAGAGGGGGGGGGTGAATTAGTGCAGTGGATATTTTTCAGCGATTTAAAGCGAAAGCTGCGTTCGTCCGATAAAAATGATTTCGATGTAAAAGTCGATTCACAGTTTGTATCTAAGTGTAGTTTACGCTGTTTGCGTCTAAATGCAGTTTGCGTATAAATGCAGATTGCGTCTAAGCGCAGTTTGTATTTAAGCATAGTTTGCGTCTAAGCGCAGATTGCGTCTAAGCGCAGTTTGCGTCTAGACATAGTTTGCGTTTAAGCGCAGTTTGCGTTTAAGCGCAGTTTGCGTCTGAGCGCAGTTTGCGTCCAAACGCAGTTTTATGTCTAAGTGCAGATTTACGTCTAAGTGGAGTTTTACGTCTAAATGCAGATTTACATCTAAGTGCAGTTTTACGTCTAAACGCAGTTTTGCGTCTAAACGCAGTTTTATGTCTAAACGTAGTTTTACGTCTAAACGTAGTTTTGCGTCTAAACGCAGTTTTACGTCTAAACGCAGTTTTGCGTCTAAACACAGTTTTGCGTCTAAACGCAATTTACGTCTAAACGCAGTTTTTATGTCAAAGCGTAATTTTACGTCTAAACGCAGTTTTACGTTAAAAAGCAGTTTTGAACTTTGAAAACCGTTTTATGAATACGCAGAAAGCAATTTGCAGTTATAAATGGAATCAAAACTTAAGCGTAAACTGCAGTGTGAAGATCATACGAAAACACCGATTTACGTCTGAATGCAGATTCGGAAGGATCAGAACTTAGAGACTCATTCGTAAAAGCGCAGAGGGCAGTAGGTATGTAGGAGGTTTGCAGCAATGATAAAGTGCTCAAAGTAAAAGCAAACCAGAGATTTAGAGTGGTTCGGTCAGTCTTGACCTACTCCACTTTTGGCTTCCTCCTCCGACGAGGTCACCGACGTCAACTAGCTGCCTTCCTTCAATGGGCGAAGGCTAACTGCCCTTTTACAGTTTCTCTCCTTTTGACGGGCTCAGGAGACAACCCTTACAGATCCTTTCTCTCCTCTCTTTACAACTCAAGACTTGAAGAACAGAAAGAGGAGAACTTTTGGACGTTACACAAATTTGAGCTCTTAGAATCACTGAAAAGATCAAGAATTCGGTGTGGATCTGTATCTTTTCAGTGCTGAATGGGTGGGGTATTTATAGGCCCCAACCCAGTTCAAATTTGGAGCTCAAAACGATCAAATCCCGAATTCCGGGATCGGTTTACCTCTTGGATCGGAGAGGTTGCACCGCCCGGCAGAGCTCGGAGATCGAGCCCAGGCGGTTGCACCTCTCTGTCAGGGGCGGTTGCACCGCCCGAGTCTGGCTCTCAAGATCGAGCCCCAGCGGTGCCACCTCCTGACCGAGGCGGTTGCACCTCTCTCTGAGCTCGAAGATCGAGCTCGCTGCGGTGCTACCTCTCTGTCGAGGAGGTTGCACCGCCGGGCCTAGCTCGAAGACTGAGCTCAGGCGGTTGCACCTCCGGCTGGGCGGTTGCACCGCCAGCCTCGGGCTGGGAGACACAGCCCAGCGGTTGCACCTCTTGGCCTGGGCGGTTGCACCGCCGGTGTGAATCGTGGTCCGAATGGTTAGCTCCATTCGCCCGATTTCAATCTTTTCAGAGGCCCAATTGCCCCAAGATTAAGCTAATGGGATCACCTCCCATTTTCCAACTTAATCAACGTGCTAACTACGATTAAATCTAAGACAATTTCTGCAGCTTTGCTCGATCGTCAATCGCTTCTTCCGCAAACTTCGCGTCGATCATCCGATGAACCCTCGGTGATTCTTCTGCGGACTTCCGGCAAACTCCTGACTTTCGCGACGATCCACTTGGCGAGTTCCGACGAAGCTTCGCTTTTGCAAGCTTCTGGACTTCTCGGATCTGTTCTCGCAGAACCTCCGACGACCGTCCGAACTTCCGTCGAACTCTCGAACTCCCAACGTGATCATGATCTTGACTCCGGCGCAACTCCTGCTGCTTGTCTAACTTTCATCGTAGTTAATCCTGCACAACAAAACAAAAACTTCGATCGAGACAATTAATCCAAAGCAATTAACCAAGTTGTCCAGCATGTCATTGGTCCCTCGACGCTTTCGTCCAATTCTTCTACAAGATCGTCCTTTCCTGCAGCCTATTGCCCAATCGGCCCATTGACTCTGCAACTCCGATATCCTTGGCACAATACCCGCTTTCTTGGCCCGATGCGGAGTCCACGGCCCGAAGCCTTTCATTTCGATCGTCGACCGATCCACCGGCCCGACGTCCAATCTTCTGACATGTTCCTTCGGCACAACATGATGTTCCTGCTTTAATTGTCTCATCCTGATCGAAGCACCCTGCATCACTCAAAACGCAGATTAAATCATAAACATTTATCAAGTAGTTTCATCAACAAAATACGAGATTCAACATTCATGACTTGAATTTGATTGAAACATTGCATGCTTAAATTAATCATTCTCCTATGTTTCAAAAATTCTTTAAATGCCTTATGTGATGACTAAAAATTAATTTGCTTTATGATGAATCACGAATCATAACTTGATCTATGATATTGATATATTTTAATTATGATCCTTGGTTGTATAATTCTATTGTTCTATTAAAAGGATTTGTCGAATTAATCATGTCCTTCTTGAATTTTCTTGATATCATGACATGATTTTGTAATATGGCCTGTATAATGATTAAAATTTTTTGGCCATTGATTTCTCCTTTCTTTTCGGTAATGACATAGGAGGAGAAAGATTGCTAGCTCAAGGCAAATGCTGGCTAGCTTGTACTCTTCCCTTCTTTTCGACAAAAACAAAGGGGAGAAATCTTTTGCTAGTTAGAACATGCAAAGAAAATCAAAGTACAATCTTGCACAAGAAACAAGTGTTGAATTGCCATGATTGAACTTAAGAATCTTGCTATGCTTTTGTGCTTATATGTTGTGATGAAAATCTAGCTTCATGTTATAAAAACTTGCATATCTTTTAAAATAGCTAGAGCTACTTCTCCTTTTGTTGATGACAAAGGGGGAAAAATATATGAATTGATACTATAAGTGCCATATTTAAATGAGAAATATATGAATTAATACTATAAGTGTCATATTTGAATTTGAATTATCTTAAGATATCAAAAGAAGCTTGTATCGAAATATATGGTAAATTGATAATCGAAATGCTATGATTGCTATATGCCATGTTTGCATCATATTAAGATATCAAGAACTTGCATCGTAATTTTACTTGATGATATCTTGCCATGTGATGAAATGCTACGATTTGTTGCTAAAATGATGCATGCAATACTTATGCTTTTTATGTGATGTATTGCATATGATATGAATCATGATTAAAATTGCCTTAATTTGAATTCAAGGTTTATCTCAATTATAGAATTTTGAAACAAGAATGATTACTTACCTTTGTCATGATTTAGAAATTGATATAAAGAGTCTTCCCTTCTTTAGGAAGGGTCTTCCCTTCTTTTTGACAAGGACTAAGGGGGAGATAACTAGCTTGCACAATTCAAGAAAAAAGCAAAAAGTACACTTCTCAAAAGAGAATAAATTGCTATCTTCAACATCACCGAGAATTGCTAGCTTGAAACATCAAGAAAATGCAAAAATGTGCTATCGTGCCTATCTCAAGAAAAGCATATATGCCAACTTGCATATCTTTGAATTTGCTAGCTTGTAAAACTTGCATATTTCAAGAAGTAAGAGTTGTTTTCTTGAACATCTCTAAATTGTTAGTTTGCAAGTTCTAAAATGTTGTAAAATTACTAGATTGCATGATGATAAAAATTTATTATTATATTTTTCATGCAATGAGTTGAACGTATATTACAAACACAAGAATAGTTGTACTTTTCCTTTTTATTGATGACAAAGGGGGAGAAGTATATTGATGACATGACATGTTATGCATAAGTTTATGCATATGTTCATGATGACGTGTTGCAAGTATTCATGATGAATATTGCAATAACTTGAATTCAGTTTGAATTCAAGGTTCTATCAATATGGCATATTCATAGGGGGAGTTTATTTAAACGTCGGGAGTTAAAGTTAACTCCGTCATCAAGTGGTTGTCATCATCAAAAAGAGGGAGATTATTGAATCTCGCATTTTGATGATGAAACCACTTAATATGTGTTTATGTTTTAATCTGTGTTTTGAGTGACACAGGATACTTCGATCAAGATGAGACAATTAAAGCAAGAAAAATCATATTGTGCTAGAGGAACATGTCAAAAGATTGGACGTCGGGCCGATGGATCGGTCGATATATCGACAGAAGGCTTCGGGCTATGGACTTGGGCATCAGGCCAAGAAGAGCAGGTATTGAGCCAAGGATATCAGAGTTACGGAGTCAACTGGCAGATTGGGAAATAGGCCACAGGAGAGGACAATGCACCGAAGAATCGAACGAAGCGTCGAGGGACCAATGACATGCCGGACAACTTAGTTAATTGCTTAGGATTAATTGTATCGATCAAAGTTTTGTTTTAAGTGTGTAGGATTAACTACGATGAAAGAAAGACATGCAGCAGGAGTTGCGCCAGAGTCAAGACTATGATCACGTTGTGAGTTCGAGAGCTCGACGGAAGTCCGGACGGTCGTCGGAGGTTTTGCAGGAATAAATCCGAGAAGTCCAGGAGCTTGCCAAAAGCAGCTCGTCGGAACTCGCCAAGTGGATCATCGCAAGTCCAAGAGTTTGCTGGAAGTCCGTCGGAGCATCGTCGGAGGTTCGTCGGATGTTCGCCGGAAATTCGCCGGAAGCTCGCCGAAAGAAGCGATTGATGCACCGGAGCAAGCTGTAGTAAATGTCTTAAGAATTGTCGTAGTTAGCATGTAGATTAAGTTAGGAATAGGAGGTGATCCAATTAACTTAATCTGGGGGCAATTGGGCCCTTGACAGACCCAAATTGGGCTGAATGGATCAACCTATTCGGACCAGAATTCCTACTAGGCGGTGGCACCGCTCAGGAGAGGGTCTCCCAGGAAAGTTGGGCGATGCAACCACCCTAGGCAGGCGGTGGCACCACCTGGGCTCAGTCTCCGAGAGAGACTGGGTGGTGCAACCACCCTTAACAGGCGGTGGCACCGCTAGGGCTTAATCTACGAGCGAGATTGGGCGGTGCAACCGCCCTTGTCAGGCAGTGGCACTGCCCAGAGGCTCAGTCTTCGAGCTCTGCCAAGTGGTGTAACCACCCCTGACAAGCGGTGGCACCGCCTAGAGGCTCAGTCTCCGAGCTCTGTCAGGCGGTGCAACCACCCCAGTCAGGCAGTGCAACCGCCAGACCCCGGAATTCCGGGAGATGACACTTTTGAGCTGGGAATTCAAACTGGTTTGGAGCCTATAAATACCCCTCACATCCCTGGGTAAAATACACAAGCACATAGAGCAAAAAAGGAAATAAACGTTGTAGAAATCAGTTGAGAAATCCCTCCTCTAGCTTAAGTGTTAGAATTCTATTTTAGAGAGGAGAGTGAGTGCTTGTAAGGGTTGTCTCCTAATCCCGGTAAAAGGAGAAGAGGGGTGTAAGAAGGAGGTTGATCTTTGCCTAACAAAGGAAGATCTTTAGTGGATATCGGTGGCCTCGATGGAAGAGGAATCAGAGGAGTGGATGTAGGTCACGATTGACTGAACCACTATAAACTCCCTTCTTCTCTAGTTTGCATTTTGTTTCCTGCTATTACCTTACTGCAAACCCCTTCAATAGCTTACTGCCTTCAATACATTTACATATGCTTTTAAGATAAGTTTCCAAAATCAGTTTTACGTCAGAAACGGTTTTTATCATACGAGAGATTTGACGAAGTAGATGTTTTTATCTGCTACACTAATTCACCCCTCTTAGTGCTCTTGATCCTAATAGTCCTTAGACTTGAGACACCAAGGATATCCTGTATGAGTGCTCTATTCTTTGATACCAGACATATAGGTTTAGCTATCCCAGATCTAGTATAGCTAGTCATTGGGAGTGGTAGTCGACATTATGAGGGCTATTGAGTGTCGATAGAGGATCATCCACCCTCGGCGTCATGAGAGGAATATCTCATGTGTTCTTGCTCAGACAAATCCCTGGCCTGGGTCACATGGGTTGAGAGAGAAAGAGTTCTCGGGAAAATCTGATTAGAGCGAGACTCGGGTAGAAACTGTATGGGTCTGACAGCACCATGCTCGATATACGGTCTTTGAGATATTAGATGGATGCGGGACTATAGGTACATGGTAACTGAGGACAGACAGGTCCAATGAATTGGATTCCTCTGTATCGTCTTGGGACTACGACGTAGTGGCCTAGTACGTCCGTAGTTGATGAGCCGAGTGAATTATTACAGAGATAATAATTCACTGAGTTAGAAGGAGTTCTGATAGGTATGACTCACGGCCAGCTCGATATTAGGCCTAGAGGGTCACACACATATGGTAGGCATTGCGATGAGTAGAGGTTCGGATATGAGATATCCGACGGAGTCCTTGTTTTATTGGATCCCATGGACGAGATCTGATAAGAGCCCATGAGAGATTATTGGATAGAGATCCACTAATATAAAAGGCTTGGGTTATTGGATGTAGATTCAATACCCACTAGGGGAGGATCCATTAGGGTTTGACAGGGGACATCTATAAATGGGAGGGATTCAGAGCCTCATAGGCTAGAGCCTTTGCTTACCTCTCCTATTCTCCTTCCCCTTCTCCACCTCAGGGTAGGCTTGGAGTTTTGAAGAGCGTCATCGCAGCCCTGCTGTGTGGATCACCACTAGAGAGGAGAACACTTGACCTCCTTCACTCTATCCTAAAGATCTGCAAGGAAACAAGGATATACGATCTCCCTAGGTAACAATCTACTATATACGTAGTTTTTCAGTTTCGCGGATTTTGCGCATCAATCTTTGCACGATAACGAACATCTCTTCGGGAATAGGGGATTTTGTTTTTCTTGTTCTTCTGCTACACATGTGATGTTGCCCCCAAGATTTCCCAACAGTGGTAACAAAGCCAAGTTATTCATGCGATAGATTGGTTTTGAACTACGGGTTATGTTTTGAAGAAACTTTTGACGTCAAAATCGTTGACGCAAAAACGAGAAAGGGCAGCAACAGTTGATGTCCTCGATCTGCGTGCGTGCAGCGCAGCCGCAAGCAAGCAGCATAGGGGCTACGTCTACAGTAGCCGGCCAGCATCCTACTTGCAGCAGGCTTATAGCCGGTGGGGCAAACAGCACGCGGGCAGAGCCACCTATGGTCGCTTCTCCCGCGGGGTGAGGCGTCGTAGGGCGACGGCGCCTAACGCAGTTGCTCCCGCGGTCGAAACCCCCCCGTAGGGGCAACCGCCCGGGGGGGACAACGCCACCCGGGGAGGCGACGACGCCCATAGGGGCAGCATCGCCTGCGGGCGCTGCCCCGCCGGCAGAACCGCCCGCGGAGGCAGCGGCACCCGCCGGGGCTCCCACCTGCAGCGGCAACGCCTCCAACTGGCGTGTCGCCTACAGGCGAGGGCAGCGCCCTCGCCCCGCCGCATAGGCCGCTGCCAGTAGGGTGGTGGCGGCAGCAGCAGGGGAGTAGGGCATTAAGGCATTCTTGGGCAAAAAGATAGTTTTGCCCTTGTGAATTTGAGAAACTCCAATTTCTATCTTTTGTCCTAATTATAAAAATACCCCTATGAATTTAGAAATTCCCTATATGTCCCTGATTTCATAAAACACTAATTAATTAAAAGGTTTAGTTGATTATTATTGCTAGTTATAGATGCCCAGCAAGCCAATCACGTGAGTGATGGCACGTGTGACTTGATACAGAATCTTTTTGCTTATTATATTTTGGTGTATATCACTTTATAACTATTGCATAAATGCATATATATATTGTGATGTCCTTGGATTTGTGCAATGGGAATCAGATCGTGATGAGATCACGATAATGAGATCGATTCACCTTTAAACACATATCCTAAATAATCCCGGTCATAGGTTACTCGAGAGGGACATCGTGATAACCGGATAGACCGGTGTCTTTGTATACCCGTCCCATATGTTGGATGCAGCCGGTCTCATAGCTGCTTTCGTGTAGGGACACTAGGAATACAAGATCTGTGCTCATCGGAAATGAGTTCATCGATTGATCCGCTTTTACGGAATCTTTGGATGGTTGATGATGCCTTATTGTTAGACAAATGATTCCGTAGTCCTAGTGGTGTATCCGGTCCTTAGACTTGAGACACCAAGGATGTCCCGTATGAGTGCTCCACTCTTTGATACCGAACTTATAGGTTTGGGCTGTCCCCTCTAGTAGTACAAATGGTCATTGGGAGTGGTAGTCGACCTTTTGAGGGCTATTGAGTGTCGATAGAGGATCATCCACTCTGGTGTCATGAGAGGAATATCCCATGTGTTCTTGCTCGGACAAATCCCTAGCCGGGTCATTCGGGTTGAGAGAAAAGAGTTCTCCTGAGAATCTGATTAGAGCGAGACTTCGGTAGAAACCGTATGGGTCCGACAACACCATGCTCGATATACGGTCTCCGGAATATTAGATAGATGAGGGACTATAGGTACATGGTAACCGAGGACGAGACAGGTCCAATGGATTGGATTCCCCTATATCGATGGGGACTACTGCAGTAGTGGCCTAAATACGTCCAGAAGTCGATGAGTCGAGTGAATTATTACAGAGATAATAATTCACCGAAGTTAGAAGGAGTTCTGACAGTATGACTCACGGCCAGCTTCGATATTGGGCCTAGAGGGTCACACACATATGGTAGGCATTACGATGAGTAGAGGTTCGATATGAGATATCCGACGAGCCCTTTGTCTTATTGGATGCAGATCCAATACCCACTAGGGAATGACCCATTAGGGTTTGACACGGATCTCTATAAATAGGAGGGATTCACGACCTCCATAGGCTAGAGTCTTTGCTTGCCCTTCAGATTCTCCTCTCCCTCTCCACCTTAGAGGCCTGGAGTTTTGAGGAGGGTCGCACGCAACCCCGCTTGTGTGGATCACCGCTAGAGAGGAGGACGCCGACCTCCTTCACCCTCTCCTAAGGATCTGCAAGGAAACAAGGATATCTGATCTCCCTAGGTAACACAATCTCTATATGCAGTTTTGTGTTTTGCGGATTTTTTATGCATCAATCTTCGCGACGATGAACATCCTTTTGGGAATCGGGATTTTTGTTTTCTTGTTCTTCCAATGCGCGATATGATGTCGCCCCCATGATTTCCCAACAAAGGTGGTATCGAGCCCGGGTTGTTCGTGCGAATGATTGGTTTTGAACTGCGTGTGTTGTGTTTAGGAAGAATATTGACGTCAAAATCGTTGATGCAAAAGCGTGGAAGGGCAGCAACAGTTGCTGCCCCTGGCCTGCATGCCCAGAGCCACCTCTGATGCTTGGCGCTGACCCGCTCAGCACCACAACCGCCGCAAGATGCAAGAGCCACCACGTACGCAGCAATGACCGGTGGTCTGTTTGCTGCCCGGCTGGGGCTGGCAGCCCACAGCAGAGGCGCCGAGGGCAGCGCCGCCCACACTGCGAGCGGCCGCCTCCCCGCAGGCGAACAACGCCGTCGCCGCAGGCCGTGACGCCACCGCCCGCTTCCCGAACGGGAAAACCCCCCCACGTGGGCGGTCGCTGGCGGGACAGCACCGCCTGGAGGCAGTGGCGCGAGGAGGCCACCCGCGAAGGATCGCCGCCCGCCACGGGCGTAGTCTGCCCTTCCGGCAGCAAGCCCTCGCCAAGAGCCAGCCACCGGGTTCTAACGCAGAAGTAACAACAGCAGAAGGAATTAGGGTTTTGGGCAAAAGGATAGTTTTGCCCTTGTGAATTTGAGAAATTCCAATTTCTATCTTTTGTCCAAATTACGAAAATACCCTTAGGAATTGAGAAATTCCCTACATGTCCCTAATTTCAGAAAAATATTAATTAATTAAAAGGTTTAGTTGATTATTATTTTTATTATTATCTAGTAGTCCTACATGATGATGATTATTTATACATGTGATGTATGATGTGTGGACGGATGATCATGGACCGTGTGATGTGTGTACTTGTGATTATTATTATTGAGGTCTACGAACCTCCATTATATTTCTCGTTTATTATTCGGCCTGCGTGCCTATTATTAAGTTGTAATCACATGAGGAGGCTTAGCGGAGCGTGGATGCGATAAGCGGGACCCACGAGACGGACGATCGTGATGAATGGAGATGCATCAAGATGTCGACGAACCAACGAGGACGAGATGGACAATCACAAGGGCATAGAGATGCACCGTTGCACACATAGATCTTGATGTGAGTGATTAGGCCCTATCGGCTCGGGCCTAATCATATTAGGGGCATGGTCCATGATCATCCGATGTGATTGCTTATACACATACTAGATATGTATATATATTTGCATGCGATGTAGATATATATTAAATATGTATATGTGTGACATGTCATATTAGGAGACCAAATTATAGAAACATCTCTCGATAATATTAAATTGAGAAACGTGAGGCAATTAGATTGACCCACGTGGCCTTCCATCACTATGAGTAGGAACCCATTCCGGTGTAGGTTGAGTTGGTCGAGTCCCCCGAGACTCACCTATATCGCGATTCGCTATCTTGCTTACGACATAGAGATGTCACCGTGACCCGAGGACATGGTATGCTTGGTCGAGTCCCTCGAGGGTATATCATCAAATCGACTCATCTTGTAACGAAGGTGTTGACTTAACCGAGCATCATGGTTGATCGAGTCCCTCGAGGCCATGGTGATTCGGAGGTCGAACAGATGGGAATCACAAGGAGTTGTGATCGGCAAGAGTTGCCTACCTTTTTTAGGCTTAGTGTGATTGGTCGAGTCCCCTCGAGGTTACACTAAGACGCCGATTGATCCCGATCCCCACTAGAAGTCTGTTGAGACTTCCGTTTCACGTCTTTGAGGGTGTCGCGACTCTTCGTTAGTAAAATAGTGGGAGCATATTAAGATAGAAGTCCATATCTTGATAGTTTATTTCTTGCAAAATCTGCATGTTATTCATTTCTCGCTACATCTTTATTTTTTTAGAAAATGTCGCTTTCAAATCCCTTTACGTGGCATACTTGATGTCAACCGCCTTATCTGGTCCAAATTATACGGATTGGCTCAGAAACTTGAGAATTGTTCTCACAAATGAGAAAATCGTAATGCCCTTGATACAGTGATGCCTACCAAGAAGGGGCAAGCGAGGATGAGATCGCTTCGCCACGAAGTACATTGATGACTCCACTCTTGCTCGCTATATGTTGGGCTCTATGACTCCAAAGTTACAGAGACAACATGAAAAGATGGATGCCGATCCATTCTCCTAAATGTCCGAAAATTGTTTGAGGAACAGGGAATGACTCAACGATATGAGATATCCAAGAGCCTTTTCAGCTTGGATGGTCGAGGGGACACCCTGGTTGAAACCAAGTCCTAATGATGATTGAGTGGATAGAGAAACTCACGTGTCTAGGAATGGTCCTAGAGGATAACTTGTGTGTGGACATTGTGCTTGATCCCTACCGATTCCTTTTCACAGTTCATAATGAATTTTAATATGAACAAGCTTGAGGTGACTCTCCCAGAGCTCCTCAATATGTTGAGGGAGGCAGAGAGTACTATTAAGAAAGAGAAGCCAGTTTCTCTACCGGGTGAGACCGAAAGAAAAGGAAAGCGAAAGGTCCCTTAAGAAGGGAAAGGGCAAGGGCAAACAAGGTAAAGCAAAGGTTGCTAAGAAAGACCCAGCAAAGGACAAAGGCCAAAGCTTCCCACTGTGGTAAAGATGGGCATTGGAAGAGAAACCGCAAAGAGTACCTTGCAGAAAGGGCGAAACAAAAGCTTGATGAAGCTTCGTACATTCATGATCGGTCTCCATTTGTCGACTCTTATGATAACACATGGGTATTGGATACCCAGTAGTGCTTATCATATATGCACAGTCGTTGCAGGTTCGCAAGGCCTAGGAGACTACTGAGAGGCTAGATGGACCTCAAGATGGGTAATGGAGCAAAAGTTGCTTGTATTAGTCGTTGGCAGGTCGCCCTACATATGCCTAGTGGAGCTTTTATTGCATTAGATGCATGTTATTTTGTTCCTTCTATTATCAAAAACATTATCTCCATTTCATGTTTAACAGTTAGTGGATATAAATTTGTTTTTGAGAACAATGGTTGTTCGATATTATTAGATGATAAGATCATCACGAAAGGAATATTGCATATTGGTTTATTTATGTTAGACACCACTCCACATATCATGAATGTAAATGTGTCCAAAAGGAAACGAGATGAGTTGAACAGTGCATACCTGTGGCATTGTAGGCTAGGTCACATCCATGAAAGAAGGATTCAAAAGTTGCTAAATGATGGATATCTAGATCCATTCGACTATGTGTCATATGCGACTTGTGAGCCTTGCATTCGTGGAAAACTGACCAAATCTCTATTTAGTAGAACTGGAGAGAGAGCTAATGAGTTGTTGGAACTCATACATAGTGATGTATGTGGACCCATGTCAACTCATGCCATTGGAGGTTACTCCTACTTCATTACATTTACTAATGATTTCTCAAGGTATGGATATGTGTACTTAATGAAGTACAAGTCTGAGGCGTTTGAGAAATTCAGAGAGTATAAGAATGAGGTGGAGAACTAGACTGGAAAGAGTATCAAAACTCTTCGATCGGATCGAGGAGGTGAATACTTAAAATCACGAGTTTACTCAGTTTCCTCAAGGACCATGGGATATTATCCCAATGGACACCTCCTTATACACCCTGAGCTCAATGGTGTCTCCTCGAAATGAGAAATCATACATTATTAGATATGGTACAGTCCATGATGAGTTTCACGACCTACCCATCTCATTCTGGGGATATGCCCTAGAAACCGCAGCTTACCTTCCTTGAATAGAGTTCCAACTAAGTGGGTAGTGTCTACACCATATGAGATATGGAAAGGGAAGAAGCCCGATCTTAAGGTTGTTAAGATCCGGGGCTGCCCCTTCCATGTTAGAAGACACAACCCCGATAAGTTAGAATCAAGGACGAGCGATGCAAATTTGTGGGATACCCCAAGGAAACTTGTGGGTATTATTTCTATCATCTCGAGGACCAAAAGGTCTTTGTAGCTAAGAGAGTAGTGTTCCTTGAGGCGGAACACATTCTTGACGGAGACAAGGGGAGAATGATAGAATTGAAGCGAGGTTGGAGAACCAAGCTCAAGCACCACTCTGACCCGAAATCGTTCAGGTACCTAATACACAAGTATCAACTTTACGCTTGGTCTAATAGAGTATCCCATCCTCCCGAGATATGGGGACATATTAGAGCGAGGGATGTAGAGGATATTGATCCTCGAGACCTACGAGGAGGCTATTATGAGTATAGACTCCGGAAGTGGAAAGAAGCCATGAATTCGAGATGGATTCTATGTACTCCAATAAGGTTTGGAACCTAGTTGATGCTTGAAGGTATTGTACCCATCGGTTGCAAGTGGATCTTTAAGAAAAAGATCGGAGTAGATGGAAAGGTAGAGACCTATAAAGCAAGGCTAGTGGCTAAGGGGTATCAAATGCAAAAAGGCAAGGTGTTGACTACTGAAAACTTTCTCACCCGTAGCATTGCTAAAAAATCAATCAAATTCTATTGGCTATTGCAAAAGACACTATGATTATGAGATCCGGCAGATGGATGTGAAAACCGCATTCCTCAACGGGAACCTCAAGGAGGAGGTGTATATAATGCAACCCTGAGGGATTCGCGTGTCCAAGAACTGCCCATATAAGGTGTGTAGGTTGCTTAGATCCATTTATGGACTAAAAGCAAGCTTCCCGAAGTTGGAACATAAGATTTGATGAGGCAATCAGATCTTATGACTTAGCTAAACGAAAGATGAGCCTTGTGTATCAGAAAGGTAAGTGGGAGCTATCACCTTTTTGGTGTTATATATGGATGACATCCTCATCATTGGGAATGACATAGGAATGCTATCCACAGTAAAGGCTTGGTTATCTAGACACTTCTCCATGAAGGACTTAGGGGAAGCATATTATATCTTGGGGATTAGAATCTATAGAGATAGATCCAAGAGAATGCTTGGCTTGTCCCAGTCCAGGTACATAGAAACTATTGTCAAAAGGTTTGGCATGGAAAATTCCAAGAGAGGTCTCATACCGATGAGATATGGTATATCGCTTTCTACGAGTATGTCCCCGAAGACTCCAGAAGAAAGGGCGAACATGGATATGATACCTTATGCCTCAGCAATAGGGTCTATCATGTATGCCATGCTATGTACTAGGCTTGATATAGCACATGCTCTGAGTGTCACGAGCATGTATCAGGCGGATCCAGGCTTGGAGCACTGGAAAGCAGTAAAGTGTATCCTTAAGTACTTGAGAAGGACTAAGGATCTTTTACTAGTATATGAAGGTAATAGCCTTAAGGTTGAAGGCTACACTGACTCAAGTTTTCACCGACGTCGATGATAGCAAGTCAATTCGGGGTATGTGTACACCATGAATGGAGGAGCAAAGTGTCTTTGGAAGAGTTCCAAGCAAGATACCACTGCCGACTCGACCATAGAGGGTAGAGTACATTGCTGCATCGGATGCAGCAAAGGAGGGAGTCCGGGTGAAGAAGTTCATCACAGATTTGGGAGTCGATCTGATGATAGCGACAAGTCGACTTCCTTATATTGCGACAACTATGGGGTGATTACTCAAATAAGGGAACCCGGTCTCATCGTGTTCTGAGAAGGTTCCAACTTATAAGAGAGATCGTAACCCGAGGAGATGTAGCAGATGGAAAGAGTTCCATCCGAAGATAACATTGCAGATCCACCGACAAAAGCCGTTGTCTCATTTTGTCTTTGAAGCGTCACAGGGTCCTACGATGGGGATCGAACACATAGGTGATTGGCATTAGGTCAAGTGGGAGATTGCTAGTCATAGGTGCCCAGAAGCCAATCACGTGAGTGATGGCACGTGTGACTTGATACAGAATCTTTTGCTTATTATATTTTAGCGCGTATCACTTTATAACTATTGCATAAATGCATATATATATTGTGATGTCCTTGGATTTGTGCAATGGAATCGGATCGTGATGAGATCACGATAATGAGATCGATTCACCTTTAAACACATATCCTAAATAATCCGGGTCATAGGTTACCGAGAGAGGACATCGTGATAACCGGATAGATCTGTCTTTGTATAATTGTCTATATGATGGATGCAAATGGTCTCATAGCTTATACGCCGTGTAGGGACACTAGAAATATAGTACAGGTGCTCATTGGAGAATGAGTTCACTAATTGATCCGCTTACGGAATACTGGATGGTTGATGATGCCTTATTGTCAAACAGCGATTCTGTAGTCCTAGTGGTGTATCTGGTCCTTAGACTTGAGACACCAAGGATGTCCTGTATGAGTGCTCCACTCTTTGATACCAGACTTATAGGTTTGGCTGTCCCATATCTAGTACAGCTATTCATTGGGAGTGGTAGTCGACCTTACGAGGGCTATTGAGTGTCGATAGAGGATCATCCACTCTCGGCGTCATGAGAGGAATATCCCATATGTTCTTGCTCGACAAATCCTCCGGGGTCATTCGGGTTGAGAGAGAAAAGAGTTCTCCTGGAGAATCCGATTAGAGCGAGACTTCAGTAGAAACCGTATGGGTCCGACAACACCATGCTCGATATACGGTCTCGGGATATTAGATAGATGAGGGACTATAGGTACATGGTAATCGAGGACGCAGACAGTCCAATGGATTGGATTCCCCAGATCGTGCGGGGACTACTGGCGTAGTGGCCTAATGCGTCCGTCGTCGATGAGTCGAAAGAATTATTACAGAGATAATAATTCACTTGAGTTAGAAGGAGTTCGACGGGTATGACTCACGGCCACTTCGATATTGGGCCTAGAGGGTCACACACATATGGTAGGCATTGCGATGAGTAGAGGTTCGGATATGAGATATACGTGAGAGCCTTGTCTTATTGGATGCAGATCCAATACCCACTAGGGAAGGACCCATTAGGGTTTGACACGGATCTCTATAAATAGGAGGGAATCACAGACCTCATAGGCTAGAGTCTTTGCTTGCCCTTCCTATTCTCCTCTCCCTCTCCACCTCGGAGGCCTGGAGTTTTTTGAGGAGGGTCGCCGCAACCTGTGTGTGGATCACCGCTAGAGAGGAGGGCAGCTTGACCTCCTTCACCCTCTCCTAAGGATCTGGAAGGAAACAGGGATATACGATCTCCCTAGGTAACATAATCTCTATACGCAGTTTTATGTTTTGTGGATTTTTGCGCACCAATCTTCGCACGACGACGAACATCCTTTTGGGAATCGGGGATTTTTTTTTTCTTGTTCTTCCGCTGCGCATATGATGTCGCCCCCCATGATTGTGTTCCTTCTCAAGGATGTGTTCCTTCTCAAGGAACACTGCTCTCTTAGCTTCAAAGACCTTTTGGTCCTCGAGATGATAGAAATAATACCCACAAGTTTCCTTGGGGTATCCCACAAATTTGCATCGCTCTGTCCTTGATTCTAACTTATCGGGGTTGTGTCTTCTAACATGGGCAGGGCAGCCCCAGATCTTAACAACCTTAAGATCAGGCTTCTTCCCTTTCCATATCTCATATGGTGTAGACACTACTGGGCTTAGTTGGAACTCTGTTCAAAGGTAAGGCTGCTTGGTTTCTAGGACATATCCCCGAGAATGAGATGGGTAGGTCAGCGAGAAACTCATCATGGACCGTACCATATCTAATAATGTACGATTTCTCCTTTTCGAGACACCATTGAGCTCAGGTGTATAAGGAGGTGTCCATTGGGATAATATCCCATGGTCCTTGAGGAACTGAGTAAACTCTGTACTTAAGTATTCACCTCCTCGATCTGATCGAAGAGTTTTGATACTCTTTCCAGTCTGGTTCTCCACCTCATTCTTATACTCTCTGAATTTCTCAAACGCCTCAGACTTGTACTTCATTAAGTACACATATCCATACCTTGAGAAATCATCAGTAAATGTAATGAAGTAGGAGTAACCTCCAATGGCATGAGTTGACATGGGTCCACATACATCACTATGTAGGAGTTCCAACAACTCATTGGCTCTCTCTCCAGTTCTACTAAATGGAGATTTGGTCAGTTTTCCACGAATGCAAGGCTCACAAGTTGTATATGACACATAGTCGAATGTATCTAGATATCCATCATTTAGCAACTTTTGAATCCTTCTTTCATGGATGTGACCTAGCCTACAATGCCACAGGTATACACTGTTCAACTCATCTCGTTTCCTTTTGGACACATTTACATTCATGATATGTGGAGTGGTGTCTAACATAAATAAACCATTATGCAATGTTCCTTTCGTGATGATCTTATCATCTAATAATATCGAACAACCATTGTTCTCAAAAATAAATTTATATCCACTAACGTTAAACATGAAATGGAGATAATGTTTTTTGATAATAGAAGGAACAAAATAACATGCATCTAATGCAATAAAAGCTCCACTAGACAGGATGTAGAGTTTTACCTGCGCCAACAGCTAATACAAAGAACTTTTGCTCCATTACCCATCTTGAGGTCCATCTCGCCTCTCTGTAGTCTCCTAGGTCTTGCCAGAACCTGCAACGAATTGTTTATATGATAAGCACTACCGGTATCCAATACCCATGTGTTATCATAAGAGTCTGACAAATGGAGACTGATCATGAATGTACCTGAAGCTTCATCAAGCTTTTGTTTCACCCTTTCTGCAAGGTACTCTTTGCAGTTTCTATTCCAATGCTCATCTTTACCACAGTGGAAGCACTGGCCTTTGTCCTTTGCAGGGTCTTTCTTAGCAACCTTTGCTTTACCTTGTTTTCCCTTGCCCTTTCCCTTCTTAAGGGACCTTTCTGCTTTCCTTTTCTTTCTGGTCTCACCAGTGTAGAGAACTGGCTTCTCTTTTTTAATAGTACTCTCTGCCTCCCTCAACATATTGAGGAGCTCTGGGAGAGTCACCTCAAGCTTGTTCATATTAAAATTCATTATGAACTATGAAAAGGAATCTGGTAGGGACTGAAGCACAATGTCCACACACAAGTTATCCTCTAGGACCATTCCTAGACCTGTGGAGTTTCTCTATCCACTCAATCATCTTTAGGACATGGTTCTGGCTGGTGTCCCCTCAGTCATCCTAAGCGGAAAAAGGCTCTTAGATATCTCATATCATTGAGTCCTTCCCTGTTCCTCAAACAATTTTTTTTTCATGTAGGAGAATGGATCGGCATCCATCTTTTCATGTTGTCTCTATAACTCTAGAGTCATAGAGCCCAACATATAGCACCGAGCATGAGTGGAGTCATCAATGTACTTCACGTGGCGAACGATTTCATCCTCGCTTGCCCTTCTTGGGGCGTAGGCATCATCAGATCAGGGATCGTACCGCGATTTTCTCCGGCTTTGAGAACAATTCTCAAGTTTCTGAGCCAATCCATATAATTTGGACCGATAAAGGCGGTTCACATCAAGTATGCCACGTAAGGGATTTGAAAGCGACATTTTCTGAAAATAAAGATGTAGCGCGAAATGAATAACATGCAGATTTTGAAAAGAAATATACTATCAAGATATAGACGTCTATCTTAATATGCTCCCACTATTTTACTAACGAGTCACGCGACACCCTCGGCCATTGTGAAACGGAAGTCTCCCGGAACTTCTAGTGGGGATCGGATCCAATCGGCGTCTTAGAGTAACCTCGAGGGACTCGACCAATCACACTAAGCCTAAAAAAGGTAGGCAACTCTTGCCGATCACAACTCCTTGTGATTCCCGTCTGTTTGGCCTCCAATCACCATGGCCTTGAGGGACTCGACCAACCATGATGCTTTCGGTTAAGTCAACACCTTTCATTACAAGATGAGTCGATTTGATGATATACCCTCGAGGGACTCGACCAAGCATACCATGTCCTCGGGGTCACGGTGACATCTCTATGTCAAGTAAGCAAGATGGCGAATCGCGATATAGGTGAGTCTCGAGGGACTCGACCAACTCAACCTACACCGAATGAATCCTGGTTCCTACCATAACGATGGAAGGTCACGTGGGTCAATCTAATTGCCCTCACGTTTACCGACTTAATATTATCGAGATGTTTCTATAATTTGGTCTCCTAATATGACATGTCACACATATACATATTTAATATATATCTACATCGCATGTAAATATATATACATATCTAGCATGTGTATAAGCAATCACATCGGATGATCATGGACATGACCTAATATGATTAGGCCCGAAGCCCGAGCCTAATCACTCACATCAAGATCTATGTGTGCAGCGGTGCATCTCCATGCCCTTGTGATTTGTCCATCTCGTCCCGTCGGTTCGTCGACATCTTGATGCATCTCCATGCATCACGCGATCGTCCGTCTCGTGGGTCCCGCTTCTCGCATCCACGCTCCCGCCAAGCCTCCTCATGTGATTACAACTTAATCATAGGCACGCAGGCCCGACAATAAACGAGAAATATAATGGAGGTTCGCAGACCTCAATAATAAAAATCACAAGTACACACATCACACGGTCCATGATCATCCGTCCACACATCATACATCACATGTATAATAATCATCATCATGTAGGACTACTAGATAATAATAAAAATAATAATCAACTAAATCTTTTAATTAATTAATATTTTTTTGAAATTAGGGATATGTAGGGAATTTCTTAATTCATAAGGGTAATTTCGTAATTTGGACAAAAGACAGAAACTGGAATTTCTCACATTCATAGGGGCAAAACTATCCTTTTGCCCAAAACCCTAATTCCTTCGATCTTTGCCGCCACCACCTGGCGGCGGCGACACGGTGGGCGGGTGAACGCGCCCTCAGCGTCGCAAGACGCATACTGGCGGCGGCGATCAGCTGGGTGGGCGCCTCGCCGCCACGCCCGCCTCAGGGCGGTCTTTCCCACCAGCGGCCGCCCATTATGGGGGGGGTTTCACCCGAGAGCAGCCGGCGGGGCGTCGCCGCCTGCCCGGCCTTGCCAAAACGCCGCCACGGCCCAAGAAGGCAAACCTGCAAAGCAGACCGCCCGGCCGGGTAGCTGCAACCAGCAACTTACGCATCTTGTGGCATTGGTGCCCGGCTCTTGTTGTTGTGGTTGCTTCTTTGGTGGTGGTCGGCATGTAGTCGAGGGCGACAACTATTGTCGCCCTTCCTCCAGCACTTTTCGTCAACGATTTTGACGTCAATATTCTTCCTAAACACAACACACGCAGCTTCAAAACCAATCATTCGCATCGAACAACCCGGCTCGATACCACTGTTGGGAAATCAACGGGCGACATCATATCTTGCGGAAGAATAAGAAAACAAAAATCCCCAATTCCCAAAAGATGTTCACATCGATGCGAAAAATTGGTGCAAAAAAATTCGCAAGAAACACAAAACTGGCGTGAGAGAGATTGTGTTACCTAGGGAGATCGATATCCCTGTTTCCTTGCAGATCCTTAGGAGAGGGTGAAGGAGGTCAAGCGTCCTCCTCTCTAGCGGTGATCCACGCGGGTTGCGGCGACCCTCCTCAAAACTCGGGCCTCCGAGGTGGAGAGGGAGGAGAATAGGAAAGGCAAGCAAAGACTCTAGCCTATGAGGTCTGTGAATCCCTCCTATTTATAGAGATCCTGTCAAACCCTAATGGGTCCTTCCCTAGTGGGTATTGGATCCGCATCCAATAAGACAAGGGGCTCCAAATGGGATATCTCATATCCGAACCTCTACTCATCATGAATGCCTACCATATGTGTGTGTAACCCTCTGGGCCCAATATCGAGCTGGCCGTGAGTCATACACAGTTACAACTCCTTCTAACTCAAGAATTATTATCTCTAATAATTCACTGGAAACTCATCGACTACTGACGACGTTTGAGGCCACTACTACAGTAGTCCCTGGGCGATCTGGGGGATCCAATCCATTGGACCTGTCATCCTCAATTACCATGTACCTATAGTCCCTCATCCATCTAATATCCCGAGACCGTATATATCGAGCATGGTGTTGTCGGACCCAAACGGTTTCTACTCGAGTCTCGCTCTAATCGGTTCTCCCGAGAACTCTTTCTCTCTCAACCCGAATGACCCCTGGCGGGGATTTGTGCGAACAAGAACACATGGGATATTCCTCTCATGACGCCAGAGTGGATGATCCTCTATCGACACTCAATAGCCCTCGTAAGGTCGACTACCACTCCCAATGACCCGGTACTAGATGCGGGACAACCAAACCTATAAGTCCGGTATCAAAGAGTGGAGCACTCATCTGAGGACATCCTTGGTGTCTCAAGTCTAAGGACCGATATACACCACTAGGACTACGGAATCATTGTCGACAATAATAAGTCATCATCAACCATCCAAGATTCCCGTGGCGGATCAATCAAAGAACTCATTTCTCCAATGGGCACTTGTCTATCAGATCCCTAGTGTCCCTACACGAGCAACTATGAGACCAGCTGCATCCATCATATGGACGGGTATATAGCACACCAGTCTATCCGGTTATCACGATGTCCCTCTCGAGTAACCTATGACCGGGATTATTTAGGATATGTGTTTAAAGGTGAATCGATCTCATTATCGTGATCTCATCACGATCCGATTCCCATTGCACAAATCCAAGGACATCACAATATATATATGCATTTATGCAATAGTTATAAAGTGATATACGCTAAAATATAATAAGCAAAAAGATTCTGTATCAAGTCACACGTGCCATCACTCACGTGATTGGCTTGCTGGGCACCTATGACTAGCAGTTGAGGTACTCCTCAACATGTGAGGTCCGTCCAACATGATTCTCCATCTGGAGAGCCGGGACTTATCTCTTCTGGATAACTGTCCTATTGGAACAACATCTCTCTTCATTTCAGAGACCACCATCCCCTTAGACTACTTCGATTTGCTGAACAAACTATGCATTGTTCTGCCTCCTGCAAACACACTTGCTAGATTGCGACTCCACATCAATTCAACCCCCGTTGCACCACTCAAGGCCTAGCAACATGCTGAACTTGTTGCACACTTCAGCCTCCTACGGATGTATCCTTCACATGCCGAAGAGAAAGTTTCAATGCTCAATGAAGCCGAGTTTCGATCGCCTTGACATGGTCGCGAACATTCCATCGTCCGCATACAAGCCCAAGTATGAGTATCGAATTCTTTGAGTTAGCAATTCCCCTCACCTCTATGAGCTTTGCATAACTCTTTCGGTTGCTGAGCAACTTATTCCATCTTGCATGGTTTTAACCTTTACCAAGCGCCTCGCTTGCCTTAAGCATTATCAAGTATGGTTGTTAACGTTGAGCCGTAACTCAAACTCAGCCATCCCAACCTTTGTGCACTCCGCATTCTTCCAAGCTTTCCTGTTCTTGTGGTGCCTCTTGTGCGAAGGGTTGGCCATTCCTTTGAATGCCAATCTCAGATGCCCGCTCCTCCGAGCGACTCCTTTTCCCCACATCTTCATGCCCGTTTTCCCCCAAACAGTCGCGCGTATGCTGACTGCCATCAACGCAGTCCCGCTAGGTCTCCCACATTTGCATGCCAAGTGTTTCTATGAGTGCTTATCCCACTCTGATACCATCTGTCATGGACTTAGTTGGTTTTGCCTAAGTCGTGCGGCACCCTTGCGTGTCTGTCCATAAATGTCAGTCTCCCCAAAGCCTCCCATGGTCCCTTAGGACCCATAAAAGATAAAACGGGTTAGAGAAAATGCCTCACTCGGGATCCACAAGCAAACATTATAGGAAACACTTCATAGACAATGCAATTTATAAACAGACTTTACAAGCTCTGAATAGTTGCATAACAAAGGGACAAAATGGTCCATTATAGATCAAAAATCCCTCACAAGTGTCCACATGACATAACCTTTATTTACAAGCCTAAAATAGCCACCAAACCTAACTAAAATGGAACTATTAAGCCTTCGGATGTCCCTCTACATGCTAGGCAAAGAATGAACATACCAAAAGACGCGGACATACATAAGCATTACATCAAACATCCTGTTTCGAAGTTTGTCCGTGACAGTATGTCGAAGCCTTAGGAACAATTTTCGATAATCTCAACTTAATGATACTTCCTAAAAGCTGTGAACATCTATTACCACTAAATACTAAAATACTTCATCATATTCTAATTAGTATCATTCTCCCTAAATAATACCATCATGATGAAGTGAGTCAAATGGAACTAGGAACGATAATGAAAGGGCATAACATATGTTTTGGTTACCTTATCCAACAATAACCAAATCCAACAAAACATGATAGAAATATCTAAGAAAGACATGATACTTCCATATGATGGTATAATCACTAAAATACTTAATGCCTATGATATTCCAATGCCACCCGACGAAGAGGTAATAAAAGTAGATAGATTTAGCGCAATAAATAAAAATCTACTTTACCGAATGACATGTTTATTTAGAAATGAAACGTGGGTTAGAATGCCTAGAAGAACCGATCCCCCTCAATCTGAACTAGAACCAAAAATACCAATCTTTATTTTTTTTATGATATTTGAATATTTGTTTAACTTTCATAAGCTTATCTTCTTAACTTTTGATAGGTTTTGAGACAAAGAAATGGTAAAATTGGAGTTTCTGGAGTCTGCAATGGCGGTGGGGGAGCTTCCGCACCTGTCTTTGGAAGGAGCAATATGTGTGTTTAGTTTAAATGAACTAAAAGGAAATCGAAAGCCTAACAAAAACTCAAGCAAAGTCTCATTTCATGTCATTCTACTGATTGGAGGTGCAACATGTACTGTTGCATGTGTGAAGTGTTTACATATCGATTTCTTGGTAGTTTACAACTTGTGAGAATATAATTGAATATAGAAAATGTGAATAAAACCATGGAAAGATCTGCCACTTATGGATGAAGTCCAATCATGTTTTCTATTATGGGTTTAGGGTCAACTATTAAGAGCATAAAAAGTCAAGAACATCTAAATAAGAATATTTGGGAACTTCAATTGCATAGCACAGAAAGCAGGAAGAATGCATCTTCGAAGAACATAATGATCAAACACATCACCATTTAGTTAACTTTACTGAGTTGCAGATTAAAACATTATTCTCATATTGCATTTGTCTGTGATGATTCACATGTTTATAGTAGCAAGGAGAGTCAAGATGGATGACATATCATAGATCCGTTTTTGATTGGTGATTCTAATAAAGCTATACCAAAGCATGATATACCAATTTGTATGAAAAATTACCATCTTTAGCTTCCAAAGCATGAACTCACATTTTTGCGTGCTTTAAATGGGTTCTCTTCATGTGCAGGAGTCTTGTCGGAGTGGAGCTTTGGAACCTCTAGAGAATTTTCTTTTTTTGTAATCGGTGAATTTTGGCTAATTAAAAAATTTATCTTAGAATGTAATAATAACAAAGATACCTGTGATCATAGTAACAAATTCATTCACTCCTCTTCTTTCTTACATGGATGGATGTAGAATGTGCAATATTGGTGGTTGGTCAAACAAGTTATGTGTGGTTGCCAGTAGGTGAGAAGTTTGCTGGCAACAGAGTCCGGAATTTCAATCTCTTCCTGGTCTGCTACACAAACCATAGCTCTCTGTAACTCCATTTTCATGTGAGACAAGACAATTAAAGGTGATTCTTTTGCTCAGTTGGTAGCTGGGAATGCAGAGAGAGAGAGAGAGAGAGAGAGAGAGAGAGACTTCTTTTCCTAATCAAAAGAGCGCCAGTTTTCTATTCCTTTCCCATGCATCATCAGTGTTCCAGCTTGTTTTTGGTAGTAGCCACCAAGATATAGATTGATATGTAGTGTAGTTGTTCTTGAGGCTACCCACCACAACGAAACTCCCGGAAATGGCACAAACAAGCACAGGAAATTACAAATTAGCCATCCCCCAATCAAGACTGCAAAAGCGAAACAGCGTTCCGTAACCCCATCCGACCTTTCATGTTACGTCGTCCCCATCCCTAACGGAACCGTTCGCCTCCGTTAAACAGCTCACATGCCTCAACAGTCTCTCCCACTATTATATGCGCTCTCTTCCTCTCCACCCATCCTCCGCCCCCTTCTCATCGTCTCCTTTCTCGCTTCATCGGAAGAGTTCATGTCGGTGAGTGTCGATTCCTGCCTCCCTTTTGTTCTGTGGTTTATTTGGTTCGCAGATGTGTGCATAGGATGGCTATTATTAGGGTCTCTATGATCGGCGGCTGAGATTTTTGTTCTTTGGTGGTTGCGGGTAGATTACTCCTCTTTGCTTGTCTGCGCGTTGATTGTTGACGTTTTGATGGTTCCTTCGTGATCGAGGACTCGGCTTGGATGTTCTGTTGCTTGCAGCTATTGCATCGCTTTGGGTTTTTGGTCTGTTGACATTGGCCTTGTCTAGTTGAGCCGATGGCTATTTCCTATGTTGATATTTAGATTTCCTCCTCTGTTTATCGGTCAATCATTCAGAATTCTGTATATATATATATATATATATATTTGTATATATATATATATATATTTGTATATATATATATTTGTATATATATATATATATATATATATATATTTGTGTATATGTACATATATATATATATATTTGTATATGTGTATATGTGTATATGTGTATATGTGATATATATGTGTGTATATATGTATATATATATGTGTATATATATATGCGTATGTATGTATGTTTGTATGTATGTATATATGTATATATGTATATATATGTATATGTATATGTATCTATGTATGTATATATATATATATATATATATATATATGTATATGTGTATGTTTATGTATATGTATATATGTATATGTGTATATGTGTATATATATATACATACAGACACACGCATATATTTATATACACACACACACACACACACCAAAGTTCAATACCATACGGTATCGGTGTACTGATCAGTTGTCGGTACGGTACGTACTGAGCTGTATCGAGTTGTACTGACATATGGTATACTAAGATGTCTCGATGTATCGCTCATATCAGTTCTCTATCAGACCAATACATACTGCTCATACTGAGTCGTATAGTATGATATTACAAACTATGATACACACACACACACACACATATATATATATATGTGTGTGTGTGTGTGTGTGTATGTGTGTTTGTGTGTGTGTGTGTATGTGTATGTGTAGTGTATATATATGTATATGTGTATATGTATATATGTATATGTAATATGTATATATGGAGATATATAGGCATATATATATATATATTATGTATATGTATATGTATATATATTTATATATGCATATATATGTATATGTATATGTATGTATTTGTATATATACATACATATACATATATATATATATATGTATATACATCCATATATACATAAATACATATATATATATATGTATATACACATATATGTATATATACATTTGTATATATACATATATATATATATATATATATTTATATATCTATATATACATATACATACATACATACATATATATATATATGTGTGTGTGTGTGTGTGTGTGTGTTGTGGTAGTAATTCGAGAGTAAAAGGTGATTCTTTCTTGTGATCGTAGTGCTTTTGTGTGCTTTAAGTCGCTCAATATGGAGTCCTAAAACATAAATTCTTGCCTTCATCTCCTTCTTGTCTTGCTTCATCCCTGTAATTTGATTGTAAATATGCCACCTTTTGGTGCTTACCCACATTTAGGTCTCCGTATTGCTTTCTTTTATGTCATTATTGTTAATGATAGTTTTGATTTTTTTTAATAAGGTTGATTTAGGTCATTTTGTTTGACAATCTTACAACTACTCTCAAGTACCTAATAGTCTGGCAGTGGTGCTCATCAGGATTTGCTAAAGATATGTGTGTTGATCAGCATGGAAATTCTTGCATTAAACTGTATGAAAAATCTAGTGTGTGAGAATCAAGCTAACAAAATCAGGAGCATTCTTGTGAAGTGACAGAGAATATGAGGTTATGAAATAGAAGTCAATTAAGCTAAAATAGTTTCATAAGTGGTCCAAGATGTTGCTCTAGGGTTATAGACGATTGAGATAATGCAGCCCCTTGTATCAGGATGCCAGAGTTTAGTTGATCCCATTCTAGATTTGGTTTGGCATGAGCTGACCAAAATCCTTGGTTTTACGCTAGGATTGGTAGTTCTTCGTGCCATACTTGGTGATTGGATCTCATAAAGTCCAGTTATTTCAGGTCAATAAAGCCTAGTTATTTGGGGTTAACTACATGATCTTTTCTTGCCATTGGATTCTGTTAAGGGCAATATCATGTGTTTGGAATCAAAGAACTAGAGAAGATTGATGAAAACTTGGTTTGAAAGGATAAATGGTTTTTATGACCTTTGATTTATCTAATCTTGTGAGATCAATTACAACAACATCAACAAAACTGTAAGTTCTAACCAGTGTTTTCAAAAAGCACTCGAGTGAGGCGTTTCGTTGAAGCATCGCCCAGGCGTCGAGTGCCTCAAGTGAGCCCTCGAGTGAGGATGGGTCTGGGTTCGTGTCTAGTTCGATTGAACAAGCAAGTTGGTTCAATTGAACCAACCAATCTGCCCTAACACAACACCTCCACCCCTTTGTGCTTGATCCAGTTTATCTTCGAAGTGAAACCCAACGTTTATTGTTGTCAACGCCACTTTCATCCGCAGCTTCCTTCGTCATTGTCGCCATCGTTCATAGCTTCCTTCGTCGTCACTACTATCGTTCACAGCTTCTTCCGTCGGCAGCTTCCTCCGCTGTCGCCTTCACTCATGGCTTCCTCCTTCGTCGTCGTCTTCGTCTGCTGTCCTCTCCTTCACCCTACCTTCCTCTACAATCGCCTTTTACTCCTCTTCTTAATCCATTCTTTCTCATGTCGATTAACTTGCTATACCATATTGAGGTGATGCACTATTAGTTTGTTAGGAGTTAGAATCGTTTAGCACCATATTGAAAACTTTGTTTAGCATACATCTCGATCAATATAACATTATTTAAAATCAAGGTATGCAATTTCGAATAATACCGCCCGTTACGGGCGGTACGTATCGGTTCGTCAGCTTACTGGTACACGGACCATCCGTTACTCAGCGAAACGAAAAAAAAAATAAAAAATTATATATATAAATATTTTATAACAAGCGACGTTGCCTTATATATAAAGAATATTTATATATAAATATATAAATATATATATATATATATAAACGAGGCGACGTCGCCCCTCGTGGCAGAAGGGAAAGGCGACGTCGCCGAGGCGATGCGACGTCGCCTTTTATAAAAATATTATATATATATATATATATATATATCGAGTGGTATACCGCTCGGTATACAGTTTCGTACCGTACCGAGCGAACGTCGAAACTCCGATACGGTACGAAATTGTATACCTTGTTTAAAATTTTAATATTTTGGACTGCCTTGCATCACTTAGGTGGGCGCTTAGGCAAGTACCTAGTGGGTGTTTTGAGATCTTGGTGCCTAATGCTTATCGTCTATGTTTTGAGACCTAAGGCTTGCCTAGGTGCCTCGGGCATTTCGGGACTTTGGCGTCTAACACTTTTAAAAACACTAGCCCTAGTTATTTGGGATTTAGTGAGATCGACTCTTGATCTAGGCCTAAGGCGTTTTGGGACCTTGGCGCCTAAACTTTTAAAAACACTGCTCCCAATTATTTGGGATGCAGTGAAATCAATTCTTGATCAAAATACTCGGTTTTATGTGGTAGTTCTTTGTGCAATAATTGGTGGTTGGATCTCATAATTGATATGTTATAAACCTCTCAGTTATTTGGGGTCAGTTTTATAGATATTTTTTCTTGCCATTGGATTCTGTCGAGGGCAATATCTAATAACCATTATGACCTTTGGTTTATCTAATAAAAGTTCCCTATAGTGAGATCAATTCTGGTAAAGTAACCTTGTAATTTAGAGGGTATCTGGGTGGTTCCAGCATTTAGGAAATGAGGAAATGAGATGTGCAGCAATCAAATACTACCTCTGAAAGAATGCTTCTCAGCTAGTGAGAGGCCTCATCAAATCTTCTGTCATTTGTTTACATATTTAGATATACTTTGACAATATGAACTCTTCGTTATTTCTGAGATATGTAATGTATGTTTTCTGTTAGCTATATATGGAACTTGATATGTGCTGATGAACCAATATGGATGTTATGATATGTATAAACCGTGTTCCCTGGTGATTTCCATTAGTAATATGCATGTGGGTTTCTGCAGGACAAAGGTCAGCCCTTGCCAAAGTTTGGCGAGTGGGATGTCAATGATCCTGCTTCTGCAGAGGGGTTCACTGTGATCTTTAATAAAGCCCGAGATGAGAGGAAAACAGGGAGCAATGCACGAGAAGCAGACTCACCTGGGAAGGAGGAGACAGGTTTTAAGCATGGACCGTATGCTTCCAAGTCTACTGCTGTAAGTAATTCATGAGCATCTTATTGGCTCATTCCCTTAATTTTTCTTGGAACATTATATAGCTTGAAGTTAAATCCTTAAACCTGCAGCACCTTCAGAGGTTAACTTTATCTGTTGCATTTTTTGTGTCCACAGAAGAAATGGTTTTGCTGCATGCAAGCATCAGCAGAATCATGAGGATGAATGCTTGTGGTTTATGAGTTATGGTATTGATCGAGTGACGGGAAGTGCTGGCCACCATTTATATCTGTTCCTGTTGACATTTCATTTGCAGTAGTTGAAGGTTAAGATGGCTTGAGTGCGCAAGACTGGAAGAAAGCTGGGAAGGGTTGGAAAGGCTTAAGAGTCATTCATTTATTCATGTGAACATATGCATATTCGAAACTTAAATTGATCTCGTTTTCTTTTTCTATTCCATATGTTATCCCATTTTTGTTTCAGATAAGTTGTGATAATGCTTTCCCGGCACTGATACATCGTTTATTGTTTATAGTGAAGGTTTATAATCTTCACTTAACATTGATTGGGAATGTGCACCAATAGGTGTAGGAACGTGAGAGAGTACTAGAGATTTCAGATATCAACCTTATAAGGATTGAGATTGATTCAAGCCTAATGTTTCTCCTGTCGCAAGTTACTGACCATGTTCACCAATGGCAGACTACCCTTGGACATGATCTCTAACCTGGAAGTATTCGAAGTATGTGAGAACAAAGAAAGCCCAAACTACACAAGCTCCGGAAGAATCAACCTCGATGACAGGAAGCCTAGCAAGTACCGTGGCTCCAAATCGAATAACGCATCGAAGAATCTCCTCGTGGCTTGCAAGTCCAGTTTGAGCAGGACATCCATGCCAAAGCAGAACTCCCTCTGTCTTCTCCCCTCGATCGGCCACAGATCCTTCCAAACCCACGACGACAGTTCGTCGCCCAGGAGGCCATGGATTGGACCGAGGTACTCGACAATGGAGTTGGCGACGACGGGAGCTGCTGCGAGAGTCCTGGCGATCATGCACCCTGTGGATGGATGAACCATGCCCGCGGTTCCTCCTATCCCCACCACCCTCTGCGGGAGCAATGGCAGCGGCCCGTCCATCGGAAGAACGCATCTATCGTCCTCTTCGATGCCATTCACTTTGATGCCCAAATGCCTCAGTCGAGCCACCATCCTCTCCTGTATGTCCTCCATCTGCAATCCTGGGCAGGCGACCAGGAAAGTCTCCTCCAAGAAGATGCTCGTGGATGAGAATGGCATCGCGCACAGAAACGTCGGGACTTTGCTGTTCCTCTCCTTCAGCTCTGTTCCATCCTTGAGGTGCGAGTTTCTCCAGCCGATGAACACCATCTTATCCAGATCGAATGGGTGGTCTTCTACCTCCGCCAAGATCACATAGGCTACCTGGTACCCATGATTGTACGGCTTTGTCGTACTGCACCAGGCACCTCGAGAACCCCGTCGCGTCGAGGACGACGATCGCCTGGATCGTGACCCTGTCGCTGCAGATCAACAGCGATTTCGTCTCCTCGTGGATGACCTTGACGACCTTGGCCTGGTGGAATCGAACACCATTCGAGACGTCTGCATTATCTTCGATTTGACCTGCTTGCGGTTGACCCGGCCGTACGGCCGTCCGAGAATCCTCTTCCTCCGATCGTTGACGTAGACCACGGCGCCGGGCCAGGTGGCGTCGAGGCAGTCGAGGAGACCCATGGCTTCGAACTCCTCGACCCAAAGGCCGCAGTTGTTCGGCCACACTAGCCTGGGCGACGGGTCGATGGAGCAGACGAAGAGACCTGCCTCGGACACCTGCTGGGCGACGGCGAGCCCCACAGGGCCTCCGCCGATGACGGCGAGGTCCAAGGTGAGACCTTTGGACGGGTCATAGGAGGGAAGGTCGAATTCAAGATTCTCCTTCTTAATCCGTGGAACAAATTCTAGGAGTGCATTGCTGCTAGCTCGGGCAGCAGAACTCCTCATAGCCCATTTCTTGTAGGGTTTTCTGGGGAGAACACCGGTTCCGCAGTCCTGAAGCTTCGGGGAACGATAAACGCCACACCTTTCAGCAATCCTGTGACCAAGGTGGAGCAACTCGAGCCTCCTGTGAGTTCTGAAGAGGGTACCCATTACGGTAAAGCGTTGGATTCGCTTCGGAAGGCCAGGCTCCTGCAGAAATCAATCACATCAAAGATTCAGATTTTGAGCTTAGTTGTAAGCTTCAAGAACAGGAGAAAGCTTTAGAAGCCGGCCAAATCCGAAGAACAAATACAGCTCTTAGGCAATTCCCCAAAATCTCGGCTTTAACGATGCATCCAAAGGGAACTTCCGAGTTAGAGATCCGGAGGGAGAAGCAGCAGCAGCTAAAAGCCGGAAACTACCATCCAAAAGAAGAGTGGAAAAGCTGGAGAAGGAAGCCTCTCCTAGTTCGAGGGAAAGACGCAAAATGGAAGCTTTTGTGGAGTCCGAGTCGTGGCACAAGAACGGGCTCCGCACGAAGCAACGTGTACCGAGCCACCGTTTCACGTGCTGCGAAAACGTGCGCTCGCAAAAGCTCGTCCTCATCGTCATCGAGCCCCGTAAGACCAAACCATCTCGCGGACGCTCGCACGGGATGATGATGTGCACCTTCCTTGCACGGTACGTGCAAGTACAGATTTCTGCAAAGGTTGCGACTTGGGTCGAAAAATCCAATTACGGTTATAACGTTGGGTTGGTTTAAACCGGAAAAGCTAGACGATATCTCGATTGAACCCAATCCAATTCGAGCCACACCAGCTTTGTTATACATGGTAGCCATGAATAACCCGAATAACTTGACCCGAACCCATACTAAATCGGTGCAACATGCATTTGGGTTAGGTTAGGTGTACGTTTCGCTTCGTGCTTTGACGTAACAGTATTCGCTAATCCTATCATTTGTACAGCATATAATTTTTAAGCTTTGTTTCATCGCCCTTGGGCTGGCGCTGAAGGAAGAAAGAGTCCGGAACCTCGAATCTAACAGAAACCCTCATCGTGATTGTAAGTGGCTTGTCCCCACAAGTGGGGCCCTAGTTCATCCTCCAATCACACGAATTAGCTGGGGCGGGCACGTGACTCAGAGGTGGGTGAAAAGGCATCGTTTGATCCCGGTCTATTAGGAGCCATTTCGGCCTAAGGAAGTCGTCGCGTCCGCCACTTCGCTCTGCTCAGCCCCGCCTCGTTCCAACTTTGCGGGTTTCCGCTTCCATGGCCTCGCCTCCTCTCTCCTCCCCCAGCGGCGACGACGGCGGATCTCTCGTGGCGGATCCCGGCTCTCAGGCCGGAAGTGCCGCCGGGAGCTTGCAGGGCGGCGACGGGGTGCTCTCCGCGCCGCCCGCCGCAGCAGGACCCGGCGCCTTCCCCGCTGCCTCCTCCGGCGGGGGAGACGACGCGGAGTACGGGTTCCAGCGGCCTGGGTTCGGAAAGGGGCCGCTGGTGGGCACGGTCCAGCCCTACGATCGGCACCTGTTCCTCTGCTATAAGTCGCCGGAGGTGTGGCCCTCGCACGTCGAGGGGTCGGAGTCCGACCGCTTGCCGAGGTTCCTGGCGGGTGAGATCAAGAACTGGGCGTCCTCGATCGATAAGAAGGTGAACCTGCCTCCTGAGATCTAGGGTTTCCGCCATCCCTTGCGATTTATTCTTGATTCTTCTTTCCGAGGATGTTCTTGGCATTTTGTGGGATGTGGTCAGGGGATTAGGGTTCCGATCGTGAGCTCCAACCGGTGATCATTTCGCAAAAGATTGATTTCCTAACTCGAGGATAAACCCCGGTGAAGTAGTTGTTTATGTTTTCCTTTCATGTTCTAAGGGTATGGTACTGATCCTTTCGGTTATCTATCTTCTCGATCTATCCTTTGTGATCATTCGTTTCTTAGAACACAGCATGGAGTGACTTGTTACTATCTTCCTATCGGGTAACCGCCAGAATCAAACATGTAGAATGACACCTTAACATAACACTGGATTCAGTGTTTTGACTTACCAATCTTAAACGAAACTGGTGCAAACCGAACGACTTTGTGTCAGCATACAAAATCTTGGTATTTCAAGGGGCTTTGGGCACACGTGATGTAGCTATAACCTTTTTAACTTCAACCGTTATGTTAAGGAATCTGTTGTGTTATGGATTCTGATTTGAGGTTATACAGCAGGTGAATCCAGTGTTACACCTCCGATTTATTAGGTATTTCCCTTTCTACCTCGTTGGACCTTCCATTTTATTTAGATTTGTTATGAATCTGTTGTTCCATTATCTTATGACAATATATGGAATAATATCAAAATTTTAAAATTTTCAATATAAACATTTTTTGAGTAGAGAGAAGATAGCCTTCATGTCGTATCAAGTGTTTCAAAACAAATATGTGCACAAGAGGTTACAAGCACTGTGGAATTTCACCATTGGTCATACATTGTTCACAAGCTTTGTCAAATTTAACATGAGCTAAGCTATTGGTTACAGTCACCAATATGTTTTCTAAGTTCACTTTTAATTGTGTTAATCCCATATGTCTTCTTGATAACTATTTTTGCTGACTATATTTGTTGTTTGCTGCAAATTTTAATTGCTTAAGAGACAATAGAAGTGTGTTATTTTCCTGATATTTGTGTTGGTTGGTTTGAATTTCAATTGCTATAGACATAATATATTTTTTGGAAATTAGAGAAGCATTTTTCTTCTACTGTAATATAACGACATTATGTATCTTTTCTGTGTTATGAGACCTATTAACTAGGTGATTCTTTAAGAATCATGATAAGTACAAAGTACTTATCCATTTCATATTGTTGATGTGTTCATGGTACTATGAAACACCAGTACATCAAATTGGCTTTCTTCATATTTATGTGGAACCTGATATTCGTAGGATACCTTTCCAATACATGACATATACTATGCAATTTGTTAAATAATTGCTAATAATCATTAGATATATTGTTCGAAGAGCAGATTTCTAATCGGGTATATTTGGTGCTTTTTCTTATTTTAAAATCATTGAAAGAATTGGCTGCTTATTCTGGAATTGTAAGGCTGGCTTCTTTATGGAAAAAATTATTGACTACAAGCACTTAGTTCCTTCTTGATGTTCTATCATTAATGTTGATGAAGGCATTCTGCTTCTACCTAATGACTTAGACTAGAATATGTTACCTACTATAGCAACCGACTTCAATAAGCAGATCAATGAAGATTGTGTACCAAAATAACAAATACTACAACCCAGGAAATTTCACCTGACAGACAATTATGCTCCAAATGTCTCAAAGTATTGTTTCATAGAGATCTTCTCGCATTTGAATAAATGATTGATGATTCTATTAGTAGCAACATATATGCTCATACAATGTAAACCGACCTCGCTGGAAGTTTGGGACTCTTGGTCATGGATTCATAAAGAGAGGTGCACTGTCTTTTGAATGGAAGTTTCTACATGATGTTGACAGTTTCTTCCAGTTTACAAAGATCTTCACCTCTTTCCTGAGATTACATGAGTATTGTGCCCCCTACTCTAACAGCAGTTCCTATGTTTTATCCGTTGTCCAATTGTGTAAAATCTTAAATGGATTATCTGATTGCTAAATTTGGTAAAATGTTCCTTTTTACTTGATTGGGTATATCATGAATTTGTTTGCATTAATTATCTTTTTTCAGTGGTATGATGAAAAGTAGCACTAATTATTTCTCTATCTACTTTTCATAAACTATTGTTTTCTTTTGGGGTTACAACCATTCAATATGAAATTTCTCTTTTATTTGTAAAAGCTAATTTCTAGTCTTCTCTCCCTCATGTGCACACACAGGTACCAGAACACATGCACGGACTCCACTTCTTTTTAATATGCCACTTTTTTTATATATATATCTAGGTCGAAAACTTTCTGCCTTTATATAATAAGACCATGATTACTGTATGTTTTGCATATGCTCTGTGATAGATCGTTTCATTTGCACTATTTCCTGCAGACTCGTCTTACCATATGTGAAGGAGTGGATGGCACTGATTTCTCAAATGGTGATGTCTTGATCTTTCCAGATATGATAAGATACAGGTTATCCAATCAAGAAATAGCTTGTTTACCAAAATGTAGAATATTGATGTCAATCATATTTCGTTAGGTTTATGCCGAATTTGTTGATTGCAGGCGACTAACACATTTCGATGTTGAACATTTTGTTGATGAAGTGCTTAAGAAAAACTCTGAGTGGCTTCCTTGTACACCTGAGCCACTTTCAGGTTCATACATTTTTGTATGTGCTCATGGAAGCCGAGATCGGAGGTGCGGTGTTTGTGGCCCCATTCTGATTAAAGGATTCAAAGAAGAAATAACATCACGAGATCTGCAGGGTCAAGTATTTGTTAGCCCTTGCTCGCACATTGGTGGACACAAGTACGCAGGAAACGTTATAATATTTAGCCCAAATGCCAGTGGACAAGTAGCAGGGCATTGGTAAGGAGAAATTATGAGGTGGTTTGAGTTGTTTTCTTCAGTTCTTGTCATCTAACCAAGAATTGTCTTCTTTGTGCTTTCTAGTTTATCTTTGAAGATGTTCTTCTCAGGGTAAAATCTTACATCGGATCTAAATAAATGGTTTTCTTGTTTTTGTTCTTGTAAGGTATGGATATGTGACTCCAGATGATGTGCCCATATTGCTTGAACAGCACATTGGAAAAGGAAAGATTGTTGATCACCTGTGGAGGTACCTTTCTGACCCTTTTTGTTTTCTTCTATGTTGTCTCTAATTTTTTCACCTGATGTCCCAAATCGATCATGCGGAAGTAAGCCATCAATTCTGAGTCTTCAAATCAATAAGATGTAATTATATCCACTATCTCATTCTAAAAGAAAGTGAATTCATGCAACTAAACTCAATGAGTTTACCTCTGGATCAGGGGACAGATGGGGTTATCCGAAGACGAACAGAGAGCTGCTCAGAATCTTAGGCTCCAGCTCAATGGGGAATTGGATCAGAACAGTTATAATGACTCCATTGATACTACCACCGGGAGCAACGGCCGTGCCAGCAGTGTAATGTCTGGCACAGGTGGCTGCTGTCAGGGATCTGGTGAGGCTTCTTGTTGCCAAGTCAAATCAAAGAAGGAAAAACCAGAAAGTCAGTGTGCACGAGAGCATGAGGCGGCTCAAGACATTGTGCAGAAGAGTAGCAGCAAGGATGGCAATGCTAGTAGCCGCAAAGAGCCCAGTACCAGGAAGCTCTGTCCGATGCCTACCTGGTTCGAGTGCTGGGAACGGGAAGATACCTATGCAGCTCTTGCTGTGGTTGCAGCCATTGCTTCTGTTGCCGTTGCCTATAGCTATTATAGGCAGCTCAGATGAGAATGTTCTGATGCTCCAAGGACAACCCTTTTGCTGCTTGGGCTTCGTTTAACTCGTTTAAGATACATACTTAATGTTGTGTGTGTGATTTTATGAGGCAATCAATGCTAGAGGACTGAGTGATAACATAATAAGATGTATGATGGCCGAGACCACAGGTGGTTTTTAATGTGTCATTTGAAGTGGCACGTTCTGCACTGTGCTATTTATATGTACTGGTGGTGTAGGTTTACAACATGAATACATTTGACTGACTTGTATGCATGCTTGGAAATGGATGTTATTTAGCATGACCGACGTGTGTTCCTAGTATTCCTAGGCACGAATGCAATGCCAATCCGAAATGAAGCTTCACCTACGCACGAACCAATGTGTAGAACAGAATCCTCGGACATGATACCACCAGCGATTGCGATGAATAGGGAGGAACCGCATCGCCAGGGTTTGGGCCACTGGATTGTTCATTCATCGAGGAAGATCTCACTTACATCTCGATGCCAGGAAAAAGAAAGAAGACAGAAAAAGAACAGAGAACAGAGACGAATGATGCAGTTACTCGCGAGAATAGTCCTCACCACATACTCCCTCTTTCCTCTGAAGCTTCGTTGCCCATCGTCGAACTCCGCCTCCACCACAGCGCCGCTCGGTAAGAAAAGGGGTTGGGTACAATAACTCATTGTAAGCTTACCGAAGCTTCCTTGGTAGAGTAAGAGTAGCCCAACAAATAAATCTTTTAACATCGAATCGCACGGATTTGAGCTTCTTATTCTAACACCGCGGTGAGCGGAATTTACAGAAATATCCGTCAGTCGTTAAAGTGACACAAAAAAATATTTTTTGAACGTCAAAACTGTTCGACTCTGCCGTTTCTTTCTCTCACTTTGCGGTGACCGGAAACTTGCGAAATTTCCTATACGAATACCGCCTCGCTCGTCTACGAGTAATATGATCTTCTTTTTCTCATCAAATAGTTCGACACTGGGCTTAGTCAACCGCAATTGAAGCATCGATGGCATGCATTGAACAATTGAATATACGCTATGGCAACGTTGATCCCTAGTGGGCTTAGTCATAAAACGATTGAACTATCGATCGCATGCATTGAACAATTGAATATACGCTATGGCAACGTTGATCCCTATGGGCTTAGTCATAAAACAATTGAACCATCGATGGCAAACAATTGAATATACGCTGTGGCAACGTTGATCCCTAGTGGGCTTAGTCATAAAACAATTGAACCATCGATGGCAACTTGTATACCTATATATCGTTCATCTGATATCCCAATCTCTTAGACCACGAACTCCATATCTCGATGCCAAACTCTCGCAGCTGTCTCATCTCCCTCGCTTCTTATCACTTGAAGCAGCAGAAGAATAATACGAAGAACAGGTGATTTGACACATCTTTGTGGAAGCTCATACCAACCATATTTTCTTAAAAAAAAATCATAAACACGTGGTTGTGTTTCTATCTCAGAACCTTTAAGATAATATTGGAATCTACGTCAATCAAACACCATTATTAAACTAATATTTTTTATATTTGTTAAAGTCAATTCTGATTTGCAGCTGAAAACCAACTCAAATCCAACCTAATTTCTTTTCCAACATCTGTCACAAAACATACTAAGTTAGTTTTTCGACCCTACAAAACTACTAAGGCGGGAGACGATCCTAACACCCATCTGACGCTAAAGTATTTCAAATGAGTCAAACTAGTAAAATAAGTTAGGCTAGTCTAGAAGACCTATTATTTTTTCAATGTGTCTGATCGTACCCAGGCAACCCTTTTCCTTTTTTATAATGGAGCTCAAGGACTAATACATCATCTGTTTAGGGTGATTATGCTTGTTGGTTGCAATCGATTATAGTAGACATTAGACCATCTATCAGTTAGTCATACCATTCATAGAAATCCATCCTTTGACATATTTTAATCAATAGTGCATTCACATAGTGATAAAATTATTACTGGGTAGCATATGATATTGACAATTAAGATGATGACATGTTAGTTATATGTGATGCTAATGTATTAGCTACATCATATCCACTTAAGATCTGCCAATAAAAGAGAATGGGGGATGTGACCCTAAAATTCCCTTGAAGTCGGCATGAGTCAATTTGCCTGACCTAGTTTGCCCAACTCAATCGATCTGACTCAGACCTTTCATTGGGTTTTCTATCGATCTGGTACACTAACGATAGTGGCGAAGCAAAAGAGTACGATGGATTATGGTACCATAGTGGAATGCATTAGGCAAGTGGCAATAGCATAGTTTTGACGATTACCGAATTCCTACACGAGGGTAAAAAATCAATGGCTTCGATGGATAATGATGTATTGGTTCATGAAAATCGAGGGTGGCAATGTGCAAAAGATCGAGAAGCTATGCTAAGTGGCGGATTATGGGTCGAATGACCAGGCACGGGGGCGCACAAAGAGTTGTAGGGTTGGGTTTGATGGTGTAGTATGTTAGAGCTAGTCCTAGAAAATTTACCAAAGGGTAATTTTGGCAACCCGACAAAGACAATAAAGCGGAAAGGATAAAAGCGACAAGAACACCAGATTTACGCGGTTCGGTCAATTAACCTTGACCTACATCCACGGACGAAAGAGGAGCAAATCACTACTATAAAAGAGACGATTACAAATGCCTTAGGAAGATGTTCCTAGGCCATAAAACACCCGAAAATACTAAACAAGAAAAACTTCAACTATAAGCCCAAACTATTTAACTAAGTATGGACTTAAACACAAAACAAACACTTAGGTTTTTCTTGTGGTACTACTTGTGGTGCATTTGACTTCAAAGCCTAAGCCCTTATTTATAGTTTAAACAGGAGATACCAAACTTGATTTTCCTTATGTGGGACTATGGGACTTGCCAAACTAACAAATCTCCACCTTGGCATGTCCCAACAAACTTGCTCCACCTTCTTCATAAAAGCCTCAATGGGCAATCACTAACAATAAACACCAACCAAGTCCAAGCATTGCTTGAACTTATAAACCGGAAGAGGCTTCATAAGCATATCAGCAGGATTGTCCTTTGTATGAATTTTCTGAACAAGGACCTTTCCCTCAGCAATGATATCCCGAATAAAATGAAATTTCACATCAATATGTTTCGTCCTCTCATGATACATCTGGTCTTTAGCCAAATGAATAGCACTTTGACTATCACAGTAAATTGTAGTAACACTTTGATGCAGACATAATTCGTTGAACAATCCTCTTAACCATAAAACTTCTTTGATCGGCTCTATCACTGCCATATATTCTGCCTCTATAGTAGATAAAGCCACGACAGGTTATAAGGAAGCTTTCCAACTAACTGCACAACTGCCAACGCAAAAAACATAACATGTCAAAGATCTTCGTTTATCAAGATCCGCAGCATAATCAGAGTCGACGAAACCAACCAAAGTGTCACGATTTTTTCCAAACTCTAAACAAGCAATTGAAGTCCCTTGCAAGTATCTGAGAATCCACTTCACAGCCTGCCAATGTATTTTACCCGGGTGAGACATATATCTACTAACCACACTGACTGCTTGTGAAATATCTGGACGAGTACAAACCATTGCATACATAATACTGTCGATGGCACTAGAATATGGAACTTTCACCATATATTCTTCCTCTTCAACTGACTGTGGTGACTGAGCAGTAGATAGCCAAAAATGGCTAGCAAGAGGAGTACTAACTGGCTTAGCATTTTTCATGCCAAACCTCTCCAAGACTTTCTTGAGGTAATTTTTCTGAGTCAGAAATAATTTTCCAACTCCTCGATCTCTTTTGATCTCCATGCCAAGAATTCTTAGCTGCTCCCAAATCTTTCATTTCAAATTCACTACTCAGCTGCATTTTCAAAGTGTGAATTTCTGACAAACTCTTAGCTGCAATAAGCATATCATCAACATAAAGCAACAAATACACAAAAGAGCCATCAGTTAACTTCTGAAAGTAGACACAACTATCATACATGCTCCTCATGTAACCATGACCCAACATAAAAGAATCAAACCTCTTATACCACTGTCTTGGAGACTGCTTCAATCCATGTAAGGATTTCTTTAATAAGCAAACATGGTCTTCCTTTCTATCAACTTCAAATCCATGAGGTTGCTCCATATAAATTTGTTCTTCAAGTTCACAATGTAAGAAAGCTGTCTTAACATCAAGTTGCTCCAATTCCAAATCATACATGGCAACTGAAGCAAGCAAAACACGAATAGAGCTATGTTTAACAACAGGTGAAAATACGTCATTAAAATCAACACCATGTACCTGACTATAGCCCTTTGCAACCAATCGTGCTTTGTACCTTGCATCTTCAACCCCTGGAACACCTTCCTTCCTTTTGAAGACCCATTTGCATCCAACAATTTTCTTACCCGAAGGCGGCTTCACAAGATCCCAAGTTCTATTCTGATGGAGAGATTCAATTTCTTCATTCATCACGATCAACCACTTAGCGGAATTATCACAAGAAATTACATTTGAGTAGGAAGTAGGCTCACCAACTTCACTTGTTTCTTCTGCAACAAACAAAGCATATGCAACCAAATTTACATATCTTTGTGGTGGTCGAATATCTCTCTACGGTCTATCCTTGGCTATGGAGTATTGCTCTTCTTTTGGATCATCTACGTCAGTAGACTTGGGACCATCTACTAGCATTCTTTGAGTAGAAGAGTTTGACTGAAAAGAATTAGAACTACCAATCTCAAGCTCCACCTACCTCTACGCACTATCATTTGTACAACTAGTAGATTTCTCTTTAGAAGATAACATAGATAATTCATCAAAAGTAACATCTCTACTGATTACAAATTTTGGGGATTTAGGATCAGAACACCATAATTTGTATCCTTTCACCCCAGAAGCATACCCAAGGAAAATACATTTTTTAGCTCGAGGCTCTAATTTTCCTTCATTTATATGCATGTATGCTGGACACCCAAATATTTTTAAATCACAGTAATCAACAAGAGTACCTGACCAAACTTCCTCCGGAGTTTTAAAGTTCAGTGCTGCAGATGGAGCACGGTTGACAACGTAACAAGCCATATTAATTGCCTCTGCCCAAAAGTCCTTCGTCAACCCTGCATTTGAGATCATATACCTTGCTCTCTCCAAAAGTGTTCTGTTTATATGTTTGGCCACACCAATTTGCTGAGGCGTTATCCTAACAGTGCGATGCCTATTGGGAAATCATGGGGGGCGACATCATATGCGCAGCGGAAGAACAAGAAAACAAAAATCCCCGATTCCCAAAAAGATGTTCGTCGTCGTGCGAAGATTGGTGCGTAAAATTCCGCAAAACACAAAACTGCGTATAGAGGTTGTGTTACCTAGGGAGATCGTATATCCCTGTTTCCTTGCAGATCCTTAGGAGAGGGTGAAGGAGGTCAAGCGTCCTCCTCTCTAGCGGTGATCCACACAACAGGGTTGCGACGACCCTCCTCAAAACTCCAGGCCTCTGAGGTGGAGAGGGAGAGGAGAATAGGAGGGGCAAGCAAAGACTCTAGCCTATGAGGCTATGAATCCCTCCTATTTATAGAGATCCCGTGTCAAACCCTAATGGGTCCTTCCCTAGTGGGTATTGGACCTGCATCCAATAAGACAAGGGCTCCGTCGGATATCTCATATCCGAACCTCTACTCATCGCAATGCCTACCATATGTGTGTGACCCTCTAGGCCCAATATCGAGCTGGCCGTGAGTCATACCTGTCATAACTCCTTCTAACTCAATGAATTATTATCTTTGTAAAAATTCACTCGACTCATCGACTCTGGGACGTCTGAGGCCACTCTGTGCCGTAGTCCCCGGGCGATCTGAGGGAATCCAATCCATTGGACCTTTCTGTCCTCGGTTACCATGTACCTATAGTCCCTCATCCATCTAATATCCTAGAGACCGTATATCGAGCATGGTGTTGTCGGACCCCATACGGTTTCTACTGAGTCTTGCTCTAATCGGATTCTCCCGGAGAAATCTTTCTCTCTCAACCCGAATGACCCCGGCCGGGGATTTGTCTCCAGCAAGAACACATGGGATATTCCTCTCATGACGCCAAGAGTGGATGATCCTCTATCGACACTCAATAGCCCTCGTAAGGTCGACTACCACTCCCAATGACCAAACGTACTAGATCCGGGACAGCCAAACCTATAAGTCCGGTATCAAAGAGTGGAGCACTCATACAAGACATCCTTGGTGTCTCAAGTCTAAGGACCAAATACACCACTAGGACTACGGAATCGCCAGTTCCGACAATAAGGCATCATCAACCATCCAGCATTCCGTAAGCGATTAATCAATGAACTCATTCTCCAATGAGCACTGCATCTTGTTTCCCTAGTGTTCCTACACGAGCAGCTATGAGACCAAATGCATCCATCATATGGATTTTGTATACAAAGACACCACCCTATTCGGTTATCACGATGTCCCTCTCGAAAAACCTATGACCGGGATTATTTAGGATATGTGTTTAAAGGTGAATCGATCTCATTATCGTGATCTCATCACGATCCGATTCCCATTGCACAAATCCAAGGACATCACAATATATATATGCATTTATGCAATAGTTATAAAGTGATATACGCCAAAATATAATAAGCAAAAAGATTACGTATCAAGTCACACGTGCCATCACTCACGTGATTGGCTTGTTTGGGCACCTATGACTAGCAATCTCCCACTTGACCTAAAGCCAATCACCTATGTGTTCCGATCCCCATCGGACCCTGTATGCTTTCAAAGACAAAATGAGACAACGGCTTTGTCGGTGGATCTGCAATGTTATCTTCGGATGGAACTCTTTCCATTGCTACATCTCCTCGGGTTACGATCTCTCTTATAAGCTAGAACCTCCTCGAAACACTTCGATGAGACCCGTGTTCCCTTATTTGAGTAATCACCCCATAGTTGTCGCAATATAAGGAAAGTCGACTTGTCGCTATCAGATCGACTCCCAAATCTGTGATGAACTTCTTCACCCGGACTCCCTCTTTTGCTGCATCGATGCAGCAATGTACTCCGCCTCGTGGTCGAAATCGGCGGTGGTATCTTGCTTGGAACTCTTCCAAAGACATTTGCTCCTCCATTCAAGGTGTACACATACCTTGAATTCGACTTGCTATCATCGACATCGGGGCTGAAAACTTGAGTCGAGTGTAGCCTTCAACCTTAAGGCTATTACCTCCATATACTAGTAAAAGATCCTTAGTCATTCTCAAGTACTTAAGGATACACTTTATTTGCTTTCAGATCTCTCAAGCTCGGATCCTTTGATACCTTGTGACACTCGTAGGCATCGCCTATATCAGGCCTAGTACATAGCATGGCATACATGATAGACCCTTTTGCTGAGGCATAAGGTATCATATCCATGTTCGCCTTTTCTTCTAGAGTCTTTGGGGACATATTCGTAGAAAGCGATATCCCATGTCTCATCGGTATGAGACCTCTCTTGGAATTTTCCATGCCAAACCTTTTGACAATAGTTTCTATGTACCTGGACTGTAACAAGCCAAGCATCCTCTTGGATCTATCTCTATAGATTCTAATCCCCAAGATATAAGATGCTTCCCCTAAGTCCTTCATGGAGAAATGTCTAGATAACCAAGCCTTTACTGTGGACAGCATTCCTATGTCATTCCCAATGATGAGGATGTCATCCACATATAACACCAAAAAGGTGATAGCGCTCCCACTTACCTTTCTGTATACACAAGGCTCATCTTCGTTCTTAACGAAGTCATAAGATCTGATTGCCTCATCAAATCTTATGTTCCAACTTCGAGAAGCTTGCTTTAGTCCATAAATGGATCTAAGCAACCTACACACCTTATCTGGGCAGTTCTTGGACACAAATCCCTCAGGTTGCATCATATACACCTCCTCCTCGAGGTTCTCGTTGAGGAATGCGGTTTTCACATCCATCTGCCAGATCTCATAATCATAGTGTGCTGCAATAGCCAATAGAATTCTGATGGATTTTAGCATTGCTACGGGTGAGAAAGTTTCGTCGTAGTCAACACCTTGCCTTTGACGATACCCCTTAGCCACTAGCCTTGCTTTATAGGTCTCTACCTTTCCATCTACTCCGATCTTTTTCTTAAAGATCCACTTGCAACCGATGGGTACAATACCTTCGGGTGCATCAACTAGGTTCCAAACCTTATTGGAGTACATAGAATCCATTTCAGAATTCATGGCTTCTTTCCACTTCTCGGAGTCTATACTCATAATAGCCTCCTCGTAGGTCTGAGGATCAATATCCTCTACATCATCTGCTCTAATATGTCCTACATATCTCTCAAGAGGATGGGATACTCTATCAGACCTACGTAAAGTTGATACTTGTGTATTAGGTACCTGAACAGACTCGGGCTGTAGAGTGGTGCTTTGAGCTTGGTTCTCCAACCTCGCTCAATTCTATCATTCTCCCACTATCTCCGTCAAGAATGTGTTCCTTCTCAAGGAACACTGCTCTCTTAGCTATAAAGACCTTTTGGTCCTCGAGATGATAGATATAATACCCACAAGTTTCCTTGGGGTATCCCACAAATTTGCATCGCTTTGTCCTTGATTCTAACTTATCGGGGTTGTGTCTTCTAACATGGGCAGGGCAGCCTCAGATCTTAACAACCTTAAGATCAAGCTTCTTCCCTTTCCATATCTCATATGGTGTAGACACTACCGACTTAGTTGGAACTCTGTTCAGAAGGTAAGCTACGGTTTCTAGGGCATATCCCCAGAATGAGATGGGTAGGTCAGCGAAACTCATCATGGACCGTACCATATCTAATAATGTACGATTTCTCCTTTCAGAGACACCATTGAGCTGAGGTGTATAAAGAGGTGTCCATTGGGATAATATCCCATGGTCCTTGAGGAACTGAGTAAACTCTGTACTTAAGTATTCACCTCCTCGATCCGATCGAAGAGTTTTGATACTCTTTCCATCACGGTTCTCTACCTCATTCTTATACTCTCTGAATTTCTCAAAGGCCTCTGGACTTGTACTTCATTAAGTACACATATCCATACCTTGAGAAATCATCGATAAATGTAATGAAGTAGGAGTAACCTCCAATGGCATGAGTTGACATGGGTCCACATACATCACTATGTATGAGTTCCAACAACTCATTGGCTCTCTCTCCCAGTTCTACTAAATGGAGATTTGGTCGGTTTTTCCACGAATGCAAGGCTCACAAGTCGCATATATGACACATAGTCGAATGGATCTAGATATCCATCATTTAGCAACTTTTGAATCCTTCTTTCATGGATGTGACCTAGCCTACAATGCCACAGTATGCACTTGCTCAACTCATCTCGTTTCCTTTTGGACACATTTACATTCATGATATGTGGAGTGGTGTCTAACATAAATAAACCATTATGCAATGTTCCTTTCGTGATGATCTTATCATCTAATAATATCGAACAACTATTGTTCTCAAAAACAAATTTATATCCACTAACTGTTAAACATGAAATGGAGATAATGTTTTTGATAATAGAAGGAATAAAATAACATGCATCTAATGCAATAAAAGCTCCACTAGGTAGATGTAGGGCGACCTCGCCAACAGCTAATACACCTATCGTAAGCAAGATAGCGAATCGCGATATAGGTGAGTCTCGGGGGACTCGACCAACTCAACCTACACCGGGAATCGATTCCTACTCATAATGATGGAAGGCCACGTGGGTCAATCTAATTGCCTCACGTTTACCGACTTAATATTATCGAGAGATGTTTCTATAATTTGGTCTCCTAATATGACATGTCACACATATACATATTTAATATATATCTACATCGCATGCAAATATATATACATATCTAGTATGTGTATAAGCAATCACATCAGATGATCATAGACCACAGCCTAATATGATTAGGCCCGAGCCAGTAGGCCTAATCACTCACATCAAGATCTATGTGTGCAAAGGTGGATCTCCATGCCCTTGTGATCGTCCATCTCGCCCCTCGTTTGGTTCCTGTCGACATCTTGATGCATCTCCATGCATCACGATCGTCCGTCTCGTGGGTCCCGCTTATCGATCGCTCCACGCCTCAGCCTCCTCATGTGGTTACAACTTAATCATAGGCACGCAGGCCCGACAATAAACAAGAAATATAATGGAGGTTCATGAGACCTCAATAATAATAATCACAAGTACACACATCACACGGTCCATGATCATCATCCGTCCACACATCATACATCACATGTATAAATAATCATCATAATGTAGGACTACTAGATAATAATAAAAATAATAATCAACTAAACCTTTTAAATAATTAATATTTTTTTTTGAAAATCGGGGACATGTAGGGAATTTCTCAATTCCTAAGGGTATTTTCGTAATTTGGACAAAAGACGAAACTAAAATTTCTCAAATTCACAGGGCAAAATTGTCCTTTTGCCCAAAACTCTAATTCCTCTCTTCTTTGCCGCCACACCACCCTTAGTGGCAGCTTTGTGGGGCGAGGGCAGGGGTGCCCTCGCCGCAGCGGCACGACGCCATTGGGCGCCGCCATTGCAGGTGGGCGCCCCGGGCGCCGCCCCATGGCGGTTCTCGCCCGCAAAGGCAGGCCCAGGCGGTGCTTCCTCGCTGGCGGCGCCTCATGGGTTTTTGCCAGGAAGGGCCACACCACAAGCCGCCGCCTTGCGGTGCCCTCGGCCGTGGCTTCTTCCTCCTCATGGGCTCCCTCTCACCAGTCGGGGTCAGACGCTTCTACCCTACGGGCTGCCACCCCGCCGGGTATAAAGTTTGCTTTAAGCGTACAGCGGCCGGCCTGCCGCAGTACGCTATCTTGCATGCGCCGCTACTGTGGTGCCCGGTCATGCGGTTCGCTGGCTTCCGCAGTGGTTGCAGTATGCAGATCGAGGGCAGCAACTATTGCTGCCTTTCCTCGCTTTTAAGTCCAACGATTTTGACGCCAATATTCTTCCTAAACACAACACACGTAGTTCAAAACCAATCATTCGCACGAACAACCCGGCTCGATACCACTTTGTTGGGAAATCATGGGGGCGACATCATATCGCGCAATGGAAGAACAAGAAAACAAAAATCCCCGATTCCCAAAAAAATGTTGTTCGTCAATTCAGATGCGAAGATTGGTGCGTAAAAAATCTGCAAAACACAAAACTGCGTTATAGAGATTGTGTTACCCGGGAGATCAGATATCCCCTGTTTCCTTGCAGATCCTTAGGAGAGGGTGAAGGAGGTCAAGCGCCCTCCTCTCTAGCGGTGATCCACACAAATAGGGTTGGCGACGCACCCTCCTCAAAACTCCAGGCCTCTCAGGTGGAGAGGGAGAGGAGAATAGGAAGGGCAAGCAAAGACTCTAGCCTATGAGGTCAGAATCCCTCCTATTTATAGAGATCCCGTGTCAAACCCGAATGGGTCCTTCCCTAGTGGGTATTGGATCTGCATCCAATAAGACAAGGGCTCCGGCCGGATATCTCATATCCAATCTCTACTCATCGCAATGCCTACCATATGTGTGTGACCCCTCTAGACCCAATATCGAAGCTGGCCGTGAGTCATACTGTCATAACTCCTTTCTAACTCAAAGAATTATTATCTCAGTAATAATTCACTTTCGACTCATCGACTACTGGACGTACTATGCCACTTTGCCGTAGTCCCCGCATCGATCTGGGGGAATCCAATCCATTGGACCCGGTCATCCTCGATTACCATGTACCTATAGTCCCTCATCTATCTAATGTCCCAGAGACCGTATATCGAGCATGGTGTTGTCAGACCCATACGGTTTCTACTCGAGTCTCTCTCTAATCGGATTCTCCCGAAGAACTCTTTCTCTCTCAACCCGAATGACCCTGGCCAGGGATTTGTCTGAGCAAGAACACATGGGATATTCCTCTCATGACGCCGAGAGTGGATGATCCTCTATCGACACTCAATAGCCCGTGTAAGCTCGACTACCACTCCCAATGACCAGTTGCACTAGATCTGGGATAGCCAAACCTATTGTTGAATCTCGAATTTTGATGATGAAACTACTTGATATATGTTTATGATTTAATCTGCGTTTTGAGTGATGCAGGATGCTTCGATCAGGATGAGACAATTAAAGCAGGAAAATTATGTTGTGCCGAAGGAACATGTCAGAAGATTGGACGTCGGGCCGGTGGATCGGTCGACATATCGACAGAAGGCTTCGGGTCGTGGACTCGGGCATCGGGCCAAGAAGAGCGGGTATTGTGCCAAGGATATCGGAGTTATGAGTCAACCGCCAATTGGGCAATAGGCTGCAAATGAGGACAATGCGCCAAGAATCGGACGGCGTCGAGGACCAATGACATGCCGCACAACTTGGTTAATTGCTTAGGATTAATTGTCTCGATCGAAGTTTTGTTTTAATTGTGCAGGATTAACTATGATAACGATGAAGACATAAAGCAAAACAAAGTGTCGGAGTCAAGCGCGAAGGATTTGTTGCGAGTTCGAGAGTTCGACGGAAGTCCGAAGGTTCGTCGGGAATGCTACCGAGAGCTTCGCCGAGAAAAAAGATCGAGCTTGCCAAGAAGCTCATTGGAACTCGCTAAGATCAAATCATGAAGTCTAGGAGCTTGCCGGAGTCCGCAGAATGGCTTCCAGAGTTCATCTAAAGACCGCCGAAGTTTGCCTAAGCTTCCGAAGAAGTCTTGACTTGCAGACTTTGTAATAGCTTAGAAAATGTCTTTAAATTCATAGTTAGCACGTTAATTAGGGTTAGGATTAGGTGTTAATCCTATAACCCAAGTAGGGGCCAATTAGGCTCAAGTTGGACTGGTTTTGGGCCAAGTTTGGAGCCAAACCAAGTGAGCTGAAATAGTAAAAGAGGTGGCACCGCCGTGGTTGGAGGTAGCACCGCCCAGGCCATGTCTCCTGCCGACTGGCGGTGCAACCGCCCCAGCCAAGAGGTGCAACCGCCCAGGGCTCGATCTCCGAAGGGCGAGGCGGACCGGCAGTGCAACCTACTCTGTCAAGAGGTAGCACCGCTAGAGCTCAAGTTTCGAGCTCGCGCCAGCGGTGCAACCTCTCCGGTCGGCGGTGCAACCGCCTTGAGCTCGGTCTTCGAGCTCGCGGCAGAGGTGCAACCGCTCCCGACAGAGGGTGGAACCGCCAGAGGCTCGGTCTTGAGCTCTGCCAAAGGCGGTGCAACCTCTCCGCTTAGGGAGGTGCAACCACTGATCCCGAATTCGATTTGATCGTTTTGAGCTCCAAATTTGAACTGAGTTGGGGCCTATAAATACCCCACCCATTCAGCACTGAAAGAACAGCACATACACTCGAAATCTTGCTGTCTTTCTGTGTTTCTTAGAGCTCAAAACTGCTAGTTCTCCTCCTTCTATTCTTCAAGTTTGAATTGTAAAGAGAGGAGAGAAAACTTCTGTAAGGGTTGTCTCCTGAGCCCATCAAAAGGAGTGAAACTGTAAAAGGGCAGTTGGCCTTCGCCCATTGAAGGAAGGCAGCTAGTTGACGTCGGTGACCTCGTCGGAGGAGGAAGCCAAAAGTGGAGTAGGTCAAGACTGACCGAACCACTCTAAATCTCTGGTTTGCTTTTATTTCGAGTACCTTATCATTACTGCAAACCTCCTACATAACTACTGCTCTCTGCACCTTTACGAATAAGTTCTAAATGCTGACCTTTTCGAATCTGCATTCAGACGTAAATCTGTGTTTTTCGTACGATCAGCTTACGTTTGTGTTTTGATTCTGCAAAACTGTCTTCTGCGCTTTTATGAACTAGTTTCTAAGTTTAGATCCCTTTGAAACTGCTTTAGACGCAAACTGCGTTTAGACGTAAAACTGCGTTTAAACGTAAACTGCGCAAACTGTGTTTAAACATAAAACTGTGTTTTAGACGTAAACTTCTTTTAAACGTTTAGACGTAAAACTGCGTTTAGACGCAAACTGCGTAAAACTGCATTTAGACGTAAACTGAGTTTAGACGCAAAACTGTGTTTAGACGCAAACTGCGTAAACTGTGTTTAGACATAAAATTGTCTTTTAGACGTAAACTACTTTTAGACACAAACTGCGTTTTGACGTAAAACTGCATTTAGACGTAAACTGAGTTTAGACGCAAAACTGCATTTAGACGTAAAACTGTGTTTAGACACAAAACTGCATTTAGACGCAAACTATATTTAGATGCAAACTCAGTTTAGACGTAAACTGTGCTTAGACGTAAACTGTGTTTAATCTTAAGTAATCTTAGAATCGGCTTTTACATCGAAATCGTTTCTATCAGACAAACGAAGCTTTCGTTTTTAAATCGCTGAAAGATTTTCGCTGCACTAATTCACCCCCCCTCCCCCCTCTTAGTGCTCTCGATCCTAACACCTATAAGTCTGGTATCAAAGAGTGGAGCACTCATACAGGACATTCTTGGTGTCTCAAGTCTAAGGACCAGATACACCACTAGGACTACGGAATCGCTGTCTGACAATAAGGCATCATCAACCATCCAGCATTCCGTAAGCGGATCAATCAGTGAACTCATTCTCCAATGAGCACCTGTACTGTATCCCTAGTGTCCCTACACGAGCAGCTATGAGACCAGCTGCATCCATCATATGGACGGGTATACAGTACACCAGTCTATCCGGTTATCACGATGTCCCTCTCGAGTAACCTATGACCGGGATTATTTAGGATATGTGTTTAAAGGTGAATCGATCTCATTATCGTGATCTCATCACGATCCGATTCCCATTGCACAAATCCAAGGACATCACAATATATATATGCATTTATGCAATAGTTATAAAGTGATATACGCCAAAATATAATAAGCAAAAAGATTCTGTATCAAGTCACACGTGCCATCACTCATGTGATTGGCTTGCTGGGCACCTATGACTAGCAATGCCGAAAGATTCCGTCATTTTTGCAAAATTCATTAAAGTCACCTTCACAAAACTCCATGCCATTATCTGTTCGAAGCTGCTTAATCTGTTTACCTGTTTGCTTCTCAATCAAAGCCTTCCATTGTTTAAATGTTAGAAAAACATCATTTTTATGCTTCAAAAAATAAACCCAAACTTTCGTGGAATAATCATCAATGAAAGTCAACATATACATGGCACCACCCTTAGACTGAACATGAGCTTGACCCCAAAGGTCTGAATAAATATAGTCAAGAGTATATTTTGTTTTGTGAACTGCCGGAGAATTGAAGCTGACTCTTTTCTGCTTTCCAAAAATGTAATGTTCACTAAAATCCAGTGGCCCAGTACTCTGTCCGCAAAGTAGACCCCTTTTGCTCAATATACTCAAACCTTTTTCGCTCATATGACCCAAACGCATATGCCATAATTTGGTGATGTCAGAATCATACAATGATGATGACGAGACTGCAACCGAGCCTGTGACAGTAGTTCCCTGCAAAATATACAAGCTACCAGATCTACAAGCTTTCATAACAACAAGGGCATTTCTAGAAACTTTCATAACTCCACCTTCAGTTGTGTATTTACACCCAAGGGCCTTTAGGGTGCCTAAAGAGATGAGATTCTTTTTTAAATCAGGAACATGTCTAACATTAGTGACCGTCCTCACAATACCATCATGCATTTTAATTCGGATTGTTCCTCTACCAACAACATCACATGCTGCATTATTGCCCATCAAAATAATTCCACCATTACAAGATTCATATGTGGAAAACAAATCTCTATTAGGACACATGTGATAAGAACAACCAGAATCTAAAATCCATTCATTTTTAGACATCATCCTATCATCAATAGTAGAGAAAATATTTCCAACATTCTCATTAGTTGCTACACTAGCTTCAACGGATTCAATAGTTTTCTCAATAAATTTTTCCTTTTGCTTTAATTTATTTTTCAATTTAAAGCAATCAGATTTAATGTGCCCTATTTTATGACAATATCTGCACTCCAAATTTCTATGTCTGGATTTAGATCTAAATTTAGATCTACTATTATCAAATTCCCTTTTATCTGTTCTCCCCCTAACAACCAGACCTTCAGCCTGATTCTCTCTACTTTCCCCAATGATATCTCTGTCTATCTGCTCCTTAGATTTTAGTGCAGATTTAATTTCCTGATACGAAATTATTTCTTTTTCATAAATCATAGTATCACGGAAATACTTAAAAGATTGGGGAAGAGAACACAAAAGTAACAGGGCCTTATCCTCATCATCAATTTTTGCATCTATATTCTCCAAATCCATAACCAAAGAATCAAACTTATTAAGATGTGAGAGTATAGATGTACCTTCAGTCATCCGAAGCATATACAAACTCTGCTTTAAGTAGAGATGATTCTCTACTATCCTCTTCATATACAAGGCTTTAAGCTTGTCCCACATGCTCTTAGCCGTAGTCTCCATAGCTACCTCTCGTAAAACCTCATCAGAGAGATTTATAATAATGCTGGATCGGGCTTTCTTATTCATACCCGCAAGATCTTCCTTTGACGTACCATTTGGAATGTTCTCAGCCCCTTGTAGTGCCAAATCAACTCCGTCTTGAACTAGAATGGCCTCCATCTTAAGTCACCACATGCCGAAGTTGACATTTCTGTCGAATTTCTCAACAACGATCTTTGAAATTGTCATTGTTGCCAAAAGATCCCAAAACCAGGCTCTTATACCAGTTTGTTAGAGCTAGCCCCAGAAAATTTACCAAAGGGTAATTTTGGCAACCCGACAAAGACAATAAAGCGGAAAGAATAAAAGCGACAAGAACACCAGATTTACATGGTTCGGTTAATTAACCTTGACCTACATCCACGGACGAAAGAGGAGCAAATCACTACTATAAAAGAGACTATTACAAATGCCTTAGGAAGATGTTCCTAAGCCATAAAACACCCGAAAATACTAAACAAGAAAAACCTCAACTATAAGCCTAAACTATTTAACTGAATATGGACTTAAACCCAAAGCAAACACTTAGGTTTTTCTTGTGGTGCTACTTGTGGTGCATTTGACTTCAAAGCCTAGGCCCTTATTTATAGTTTAAACAGAAGATACCAAACTTGATTTTCCTGATGTGGGACTATGGGACTTGCCAAACTAACACAGTAGGATTTGGTAACCACGCATGATGGCACAAGGAGAGGTAGAAGGTTGGGGGTGATAGCACGATAGGGTCAGGTGACTAGGTATGGTGGCACATAAAGGGCCATAGTGTCATGGACTTAGTTGGTTTTGTCTAAGTCGTGCAACACCCTTGCATGTCCGTCCGCAAAGGTCAACCTCCCCGAAGCCTCCCATAGTCCCTTAGGACCTACGAAAGAGAAAACGGGTTAGAGAGAGCGCCTCACTCGGGATCCACAAGCAAACATATCCAAAAACACTTCATAGACAATGCAAATTACAAACATATTTTATAAGCTCTGAACAATTGCACAACAAAGGATCAAAATGTTCCATTACAGACTAAGAATCTATCACAAGTGTCCACATGACACAACCTTTATTTACAAGCCTAAAACGACTACAAAACCCAACTAAGATGGGACTGTTAAGCCTTTGGCTATCCCTCTACATGCTAGGCAAAGTATAAACATACCAAAAGACACGTACATGCATAAGCATTACATCGAACATCCTATTTAGAAGTTTATCCGTGACATTCTCTCCCACATAATTCGTTCGACGTCCTCGTCAAAGCCTTTACCAACACTGCAACTCCTCGCCTTTGCTGAGTCTTCAATCTTCTGCTCCAGCTGCAATGCGCCTCCTGGCTACCAGCTGCTCTCCGTTGATATTTTTAAGTAGTCGAACCTTTGATCCGCCATGCTGCTTCAACTCACCAATGACTCTGACTCTAGTGTGGGATTGGCTGAGTTATGTTGATCTTTGTTGATTCCTGCGGATCCTCTAGATGAAGGAAAAGACCATCCTTACTATGCGCCAGTCTCTCAAATGCCTCATGCTGCTTGAATTTGGTGGATGCTTGTTGGAGTTTTAACGAGCATCGCCTCACAAACTTTCAAAGCTTTTGGTCCTTCCTCCACAAAATTTGCTCATCGACTCTTCTTTCACTTAGTTGTTACTTCCAAGTAGATTCGCATCACTTCCGCTTTCGATTGGCATTCTGTTGGGAAATGAGGTGGATACTCTACTCTTAGTAGCACTGATCACCAATGGTGAGGATTTGACAACTATTGTCTTCTAATATCTTCAAAGGGTCTTTGAACCTGTGTAGAGCTCCTCTGCTAGATAGATAAGAGAATTAGGGTACTCGGTTTCACCCATTCTCTTAAGAGTTGAGAAGGCAAAGGATAATTGACTTTGCCCGCCTCCTCGAGATTATACTCCATGTATCGAGCTGGTTACTGGCCTTCGCCTACTCTTTGCTCACACTTCTGAAGCACTTGAAGTATTTGCACTCCTTGCGTTGAGTTAGTTACTCTGATTCACCTTCTCAATACCATCGAACTTCTGGAATATAGGAAGTTTTCACCCCAACTTGGAGTAATTCTCTAATAGATTTGATCACCTTTGGGATTGTATCGTCTTCTCCATCAACCCTACCGCCTACTCCACTGAGTAGCAAAGGTACAACACTGCATACTGCTTGCTTTGTTCCTTGGTTGTGCACTCTTGCATGACCCGAAGTCCTTCACTTTTAGCTATCTTGATTAGAAGCTCGTTGACACTAGTCTTACGAAGTTCCTTGGCCTCTACCCTTCAGCCTTGTCTTAGTACTTGGAGTTTGCCTTTGTATGCTCCACCTCCTCGGCCCCTTTCACGACCAAGCACTCTCCCTCCATGAGAGCAAGGGATCAATGACTTTCGCGGAAGTCCCGCCTCTACGGTACCATGGCGCTGTCATGCCCATGGCCCTACTATCCGTTGCCTCGCATCTGTATCCCTTTTTGTCACAATCAATAGATATGTCTCTATGGCACTCCTTTGAGTCCACCTCCATTCTAATTGATGCTTGATTTTGGGTAGCTAAGTCCCTTTGGACTTATCGTTGCTTTCTCGCCCCTTTCGACCCCTTGCTTCAACACCTTTGTGTTCTCCAAGCAGCTCCCTTTGGTAGATGGAAAGACAGACTGCAACTCCCATGCATGACCTCTACCATCATGTTGTAGGGTTTGCACTGATTCTATTCTCCTTAGCTTCCTTGGTAGCAATGTTCGCTTACTCGACCTTGTCCTCTGACTTGCTAGGCTCCCTTAAGCGAATATGAGCTCTGGAGCAGTCCAACTCTCCAACTGCTTCAATTATACCTATGTATGATCAAGTCCCTCCCAAGGGACTCACTGGTACTTGCATTCAAACTTTTCCCTTAGTGGAACATAGCTCCCATATGCTGATGACCAAGGTTTTCATCCAATGTAACCTTCGATGCACGCACGGAAGACCCGCCTCTGCGGTACCATAACTTTCACTCATTGAATCCATAGCCCTTCTTGCCATCGTGTTGTTCACCGAAGTGGAGCTTCCAGTAGCTCCCAATCATACCTCCGTATGATCTAGTCCCTCACGGGACTCATTCATGTGTATCGCATTGCCACGAACTATTCCACTACGATCCACTGCACCATGTTGCCTCCTGGTGACATCTTTATTGCATTCTGATCCTTGTGGGATGAACTCGAATTGTGATCCCTCCATATGTAGCCCCTGCCAATACATCGTAGGGTCTCTTCTACCTTCGATTTTGTTCGCTGTTTTGGCAATCGACCTTTATCCACCCACTCTTGGGTCACACCTAGATGAAGCACCACTCTAGGACAGTCCATCGCCTAGTAGCTCCCGAAGTCCCCCGAATTCGCTACAATAAGTGCACCATTGTCTAGATCTTGGGCCTCTGCCCCTACCAGCACAATTTTCGCTGCGCACCGCTTTCTTCATGGTAACTTGAATGACAACACTGTGGCATATTCTTTAAGAGTACTCACCTTCGCGTCCTCTTTCCCCATGCCAAGGCCTTCTAAACCCAACTTCGCCTCCATAAATTGAGTCACCTTAGTTCCTCCATCAAATGCTTTTTCTAAGATAAGGTACAAGTGCCCAGAAGCTTCGTTCATCTTTGGCACCATGCAAGATGAGTCTGCTCCATTAGAATGAAGGACCCATGGAACAACATGATCCTGCTCTTGCCTCTACAAGAGTTCATGTCCTTGACCTCTATCCAAGGAAAGTACTATGCCTCCGCTCCATGTTCCATCTTCTATGCTGGCTCCCTTCATGCGGCTTGGGTACTTCGCCAAGTTACACCCAAATTGCTCCGCTCCTCGTTTTTGCATTGAGTTTATGGTGGCCCTTGCGCCCACCATTTCATGGGTCAGCCCTCCCTTGAGTCCGATCTCTATATCGACTCCAAGTATGCCTTCATTTGTATTGCTTTGGGTCGCTCCCCCACTTGATCTCGCAATGCATCCACCAATGTATTCTCTCAAGCGAGATCATGCGATGACTCCTTGCCGCTTATTCAGTCCATTGAGCTTCGTGGAGTTATTGTTTGTTGAGGTACTCCTCTTCAACATGTGAGGTCCGTCCCACATGATTCTCCCTCTAGAGAGCTGGGACTTATCCCTCCTGGATAATTGTCCTATTGGAGCAACATCTCTCTTTGTTTCGGAGACCACCATCCCCTTTGGACTACTCCGATTTGCTGAACAAACTGTGTATTGTTCTGCCTCCTGCAAATGCACTTACTAGATTACGACTCTATATCAATACAGCCCCCGCTGCACCACTCAAGGCTTAGCAACATGCTGAACTCGTTGCACACTTCAGCCTCCTATGGACGTATCCTTCACATGCCGAAGAGAAAGTTTTAATGCTCCATGGCACTGAGTTTCGGTCGCCTTAGGATGGCCGCGAACATTCCATCATCCGCATATAAGCCCATGTATGAGTACTGAATTCTTTGATTTAGCAATTCCCCTCACCTTTGTGAGCTTTGCACAACTCTTTCGGTTACTGAGCAACTCATTCTACCTTGCATGGTCTCATCCTTTACCAAGCGCCTCGCTTGCCTTGAGCATCATCATGTATAGTTGTCAACGTTGAGCCGTAGCTCAAACTCAACCATCCCAACCTTTATGCGCTCCGCATTCTTCCAAGCTTGCCTGTTCTTATAGTGCCTCTTGCACGAAGGGTTGGCTATTCCTCTGAATGCTAATCTTAGATGGTTGTTCCTCCGAGTGACTCCTTTTCCCTACATCTCCTTGCTCGTTTTTTCCTGAACGATCGCACATGTGCTGATTGCCCTCAATACAACCCCATTAGGTCCCCAACGTTTGCATACTAAGTGTTTCTATGAGTGCTTGTCCCGCTCTGATACCATCTGTCACGGACTTAGTTGGTTTTGTCTAAGTCGTGCGGCACCCTTGCGTGTCCGTCCGCAAAGGTCGGCCTCTCTGAAGCCTCCCATGATCCCTCAGGACCTACGAAAGAGAAAACAGGTTAGAGAGAACGCCTCACTCGGGATCCACGAGCAAACATTTCCGAAAACACTTCATAGACAATGCAAATTACTAACAGACTTTACAAGCTTTGAACAATTACGCAACAAAGAGTCAAAATGGTCAATTACAGATCGAGAATCTCTCACAAGTGTCCACATGACACAATCTTTATTTACAAGCCTAAAACGACCACCAAACCCAACTAAGATGGGACTATTAAGCATTCGGCTGTCCCTCTACATGCTAGGCAAAGTATGAACATACTAAAAGACACGAACATGCATAAGCATTATATCGAACATCCTATTTAGAAGTTTGTCCGTGACAACAGGATCATAGCACGATAGGGTCTGACAATTATAAGCGATGGTGCATGAAGGGCTACCAGTGCTACTATTGTATGATGGTGTGTGGGTTCAACCGATGATATATATATATATATATATATATATATATATATATATATATATTACCCTAACTTTATGATTTGCACAAGTTTTCGACTTTTAAGATTGAAGTACCTGATTTTCAAAAATATTTTCTTAGTATTTTATAAAATGTTAGTTAAGTATGAAATGTTAGGATCGAGTCGACACTAAGAGGGGGAGGGGGGGGGGAGGGGGGTTGAATTAGTGTAGCGATAAAAACGTCAATTTTGAAATACTTTCGTTCGATGAAAAACCATATCAGAAAGATATTAACTTGAAATCATATAGAAGCATAATGAATAAGTAAATAAAGTAGTTTGTAATAAAAGTAAAGAGCTTAAAGTAAATACAAACTAAGTTTATAGTGGTTCGGTCGTCATGACTGTTGGGAAATCCTTGGGGGAGACATCATATGCGCAGCGGAAGAACAAGAAAAATAAAATCCTCGATTCCCAAAGAGATGTTCGTCGTCGTGCGAAGATTGGTACGCAAAAATCCGTAAAACATGAAACTGCGTATAGAGTAGATCGTGTTACCTAGGGAGATCGTATATCCCTGTTTTCTTGCAGATCCTTAGGAGAGGGTCAAGGAGGTCAAGTGTCCTCCTCTCTAGCGATGATCTACATAGCAGGGTTGCGACGACGCTCCTCAAAACTCCAGACCTACTCTGAGGTGGAGATGGAGAGGAGTATAGGAAAAGGCAAACAAAAGCTCTCTAGCCCATGGGGCTATGAATCCCCCCTATTTATAGAGGTCCCCTGTCAAACCCTAATGGGTCCTCTCCTAGTGGGTATTGGATCTGCATCCAATAAGACAAGGGCTCCGTCGGATATCTCATATCCGAACCTCTATTCATCGCAATGCCTACCATATGTGTGTGACCCTCTAGGCCCAATATCGAGCTGGCCGTGAGTCACACATGTCAGAACTCCTTCTAACTCAGTGAATTATTATCTCTGTAATAATTCACTCGACTCATCGACTACGGACGTACTAGGCCACTACGCCGTAGTCCCCAGACGATATAGGGGAATCCAATCCATTGGACCTGTCTGTCCTCAGTTACCGTATACCTATAGTCCCTTATCCATCTAATATACCAGAGACTGTGTATCGAGCATGGTGTTGTTAGACCCACACGGTTTTTACTCGAGTCTCGCTCTAATCGGATTCTCTCGGAGAACTCTTTCTCTCTCAACCCGAATGACCCTAGCCAGGGATTTGTCTGAGCAAGAACACATGGGATATTCCTCTCATGACGCCGAGAGTGGATGATCCTCTATCGACACTCAATAGCCCTCGTAAGGTCGACTACCACTCCCAATGACCAGTTGTACTAGATCTGGGACAGCCAAACCTATAAGTCTGGTATCAAAGAGTGGAGCACTCATACAGGACATCCTTGGTGTCTCAAGTCTAAGGACCAGATACACCACTAGGACTACGGAATCGTTGTTTGACAATAAGGCATCATCAACCATCCAGCATTCCGTAAGCGGATCAATCAGTGAACTCATTCTCCAATGAGCACTTGTACTGTATCCCTAGTGTCCCTACACAAGCAGCTATGAGACCAGCTGCATCCATCATATGGACGGGTATACACCACACCAGTCTGTCCGGTTATCACGATATCCCTCTCGAGTAACCTATGACCGAGATTATTTAGGATATGTGTTTAAAGGTGAATCGATCTCACTATCGTGATCTCATCACAATCCGATTTCCATTGCACAAATCCAAGGACATCACAATATATGTATGCATTTATGCAATAGTTATAAAGTGATATATGCCAAAATATAATAAGTAAAAAGATTCTATATTAAGTCACACGTGCCATCACTCACGTGATTGGCTTGCTAGGCACCTATGACTAGCAATGACCTACGTCCACTTCCGATTTCTTTTCCCTCGAGGCAAAAACCAACTACTCTTATAACTCTATTTTCTTTTTGATAGGCTCAGGGGAGAACCTTTATATCCCGAATTACTCATCTCTAAACAAAAATCACACTTAGACTAGAGAAGGATAACTCTAAAAAAATTATAACATAATTTTTCCTCGTTTTTGTTTTGAGTAGGGATGAGAGGGGTATGTATTTATAGGCACTAAATGGATTCAAATTTAGAGCCTAAAAGTGTCTTATCCTTGATTTTCAGAGTACTAGCAGCACCATTGCTTGTGTTGGGAGGTACTATCGCCTTGTCACGGACTTAGCTGGTTTTGCCTAAGTCATGCGACACCCTTACGTGTCCATCCGCAAAGGTCAACCTCCTTGAAGCCTCCCATAGTCTCTTAGGACCCACAAAAGAGAGAAAAGATAGAGAAAATACCTCACTCGGGATCCACAAGCAAATATCTCTGAAAACACTTCATAGACAATGCAAATTACAAACAGACTTTACAAGCTCTGAATAGTTGCACAACAAAGGGTAAAATGGTCAATTATAGATCAAAAATCTCTGTCACGTGTCCATATGACAAAACCTTTATTTACAAGCCTAAAGCGACCACCAACTTAACTAAAATGGGACTATTAAGCCTTCGGTCATCCCTCTACATGTTGTGCAGAGCATGAACATACCAAAAGACACGGACATACATAAGCATTACATCAAACATTCTGTTTAGAAGTTTGTCCATGACATTCTCCCCCACTTATTCCTTCGACGTCCTCGTTGAAGCCTTTGTCGACACTGCAACTCCTCACCTTTGTTGAGTCTTCAATCTTCTGCTCCAGCTGTAATGCGCCTCTTAGCTCCCAGCTGCTCTCCACTGTTGTTTTTGAGTAGTCGAACCTTTAATCCTCCATGTTGCTTCAACTCATTAATGAATCCGACTCTGGTGTGGGGTTGGCTGAGTTGTGTTGATCCTTGTTGATTCATATGGATCCTCCAAATGAAGGAAAAGACCATCCTTACTACGCCAGTCTCTCAAATGCCTCATGCTGTTTGAACTGGGTAGATACTTATTAGAGCTTTTAACGAGCATCGTCTCGTAAATTTCTGTAGTTTTAGGTCCTTCCTCCATAAAATTTGCCTATTGACTCTTGTTTCACTTAGTTGTCACTTCCAAGTAGGTTCGTATCACTCCCACTTTCGAATGGCATTTCGTTGGGAAATTAAGCGGACAATCTACTCTCAATAGTACTGATCACCGTTGGTGAGGATCTGACAACTATTATCTTCCATTATCTTCGAAGAGTCTTTGAATTTTTGCAGAGCTCCTCTACTAGATATATAAGATAATTAGAGTACTCGGTTTCGCCCATTCTCTTAAGAGTTGAGAAGGCAAAGGTTACTTGACTTCGCCCGCCTCCTCGAGGTTGTACTCCATGCATCGAGCTGGTTACTGGCCTTCGCCTGCTCCTTGATCACACTTCTGAAGCACTTGAAGTGTTTGTACTCCTTGCATTGAATTAGCTACTATGATTCACCTTCCCAATGCCATCGAACTTCTGGAATGCAGGAAGTTTTCACCCCAACTTGGAGTAGTTCTCTGATAGATTTGGTCGCCTTTGGGATTGTACCGTCTTCTCTATCAACCTTACCGCCTACTCCCCTGAGTAGCGAAAGGTATAATATCGTGTACTACATGCTTCGTTTCTTGGTCATGCACTCTGCATGGCCCGAAGTCCTTCACTTTCGGCTATCTTGATGAGAAACTCATTGACACCGGTCTTACGAAGTTCCTTAGCCTCTGCCCTTCAGCCTTGTCTCGGTACTTGGAGTTTGCATCTGTATGCTCTACCTCCTCGGCCCCTTTCACGACCAAGCGCTCTCCCTCCATGAGAGCAAGGGATCAATGACTTTCACGGAAGTCCCGCCTCTACGGTACTATGGTGCTGCCATGCCCATGGCACTACTATCCGTCACCTCGCATCTGAATCCCTTTTCTTTATAATCAGTAGATATGCCTATGTGGTACTCCTCTGAGTCTACCTCTATTCTAACTGATGCTTGATTTTGGATAGCTAAGTCCCTCTGGACTCGTCTTCGCTTCCTCGCCCCTTTTGACCCACTACTTCAACACCTTTGTGTTCTCCAAGCAACTCCCTTTGGCCGATGGAAAGACAGACTGTAACTCTTATGCATGGCTTCTGCCATCACGTTGTAGGGTTTGCACCGATTCTGTTCTCCTTAGCTTCCTTGATAGCAACGTTCGCTTACTCAACCTTGTCCTCTGACTTGCCGGGCTCCCTTAAGCGAATATGAGCTCTAGAGCAGTCTAACTCTCCAACTGCTTCGATCATACCTCTGTATGATCAAGTCCCTCCTATGGGACTCACTGGTACTTGCATTCGAACTTTTCCCTTAGTGGAACATAGCCCCTATATGCTGATGACCAAGGTTTTCATCCGATGTAACCTTCGATGCATGCACGGAAGACCTGCCTCTGTGGTACCATGGCCTTCACTCATTGAATCTATAGCCCTTCTTGCCATTGTGTTGTTCACTGAAGTGGAGCTTCCAGTAGCTCCCAATCATACCTCCATATAATCTAGTCCTTCACGGGACTAGGTTGTGTGTCTCGCATTGCCACGAACTGTTCCACCACGATCCGCTGCACCATGTCGCATCCTGGTGACATCTCTATTACATTCTGATCCTTGTGGGATTAACTCGAATTGTGAACCCTTCATGTGTGGCCTCTGCCAATACATCGTAGGGTCTCTTCCACCTTAGATTTCGTTCGCTCCTTTGGCAATCGACCTTCATCCACCCACTCTTGGGTCACACCTAGATGAAGCACCACTCTAGGACAGTCCGTCGCCTAGTAGCTCCCGAAGTCCCCCGACTTCGCTGCAATTAGTGCACCATTGTCTGGATCCTGGGCCTCTAACCCTACCAGCACAATCTTCGCCGTGCACCGCTTCCTTCATAGCAACTTGAATGGCAACATTGTGGTATATTCTTTAAGAGTACCCACCTCTGCGTCCTCCTGCCCCATGCTAAGGCCTTATGAACCCAACTTCGCCTCCGCAAATTGAGTCGCCTTAGTTCCTCCATCAAATGCTCCTCCGAGATAAGGTGCATGTGCCCAGAAGCTCTCTTCGTCTTTGGCACCATGCAAGAGGAGTCCGCTCCATCAGAATGAATGACCCATGGAACAACATGATCCTGCTCTTACCTCTGCAAGAGTTCATGTCCTTGACCTCTGTCCAAGGAAAGCACTATGCCTCTGCTCCATGTTCCATCTTCTATACTGGCTTCCTTCATGCGGCTTGGGTACTTTGCCAAGTTACACCCAAGTTGCTCCGCTCCTCATTTTTGCATTGAGTTGATAGTGGCCCTCGTGCCCACCATTGCACGGGTCAGCCCTCCCTTGAGTTCGATCTTCATATCGACTCCAAGTGTGCCTTCATTTGTGTTGCTTTGGGTTGCTCCCCCACTTGATCTCGCAATGCATCCACCAATGTATTCTCTCAAGCGAGATCATACGATGACTCCTCGCCACTTGCTCAGTCCATTGAGCTTCGTGGAGTTGTTGTTTGTTGAGGTATTCCTCCTCAACTTATGAGGTCCGTCCCACAAGATTCTCCCTCTTGAGAGACGGGACTTATCCCTCCTGGATAACTATCCCATTGGAGCAACATCTCTCTTCGTTTCAGAGACCACCATCCCCTTGGACTACTCCGATATGCTGAACAAACTGTGCATTGTTCTGCCTCCTGCAAACACACTTGCTAGATTGTAACTCCACGTCAATACAACCCCCGCTGCACCACTCAAGGCCTAGTAACATGCTGAACTCATTGTACAATTCAGCCTCCTACGGACGTATCCTTCACATGCCGAAGAGAAAGTTTCAATGCTCCATGGCACCGAGTTTCGGTCGCCTTGGGATGGCCGCGAACATTCCATCGTCCACATACAAGCCCATGCATGAGTATCAAATTCTTTGAGTTAGTAATTCCCCTCAACTCTATGAGCTTTGCACAACTCTTTTGGTTGCTGAGCAACTCATTCCACCTTGGATGGTCTCATCCTTTACCAAGCGCCTTGCTTGCCTTGAGCACCATCAAGTATGGTTGTCAACGTTGAGCCGTAGCTCAAACTCAGCCATCCCAACCTTTGTGTGCTCCGCATTCTTGCAAGCTTATATGTTCTCATGGTGCCTCTTGCGTGAAGGGTTGGCCATTCCTCTGAATGCCAATCTTAGATGCCCGCTCCTCCGAGCGACTCTTTTTCCCTATATCTCCATGCCCGTTTTCCCCCAAACAGTCGTGCGTGTGCTGACTACCCTCAACGCAGCCCCGCTAGGTCCCCCACGTTTGCATGCTAAGTGTTCCTATGAGTGCTTGTCCCGCTCTGATACCATCTGCCACGGACTTAGCTGGTTTTGCCTAAGTTGTACGGCACGCTTGCGTGTCCGTCCGCAAAGGTCAGCCTCCCCGAAGCCTCCCATGGTCCCTTAGGACCCACAAAAGAGAGAACAAGATAGAGAAAACACCTCACTCAGGATCCACAAGCAAACATCTTCGAAAACACTTCATAGACAATGTAAATTATAAACAAACTTTACAAGCTCTAAACAGTTGCACAACAAAGGGAAAATGGTCCATTATATACCGAAAATCTCTGTCACGTGTCTACATGACACAACCTTTATTTACAAGCCTAAAGTAGCCACCAACTTAACTAAAATGGGACTATTAAGCTTTCGGCCGTCCCTCTACATGCTATGCAGGGTATGAACATTCCAAAAGACATGGACATATATAAGCATTACATCAAACATCCTGTTTAGAAGTTTGTCCGTGACAGCCTGCAGCATTGACACTCGTGCTACCACCACCTGACACGGTCTAGGAGATTGTCTGGATGGTACCATCGCCTAACACTTGGTGGTACCACCGCCTAGTCTAGCGGTACTACCACCTAATATAATCGTGGAGATTGTGTCTCGAATATTGAGCGACTAGTAGTGTCATTGCTTGGATCGAAGGTGCCACCACTTGGACCGACGGTGTCACCGCTTGACCTAACTTTTGGGTCACTGAATGAGCCTTTCTCTTAGCCTAAAATAACCCTAATTCAGGCCTAGTTGGTCGTTAATTAAGTTGGCCTAATTACATTCTAAACCAACCCAATTACAATTAAAACTACTTTGATCTAGACAAATTATTACAAGCAAGAATACTAAGTTGTCCAGCATGTCATTGGTTCATCCAGTGCTTCGTTTGACCCTTCGTCGCATCATCCTCTCCTTCGACATATTGCCCAATCATCATGTTGCCTTCTCGCAACATCTAATCTCCTTGGAATAATGTTCGATCTTGTTAGCCCGATGCCCAAACTCATGGCACGAAGCCTTTTGCCAACACATTGACCATTTCTTCGGTCTAACGTCCAATATTTCGACATGTTTAATTCCAGCCCAACTTCTTATTTTTCCTACTTTAATCAATTTGCCTCTTCTGATCGAAGCTAGTCCTGCGTCACTCAAAACACAGAGTAGATCATAACATTATCAATTGGTTTCATCATCAAAATCCGAGATTCAACAATCTCTCCCTTTTTTATGATGACAAGTAATTGATGATGGAGTTTAAAAAACTCCCCCTATCAATATGCCATATTGATAAAACTTTTGAATTTATAGAATTATAAGTATTTCACCATTGCATGCATCATGAATATTGAAAGAACCAATTAATTATATTGTTGCATGCAACATAAAATCATGCATAATCAAGGTATCCAAGTATATCATCCCATGCATGATTATTATCATAACTTATACATCATCATCATATCTTCTCCACCTCAACAAAACGGAGAAGTGCAACTAGTAATTTTTGAGACATAATTTCAAATCATTACATAATTTAAAGTCTTTGAAACATCATTGCATATATAATCAAGTAAGCAAGTTTTTCAGATATAAAAGTTAGCAAAACTTTTGCATCTTTTAAGATGTGCAAGATAGCATATTTTTATATCTTTTTAAGATATGCAAGCTAACAAACTTTGCTTCTCTTTTGAGAAGAGCAAGCTTGTAAGTTTGCTTTTCTTTACGATGTGCAAGCTAGTATTTTTTACTTTCTTTTGCAATATGCAAGCTAGCAAATCTTGAGCTAGCAATTCTTTCTCCCCCTTTATTATTGTCAAAAAGAGGAATAAAATGGTATAAAGTTTTTCTTTTTACATCAATTTTCAGATCATAATATGAAAATCGATGATCTATACCATGAAGAATATACATCAATATTTCAATCTTCAAAACATAAGAGATCAATATAAATGAGTCAAATCTCAAGTTGAGAAATTAAGATTATAATTTGTAGAAATATCCTTTTAAATAAAAACATCATAGAGAATTACAAGAATATCGAGAAATCAAGATAAAAATCATGAATCATTTGGATAAATATTCTCTTTAATAAAATGCAAGAGTCATATGAGAATAAAGAGTAAGAGATCTTGATTCATGTATAAAAAATCTCAAGTTGTCAAGATTATGATTCATATATTATAAAATTTCAAGTTATAATTTCGAGAATTCAAGATCATGATTTCAATAGAACTTCTCTTTGATATATAGCAAATAGAATTATAAGAAAAAAAAATTCAAGTATCAAGTGAAAGATTTGGATTAAATTCATTCAAATTTAAATCGACAAATCATCAAAATCACTTTCAAGAGATTCATAAACAAAAATATAAATAGATTCATTAATCTCCTCCCTTTTTTTATTAATAATTTAATATATCATGAGATATACAAATCATAATTACTAAAGAGTCATAAAAATCATGACATGAAAGATATTAATATGAAAGTTCAAGAAAGATCAATTCATGAATTATTCATCTTGACAAATATCCTTTTTAGTAAATAACAAAAAGGCTCATAGGAGATCAAATAAGAGATCTTAATTCACATAAAATAAATCTTAAATCATTAATATCAAGAATCAAGATTCATTTGGATAAATCTTCTTTTAGACGATAAAATCATACGAGAACAAAATGATTCGTATAAAATACATCTCATGTCGTAAACACAAATAAATCAAGTGTTTGGATAAACAAGAAAACAAATTGTCAAATCCAAAAACATCATCTTTAAAACCGAAAAATAAAATTTATCACAAAAATCATTAAGATCAAAAGTGTAACACCTAATTCCAAAACATAAGATTTAAACCATCATTACTTTAAATTATCATGCATAATATAAAATCATCAAAAATGCTATCAAAACTTTTAACATTTTTATTACGTCTTAAATAATTAAATATAATTTCATTAAATATAAAGTATTTTAAATCAAAATCAAAATAAAAAAGTAATACGAAAATCATCAAGATATACATTATTGCTTCTTAAAAATATACATAGGATTAATCTTATTAGGTATACAAGCATTAGATTTAAATCTAACATTTTGTTCCTTTATCATAAAGAAATGCAATTATCATGATCAATTTTTAATTTTTTAAAATCACTAGAAAGAAAAGCGTAATGACCCCCCCCCGCCCCCCCTTATGCATTTTATATACTAATTAAAAAATATCTTATGATATGCATCAAGAAATTTTATAGTAAACTAAGGGGGTTTGGTTACCTCGTCGTCAAAAGCCATTAAGGCGTAGTTCATGACTTTATCTTTGTTAGCTTACTTCTCATCTTCGAATGAGCTTGATCCATCCTAAGCTATCTTGAATATTTTCTTCTTCCTTAGGAGCTTCTTCTTTTTAAGTTTTATATACTCATCTTTGGAAAAATATTTAATTCATTTTGGAAGAAATTTGAGCTTAAAGTCTTAAGTGAAAATGCAAGAGAAGACTAATGTGATTTGCAGCAATGTAAATCACATAAATAAAAAAACATAGATTTCCTAAAGTCTTCATAGAAAGCCGATCTCGAAAGATGTTTTACATCAAAGTGAATGTAGACATATTTAAAGTACAGTAAGGAGGAGATGCAGTTTGCTATAAAGGAAAGATGCTCAAAGTAAATGCAAACCGAGATTTTAGAGTGGTTCGATCAATGTGACCTACATCCACTATTGGCTTCCTCCTACGACGAGGTCACTAACGTCTACTATAGGCCTTCCTTCAATAAGCAAAGACCAACCACCCTTTTACAACTTTTCTCCTTTTGCCGGGCTTAGGAGACAACCCTTACAAGTTTTCTCCTTTTGCCGGGCTTAGGAGACAACCCTTACAAGTTTTCACTCATCTCTTGTATGATCTCAACACTTAGAAGGAGGAGAACTCTAGCTTTTACAATACTTTAAGGCCTCAAGACTCAAGAGTATTTCAAGAATTTTGTTGCCCTTTTATGCAGGAAAGGGTGGGGTTTTTATAGGCCCCAATGAGTTAAAAAATAGAGCCTAAAAGTGTCCATTCCTGAATTTTCGGGTCCTGGCAATACCACCACAATTACTGAGTGGTACTACCACCTGTCATCGGGCATTGGACAGTACTAACACTCAGTCTGGGCAGTACTATTACCTGACAGCACTCGAAGACCAAGCTCAAGCGGTATCACCGCTTGATAGGGGCGGTACCACCGTTGGTAGTAATAACTGCCGGTGGTACTATCGCCTGATAGGGGCAGTACCACCGCCTAAAATTTCTAGGAGACCTAGCCTCCCAAGCGGTGCCACGGTCGGCCTTGGTGGTGACATTGCCGGCTAGGAATTTAGGGGCCGAATGGGCTATTCCATTCAGCATAATTTGGGTCTTTTAAGGGCCTAGTTGGCCCCTAATTAAGTTAGTGGGATTACCTCCCAATTCTAATTTAATCTATACTCTAACTATGACAATTAACATATCATTATTGTAATTTGTGTTCCGGTGCATCAATCGCTTCTTTTAGTGAGCTTCCGACGTACTTCCGGTGAACATCTGATGAACTCTCGATGATGCTTCAGTGGACTCACAACAAGCTCCTGGACTTTGCGACTATCTTCTTAGCGAGTTCCGATGAGCTTCTATATCAAGCTCCTGGACTTCTCGGCTGGTTCCCGTAGAATTTTCGACGAACGTTCGGACTTCCGACAAACTCTCGAACTCCCAACGTGATCTTGATCTTGACTCCGGCATAATACCTACTACATGTCTTACTGCCATCATAGTTAATCCTGCACACTTTTCTCAATATATAGATTAGATAAACAAATGATAATTGACTTCATTATTAAAATCCGAGATTCAATAATAAAAACCATTGTCAAAAGGTTTGGCATAGAAAATTTCAAGAGAGGTCTCATACCGATGAGACATGGGATATTGCTTTCTATGAGCATATCCTCAAATACTCTTGAAGAAAGGGCGAACATGGATATGATACCTTATGCCTCAGCGATACGGTATATCATGTATGTCATGCTATGTACTAGGCCTGATATAGCGCATGCTCTAAGTATCTCGAGCTGTTGAATCTCGTATTTTGATGATTAAACCAATTGATAATTATGTTTATGTTTAAATCTGTGTTTTGAGTGACGTAGGATGCTTCGATCAGGATCAGATAATTAAAGCAGGAAAAATCATGTTGTGCCGGAGAAACATGTCAGAAGATTGGGCGTCGGGCCGATGGATCGGTCGACGTATCGACATAAGGCTTCAGGTCGTGGACTTGGGCATCGGGCCAAGAAGAGCTGGTATTGCGCCAAGGATATCAAAGTTACGGAGTGAACTGGCCGATTGGGCAATAGGCCATAGGAGAGGACGATGCGCCAAGAATCGGACGAAGCATCGAGGGACCAATGATATGCCGGACAACTTAGTTAATTGCTTATGATTAATTGTCTCGATCAAAGTTTTGTTTTAATTGTGCAGGATTAACTATGATAATGATGAAGACATAAAGCAAAACAAAGTGTCGGAGTCAAGCGCGAAGGATTCGTTATGAGTTCGAGAGTTCGATGGAAGTCCGAAGGTTCGTTAGGAATGCTACCGGAACTAGCCGAGAATGAGTTGGGAGTTTGTTAAAGGGTTTTTCGGAAGCTCGCCAAAAGGTTCGTTGGAAGTTCATGGAGCTCACCGAGAAAGATCGGAGCTTGCCGAAGAAGCTCGTTGGAACTCGCCAAGATCAAATCATGAAGTCTAGGAGCTTACCGGGAGTCCACAGAATGGTTTCCGAGAGTTCATCGGAAGACCGTCGGAAGTTTGCCAGAAGCTCGCCAGAAGAAGTCTTGACTTACGGACTTTGTAATAGCTTAGAAAATGTCTTTAAATTCATAGTTTGTATGTTAATTAGGGTTAGGATTAGGTGTTAATCCTATAACCCAAGTAGGGGCCAATTGGGCCCAGGTTCAGACTGGTTTAGGCCAAGTTTGGAGCCCAACCAATGAGCTGAAATAGTGTAGGCGGTGGCACCGCTAGGGTCGACAGTGGCACCGCCCAGGAGAGGGTCTCCCAGGAAAGCTGGGCAGTGCAACCGCCCTAGGCAGGCGGTGGCACCGCCAGGGCTCAGTCTCTGAGCGAGACTGGGCGGTGCAACCGACTCTGACAACGGTGCAACCGCTTGAGCTCGGTCTCCGAGCTTTGGCTGGGTGGTGCAACCACCCCAGTCAGTTGGTGGCACTGCCTGAGCTCGGTCTCCGAGCTCTGGCAGGAGGTGCAACCACCCCTGACAAGCGGTGGCACCGCCTAGAGGCTCAGTCTCCGAGCTCTGCCAAGCAATGCAACCGCCAGACCCCGGAATTCCGAGAGATGACAGATTTGAGCTCCAAATTCAAACTGGTATGGAGCTTATAAATACCCCTCCAATCCCTGGGTAAAAGAAACAAGCATAGAGAGATTAAAAGAGAGAAAATACTACTGCAATCTCTAGAATTTCCCTCCTCTAGCTTAAGTGTTAGAATTCTATTTAAGAGAGGAGAGTGAGTGCTAGTAAGGGTTGTCTCCTTAACCCAGTAAAAGGAGAAGAGGGATGTAAGAAGGAGGTCGATCTTCACCTAGTAAAGGAAGATCGTTAGTGGATGCCGGTGGCCTCGACGGAAGAGGAATCAGAGGAGTGGATGTAGGTCACGATTGACCGAACCACTGTAAACTCCCGTCTTCTCTGGTTGCATTTACTTTGAGCTGATTATCCTTACTGTAAACCTCCCTCATAGCTTACTGCCTTCTGCGCTTTTATGATTGCGTTTCCAAGCTCAGTATTTTCCGAATCGGTGTTTAGACGTAAATCGCTATTCTCGTATGAACATCGTATTTTAGTTTGTGCTTACATTCTGATTTCCATCATAACTGCAAATAGCATTTATAGATTTGTTTTAACTGCTTCTTACCTGATCTCAAGTTAAAGTAATTTACAAATCGGCTTTTCTACCAAAATTGCTCTTTTCGTACGAACGTAGTTTTAAACATCAAAAGTTTTCCGCTGCACTAATTCGCCCCCCCCATCTTAGTGCTCTTGATCCTAACAATTGGTATCAGAGCCCGGTATTTCTCATTTCGGATTTACACCCGAGAGAACTGACTCTTCATGGCTTTAAAGAGGGTTTTTCGGTTGTTCATCCACCGTTGTTTAACGGATTGGACTACACTTATTGGAAAACTCGAATGAGAGTTTTCTTGATTTCTATGAATTTGGATTTATGGAATATTGTTGAAAACGATTTTCAACTTCTCTGGAGAAGAAGTATTTTTCTTTAAATGCAAAGGCTATGAATGCCTTGTTTTGTGCACTTGACAAAAACGAATTTAATCACATTTCAATGTGTGATTCAACTTTTGATATTTGGAGAACTCTTGAGGTCACTTATGAAGGCACTAGCCGAGTGAAAGAGTCCAAAATCAACATTCTCGTGCATTCTTACGAACTTTTTCGAATGAAGTCAAGCGAAACCATTGTTGACATGTACTTTCGAGCGAAACTTTTTCAGATTTTGAACTCGTAAACAAGATTTTACGTTCTCTTTCTAAGAAGTGGGATTCAAAAGTAACTACAATACAAGAAGCTAAAAACCTAAACAACTTACCACTTGAAGAACTAATTCGTTCATTGATGACATATGAAATGGTGCACAATGCACATGATGAACATGATGAACAAAACAACCTTCCAAAGAACAGGAAGGATTTGGAACCCCAGACCAATGAATACCACTTGAGCGATGACTCAAGTGATGAGGACAATGATGAACTTGAACTTTGAACACTAAATCTTAATAAGTTTATTAAACAAAAATTTAGAATAAACAATGAACTTGAATGGAGAAAGAGGCTAAAGAAGAAGAACACAATGTTGGATGAATCGAGCTCCTCCGAAGACGAGGAGAAAATCAAGAAAGGCAAGGTGACAAACTACGCCTTAACCGCCTTCAATGAAAAGGTAATCGAAATCCCCCTGATTTATTTTGAAATTACTTGATGCTTTCATGATGTATTTTCTTTTTTAGTTTAGAATTAATTTTCTTAAAAATTACATGTTTAAAAATAAAAATACAAAAATTATGATCATGTTAGTAATTTTGAAAATGATAACGTTGCATATTTTATGATAAACAAACAAAATGATTTTGATTGAAAATATGAAATTATGGTTAAGAAGTAATAATGTGTATCATGTTTGATTAACATTGTTGAATGAAATCATGTTTGATTTGAAGTAATGCATAATAATGTAATGAAAATATTAAATGTTTTTGATACAATGATTGACAATTTTATGCATGAGATTTTAAGTTATACATGATGATAAGCATGTGTTATTTTCATAAGTGTATTTGAAAAATATATGACAAAACCATGTCCGAATGCATGAAAGTATTAAACTTCATTTTTAGATTTTCTTGACCATAACAATTAATTTTTTAGAATATATTGATCTTGATGGTCTTATGAAGAAATTCATTTTTCGATCCTAAACGTTGATGCATGGTTTTAGTTAACATAAATGAAAAAGCATGCTAACATGAAATCAAATACTTAAAAAAAAAGGGGGGGGGGAAATATATTATGAAATCATGAATCTACTTATGTTATGAATTTTGTGAATCATAAAAGTGATTTTTATGATTTAAATTTGAAATGAGTTTTATCAAAATCATGATATTTATTTCTTGGAATAACATGAGATTACCTTTGATGATCATTCTCATGGAATTTTGGATTCATGACTTGGTCTTACATCTGTTTATGAGATGGTTGAAATCTTTGTACCTTTGAATTCTTCCCTTCTCCTTTTAATTTTTGAATTTATGCATGTTATATGTTGAAGATTTGTATCATGCATATCTAAGAAATATTGATGTAACAAATTGAATGAGTTGAAAATGAATGATGATTTTTCTCTTAAATATAACTTGTGATATTTTTTTTATATAAATCATCATTTTGATTTCTCGACATTCGATACTTGAGATTTTATTATAAATCAAAATTTCTCATTAATCGATCTTCTATGATTTTACTTGATATTCTCTTGAGAGTAGATTTTCTAAATGAATCATGATTTTTCCTTATGAGTTCTTGGAGTTATTACTTGATTTTCTTTTAAAACAAGATCTCTTCTTTATACTCCTATGATTTTTCTTGATATTTTATTTAAAGAAGATATTTACTATACGAATCATGTCTTTTGGCATTTAAATGATTTTATCCTTCATGATATGATTTCTTTGTATTTATGGCTTGCATGGCTTAAAATGTTTTGATATGATGCATGCAATGATGAAACATTCATGAAGTTAATATGATGTATGCAATACTTATGATAATGATGTACATGATGTATTTATTGCATATGATGTGTATCATGAATGCTTTAAATGATGAATGTTGGGTATCATGATCAACATGTTGATAAATGCTTAAAAATTTTAATGTTTGAGTATCATGTATGATATGCCCATTATGATGATTGATTTATTTTTCGGTATCGTGCATGAAAAAAATAAGATTTTTGAAATTGTGTATGTTTTAATTTGAATATATAATGATGCATAAATAAGATGCTTACCTTTGTCATAATATGAAAATTGATATAAGGGTCTTCCCTTGTTTTTGACAATGACAAAGGGGGAGCAAGAATTTCTAGCATGGACATCATGAAAAGAGGCAAACTAGCTAGCTTGTACAATTCAAGATGAAAGCAAAAATTGTATTTCTCAAAAGAGAAGATGCAAATGTAACATTAGCCAAATTATTTGCTTGCCTCATGTAAAACATTATCTCTTGCTAGTTTGGCATTTTGCTAGCTTGCACTTTATAAAGAAAGCAAAAATGGCACTTCTCAGAAGAGAAGAAAGAGCTTGTTATCTTGAACATCACAAGCTTGCCTATCTTAAGAAACAAAAATTGCAAAAGTGCTATCTTGCCTATCTCAAGAAGCAAAACTTGCAACTTGCACATTGCAATGAAAAGCAAGAATCATGAGCTTACACAAGAAAGCTATCTTGCATTTGCTTTCGAAATTTTTGCTAGCTTATATATTGTGAAACTTGTATATCGTAAAAATTGCTAGCTTGTGGTCTATAGAGAAGCAAAAACTTGCTATCTCAAAAGAAGCAAATGTGCTATCTTGCCTATCTCAAGAGGCAAAAATGCTAACTTGCACATCTAGCAAAACTTGACAAATTTGCATATCTCAAGAAGCAAGAGTTGCTTTTTTGAACATCTCAAAACTGCAAGCTTGCATGTTCTAAAATGTTATAATATTGCTAGCTTACATGATATAGAACTTGCTATCTTGATTATTACCAAAAGTGCTATCTTGTATGCTATAAAACTTGCATATCTGAAACTTGATAGCTTAAATGTTCTAAGAATGATGTAATACTTGCTAAATTTTCTGGCTTCAAAACTGCATGATGATAAAACTTGATATTATGTTTTTCATGCAATAAGTTGAACTAATATTCCAAGCACTTGATTGTGGTACTTCTCCTTTTTGTTGATGACAAAGGGGGAGAAGCATGTTAATGACATGACATGTTATGCATAAGTTTATGCATAAGTTCATGATGATGTGTTGCAAGTATTCAAGATGAATATTGCAATGACTTGAATTCAGTTTGAATTCAAGGTTCTATTAATATGGCATATTGATAGGGGGAGTTTGTTTAAACTCCGGGAGTTAAGTTTAACTCCGTCATCAATTGGTTGTCATCATCAAAAAGGGGAAGATAGTTGAATCTTGTATTTTGATGATGAAACCAATTGATAATTGTGTTTATGTTTTAATCTGCGTTTTGAGTGACGCAGGATGCTTCGATCAGGATGAGATAATTAAAGCAGGAAAAATCATGTTGTGCTGGAGAAACATGTCCGAAGATTGGACGTCGAGCTGATGGATCGGTCATCATATCGACAGAAGGCTTCAGGCCGTGGACTTGGGCATCGGGCCAAGAAGAGCGGGTATTGCACCAAGGATATTGGAGTTGCAGAGTGAACTGGCCGATGGGCAATAGGCCGTAGGAGAGGACGATGCACCGAAGAATCAGACGAAGCGTCGAGGGACCAATGACATGCCGGACAACTTAATTAATTGCTTAGGATTAATTGTCTCGATCGAAGTTTTGTTTTAATTATGCAGGATTAACTATGATAACGATGAAGACATAAAGCGAAACAAAATGTCGGAGTCAAGCGCGAAGGATTCGTTGCGAGTTCGAGAGTTCGACGGAAGTCCGAAGGTTCGTCGGGAATGCTACCGGAACTAGCCGAGAATGAGTTGGGAGTTTGCCGAAGGGTTTTTCGGAAGCTTGCCGGAAGGTTCGTTGGAAGTTCACAGAGCTCACTGAGAAAGATTGGAGCTTGCCGAAGAAGCTCGTTGGAACTTGCCAAGCTCAAATCGTGAAGTCTATGAGCTTACCGGGAGTCCATAGAATGGTTTCCAAGAGTTCATCGGAAGACCGCCGGAAGTTTGCCAGAAGCTCGCTAGAAGAAGTCTTGACTTGCGGACTTTGTAATAGCTTAGATAATGTCTTTAAATTCATAGTTAGCACGTTAATTAGGGTTAGGATTAGGTGTTAATCCTATAACCCAAGTAGGGGCCAATTGGGCCAAAGTTTGGACTGGTTTGGGCCAAGTTTAGAGCCCAACCAGTGAGCTGAAATAGTGTAGGCGGTGGCACCACTAGGGTCGGCGGTGGCACCGCCCAGGAGAGGGTCTCCCAGGAAAGCTGGGCAGTGCAACCGCCCCAGGCAAGTGGTGGCATCGCCAGGGCTCAGTTTCCGAGTGAGACTAGGTGGTGCAACCGCCTCTGACAGCGGTGCAACCGCCTGAGCTTGGTCTCCGAGCTCTGGCAGGAGGTGCAACCGCCCTTGACAAGCGGTGGCACCGCCCAGAGGCTCAGTCTCCGAGCTCCGCCAAGCTGTGCAACCGCCCCAGTCAGGCGGTGCAACCGCCAAACCCCGGAATTCCAGGAGATGATAGATTTGAGCTCCAAATTCAAACTGGTTTGGGGCATATAAATACCCCTCCAATCCCTAGGTAAAAGAAATAAGCATAGAGAGATTAAAAGAGAGGAAACACTGCTGCAATCTCTAGAATTTCCCTCCTCTAGCTTAAGTGTTAGAATTATGTTTAAGAGAGGAGAGTGAGTGCTTGTAAGGGTTGTCTCCTAAACCCAGTAAAAGGAGAAGAGGGGTGTAAGAATGAGGTTGATCTTTGCCTAGTAAAGGAAGATCGTTAGTGGATGCCGGTGGCCTCGACGGGAGAGGAATCGAAGGAGTAGATGTGGGTCATGATTGACCGAACCACTATAAACTCCCGTCTTCTTTGTTTTGCATTTACTTTGAGCTGGTTATCCTTATTGCAAACCTCCTTCATAACTTACTACCTTCTGCGCTTTTATGATTGCATTTCCAAGCTCAGTATTTTTCAAATTGGTATTTAGACATAAATTACTTTTCTCGTACGAACATCGTATTTCAGTTTGCGCTTACATTCTGATTTCCATCATAACGACAAACTGCATTTATAGATTTGTTTTAACTGCTTCTTACCTGATCTCAAATTAAAGTAATTTACGAATCGACTTTTTTACCGAAATTGCTCTTGTCGTACGAACGTAGTTTTAAATGTCGAAAGTTTTTCGCTGCACTAATTCACCCCTCTTAGTGCTCTTGATCCTAACACGAGCAAGTATTAGGCGGATCCAAGCTTAGAACATTAGAAGGCAATAAAGTATATTCTTAAGTACTTGAGAAGGACTAAGAATATTTTACTAGTATGGAGATAGTAGCCTTAGGGTTGAAGGCTACATAGACTCGAGTTTTCAATCTGATGTCACTAATAGCAAGTCGAATTCGGGGTATGTGTACATCTTGAATGGAGAAGCAATATGTTGGAAGAGTTCTAAACAAGATACTACTACTGACTCACCATAAAAGCGGAGTACATTGCTATAGTAGAGGCAGCAAAAAGGGAGTCTGGATGAAGAAGTTCATCATAGATCTGGGAGTCATGCTAGGAAGCTAGGAGCCGATTCCTTTATTTTGCGACAACTACAGGGTGATTACAAAAATAAGGGAACCTGAGTCTCGTCAGAAGTGTTCTGAGGAGGTTCCAACTTATTTGGGAAATCATGAACCGAGGAGATGTAGTAGTGGAAAGAGTTTCATCCAAAGATAACATTGTAGATCCACTTACAAAGCCATTATTTCAAATTGTCTTTGAGCGTCACAAGTGTCTGATGGAGATCAAACACATAGGTCAAGTGGGAGATTGCTAGTCATAGGTGCCAAACAAGCCAATCACGTGAGTGATGGCACATGTGACTTAACACAAAATCTTTTTGCTTATTATATTTTGACATTTATCACTTTATATTGCTTATTGCATATATATATATATATATATATATATATATATATATATTGTGATGTCTTAGATCTGTGTAATGAGAATCGGATCATGATGATATCACGATAATGAGACTGATTCACCTTTAAATATAGATCCTGAATAATCCCCGTCATATGTTACTCGAGAGGGAAATCAAGATAACCGGACAGACTAGTGTGTTGTATACTCGTCCATATAATGGATGCAGCTGGTCTCATAGCTGCTCATGTGGGGACACTAGGGATACAATATATGTGCTTATTGGAGAATGAGTTCATTGATTGATCTGCTTACAGAATGCTGGATGGTTGATGATACCTTATTGTCAGATAGTGATTCTATAGTCCTAGTGGTGTATCTGGTCCTTAGACTCGAGACACCAAGGATGTCCTATATGGGTGCTCCATTCTTTGATACCAGACTTATAGGTTTGGATGTCCCAGATCTTGTACAACTAGTCATTGGGAGTGGTAGTCAACCTTACAAGGGCTATTAAGTGTCGATAGAGGATAATCCACTCTCGGTGTAATGAGAGAAATATCCCATGTGTTTTTGCTTAGACAAATCTCTAGCCAAGGTCATTCAGATTGAGAGAGAAAAAGTTCTTTGGGAGAATTTGATTAGAGCGAGACTCGAGTAGAAACCATATGGGTCTGATAGCACCATATATGGTATATGGTCTCTGGGATATTAGATGGATGAGGTACTATAGGTACATGGTAACTGAAGACAGACAAGTCCAATGGATTAGATTTCCCTATATCATTTGGGGATTGCAACGTAATGGCCTAGTATACCCGTAGTCGATGAGTCAATGATAAGACCCTAAAGTCTTATTGTGGAAGAAAGGGGAGAAAAGGGAGAAAAAGGAATAAGAATGATCGCTTCGAGGTGATCGACCTCCTTGATCGCTTCGAGGGGATCGGCCTCCTTGATCACTTTGAGTAGATCAAGCTCCTAGGGTTTGTCCATAGAGTGGAATAACATTTCATTGATTAATTAGTTGATTTGATAATATTTCAAACCTACTTTGATATTCTAACACTATAGAAGTTTGATGAATTTTGATGAGCTAGCCATCAACATTCTCATATTCGGATGGGCCAAATCGAACAAGAAGCCCTCTTTTGAACTTCTCCCATGAAGGAACTCCATAGACAGTTTCATACCAATCGTACCACTAGATTGCATCTTCATCGAGCTAGATTGAGGCAACTTCTACCTTGGATTCCTCTGGGATTATGTGAAAATGAAAAAAAATTTCTGCCCTAGAGATTCAACTGGTCGGATCTCCATCTTTCCATCTCAAAAATTCCACCTTCATGTGTTTATTAAGTCTGTTTAGTCTAGTTGTTTATTGAGTCTGTTTAGCTTAGTTAGAGTTGGATAGAGGTTTATTTAATATTTATTTATTATTAAGAGTCCAAGTCTTAGTGGACTATAGGTGGAACTCTATAAATAGAGATGTAACCATTTCTTTAAATCAATCAATCAATGAAATGTTATTCCACTCTATGGACAAACCCTACGAGGCCGATCTCCTCGAAGTTATCAAGGAGGCTGATCCCCTCAAAGCAATCAAGGAGGCCAATCCCCTCGAAACAATCATTATCATTCCCTTTTCTCCCCTTTCTTTCATGATAAGACCTTAGGGTCTTATCAATTGGTATCAGAGCGACGAGAAGACTTTCGGGTCTTATCATTTGGTATCAGAGCATCCCCACTTCTTCCATTTCTTCCACGATAAGACCTTAGGGTCTTATCATTTGGTATTAGAACAACGATAAGACTTTAGGGTCTTATCATTTGGTATCAGAGCTAGATTATTTGGTATTAAAGCGTCGATCCTTGGCGTTCTTGCTGCAGTGTTGCCATAGCTATCAAAAAAAAAAAAAAAAAAAATTTGTGTGAGGAACGATGAAGCCGGCAGCCATGAACATCGATCCTTCTCAACAAAGAAGGAACCTTTACGTTTTGGTCAGCAACCATCGTTGCCCCTTCTCCACCACCATCACTACTACCCAGCCAGCAGGCACCACCACCACTGCTGCCCCTTTGTTGCATTTATCTACATCTCTGGAAAAAAAAACAAAAAGAGGAAGAAGAAGAAGAAGAAGAAGAAGAAGAAAAGAAGAAGAAGAAGCCATAGCCACCCCTACTTCCCATATCGGACCCCTGCTTCCGGCCAACTCACCTGTTAGGACTCTAGCTAGGAGAGTCCTAATTGAGAGGGACATTCATGTAAAACCTACTTAAGCTGACCCATTAAAGAGGTGAAGAGGCCGGCTAGGGTTAGGAGGTTGTTTCTTAGAGAAAAATAAGGAGTTGTAAAGGAATAGGAGTCTTGAGTAGGAGTCCTATTAGAAGTTGGTGAGAAGTATAAGTCTTGAGTAGGAGTCCTATTAGGAGTTAGGGTTTAGAAGCCCTATAAATAGTCATGTATTTCTCCTCTTTTCATAAGCAATAGATGAATCTTTTCTGCAGCCTTTGAGCAGCAACTTAGAGGGAGAAACCCCTATAGAATTCCAAGGAGGTCGATCCCCTAAAGAGATCAACCCCAAGTTTAGAATCTGTAAGGGTTCTAATACCTGGTATTAGAGCAGTATTCTTAGCGTCTCGCTGCCCTTCCACAGCCATTCATCAACCCTCTACAACTGCCCAAAGCAATTCCCACAATTGCTTAAAAGATCGTCACCAAATTTCGCCATCATCTCCACCACCACGGATCATCCTTTGATCTCCTTGTGAATTGCAACAGGTTCTGGTTTTCTACCTTACTGCTACTGCAATATCCTTATTTAAAAATCCCAAAAAAAATTATTTCTATATTGCTGCATAAACTTTTCGTCATAAAGTTTTTATCTCTACGATGAAAGATACATTGCAGAATTCCAACCGTATAGCACCGTCTGTTTGATCTTGCTACTGTGTTTTTTCTATCCAAATCTCTACAAAATTTTTATGACATCTTTGACATTTCCTAACAGCAGATTTCCTTTCGTTTTGTCAAAAAAATTCTCAATATAAACCATTGATATTTTACATCTAATCTGCTATACTTGAAAATCTGCACTGTAAAATTTCAGCCGCATAGCACTGTTTGTTTGATCTTGATACTATGTTGTTTCTATCCAAATCTCTACGAAATTTTTATGATAGCTTTGAAACTTCCTAATAGTAGATTTCCCTTTAGTTTCATAAAAAAATTCTCAATATAAACCACTTATCTTTTACGTCCATTCTGCTATACTTAAAAATATGTGCCACAGAAAATTTCAGCCGCATATTGTTGCCTTAACCCATCTATTTGCAAGTTTTTTTGAATGAAATTTCTTATAAACTTCATAGATCATCTTGGCTTTCATCTAAGATTAATCTATTAAGGAATTCATCTCTAAAAATGATTTTGTGTTGCTACAAATTTTCATCGTAAACGGTTGAAATTTTTCAACGAGAATTCTGCAAATTTTCTTGATTAAATTAGATATCCTTGTTGTCATATAAACTATGATTTTGCTATCAATTCCCTCCTCAATTCTCTCATGTTTTTGGTGGAAATTATGTCAAGAAACCATTGTTTCTTCGACGATAATTCTACTCTTACAAGACAGCACATACTTGTTGCAACTTCCACTTACTTCTATCAAACCTTTGCTACCATCTACCATAGATCCAAAACTTTCATCCATAGCTCTAAAACTCCACTAAACCATACCCTTAAACTGCACCCAAAACAACCACAAAACAAGCCTAAACTACAACCTACATCTACCAATCCACCAACCCTTTCGACCATCACCTCTCTCAACCTATACATGCCTTTAACCCGACAACAAAAGAGAGATCATAACATCACAGATTTGGAGGCATATACTATGGCATCTGAGAAGGTAATCAATGCTAAATTCGAAGCCTTTGAGGCAAGAATGGAGGATACGATTCATACACTCTTTACTGAACTCAGATTGGGCCGACCACTAAGCCCGAAGAAATCACATCAAGGAGAGAGCTCTGCCCAATCGCACCAAGCCCAAAGAGATGACTTCCAAAAGAGGGGAGGTTCTATGATTGATCCCAACTATCCATGCATGAGGGTGGACTTCCTTAAATGGGAAGGAGACCCGATTGGTTGGATTTCATGTACGGAGTGATATTTTTGGTACCACAAAACCACGGACGCATCTATAGTGAAAATTGCAACTATATATCTTGAAGAGGATGCCATATAGTGGTTTGACTAGTTTGAACACACTTATAGAGTCCTTTCATGGCGACAATTCAAAGAAGGATTGCTGATCCGCTTCAGACCAACCGATTATGAGAATATTGACGGACAATTAGCAAAGATCTGACAAACCTCCACCATTCAGGAGTACCAAATCAGGTTTGAAAAGTTATCTAATCAAACTCATGATTGGTCTCAAAAATATCTATTGACGACCTTCATTGAGGGCTTGAAGCCAGAGATCTGGGGAGAAGTTAAAGCACGATAACCTACACGCTTATGGCAGCCATCTCTTTCGCATGACATCAAGAGGAGCGATTGAATCATGAAGCTTGGAGGACTAGAGTTGCTCCACAACCAGAAATACTGAAGCCCTCAGCCCCCCCTACTGTCGATTGAGTCCTTGCACCAAAGAAGTTGACAAGAGAAGAGCTTCGAGAGCAATCTACGAAGCGGTTATGTTGGCATTGCGACGAGCCGTGGAGTTACAAGCATTGCTGTAGAAAAGGGAGACTTCTTTTAATTTAACCAGTAGAAGAAGAGGTCATTGAGCATTCAAAAGAGATCCTTAAACATAACGAAGAAGATGAGGAAGAAGAGCCACAACCGACCGACGTTACAGTACACACACTAGCTGGCTACTCAAACCCGTAAATAATGAAAGGGAGACTTCTTATGATTGAACCAATAGAAAAAGAGGTCATTGAACATTTAGAAGAGAACCTTGAACATAAAGAAGATGCGGAAGAAGAGCCACAACCGACTGACATTACAGTACACGCACTAGCGGGCTACTCAAACCCGCAAACGATGAAAGTTGGAGGCCTTCTCAAACAACAACCGATCACTGTTCTCATCAACACAGGCAGTACTACTAACTTCCTAAATAGTAAGCTTGCTATTTGGATAGCATTACCTATCAAAAATCGGTATAGGTTTGATGTTAAGGTCACCGACGGACGGATTTTGAATTGTAATCGTAGGCGCCCGCAAGAGAAACTATTGCTGCAGGACCAAGAGATAATTGCATATTTCTTCCTTCTCCCTCTTAACAATCATAAGGCCATGATAAGAATTAAATGGTTGACAACATTAGGTGATATTTCCTAGAATTTTATGAAACTAATTATGAAATTTTACAGTAAGGAGAAACATGTGACATTGCACGGGAAATGTGGGGGCGACATAACAATGATTTGCACATAACAAATGGAGAAGGTTTTGCATAAAGCATGCAGCGGCTTTTTGGTACAACTTGAGCAGCAAACTAAGGGAGAGCCAATAGAATTTGAAGATCCAAATCTACTTCCTTTGCTTGCTGAATTTTCAAATATATTTGACGAACCACGCAACCTACCTCTTACCCGTCGGCATGATCATTGTATAACGATTCTTCCAAGCAAATCTTCAGCAAATGCTCAGCCATATCAGAATCCACATCTCCAGAAGGATGAAATAGAAAGAATTGTAAAAGAGATGCTCGAAACAGGAGTTATTTGGCCAAGTTGCAACCTCTACTCTTCACCGGTGCTACTTGTACGCAAGAAGGACGAAATAAGGCAAATATGTGTTGATTACCGAGCTCTTAATGGCATAACCATCAAGGACAAATACCTTATTCCAATAGTAGATAAATTGCTAGATGAAAGGGAGCACAAATCTTCACAAAGCTGGACCTTTGATCCAGGTATCATCAAATACGAGCATGCGAAGAAGACATACCGAAAACCACCTTTTAAACACACAACAACCACTACGAATTTTTGCTTTCTTCAATAGAAGGTGGAATATCTTGGGCATATCATATCAGAGGAAGGTGTGGTAGTGGACCCCTTCAAAATTGGAGCAATGCAAAATTGGCCGACCCCGAGAAACATAAAATTGCTACATGGCTTTCTAGGTTTAACAAGCTACTATCGCAAGTTCATGAAAAATTATGGAAAGATCAATGCACCACTTTCTTCCTTACTTGGAAAAAGATGTCTTCCAATGGTTGGATAGAGCCACCGCTTCCTTTGACAAACTTAAGGCAGCCATGACGACGACGCCGATGCTAACACTACCACATTTCAACCGACCCTTCATTATTGAGGCCGACGCATCTGGAGTGGGAATTGGAGCCATTCTCATGCAAGATGGTCGACCACTCGCATACAATAGCAAGACATTATCTCCCTCCCATCAAAATAAGTCAATATATGATAAGGAGATGCTCGCCATTGTGCGCGCAACAACGAGGTGGAGACCCTACTTGATTGGTCGACGATTTCAAATTAAAATCGACCATAAAAGCCTCAAGTACTTTTTGGAGCGAAAGATATCATCCCTTGAGCAACAAAAATGGGTAACAAAACTTCTTGGATTTGATTATGAAATAACTTACAAAAAGGGGAAAGAGAATATTCTTGCAGATGCGCTTTCGCAACTACCCGAGCAAGCTGAAGTTTCGGTTGTTTCACTTCCGACCAGCAACTTCCTTGAGGATATTAAGATGGAATGGCAGGAAGATTCAGAGACTAGTAAGATTATAAAAAATTTGGAGGAAGCACCAAGCTTCGTGGCTCATTACAATTGGGACTAAAAAAAATTACACTACAAGGGACGCATTGTGCTTATGATAAATTCTACATGCATCTTCATGAGTAGATTTTGGACAAAGTTATTCTATATGTAGGGTACTAAATTGAAAAGGAGTATGGCATATCACCCATAAATCGACGGTCAGACAAAAGTTGTAAATAGGTGTTTGGAGACAGCCCAAAGCCACCCGCCAAATATGACTATCCAAGGAGAACTCCAGACCTAGCCAAGTACCATTATTGATCGACGGATCGTGACTCGACGACGATGACCCACTACTAAAGTGCTAATACAGTGGGTGAACCTACCAACAAAAGATGCCACTTGGGAGAACTATGACGACTTGAAGATCAAATTCCCAAAATTCATGAATCGTCAGCCTCGAGGACAAGGCTGATTTGAAGAATATTCTCAAGTCTGTTAGGACTCTAGCTAGGAGAGTCCTAATTGAGAGGGACATTCATGTAAAACCTACCTAAGACGACCCCTATTAAAGAGGTGAGGAGGCTGGCTAGGGTTAGGAGGTTATTTCTTAGAGAAGAATAAGGAGTTGTAAAGGAATATGAGTCTTGAGTCGGAGTCCTATTATGAGTTAGGGTTTAGAAGCCCTATAAATAGTCATGTATTCCTCCTCTTTTCATAAGCTATAGATGAATCTTTTCTGCAGCCTTTGAGCAGCAACTTGGAGGGAGGACCCCTATAGAGTTCCAAGGAGGCCGATCCCCTAAAGAGATCAACCCCAAGTTTAGAATCTGCAAGGGTTTTAACACCACCCCATCGCCGCTTATACCATCGGCGACGTTGTCCTAGTCTGCCATCGTGCCACCACCAAACCCCCCCCCCCTGGGTCGCAGCCGCAGCCGCCGGTTGCCGTAGCCCCTGCTTTCAGCGGTTGTAGAAACAGAGCTTCCTCTGTTGCCACAGCCCCTCATCGATCCCAGCTAGCGGACCACCCCATCGCTGCTTCTACAGTCAGTGACACTGCCCTAGTCCACCATCGTGCTGCCCCCCCCCGGTTATCGCAACCTTTCCTTGTAGCGGTTGCAGAAACCGAGCTTCCTCTGTTGCCGCAGCCCCTCGTCGATCGCAGCCGCGCCTCCTCTAGCACTTCTCTTTGCCTCAAGTGCCGTCGCTGCCCAGCCGACCCACCACCACTACCAGCCACCGTGCGATGATCGCCGCTCACCTCCCAGCCGCTGCTCCCCCTTACTCTGCATCTTTTGTAACCGAAATAGAGCAAGCACAGGCAACTCACCTTGCTGCCCTTGTTTCCAATCGCACCACAGTCGCGGGTCCCCTTGCTACTGCAAATGTTGGCAGCCATCACTGTTGCTGCTACTGCCTATCTAGTGATGATGCTGCTCGCTGCCCAGCCATGATCCTCACAGCCTCCCCCTTGCTTTGGTGACAGAAATAGGACAAATCACCGATTGCCCTTGTTCTCGCAATGCGACCATTGATTCCTATTCTCCACTGCAACCTCAACCCCGGCCACTTCAACACTGCCTCCCCCTTGCTCTGCATCCTTAATGATAGAAATAGGGTAACTCACTGGCTGCCCTTATTCCCAACCGTGACAACACCGACTCCTCCTTCTCCACCGCTGTCGCTGCTTCTCGGTCGCTCGACCACCACTGCCGTTGCTCCCCAACCAGCAACCTCCCCTCCTCATTGCACCGTACCTGCCACAACCACATCCTCTCCCCTTCGAAGCCCATTTGGTCAAAAGGGGCCCCTGCCACCCTTGCTTTCGGCCAGCCCCACCACAGCCGCTGCATTCCGACCAGCGACCACCATCACCACTGCTCCCCGGCCACTAGCCTTCCCTCAATGCTCCACCCTGCATGAGCAAGAAGGACTATCATCACTATTTCCCAACCAGTGGACCAACCCCCTCGTCGCTTCTACCATTGGCGACACTACCCCAACCGCGCCACTATTGAATCTTGGATTTTGATGATGAAGTCAATGTTGAATCTCAGATTTTGATAATGACGTCAATTGTCATTTGTTATCTAATCCATATGTTGAGATAAGTGTACAGGATTAACTACGATGAAAGTAAGACATGCAGCAGGAGTTATGCCGGAGTCAAGACTATGATCACGTTGGGAGTTCGAGAGCTTGACGGAAGTCCGGACAGTCGTCGGAGGTTTTACGAGAACAAATCCGAGAAGTCCAGGAGATTACCAAAAGAAGCTCGTCGAAACTCACAAGTGGATTGTCACAAGTCCAGGAGTTTGCAGGAAGTCCGTAGGAGCATCACCGGAGGTCCGTCGGATGTTCACTGGAAGTTCGCCGGAAGCTCACCGGAAGAAGCGATTGACGCATCGAAGCAAGCTGTAGTAAAAGTCTTAAGAATTGTCATAGTTAGCACGATGATTAAGTTAGAAATGGGAGGTGATCCCATTAACTAAATCTAGGGGCAATTGGGCCCTTGAAAGAACCAAATTGGGCCGAATGGATCAACCCATTCAGACCCAGATCTCTCGCCCAGAGGTGGCATCGCCTGGGTCGGCGGTGGCACCGCCCAAGGCTCAGTCTCTGAGTTCTGGCTGGGTGGTGCAACTGCCTCTGACAGCGGTGCAATCACCTGAGCTAGGTCTCCGAGCTCTAGCTGGGCGGTGCAACCGCCCCAGTCAGGCGGTGGCACTGCTTGAGCTTGGTCTCCGAGCTCTGCCAGGAGGGGCAACCACCCTTGACAAGCGGTGGCATCGCGTAGAGGCTTAGTCTTCGAGCTCTGCTAGGAGGTGCAACCGCCCCAGTCAGGCGGTGCAACTGCCAGACCCCGAAATTCCGAGAATTGATAGTTTTGAGCTCGGAATTCAAACTGGTTTGGGGCCTATAAATACTCCACTCTTTCAGCAATGAAAGAGCAATGAAAAACCACTAAAATCTTGATCTTACTCTGTGATTTTTAGAGCTCAAAAGTGTTGTATAAGCTAAAGGTTCTTCTCCCTCTTTTCTTCCAAGTTCAGATCTTTCAAGAGAGGAGAGAAAAGTTTGTAAGGGTTGTCTCCTAAGCCCGTCAAAAGGAGTGAATCTGTAAATGGGTGGTTGGCCTTCGATTATTGAAGGAAGGCCTCTAGTGGACGTCGGTGATCTCATCGGTGGAGGAAGCCTGAAGTGGATGTAGGTCAAGATTGATCGAACCACTCTAAATCGCGCTGCTCTTTGGTTTGCTTTTACTTTGAGCTTATTATCCTTATTATAAACCTCCTTCATAGCTTACTACCTTCTGCGCTTTTACGATTGCGTTTCCAAGCTCAGTATTTTCCGAATCGTGTTTAGATGTAAATCGCATTTCTCGTACGAATATCGTATTTTAGTGTGCGCTTACATTCTGATTTCCATCACAACTGCGAACTACCTTAACAGATTCGTTTTAACTGTTTCTTGCCTAATCACAAGTTAATGTGATTTACGAATCAGCTTTTCTACTGAAATCACTTTTACCGTACGAACATCGTATTTCAGTTTGCGCTTACATTCTGATTTCCATCATAACTACAAACTGCCTTTATAGATTTGTTTTAACTGCTTTTTACCTAATCTCAAGTTAAAGTAATTTACGAATTGACTTTTCTACTGAAATTGTCTTTGTCATACGAATGCAGTTTTAAAATGTTGAAAGTTTTCCGTTGTGCTAATTCACCCCCCCCCTCTTAGTGCTCTTGATCCTAACAACTGGTATCAGAGCGGGGTTCACTCTCAAATGGTTTAAAACCCAAGAGAGATGTCATATGCCAGAAACCAAGAGGGTCATTCTATTACACATCCATCCATGTTCAATGGGACGGACTACACCTATTGGAAGACCCGAATGAGGATCTTCCTTATTTCAATGGATTTTGAAATTTGGAATCTTGTCGAAAATGGTTTTTCGAAATCTTCTCATCCAATGATCGATTGGAATGAATTGGAGAAGAAGACTTTCGCTCTTAATGCAAAGGCTATGAATGCCTTATTTTGTGCGCTTGATAAAAATGAGTTTAATCGTGTTTCGATTTGTGAAACCACGTTTGATATTTGGCATACACTCGAAGTGACCCATGAAGGCACAAGTAGAGTAAAAGAGTCAAAAATCAATCTTTTGATATACCCTTTCGAACTTTTTCGAATGAAACCGAGCGAGACTATTGGCGACATGTACACCCATTTCACGGATGTCATCAATGGTCTAAAAGGACTCGGCAAAAGCTTTTCGGATTTTGAGCTCGTAAATAAGATTCTAAGATCCCTTCCTAAGAGTTGGGACCCTAAAGTCACTGCTATTCAAGAGGCTAAATATTTAAGTAACTTTCCTCTTGAAGAACTAATCGGGTCATTAATGACCTATGAAATGACATGCAAGACTCATGAAGAGCAAGAAGACATCCTTCCAAAGAACAGGAAGGATATGACACTTAGAACTTTAGATGACCACTTGAGAGAAAACTCAAGTAATGAGGACTATGACGATGACTTGACACTTCTAACAAGGAAATTCAAAAAATTCGTTAAGAGAAACAAGTTTAAAAATGACGCAAAAAATAAACTTGAACCCAAAAGGGACCAAGTTATTTGCTATGAGTGTAAAAAGTCGGAACACTACAAGAGTGATTGTCCCCAAGCCAAGAAGAGAACATCAAAGAAGATAGTGCTCAAAGCAACATGGGATGATTCAAGTGCGTCCGAAGAAGAGGAGTCCAACACTGAGCAAGTTGCTCATTACGCCTTAATGGCCATCGGAGAGGAGGTAACAAATTTAATTGATGCATATTTATCATTTGATGAGTTATTAAATGCCTTCCATGATTTATTTGATGAATGCAAGATTATTAGTAGAAAATATAAATTGCTAAAAAAGGAGAATGATAGTCTTAATTGTGATTTCGATAAGTTAAAGACTGAATATCATAATAGTTTAGGCTCTTGTATCAAATGCTTTAGATATTTCACCAAGTTTTGCAAACTTGTTCAAAATGAAAAAGGTTTTATGATTTCATTAATTCGAAGTGATCACGGTGGTGAATTTCAAAACCATGATTTTCAAGAATTCTATGAATCTAATAGATTTAACCATAACTTCTCTACTCCAAGAAATCCTCAACAAAATGGAGTAGAAAGAAAGAATAGAAGTTTACAAGAAATGGCAAGAACCATGTTGAATAAACAAAGCCTACCCAAATATTTTTGGGCCGAAGCTGTAAATACTACATGCTATATTTTAAATAGAGTTTTAGTAAGACCCTTACTCACCAAAACTCCCTATGAGTTGTGGAACAATAAAAACCCCAATGTTTCATATTTTAAAGTTTTTGGTATAAGTGTTTTATCTTGAATGAGAAAGATGCCTTAGGAAAATTTGATGCTAAATCCGATGAAGGAATTTTTCTTGGTTATTCTTCGGTTTCTAAAGCTTTTCGTATCTTCAATAAAAGGACTTTAATAATAGAAGAATCCATTCACGTTGTTTTCAATGAGATTTCCGAAATCAAGAAAAATGACTTTGATGATGATGTTAATTTTGATTATTTAAATTTAAATGAAACCCCTTCCCCAACTAGCAACTTGGATGCATCCACTTCCGAAACTTCCTTACCTAAGGACTGGAAGTATGTAGATGATCATCCTAAGGAGCTAATCCTAGGAGACACATCTAAGGGGGTTCAAACACGTTCATCTCTTAAATATTCTTGTGCCAACGCCGCTTTTCTCTCCCAAATTGAACCTAAATGTATTGACGAAGCCATGAAAGATGATTCATGGATTATCGCAATGCAAGATGAGTTAAATTAATTTGAGAGAAATAAGGTGTGGAAGCTTGTTCCTAGGCCAAATGACCATTTAGTTATTGGTACTAAATGGGTCTTTAGAAACAAGCAAGATGAATATGGTATCGTGGTGAGAAACAAGGCTAGACTAGTGGCCAAAGGTTTCAACCAAGAAGAAGGTATGGATTACGAAAAACCTTCGCTCCTGTGGCTAGATTAAAAGCCATAAGGATGCTCCTTGTCTATGCTAGTAATAATAATTTTAAGTCATTTCAAATGGATGTTAAAAGCGCTTTTCTAAATGGCTTTATTTCTAAAGAAGTTTATGTTGAACAACCTCCCAGATTGAAAAATAATAGCCTCCCTAATCATGCATTTAAATTAATCAAAGCTCTCTATGGTTTAAAACAAGCCCCTAGGGCTTGGTATGACAAACTAAGTACTTTTTTGATTGAAAATAATTTCACAAAAGGCAAGGTCGATACTACATTATTTATCAAAAATTTTGAAAATAACTTTCTTATTGTTTAGATCTATGTTAATGACATTATCTTCGGTTCTACGAATGAATCTCTTTGTGAATCATTTGTTAAAACCATGAGTCTCAAATTTGAAATGAGTTTGATGGGAGAATTAACATTTTTCTTAGGCTTACAAATTAAGCAACTAAGCAATGTCATCTTTATTAGTCAAACTAAATATGCCCTAGATCTGCTAAATAGATTCAATATGAATAGCTCAAAAGCTATTAACACTCCTATAAGCATCTCCACTAAGTTGGAAGTTGATGAAAGTGGAGAAAGTTACGATCAAAAAATTATAGGGGTATGATAGGAAGTTTACTTTACCTCACTGCAGCCGGACCAGATATCATGCTCAGTGTAGGACTTTGTTCTAGGTTTCAATCGAACCCTAAGATATCTCATCTCAAAACGGTCAAAAGAATACTTAGATATCTTAAAGGAACCATAAATCTAGGATTATGGTATTCAAAATCCGAAAATTTTCAGTTAATTGCTTATGCTGATGCGGATTTTGTCGGGTATAGACTAGATAGAAAAAGCACATCAGGAACATATCAATTTTTGGGACACTCCCTTGATTCCTGGTCATCTAAGAAACGAAACTCGGTTGCTCTATCAACAACTGAAGATGAATATATTGTAGCTAGTGCATGCTGTGCACAAGTTGTGTGGATGAAAAACACCTTAGAAGATTATAAAGTCTATCTTAAAAATATTCTCATTAAATGTGATAACACAAGTGCAATATGTTTAATAAAGAATCTCATTCAACACTCAAGAACAAAATATTTTGATATTAGACATCACTTTATACGAGATCATGTTACTAATCATGATGTAATTATAGAGTTCATAGATACTAAGCATCAACTAGTTGATATTTTTACAAAACCTCTAAGTGAAGAACAATTTGATTTCATAAGAAGAGAATTAGGAATGTTGAGGTGTCCGAATGCATTACTTGTTAAATTTATTATTCGGACTTTATTGATTGAATGATCAAATCACTTAATCGCCATTACATGCTAAAAATAACATGTTGGAAATTAATACAAAAATTTTCATAAACGATGAGCATGTCTTCATAGTCTTGCATGAAAGTGTTAAATTAAATTTTCGATTCCAATCGGATTTCATGAATACATTATTCTCTTTCGGATTTTGATTCACATCATTAATTCTTGACAAAAAGAATCATCTAGCAAATGCATGGCTTTTAGACTTATCATTTGAAAAATATTGCCTTTGAGTAATAAATTTGATGATTCTTTCTTATAAAAGGAAGATAATTTTTGTAAGGACTTTACTCACATAAATATCTTGATCCTTGTAAAGCATGTTATCGATTTGAACTACATAAATGACCTTCCTCCTTCATGCAAAAAGGATAATAACAAATAAAAAGGAAGAAGTTTTCACTCTATGTAAATAATCTCCATGTCATGATCTTCTTGAGATGTTTGTATCCTATAAATGACATGAACCTACTTATGACATCACACGTATATTCAAAAGATACTTATATCGTTCTCCTTTTTATTGATGACAAAGGGGGAGAAGTATATGAATTAATGCTATAAATGCCATATTATGTTGAAAGAAGCAAACATATGATTATTGATGCTATGTCATGTTTGCTATGATTGCCATATTTGCATCATATTAAGATATCGAGAACTTGCATTGTAATTTTACATATTGATATCTTTTCATATGATGAATTGCTATCATTACTATAATTCACATTTGAAATTTAAAAATGGATGTCGAGTCTTGACATCATACAGAGAGATACATCATGATAGGAATCATGATGGGAGTATTGATAAGGTTAAATGATTTTAACTTATCAATATGTCTCTTGAATTCAAAGGCTTTGAATTCAAGAATGACTTATTTCAATTATGGAACATATATAGGGGGAGTTAAGGTTAACTCCGTTATCAATTGATTGTCATCATAAAAAAGGGGGAGATTGTTGAATCTCGGATTTTGATGATGACGTCAATTGTCATTTGTTATCTAATCCATATATTGAGATAAATGTGTAGGATTAACTATGATGAAAGTAAGACATGCAGCAAGAGTTGCGTCGGAGTCAAGACTATGATCACGTTGGGAGTTCGAGAGCTTGACGGAAGTCCGGACGGTTGTTGGAGGTTCTGGGAGAACAAATCCGAGAAGTCCAGGAGCTTGCCAAAAGAAGCTCGTTGGAACTCGCCAAGTGGATCGTTGCAAGTCTAAGAGTTTGCCGGAAGTCCGCAGGAGCATCGCCGGAGGTCCATTGGATGTTCGTCGGAAGTTCGCTGGAAGCTCGCCGGAAGAAGCGATTGACGCACCGGAGCAAGCTGTAGTAAAAGTCTTAAGAATTGTCGTAGTTAACACGATGATTAAGTTAGAAATGGGAGGTGATTCCATTAACTTAATCTAGGGGCAATTGGGCCCTTGAAAGAACCAAATTGGGCCGAATGGATCAACTTATTCGGACCCAGATCTCTCACCCAGAGGTGGCACCGCCTAGGGCTCAGTCTCCGAGTTTTGGCTAGGCGGTGCAACCGCCTGAGCTCGGTTTTCGAGCTCTGCCAGGAGGTGTAACCACCCGTGACAAGTGGTGGCACCGCCCAGAGGCTCAGTCTTCGAGCTCTGCTAGGAGGTGCAACTGCCCTAGTCAGGCGGTGCAACCGCTAGACCCCGAAATTCCGGGAATTGATAGTTTTGAGCTCGGAATTCAAACTGGTTTGGGGCCTATAAATACCCCATTCTTTCAGCAATGAAAGAGCAATGAAAAACACTAAAATCTTGATATTACTCTGTGATTTTTAGAGCTCAAAAGTGTTGTATAATCTAAAGGTTCTTCTCCCTCTTTTCTTCCAAGTTTAGATCTTTCAAGAGAGGAGAGAAAAGTTTGTAAGGGTTGTCTCCTAAGCCCGTCAAAAGGAGTGAATATGTAAAAGAGTGGTTGGCCTTCTCCTATTGAAGGAAGGCCTCTAGTGGACGTCGGTAACCTCATCGGTGGAGGAAGCCAGAAGTAGATATAGGTTAAAATTGACCGAACCACTCTAAATCACGCTGCTCTCTGTTTGCATTTACTTTGAGCTTATTATCCTTACTGCAAACCTCCTTCATAGCTAACTGCCTTCTGCGCTTTTTTGATTGCGTTTTCAAGCTTAGTATTTTCCGAATCGTGTTTAGACGTAAATCGCTTTTCTCGTACGAACATCGTATTTCAGTTTGCGCTTAAATTTTGATTTCCATCACAACTGCGAACTAACTTAGCAGATTCGTTTTAACTGCTTCTTGCCTAATCACAAGTTAAAGTGATTTACGAATCGGCTTTTCTACTAAAATCGCTTTTACCGTATGAACATTGTATTTCAGTTTGCACTTACATTCTGATTTCCATCATAACTGCAAACTGCCTTTATAGATTTGTTTTAACTGCTTCTTACCTGATCTCAAGTTAAAGTAATTTACAAATCAACTTTTCTACTAAAATCACCTTTATCGTATGAACGTAGTTTTAAAACATTGAAAGTTTTTCGCTGCACTAATTCACCCCCCCTCCTCTTAGTGCTCTTGATCCTAACAGTCAATGGATGAGTTAATTGATCTAATCCATATTATTGAGTTAAGTGTGTAGGATTAAGTACGATAGCTTGAAGACATAAAGCAAGTCTACCGGAGTCAAGTTCGATGGGTGTTCAAGAGTCTACCGAAAGTCCGAAGAATCATCAAAAGTGCTGTCGGAAACAATCGAGAAGGAATCAGGGACTTTCCGAAGTTTTCAGAAGTCCGCCGAAGAGATTGTCGGAGGTTCGCAGAGATCACCGAGAAGGTTCGGCTACTTGCCAAAGACTCGCTGAACTTGCCACAAGACCGGGAGCCTACTGGGAGTCCGTCGGAAGAAATTCGATGGTGTATCGGAAGTCCATCGGAAGTTCACTAGAAGGAAACCTGACGTTGCCGGTTAAAAACATGCTTAGGACTATGTCTTAATTTCATAGTTTGCATATAATTAGGGTTAGGATTAAAGGTTAATCCTATAATCTGGTTAAAGGTCAACTGGGCCCTAATATAGACTAGTTTGGGCCAAATTAGGAGCCCAACCAGTGACCCGTGAGGTCGGGCGGTGGCATCGCCCAGAACCCGAAAGGTCGGGCGGTGGTACCGTCGGACTGGGTGGTGGCACCGCCTAGCACCCGGCTGGACTAGGCAATGGCACCGCCCAGAACCCGAAAGTTCCGGCGGTGGCACCGCTAGTACACTGTTAGTGTTAGACACTGACAAGCAGTGGCACTGCCACTGACAGGCAGTGTCACCGCCAGCACCGGGAACCCAAAAGTAATTCAAATTTGGAGCCCAAATTTGAATCCTCTTGGAGCCTATAAATACCCCTCAATTCTCAGTAGAGACAAACCTTTTTGAAAAGTTAGAGATTGAGAAAAAGCTTTAGCAAAGTCTTGTTTTCAATAGCTTAAGTGTTCACCTCCCTCCTCTTTGAAAAATCTGTAAGAGTATGAACCACTTGTAAAAAGGTTGTAAGAGGGGTATTTGGTCCTTCCCCTTCAAAGTTATTTGCTACTAGAAGTTGGGAGTCTCATCGAAGAAGGCTTCGTAAGTGGATGTAGGTCAATTATGCGAACCACTTTACATTATAGTGTTCCTTGAATGTGTGAGTGTTTAATTTTCTGAACCACTTATCTTCTTAGCAAAAACTGTTTAGTTTTCTTCTCTGCACTCTTGACTTCCTTTACTTGAGCTATTTTAGCTAAGTCATCCTTCATCGAATTAAAATCTCTACACATTTATGAAATCAATTTCAAACTTATGAGTTTTAATCCACTGCACTAATTCACTCCCCCCCTCTTAGTGCTGCTCCGATCCTAACAATTGGTATCAGAGCAAGGCTCACTCTCATATTTGGTTTAATATCCAAGAGAGATGGCTTATTCCGGCATGCAAGAGGGTTACTTTATTACACATTCGCCTATGTTTATTGGGTCGGATTATACGTATTGGAAGACTCGTATGAGGATCTTCTCTATTTCCATGGATTTTGAGCTTTGGACTATTGTCGAAAATAGATTTCAAAAATCTTCTATTCCGATGAGCGAATGGGATGAATCAGAGAAGATGGTTTTTGCTTTAATCGTAAAGGCTATGAATGCCTTGTTTTGTACACTTGACAAAAATGAATTTAATCGCGTTTCAATTTATGATTCAGCTTTTAATATTTGGAGAACTCTTGAGGTCACTCATGAAGGTACTAGCTGAGTGAAAGAGTCCAAATCAACATTCTTGTGTATTCTTATGAACTTTTTCGGATGAAACCAAGTGAGTCCATCGGAGACATGTACACCCATTTCACGGATGTCATTAATAGACTCAAAGCTCTTGGTAAAGGTTTTTCTAACTTTAAACTAGTAACTAAAATTTTAAGATCCCTTCCAAAGAGTTAGGATCCAAAAGCTATGACCATTCAAGAGGCCAAGGACCTTAAAATATTTCCTCTCGAAGAACTTATTAGGTCTCTTATGACCTAAGAAATGACGTGCCATGCTCATGAAGAGCTAGAGAACCCCCTTTCAAAGAACAGGAAGGATATGACACTTAGAACACAAGAAGACTACTTGAAAGGAACATCAAGTGATGATCATAGTGACGATGACATTACACTTTCAACTAAAAAAATTAAAAAAATTATCAGAAAGAATAAATTTAAAAATGATACCAAAAACAAACTTGAACATAAAAAGGACCAAGTAATATGCTACGAATACAAGAAGCTAGGACACTTAAAAAATGAATGCCCCTAAGCCAAGAAGAAGCATCCGAAGAAGAAGAAAGCTTTAAAAGTGACTTGGGACTGTTAGGATCAAGAGCACTAAGAGGGGGGGGGAATTAGTACAGCGGAAAACATTCAACGTTTAAAACTGCATTCGTACGACAAAGGCGATTTCAGTAGAAAAGCCGATTCGTAAATTACTTTAACTTGAGATCAGGTAAGAAGCAGTTAAAACAAATCTATGAAGGCAGTTTGCAGTTATGATGGAAATCAGAATATAAGCGCAAATTGAAATATGATGTTCGTACGAGAAAAACGATTTACGTCTAAACACGATTCGAAAAATACTGAGCTTAGAAACGCAATCGTAAAAGCGCAGAAGGCAGTAAGCTATGAAGGAGGTTTGTAGTAAAGATAATCAGCTCAAAGTAAATGCAAACCAGAGAAGACGGGAGTTTATAGTGGTTCGGTCAATCGTGACCTACATCCACTCCACCGATTCCTCTTCCGTCGAGGCCACCGGCATCCACTAACGATCTTCCATTACTAGGCGAAGATCAACCTCCTTCTTACACCCCTCTTCTCCTTTTATTGGGTTTAGGAGACAACCGTTACAAGCACTCACTCTCCTCTCTTAAACAGAATTTTAACACTTAAGCTAGAGGAGGGAAATTCTAGAGATTGCAGTAGTGTTTTCTCTCTTTTAATCTCTCTATGCTTGTATATTTTACCCAGGGATTGGAGGGGTATTTATAGGCTCCAAACCAGTTTGAATTTGGAGCTCAAATCTGACATCTCCCGGAATTTCGGGGTCTGGCGATTGCACCGCCTGACAGGGCTCGAAGACTGAGCCTCTAGGCGGTGCCACCGCTTGTCAGGGGCGGTTGCACCGCCTGGCAAAGCTCGGAGACCGAGCTCAGGCGGTGCCACCGCCTGATTGGGGCGGTTGCATCGCCTAGCTAGAGCTCGGAGACCAAGCTCAAGCGGTTGCACCGCTGTTAGAGGCGGTGCCACCGCTTGTCAAGGGCGGTTGCACCGCCTGGCAAAGCTCGGAGACCGAGCTCAGGCGGTGCCACCGCCTGATTGGGGCGATTGCATCGCCCAGCTAGAGCTCGGAGACCGAGCTCAGGCGGTTGCACCGCTGTTAGAGGCGGTTGCACCGCCCAGCCAGAACTCGGAGATTGAGCGCTAGGCGGTGCCACTGTCGACCCAAGCGGTGCCATCTCTGGGTGAGAGATCTGGGTCTGAATGGGTTGATCCATTCGGCCCAATTTGGTTCTTTCAAGGGCCTAATTGCCCCTAGATTAAGTTAATGGGATCACCTCCCAATTCTAACTTAATCATCATGCTAACTACGATAATTCTTAAGACTTTTACTACAGCTTGCTCTAGTGGGTCAATCGCTTCTTCCGGCGAGCTTCCGGCGAACTTCCGACGAACATACGACGGTCCTCCAACGATGCTCCTACGGACTTCCGGCAAACTCCTGGACTTGCGATGATCCACTTGGTGAGTTCTGACGAGCTTCTTTTGGCAAGCTCCTGGACTTCTCGGATTTGTTCCCGCGGAACCTCCGACGACCGTACGGACTTCCGTCAAGCTCTCGAACTCCCAACGTGATCATAGTCCTGTTGAATCTGGTATTTTGATGATGAAACTACTTGATATATGTTTATGATTTAATCTGCATTTTGAGTGACGCAGGATTCTTCAATCAGGATGAGATAATTAAAGCAGGAAAATCATGTTGTGCCGAAGGAACATGTCAGAAGATTGGACGTCGGGCCGGTGGATCGGTCGACGTATCGAAAAGAAGGCTTCGGGCCATGGACTCGGGCATCGGGCCAAGAAGAGCGGGTATTGTGCCAAGGATATCGGAGTTGCGGAGTCAACTGGCCAATTGAGCAACAGGCTGCAGGAGAGGACGATGTGCCGAAGAATCGGACGAAGCGTCGAGGGACCAATGACATGCCGGACAACTTGGTTAATTGCTTAGGATTAATTGTCTCGATCGAAGTTTTGTTTTAAGTGTGCAGGATTAACTACGATGAAAGTTAGACATGCAGCAGGAGTTGCGCCGGAGTCAAGACAGTGATCACGTTGGGAGTTCGAGAGTTCGACGGAAGTTCGGACAGTCGTCGGAGGTTCTGCGGGAACAAATCCGAGAAGTCCATAAGCTTGCCAAAAGAATCTCATCGGAACTCACCAAGTGGATCGTCACAAGTCTAGGAGTTTGTCGGAAGTCCGCAGAAGCATCACCGAGGGTTCATCGGATGATCGACGGAAGTTCGCCGGAAACTCGCCGGAAGAAGCGATTGACGCACAAGAGCAAGCTGCAGTAAATGTCTAAGGATTAATCGTAGTTAGCACATTGATTAAGTTGGAAATGGGAGGTGATCCCATTAACTTAGTATTGGGGCAATTGGGCCCCTGAAAAACCCAAGTTGGGCCGAATAGATCTTTCCATTCGGACCCTAATTGCACTGGGCGGTGCAACCGCCCAAGCCAGGAGGTGGCACCGCCTGGGCTCAGTCTCCGAGCGAGACTGGGCGGTGCAACCTCCCCTGACAGAGAGGTAGCACCGCTTGAGCTCGGTCTTCGAGCTCTGGCAGGCGATGCAACCGCCTCAGTCAGGAGGTGCAACCGCCTCAGTCAGGAGGTGCAACCGCCTTGGCTCGATCTCCGAGAAACCATCTTGAGTGATTACTAACTGCCTCCGACAGAGGGTGCAACCGCTGAGCTCGGTTCGAGCTCTCTGCCAGGCGGGCAATCGCTCGGTCGAGGCGCCAACCGCCTGATCCCGAAATTCTGGGATTTGATAGTTTTGACCTCCAAATTTGAACTGGGTTGGGGCCTATAAATACCCCACCCATTCAGCACTGAAACAGAACTGACATACACCGAAATCTTGATCTTTTTCTGTGATTCTTAGAGCTCAAAATTGTTGTAAAGGCCAAAAGTTCTTCTCCCTTTTTTCTTCCAAGTTTTGAGTTGTAAAGAGAGGAGAGAAAATTTCTGTAAGGGTTGTCTCCTAAGCCCGTCAAAAGGAGTGAAACTATAAAAGGGTGATTGGCCTTCGCCTATTGAAGGAAGGCCTCTAGTTGACGTCGGTGACTTCGTCGGTGGAGGAAGCCAAAAGTGGAGTAGGTCAAGATTGACTGAACTACTCTAAATCTCGGTTTGCATTTACTTTGAGCATATTATCTTTACTGCAAACCCCCTCTGAAGCTTACTGCTTTCCGCGCATATACGATCGGGTTTCAAGCTTTGCGCTTTCCGAATCAGCGTTTAGACGTAAATATGCTTTTTCGTATGATCATCATATTTCAGATTACGTTTATGTTTTGATTTTTACCATAACGCAAACTATCTTTATACCCTTGCTTAAACAGCATCTCGCCTAATCAAGTGATTTACGAATCAACATTTAGACGTAAATCAGTTTCTTCGTACGAACGTCGTATTTCAGTTTGCGCTTATATTCTGGTTTTCATCATAACTGCAAACTGCCTTCATAGATTGACGTTAACATTATCTTGCTTGATCTTAAGTTAAAGTAATCTTGGAATCGGCTTTCAAACAGAAATCGTTTTTATCGTTCGAATGCAGTTTCGTTTTAATCGCAGAAAGTTTTCCGCTACACTAATTCACCCCCCCCCCCTCTTAGTGCTCTTGATCCTAACAATTGGTATCAGAGCCCGGTTTTTCTCATTTCGGATTTACACCTGAGAGAAATGGCTCTTCATGGCTTTCAAGAGGGCTTTTCGATCTTTCGTCCACCGTTGTTTAACGGATTGGACTACACTTATTGGAAAACTTGAATGAGAGTTTTCTTGATTTCTACGAATTTAGATTTATGGAATATCATTGAAAACAGTTTTCAACTTCCCTCTAAACCGATGAACGAATGGTTAGATTTGGAGAAGAAGTATTTTTCTTTAAACGCAAAGGCTATGAATGCCTTATTTTGCGCTTTGGACAAAAATGAGTTCAATCGGATTCTACGTGCGAAATGGCTTTTGACATTTGGCGAACACTTGAAATCACGCACGAGGGAACTAGTACAGTCAAAGACTCGAAAGTTAACTTTTTATTGCATGATTTTGAGCTTTTTCAAATGCAACCAAGCGAGACTATAGGCGACATGTACACCCGTTTCACGGATGTCGTCAATAGTTTAAGAGCTCTTGGAAAATGTTTTTCGGATTTTGAACTCGTAAACAAGATTTTGCGTTCTCTTTCTAAGAAGTGGGATTCAAAAGTAACTACAATATAAGAAGCTAAAAACCTAAACAACTTACCACTTGAAGAACTAATTGGTTCGTTGATGACATATGAAATGGTGCATAATGCATATGATGAACATGTTGAACACAATCACCTTCCAAAGAACATGAATGATTTGGAACTCCGGACAAATGAATGCCACTTGAGCGATGACTCAAGTGATGAGGACAATGATGAACTTGAACTTCGAACACTAAATCTTAATAAGTTTATTAAATAAATATCTAAAATAGACAATGAACTTGAACGAAGGAAGAGGCCAAAGAAGAGGAAGGCAACCAAGGATGAATTAAGAACTTCCAAAGGTGAAACGACAAATTGGGCTTTGACGGGCCTCAACTACAAGGTAAGTAACTCAACTCTCTTGAATTATTTCGAAATTACATGATGCTCTTCATAATACATTTTCTTTTTAATATAGAATTAATTTTCTTGAAAATTACATGTTAAAATATATAGATATATATATATATATATATATATGATGAAAATGCAAAATTTATGATCATGCTAGTAATTTTGAAAATAATCATGAAAAATACATATTTTATGATAAACAAACAAAATGATTTTATGAAATCATGCTTGATGATATAATGATGTTTTGATATCATGATTTTATTCTATGCATGAGATTTTAAAAATCGTGTTTATTGGTTTTATAATTATGGATGATGAATCTTGCGATTTTCGATTTTCAAGGTAATGAAAGTGCCTTATTGATCTTTGTCGTAATAAAACTTGCACTTTCAATTTTAAAACATGCTACATGTTTGGCATAGATGAAATAAAATCATATGAACTAAAACAACTAAAAAGAGAAAAGTATTTTTCTTGAAAATTTATTTTTCTCTACCTTATTGACTTTTTCACTAAGAGATCAATAAAATTATCTATGCCATTTTGAATCTCTTGAAAGTAATGTTGAGATTTTGATGATGTGTTCTTATTGAAATTTATTGAAATGAATCGTGATTTCTTGGAATTATAACTTGAGAATTCTTTTTATAAATCAAAATAACTTACTGTGATTCTTTCTTTATGCTATTTGAGTTATCTAAAAATAATTATAATATGTCTCTTAATATTCATAATTTGTCTACATGATTCGTAAATCTCATTACCAACTCTTCTTGATATTCCTTATCTGATGATATGAATACATGAGATATTCATTAATTTGTTTTGATGTATACAAATGAAAAGTTATGATCATGCATGGTAAGATATAATTTGACAAAATTGATACCATCATGATATGAAGCATTTATGATTTGCAATGATGCATACAATACTTGAGCTTTTTAATTATGATGTGATGTATTGCATATGATGTAAATCATGATTTAAAATGCTATGAGTTGTTACTAAAATGATGTATGTTGATTTAATGTCATGAATACTCTAAATGATGAATGTTTGGTATCATGATTAAAATGTTGATAAATAGTTAAAAAATTTAAGTATCATGTATGATATGCTCATAATATTGATTGATTTATTCAGTATCATGCATGAATGAAATATAAGGTTTTTGAAATTGTGCATGTTCGAATTTGAAAATATAATGATGCACAAATAAGATTGAAACCTTCCCTTGTCATGATTTAGAAATTAATATAAAGGGTCTTCCCTTCTCTTTCCCAATGACGTAGGGGGAGAAAGAGTTGCTAATGTGCATATCTCAAAGAGAAAATTGCTAGCTTTCGTGTCTTAAAATGTTGAAAATTTTTGCTAGCTTGTATATTGTAAACTTGCTATCGTACTATCATGATGATGAGCATGTCTTATCTTCATGATTGTATTTGAAAATCAATAGCACAACCCTGTCCGAATGCATGAAAGTGTTAATTTTATTTTCGGATTCTCTTATCTATTGGCATCCTAACAATTGGATTTTCGAATTATCCTCTTCCAGACTTAATAAGCATATGCCATATTAAGTTTAATTCATATCATTAATTTTTGACATATGGAATCAATCAGCAAATACATCTCTTATACACTTATCATGTGAACAATATTTTGTTTTGAGAAATGGATTTGATAAAATGATTCCTGCTTATAAATTCCTTCTTGAAAAAGGAAGTCATTTTTACGTACAAGGATTTGATACATATCTTGATACTTGTAAAAATAAAGCGTGCTTTAATATCTGATCGATTTTAACTTCATTCGAGTAAGCTCAGAAATATTTTTCCTCCGTCATGCAAAAAGAAAATAACAAATAAAATGATAGAAGTTTTCAAAGCTATCTCCATGTCATGTTTCCTTGAAATGTTTGAATATTTGGTATCTTATCACTTTTTGTTGAAAAATGACATGAACCTACTTATGGCATCGCACTTATATTTAAAATTTGCTTATATCGTTCTCCTTTTTGTTGACGACAAAGGGGGAGAAATATATGAATTGATGCTACGAACACTGATGCTATGATTGCCAAATTTGTATTATGCCATGTCTGCATCATGTGTTAAGATGTCAAGAACTTGCATCATAATTTTACGCGTTGATATCTTACCATGTGATGAAATGCTACAATTGATAAACACTTGAAATGTTTGCATTATGATATCAAAAGCTTACATCGCAATTTTTATTGTTGATATTTGATATTAGCAAACTTGCATGATGATAAAACTTGATATTATGTTTTTCATGCAATGAGTTGAACCAATATCACAAACGCTTGATTGTGGTACTTCTCCTTTTTGTTGATGACAAAGGGGGAGAAGTATGATGTTATGCATAAGTTCATGATGACGTGTTGCAAGTATTCATGATGAATATTGCAATGACTTGAATTCAGTTTGAATTCAAGGTTTTATCAATATGGCATATTGATAGGGGGAGTTTGTTTAAACTCTGGGAGTTAAGTTTAACTCCGTCATCAAGTGGTTGTCATCATCAAAAAGGGGGAGATTGTTGAATCTCATATTTTGATGATGAAACTACTTGATATATGTTTATGATTTAATCTGCGTTTTGAGTGACGCAGGATGCTTCAATCAGGATGAGACAATTAAAGCAGGAAAATCATGTTGTGCCGAAGGAACATGTTAGAAGATTGGACGTCGGGCCGGTGGATCGGTCAACGTATCGATAGAAGGCTTCGGGCCATGGACTCGGGCATCGGGCCAAGAAGAGCGGGTATTGTGCTAAGGATATCGGAGTTGCAGAGTCAACTGGCCGATTGGGCAATAGGTTGCAGGAGAGGACGATGCGCCGAAGAATCGGACGAAGCGTCGAGGGACCAATGACATACCGGACAACTTGGTTAATTGCTTAGGATTAATTGTCTCGATCGAAGTTTTGTTTTAAGTGTGCAGGATTAATTACGATGAAAGTTAGACATGCAGCAGGAGTTGCGCCAGAGTCAAGACAATGATCACGTTGGGAGTTCGAGAGTTCGACGGAAGTTCGGACAGTCGTCGGAGGTTCTGTGGGAACAAATCCGAGAAGTCCATAAGCTTGCCGAAAGAATCTCATCGGAACTCACCAAGTGGATCGTCGCAAGTCCAGGAGTTTCCCGGAAGTCCGCAGAAGCATCACCGAGGGTTCATCGGATGATCGACGGAAGTTCGCCGGAAACTCGCCGGAAGAAGCGATTAACGCACAGGAGCAAGCTGCAGTAAATGTCTAAGGATTAATCGTAGTTAGCACATTGATTAAGTTGGAAATGGGAGGTGATCCCATTAACTTAGTCTTGGGGCAATTGGGCCCCTGAGAAACCCAAGTTGGGCCGAATGGATCTATCCATTCGGACCCTGATTGCACTAGGCGGTGCAACCGCCCAAGCCAGGAGGTAGCACCGCCTGGGCTAAGTCTCCCAGGGAGACTGGGTGGTGCAACCGCCCCAGCCAGGAGGTGGCACCGCCTGGGCTCAGTCTCCGAGCGAGACTGGGCGGTGCAACCTCCCCTGACAAAGAGGTAGCACCGCCTGAGCTCGGTCTTCGAGCTCTGGCAGGCGGTGCAACCGCCTCAATTAGGAGGTGCAACCGCCTTGGCTCAGTCTCCGAGCCAGACTGAGGCGGTGCAAACGCCCCTGACAGGAGGTGCAACCGCCTGAGCTCGGTCTTCGAGCTCTGCCAGGCGGTGCAATCGCTCCAGTCAGGAGGTGCAACCGCCTGATCCCGAAATTCTGGGATTTGATAGTTTTGACCTCCAAATTTGAACTGGGTTGGGGCCTATAAATAACCCACCCATTCAGCACTGAAATAGAATAGACATACACCGAAATCTTGATCTTTTTCTGTGATTCTTAGAGCTCAAAATTGTTGTAAAGGCCAAAAGTTATTCTCCCTCTTTTCTTCCAAGTTTTGAGTTGTAAAGAGAGGAGAGAAAATTTCTGTAAGGGTTGTCTCCTTAGCCCATCAAAAGGAGTGAAACTGTATAAAGGTGGTTGGCCTTCGCCTATCGAAGGAAGGCCTCTAGTTGACGTCGGTGACCTTGTCGGTAGAGGAAGCCAAAAGTGGAGTAGGTCAAGATTGACTGAACCACTCTAAATCTCAGTTTGCATTTACTTTGAGCATATTATCTTTACTGCAAACCCCCTCTGAAGCTTACTGCTTTCCGCGCATATACGATCGGGTTTCAAGCTTTGCACTTTCCGAATCAGCGTTTAGACGTAAATCTGCTTTTTCGTACGGTCATCATATTTCAGATTACGTTTACGTTTTGATTTTTACAATAACTGCAAACTGCCTTTATACCCTTGCTTAAACAGCATCTCTCCTATACAAGTGATTTACGAATCAACATTTAGACGTAAATCAGTTTCTTCGTACGAACGTCGTATTTCAATTTGCGCTTATATTCTGGTTTTCATCATAACTGCAAATTACCTTCATAGATTGACTTTAACATCATCTTGCTTGATCTTAAGTTAAAGTAATCTTGGAATCGACTTTCAAATAGAAATCATTTTTATCGTTCGAACGTAGTTTCGTTTTAATCGCAGAAAGTTTTCCGCTGCACTAATTCACCCCCCCCCCCTCTTAGTGCTCTTGATCCTAACACGTCCTGACTCCGGCGCAACTCCTGCTACATGTCTTACTTTCATCGTAGTTAATCCTGCACACTTAAAACAAAACTTCGATCGAGACAATTAATCCGAAGCAATTAACCAAGTTGTTTGGCATGTTATTGGTCCTTTGACGCTTCATCCGATTCTTCGGTGCATTGTCCTCTCCTGCGGCCTATTGCCCAATCGGCCAGTTGACTCCACAACTCCGATATCCTTGGCACAATACCCGCTCTTCTTGGCCCAATGCTCGAGTCCATGGCCCGAAGCCTTTTGTCGATACGTCGACTGATCCACCAACCCGACATCCAATATTTTGACATGTTTCTCTGGTACAATATGATTTTTCCTGCTCTAATTGTCTCATCATGATCGAAGCATCCTGCATTACTTAAAACACATATTAAAACATAAACACATATCAAGTGGTTTCATCATCAAAATATGAGATTCAACAATCTCCCCCTTTTTGATGATGACAACCACTTGATGACGGAGTTAACCTTAACTCCTGGAGTTTAAACAAACTCCCCCTATCAATATGCTATATTGATAGAACCTTGAATTCAAACTGAATTCAAGTCATTACAATATTCATCATGAATACTTGCAACATATCATCATGAACTTATACATAAACTTATGCATAACATGTCATGTCATCAACATACTTCTCCCCCTTTGTCATCAACAAAAAGGAGAATTACCACAATCAAGTGTTTGGAATATTAGTTCATCTTATTGCATGAAAAATATAATATCAAGTTTTATCATCATGCAGTTTTGAAGCCAAAAAATTTAGCAAGTATTACATCATGCTTAGAACATTTAAGCTATCAAGTTTCAGATATGCAAGTTTTACGGCATATAAGATAGCACTTTTGGTAATGTTCAAGATAGCAAGTTCTACATCATGCAAGCTAGCAATATTATAACATTTTAGAACATGCAAGCTATCAGTTTTGAGATGTTCAAGAAAGCAACTCTTGCTTCTTGAGATATGCAAATTTGTCAAGTTTTGCTAGATGTGCAAGTTTGTATTTTTGCCTCTTTTTATAATAACCACGCTAGAAATTCTTACTCCCCCTTTGTCATTGTCAAAAACAAGGGAAGACCCTTATATCAATTTTCATATTATGACAAAGGTACTTACCTTTCAAAAATACACAATTTGTGCATCATTATATATTCAGATTAAAACATACACAATTTCAAAAACCTTATTTTTGATACCGAAAAATAAATCAATCATCATTAATGGGCATATTATACATGATACTCAAACATTAAAATTTTTAAGCATTTATCAACATGTTGATCATGATACCAAACATTCATCATTTAAAGCATTCATGATACACATCATATGCAATAAATACATCATGTACATCATTATCATAAGTATTGCATACATCATTTTAACTTCATGAATATTTCATCATTGCATGCATCATATCAAAACATTTCAAGCCATGCAAGCCATAAATACAAAGAAATCATGTCATGAAGGATAAAATCATTTGAATATCAAAAGACATGATTCATATTGTAAATATCTTCTTTAAATAAAATATCAAGAAAAATCATAAGAGTACAAATAAGAGATCTTGTTTTAAAAGAAAATCAAGTAATAACTCCAAGAACTCACAAGGAAAAATCATGATTCATTTAGAAAATCTCCTCTCAAGAGAATATCAAGTAAAATCATAAAAGATCGATTAATGAGAAATTTTGATTTATAATAAGCATGTGTTATTTTCATTACATGCTTATCTGGAGCTCAAATCATAGAAGATCTTCTAAATCTTGTGTTATTTTCAATAAGCCTATAAATCTTATGTGTTATTTTATAATAAGCCTATAAACCAGATATGATTTGAGCTCTCAAGAGAATTCATAGAAGATCTTCTATGATTTGAGCTCTCAAGAGAATTTATAGGCTCAAACCAGATATGCTTATTATAAATCTTATGTGTTATTTTCAAATACATTCATAGAAGATCGATGGAGGGGTATTTATAGGCTTCAAACCAGTTTGAATTTGGAGTTCAAATCTGTCATCTCCTAGAATTTCGGGGTCTGGCGGTTGCACTGCCTGACTGGGGCGATTGCATCGCTTGATAGGGCTCAAAGACTGAGCCTCTAGGAGGTGCCACCGCTTGTCAAGGGCGGTTGCACCGCTTGGCAGAGCTCAGAGACTGAGCTCAGGCGGTTGCACCGCTGTCAGAGGTGGTTGCACTGCCCAGCCAGAACTCAGAGACTGAGCCCTGGGCGGTGCCACCGCCGACCCAAGCGGTGCCACCTCTGTGCGAGTGATCTAGGTCCGAATGGGTTGATCCATTCGGCCCAATTTGGTTCTTTCAAGGGCCTAATTGCCCCTAGATTAAGTTAATGGGATCACCTCCCAATTCTAACTTAATCATCGTGCTAACTACGACAATTCTTAAGACTTTTACTACAGCTTGCTCCGGTGCGTCAATCGCTTCTTTCGGCGAGCTTCCAACGAACATCCGACGGTCCTCCGATGATGCTCCTATGGACTTCCGGCAAACTCTTGGACTTGCGACGATCCACTTGGCGAGTTCTGACGAGCTTCTTTTGGTAAGCTCCTGGACTTCTCGGATTTGTTCCCGTAGAACCTCCGACGACCGTCCGGACTTCCATCAAGCTCTTGAACTCCCAACATGATCATAGTCCTAACTCCGGCGCAACTCCTGCTGCATGTCTTACTTTCATCATAGTTAATCCTGCACACTTAAAACAAAACTTTGATTGAGACAATTAATCCCATGCAATTAACCAAGTTGTCCGGCATGTCACTGGTCCCTCGACGCTTCGTCCGATTCTTCGGCGCATCATCCTTTCATGCGGCCTATTGCCCAATCGGCCAGTTGACTCTGCAACTCCGATATCCTTGGCACAATACCCACTCTTCTTGGCCCAATGCTCGAGTCCATGGCCCGAAGCCTTCTGTCGATACGTCGACCGATCCACCGACCCGACGTCCAATCTTCTGACATGTTTCTCCGGCACAACATGATTTTTCCTGCTTTAATTGTTTCATCATGATTGAAGCATCCTGCGTTACTTAAAACACAGATTAAAACATAAACACATATCAAGTGGTTTCATCATCAAAATATGAGATTCAATAGGGATGACTCAATTGATTTCGAGAATGAAAAAGCTAGCAACAAAGAGGAGGCAAACTTCACGCTGATGGCTTTAGGAGGAGAGGTATGTGATTTAATTGATGAAGATTTATCTTTCGATGAACTTTCTATCACTTTTCATGAATTATTTGATAAGTATAGAACTATTAGTAAGAAGTTCAATCTATTAAAGAAAGAGCATGCCTTACTACAAAATAAGCTTGATAATCTTTAAACTCCTCAATGCACTAAGTGTGAACACTTAGAAGTAATAAAAGATTAGAATTTGCTACTTAAAGAGACCTTAAACAGGTTTAAGATCGGTAGCAAAGGCTTGGACATGATCCTTGCAAATAAGGGTCACGTCGCAAATAGAAGTGGAATTGGTTTTGTTAGAGGATCTCACCAAAATCCTACCACCTTCATTAAAGGACCCACATTACATGTTTCACCTCATTTGAAATGCAACTTTTGTTATAAATCCAGACATATTGTTTACAAATGTCCATTTAAGAAAATTAGTCCACATAAGTTGATATGGGTTCCTAAAGGAACTATAAATAATTCAATGATTAATGACAAAATTAGTAGATCAATTTTGGAGGCACCCAAAATTGAATGGGTGCCTAAAAACCATCCTCTTTTGTGGACTAACTCATAAGCTAGGAGCAAGAGATGGTATCTTAATAGTGGATGCTCAAAGTACATGACTGGAGATCCATCTCATTTCTCTATGCTCACTAGCAAAGAAGAATGATATGTCACCTTCGGAGACAACAACAAAGGTAAAATCATTGGCAAGGGAACCATAGGTAACAAATCAAGTTTTTTAATTGATGATGTATTGCTAGTTGATGGATTAAAACATAATCTCTTAAGCATTAGTCAATTATGCGATAAAGTTTACATCGTTAGATTTGAATCTAATGTGTGCATTATTGAAAAACCAAACAATAACATATCAATGATTGCCTTAAAACAAAATAATATCTACACCATTAACCTTGATGAACTTAATAATGAAATGTGCTTTTCCATTTTAAATGATGATGCTTGGCTTTAGCATAGGAGATTAGGCCATGCAAGTGTGAAACTAATATCTAAGATTTTATCTAGAGAGTTAGTACGAGGGATTTCCAATATGAAGTTTGTTAAGGACAAAGTATGTGATGCTTGTCAACTAGGAAAACAAATAAAAACTAGTTTCAAATCAAAAAATCAAATTAGTACCACTAAATCATTGCCATTGATCCATTTAGACTTATTTGGACCAATTGACACAATGAGTCTAGGAGGAAGCAAATATTCCTTCATAATTGTAGATGACTATAGTAGATACACTTGGACCTATTTCTTGGCTCACAAAAGTGATTGTTTCAAATGTTTCTCTAAATTTTGTAAACTTACTCAAAATGAAAAAGGCTTTAAGATTTCATCAATTCAGAGTGATCACGATGGCGAATTTCAAAACCATGACTTCTAAAGTTTTTGTGAATCCAATGGATATAATCACAACTTCTCTACTTTGAGAAATCCTCAACAAAATAGGGTAGTTGAAAGAAAAATAGAAATTTATAAGAAATGGCAAGAACCATGTTAAATGAACATAGTCTACCTAAGTATTTTTGGGCTAAAGCCGTTAATACGGCTTGCTATGTCATGAATAGGGTTCTAATAAGACCATCTCTATCAAAAACTCCCTATGAATTATAGAATAACAAAAAACCAAATGTTTCTTATTTTAAAGTTTTTGGTTACAAATGCTTTATTTTGAATGAAAAGGATGCCTTAGGAAAATTTGATGCTAAATTCGATAAAGGCATCTTTCTTGGTTACTCTTCCATTTCTAAGGCTTTTCATATTTTTAACAAAAAAACCTTAGTTAAAGAAAAATGTATTCATGTAGTTTTTAATGAAATTTTTGAGTTAAAGAAAAATAATTTTGATGATGATCTTGGTTTTGATAATTTGAATTTAAATAAACCCCGTCCTCAAAACAACAACTTGGATGCATCTTTTTCTGAAATTTCCTTACCCAAGAAATAGAAGTATGTAGATGCTCATCCAAAGGAGCTAATTATAGGAGATACATCAAAAGGGGTTCAAACTCATTCTTCCTTCAAGAATTTTTGTGCTAACACTGCCTTCCTTTCTCAAATTGAACCTAAATGCATTGACGAAGCCTTGAAATATAATTTATGGGTTTTTGCAATGCAAGAGGAATTGAACCAATTTGAGAGGAATGAGGTATGGAAGCTTGTTCCTACACCTAGTGACCATTTAGTCATTGGTACTAAATGGGTCTTTAGAAATAAACAAGATGAATGCAGTATCGTGGCTAGAAACAAGGCTAGACTAGTGGCCAAAGGTTTTAACCAAGAAGAAGGTATCGACTACGAAGAGACCTTCGCTCTTGTGGCAAGATTAGAAGCCATTAGGATGCTCCTTGCCTATGCTAGTAGTAATAATTTTAAACTATTTCAAATGGATGTCAAAAGTACTTTCTTGAATGGTTTTATTTCCGAAGAAGTGTATGTTGAACAATCTCCTGGATTTGAAAATTTTCTTCTTCCTAATCATGTAGTTAAATTGACTAAGGCTCTCTATGGCCTAAAACAAGCTCTTAGAGCTTGGTATGAAACGCTTAGTTCCTTTTTTATTTTAAATAATTTTACAAAAGGCAAAGTTGATACTACATTGTTTATCAAATATTTTAAAAATAATTTTCTTATTGTTTAAATTTATATTGATAATTTTATTTTTGGTTCTTCGGATGAATCACTATGTGAATCATTTGCCAAGTATATGAGTCATGAATTTGAAATGAGCCTAATGGGAGAATTAACCTTCTTTTTAAGATTGCAAATTAAACAACTTAGTGATGATATATTTCTTAATCAATCTAAATATATATTAGAATTGTTAAAACGATTTAACATGGATGGTTCAAAAGCGATAAACACTCCTATGAGTACTTCCACTAAGTTAGATATAGATGAAAATGGTGAAAACTTTAATCAAAAAATATATAGGGGAATGATAGGTAGTTTACTTTACCTCACCGCAACTAGACCAGATATCATGTTTAGTATAGGACTTTGCGTAAGGTTTCAATCTAATCCTAAATTATCTCATCTTAAAAGTGTTAAAAGAATCTTTAGATATCGTAAAGAAACTCCTAATTTAGGATTATAGTATCTGAAATCTGATAAATTCGATTTAATAGCTTATGTAGATACCGATTTTGGCGGATGCAAGATAGATAGAAAAAGCACATCCAGAACATGCCATTTTTAGGACTTGCTCTTGTTTCTTGGACTTCCAAGAAATAAAATTTGGTTGCACTATCTACGGTGGAAACTGAATATATAGCTACAAGTGCATGTTGTGCGCAAGTTGTTTAGATGAAGAATACGTTAGAAGACTATGGAATTTACTTGAAGAACATTCCCATAAAATGTGATAATACAAGTGCCATTTGTCTTACCAAAATTCCAATTCAATACTCTAGAACTAAGCATATTGACATTAGGCATCATTTTATACGCAATCATGTCATTAATAATAATGTCATTATAGAATTTATTGATACAAAGAATCAATTAGCAGACATTTTTATAAAAGCCTTAAATGAAGATCAATTTGACTTTATTAGAAGGGAATTAGTCATGTTGAATTGTCCTTGTGAATGAGCTTGATTGAATATATTTTCTGAAATTTTTTATCCTCTTTTCAGTTTTTGTGGATTTGACTTTGGTGCTTTCATTGAGATTGACTTCTTCCTTTTTCGATTTTGAATGACATCTTAAACAGCGATCCAAGACACTATCCTATCTTGAATAAAACACTTTTGAAAATAAAAAAAAAGGAAGGAAAAAATCATTCTTAGCATGCCAATGGTGGCACCACCAGAATCGGCGATAGCACCGCCTGAGCACTCGGTCCCCAAACGGTGGCACCGCTCGGATTGGTGGTGGCACTGCCCGAGAAACCCCATATAAATAGGTGAGTTAGGGTTGACGGTGGAACCACCCCCAACCCGTGAGAACCCTCCCTAGAACTCCCACAAAACCTTCTAAACATCTCTCACCCTTATTCTAACCTCTAGAAGCCTAAGAGAGGGATTCTTCTTGGACCAAGCTCTCTACCTCCCAAGGAAATCTCCATAAGGTAAGATTTGAAAATTTTCTTTCTTCCTCTCATTATTTGGCCTATTCTTTATAGTTCTTTCCTGATCTATCATCTTGATTATATATGGCTCCTAAAAAATCATCAAGAACTAAAGGGAAGAGGGTGGAAGGAGATTCCTATGACCAAAACCTCTTTAGATTTAAGTAGCTCTTAGGTTTCCTAATTTCGAAACAAGAACAATACATAAGGGCAAACATGTTGAACTATATGAACTTGGAAATCTAGAACCCATTAGATGGTTTGCACATTTAGATGTCTTATCTCTCCTACAAATCAATGAACCAATTTATCCTAGGTTAGTTAGGTTATTTTATGCAAACTTATGTGTGGACAATGATAGCTTAACTACCTACCTCTTAGGAACACAAATTCAAATCTTTGATAGCACTGTATGTGAGCTAATTGAAATTACCGAAAAGGATAGAGGTTGTTATTTTAGAAATAATTGGGATATCAATGCAATCGGAGCAACTTACTCCGAAGCCTTAGAAACTATTTTTGCAAATCCAAACATAGGCATGATTCCCAAAAGTTGCGAGCACTTATTGCCCTTTAACTCTAAATTTCTTCATCACATCATGATAAGCATCCTACTTCCTAAACAATTTCATCATGATAAGAATAGTCAAATAGAGTTAAGTACTATGTATTGGATTATGACCGGCCAACATAATTGTTTTGGATACCTAATCTAACAACATATGCAGGACATAATAACTAAAGACACAATATTACCATATGGGGGGTTAGTCACTCGATTAATTCTTGCCCATAATATTTGTGTCTCACCCGATGAAGAAATAATCTAAGTCGATCGATTTAACACTATCAACAGAAACCTACTCAAAAGACTTAGGTACACTTTTAGTAATGGTATATGGATTAGGCAACCTAGAAGGACTAATCCAGTTCCCCCACCAATAGAACACCCTGAAACATCCATTTTTAGGGGAAATGAATCTCCTCCTCCTAGTCCCTTTAGTGTAGCACCTTCAGAATCAGCTCCTGCTTCATCTTTTGAAGATCACATTATGACATAATTAAATCAGATCAAGTCACAACAAGAGCAACTCAAATCACAGCAAGAGCAAATTTAATTACACCAAGTTGAAATTTTGAGGGAACTACGACAGATGAACCAAAAGATAGATGTCATGTATAGAAACTATAGATTTCCTCCTAAGGAATAATCGATGTGTTATCTTATTATGCTACCTTGACATGTGATGTTGGATGTTTCTATCAAAAATTTTGTCAACATTTTGATGGCACCTTTATGTTATTTTGGATGAATTGTTCAATCTTAATGCCAAGTTGAATCTTTGTCAATTTTGCCATCTCCTTTTTGTATGAATGCTGAATTTTTCTGAATGCTGAATTTTGTCAATTTTCTGAATGCTTAATGTTATTTTTGATCTTATGAATGCTGAATTTTGTATGATTGATCTTAATGCTGAATTTTTTTTTTATGAGATGATTTTATGATCACAACTTGTATGCTTAAAACCTCATCTCCCTTTGTTGATGACAAAGGGGGCGACGAATGAGCAAAATACTAATGACTTGTGCAAATATGATAGCATGACTTATATGTATTGCAAAAGCCTATATGTTGCATAATGTAATGAAAAATGTCTTATATGCATCGTAAAACTTTTTGAGAATATTGCAATATGAAAGTTTTTAGATTTGTTGTCGTTTCATCTCATGATCATATGAAATCATGCCTTGCATTTATATCATGAGATTTATGTTGAAATTTCATATCTCTTGTCAAAATGATAATTGTCTTTTATCATTCGACTTGAAAATAATTTTCATAGCTTAAAATTATGAGAAATACGATGTTTCGTATTTGCTCATGCTTAAAGAGAATAACAATAAGTTCAATGGATATAACTTATCGGTTTAGGCTTGAATTCAAAGAGATTGAATTCAAGTGTTTTTATCTTCTCATTATATGGTATATAGATAGGGGGAGTTATGTTTAACTCCGTCATCAATTGATTATCATCATAAAAAAGGGGGAGATTGTTGAATCTCAGATTTTGATGATGAAATCAATTGATGGGTTAATTGATCTAATCCATATTATTTGGTTAAGTGTGCAGGATTAACTACGATAGCTTGAAGACATAAAGCAAGTCTACCGGAGTCAAGTTCGATGGGTGTTCGAGAGTCCACCAAAAGTCCGAAGAATCGTCGGAAGTGCTGCCGGAACCAACCGAGAAAGAATCAGGGACTTGCCGAAGTTTTTCGAAGTCCATTGAAGAGATCGTCGGAGGTTCACCGAGATCACTAAGAAGGTTCAGCTACTTGCCAAAGACTCGCTGAACTAACCACAAGACCGAGAGCCTGCTGGGAGTCCGCTGGAAGAAATTCGAGGGTGTATCAGAAGTCTACCGGAAGATCGCCGAAAAGCTCATCGGAAGGAAACTCGACATTACCGGTTATAAACCTACTTAGGACTATGTCTTAATTTCATAGTTTGCATATAATTAGGATTAGGATTAAGCGTTAATCATATAACTTGGTTAGGGGCCAACTGGGCCCTAATATAGATTGGTTTGGGCCAAATTAGGAGCCCAACCAGTGACCTGTAAGGTCGGGCGGTGGTATCGTCGGACTCGACGGTGGCACTGCCTAGCACCCGGTCGGACTAGGCAGTGGCACCGCCCAGAAACTGAGAGTTCCTACGCTGGCATCGCCAGTACACTGTCAGTGTCAGACACTGATATGCGGTAGCAACGCCAGCACCGGGAACCCAAAAGTAATTCAAATTTGGAGCCCAAATTTGAATCCTCTTTGAGCCTATAAATATCCTTCAATTCTCAGCAGAGACAACGCCTTTTTGAGATGTTAGAGATTGATAAAAAGCTTTAGCAAAGTCTTATTTTCAATAGCTTAAGTGTTCACCTACCTCTTTCTCTTTGAAAAATCTGTAAGAGTGTAAACCACTTGTAAAAAGGTTGTAAGAGGGGTATTTGGTCCTTCCCCTTCAAAGTGATTAGCTATTAGAAGTTGGGAGCCTCATCGTAGAAGGCTTCATAAGTGGATGTAGGTCATTTGACCGAACCACTTTACATTGTAGTGTTCCTTGAATATGTGAGTGGTTAATTTTCTGAACCACTTATCTTCATAGTATTCCTTTAATTTTCTGAACAACTTATCTCTCCACTCTTGACTTCCTTTACTCGAGCTATTTTAGCTAAATCATCCTTCATCGAATTGAAATCTCTACACATTTACGAAATCAATTTCAAACTTACGAGTTGTAATCCGCTGTACTAATTCACCCCCTCTCTTAGTGTCACTCCAATCCTAATAGCCACCATCGCTGCCTCCCCTTGGGTCGCAGTTGTAGTCGCTTGACCATCTCTCCTCATGGTGACCACAATAGAGTAACTTTGCATTTTTTGCTATAGCCACTGATCACTGCAGTTCTCGACCAACAACCACTGCCACCGTTGCTCTTGGCCAACAACCAACCCCTCATTCTGCAGCAGCCGCCCCCCAACAGTGAATACAGCAACCGCAGCAAGTATATTGCCTTGCCTCAACCCTAGTAGTGCATGCAACACTGATTCCTCTTCTCTGTTAGGATCGGAGCGGCACTAAGAGGGGGGGAGAATTAGTACAGCGGATTAAAATGTTGGTTTCAACAAATCTTTCGTACGATAAAAATCGCAATCGGAAGTGCTTAACTTGAAAGCGTATTCGCAAAGTTGTGCAGCAAAGGTAATGATGAAATAAAGCAAGTAAGAAGGTTTGCAGTAATGTAAATAGCAGTAATGAAATGCAAACCAGAGATTATGCCGTTTTTGAAGTGGTTCGGTCAAGTGACCTACATCCACTTGCGAGGCCCCTCTTCGATGAGGCTCCCACCTTCCACTAGCAAATCTCTTGCAATCGAAGGGCAAATACCCCTCTTACAACCTTTTACAAATAGTTCAACCTCTTACAAATTTTTAGCAAGAAAGGAGGAGAACTTTTCTAGCAAATTGAAAACAAGACTAGCTAAGACTTTTCTAAGGCCTTTCTCTTAAACAATTGCTGCTCAAAAAGTTGTAATCTCAGCTGAGATTTGAGGGGTATTTATAGGCCTCAAGAGGATTCAAATTTGGGCTCCAAATTTGAATTCTCGTTGGGTTCCCGATGCTGGCGGTGCCACTGCCTGTCAGTGGCGGTGCCACCGCCTGTCAGTGTCAGACGCTGACAGTGCTGGGCGGTGCCACCGCCTAGCCCAGGTGGTGCCACCGCCAGACCCTTCGGTTCACTTGTTTGGGCTTCAAATTTTGCCCAAACCAAGTCTAATTTTGGGCCTAGTTGGCCCCTAACCAGGATATAGGATTATCTCTTAATCCTAATCCTAAATACAAGTGACCTACATAACAAAACACATCCTAAGCAATTTTTTAACCGCGAACGTCGAGTCTTGTTCCGGCGAGCTTTCCGACGAACTTCTTCCGACGGGCTCCCAACAAGCTTCCGAACTTGTGATGACTTTAATGAGTAGCCGAGCCTTCTCGGTGATCTCCGTGAACCTCCGACGATCTCTTCGGCGAACTTCCGAAAATTCCGACAGGTTCCCGATTTCTTCTCGGTTGGTTCCGGCAGCATCTCCGACGATTCTTCGGACTCTTAAACGTCCATCGAACTTGACTCTGGTATCCTTGCTTTGTGTTTTCTGGTTATCATAGTTAATCCTGCACACTTAACTAAATAATATGGATTAGATCAATTAACCCATCAATTGATTTTATCATCAAAATCCGAGATTCAACAATCTCCCCCTTTTTGATTATGACAATCAATTGATGACGGAGTTAAACATAACTCCCCCTATCTATATGCCATATTATGAGAAGATAAAAACACCTAAATTCCATCCTATTGAATTCAAGCATAAACCGATAAGTTCTAACCGTAGAACTTATCGTTATTCTCATGAAGCATAATGTAAATGCGAAACTTCGATGAAAATCCTTTTCAAGTCGAAAGATAAGAGACAAATTTTACTACGACAGGAGATAAAGATTTTCAACATGAATTTCATGATATACATGTTTGACATGCTTTCAATATGATCATTCAATCTTGCGATATTCTCAAAGATTTTGCAAGGCACATAAGACATTCAGATCACTCTAGCTTTTGTAATTCATATAAGTCATACTATTAAAATGATACAAGTTATCACTTTTCTCCCCCTTTGTCATCAACAAAAAAGGGAATGAGACTTGAAGCACATAATTTGTGATTATAACATCAGGAATTCAGCACTGATTAGAAAAAAATTATCATTCAAAGTTAAGTATGCTAAATTCATCTTAAAGGAAAGTTCAGCATTCATTCATTTTATCAAATCTCTTTTTGCTATAAATAACAAAAAATTGTAGATGTACAAGGAAGAGATAGTGATGTAAAAAAAATTTCACATAGTAACTCCAATCAGTCAAGATCATAATTTGAATACAAATTCATTCAAATTCAATTCGTCAACTTGAAATTCATAATCAAGCCATCAAAATCAATTTCGAGATTCAAAATATCATAAAATCATTAATCTTGATCAGATGGGAGCGGTGTTTGACTCAAGATAGGATAAGAAAATTTAACATGTCATTAGAATCGAAAGAGAAGGATCAGTTCATCGAGGAACAGAGAGAGAATGAAAAACTTTACGGAAAATCCATTCAAACAAGTTTATTGTTTAGGGACAATTTAACATACCTAATTCCCTTCTAATAAATTCAAATTGGTCTTCATTCAAGGCTTTTGTAAATATATCTGCTAATTGATGCTTTGTGTCAATGAATTCTAGAACAACATCATTGTTAAGGACATGATCACGTATGAAATGATGCCTAACGTCAATGTGCTTAGTTCTAGAGTGCTGAATTGGATTTTTAGTAAGACATATGGCACTAGTATTATCACATTTTATGGGAATATTTTTAAAGTGAATTACAAAGTCTTCTAATGTATTTTTCATCCAAACAAATTGTGCACAGCATGCACTTGCAGCAATGTATTCGGCTTCCGCCGTAGATAGTGCAACTGAATTTTGTTTCTTGGAAGTCCAAGAAACAAGTGCATGTCCTAAAAATTGATATGTTCCGGATGTACTTTTTCTATCTATCCTGCATCCGCCAAAATCGGCATCTGCATAAGCAATTAAATCGAATTTTTCATATTTTGGATACCACAGTCCTAGATTTGGAGTTCCTTTAAGATACCTAAATATTCTTTTAACACTTTTAAGATGAGATAATTTAGGATTTGATTGAAACCTAGCGCAAAGTCCTACACTAAATATAATATCCGGTCTAGTCGCGGTAAGGTAGAGTAGACCACCTATCATTCCCCTATATATTTTTTGATCGAAATTTTTGTTAGGATCAGAGCGGCACTAAGAGGGGGGGGGAATTAGTGCAGCGGATTAAAACGTCGGTTTTAATAAATCTTTCGTACGATGAGAATAATGTTTCGTTTGAAACCGTTTCAATTGCGTTGAAAGCGTACGTAATAAGATGAGGGCAGTGAACTTAGCAAAGTAAAGGCTTGCAGAAAGATAAATGCATAAACATAAATGCAAACCGGAGATTACGCCGATTTTAGAGTGGTTCGGTCAAATGACCTACATCCACTTGCGAGGCCCCTCTTCGATGAGGCTCCCACCTTCCACTAGCAAATCTCTTGCAATCGAAGGGCAAATACCCCTCTTACAACCTTTTACAAATAGTTCAACCTCTTACAAATTTTTAGCAAGAAAGGAGGAGAACTTTTCTAGCAAATTGAAAACAAGACTAGCTAAGACTTTTCTAAGGCCTTTCTCTTAAACAATTGCTGCTCAAAAAGTTGTAATCTTAGCTGAGATTTGAGGGGTATTTATAGGCCTCAAGAGGATTCAAATTTGGGCTCCAAATTTGAATTCTCGTTGGGTTCCCGATGCTGGCGGTGCCACTGCCTGTCAGTGGCAGTGCCACCGCCTGTCAGTGTCAGACGCTGACAGTGCTGGGCGGTGCCACCGCCCAGCTCTCGGGTGCAGGGCGGTGCAACCGCCAGTCTGGCAGTGCCACCGCCAGACCCTTCGGTTCACTTGTTTGGGCTTCAAATTTTGCCCAAACCAAGTCTAATTTTGGTCCCAGTTAGCCCCTAACCAGGATATAGGATTATCTCTTAATCCTAATCCTAAATACAAGTGAACTACATTACAAAACACATCCTAAGCAATTTTTTAGCCGCGAACGTCGAGTCTTGTTCTGGCGAGCTTTCCGACGAACTTCTTCCGACGGGATCCCAGCAAGCTCCCGAACTTGTGATGACTTTAATGAGTAGCCAAGCCTTCTCAGTGATCTCCGTGAACCTCCTACGATCTCTTCGGCGAACTTCCGAAAATTCCGATAGGTTCCCGATTTCTTCTTGGTTGGTTCCGGCAGCATCTCCCACAATTCTTCGGACTCTTAAACCTCCATCGAACTTGACTCCGGTATCCTTGCTTTATGTTTTCTAGTTATCGTAATTAATCCTGCACACTTAACTCAATAATATGGATTAGATCAATTAACCCATTAATTGATTTTATCATTAAAATCCGAGATTCAACATTCTCAACCTTGGCCGCTTCAACGCCGACTCCCCCTTGCTTACCATATTCTGCCATAACCACAGGTTGCCATCACCACAGGTTTGCTAGTCATAGGTGCCCAGCAAGCCAATCACATGAGTGATGGCACGTGTGACTTAATATAGAATCTATTTTGCTTATTATATTTTGGCATATGTCACTTTATAACTATTGCATAAATGCATACATATATTGTGATGTCCTTGGATTTGTGCAATGGGAATCGGATCGTGATGAGATCACGATAGTGAGATCGATTCACCTTTAAACACATATCCTAAATAATCCCGGTCATAAGTTACTCGAGAGGGATATCGTGATAACCGGACAGACTGGTGTGCTGTATACCCATCCATATGATGAATGCAGCTAGTCTCATAACTGCTTGTGTAGGGATACTAGGGATACAGTACAGGTGCTCATTGGAGAATGAGTTCATTGATTGATCCGCTTACGGAATACTGGATGGTTGATGATGCCTTATTATCAGACAGCGATTCCATAGTCCTAGTGGTGTATCTGGTCCTTAGACCTGAGACACCAAGGATGTCCTATATGAGTGCTCCACTCTTTGATACCAGACTTATAGGTTTGGCTGTCCCAGATCTAGTACAGCTGGTCATTGGGAGTGGTAGTCGACCTTACGAGGGCTATTGAGTGTCGATAGAGGATCATCCACTCTCGGCGTCATGAGAGGAATATCCCATGTGTTCTTGCACAGACAAATCCCTGGCCAGGGTCATTCGGGTTGAGAGAGAAAGAGTTCTCTGGGAGAATCCGATTAGAGCGAGACTCGAGAAGAAACCGTGTGGGTCTGACAACACCATGCTCGATATACGGTCTCTGGTATATTAGATGGATGAGGGACTATAGGTACACGGTAACTGAGGACAGACAGGTCCAATGGATTGGATTCCCCTATATCGTCTGGGGACTACGGCATAGTGGCCTAATACGTCCGTAGTCGATGAGTTGAGTGAATTCTTACAGAGATAATAATTCACTGAATTAGAAGGAGTTCTGACAGGTATGACACACGGCCAACTCGATATTGGTCACACACATATGGTAGGCATTACGATGAATGGAGGTTCGGATATGAGATATCCGACGGAGCCCTTGTCTTATTGGATGCAGATCCAATACCCACTAGGGGAGGACCCATTAGGGTTTGACTAGGGACCTCTATAAATAGGAGGGATTTAGAGCCCCAAGGGCTAGAGAGCTTTGGTTTGCCTTTTTCTATTCTCCTCTCCATATTGAGGAGCGTCGTCGCAACCCTACTGTGTGGATCACCGCTAGAGAGGAGGACGCTTGACCTCCTTCACCTTCTCCTAAGGATCTGCAAGGAAACAGGAATATACGATCTCCCTAGGTAACACAATCTACTCTATACGCAGTTTCATGTTTCGCGGATTTTTGCGTACCAATCTTCGCACGACGACGAACATCACTTTGGGAATCGGGGATTTTGTTTTTCTTATTCTTCCACTGCGCATATGATGTCGCCCCCCAAGGATTTCCCAACAGTGGTATCAAAGCCAGGTTGTTCGTGCGAATGATTGGTTTTGAACAGCGTATGTTGTGTTTAGGAAGAATTTTGACGTCAAAATTGTTGACGCAAAAACAAGAAAGGGCAGCAACAGTTGTTGCCCTCGATCTGCGTGCGTGCAGCGCAGCCGAAGGCGGGCAGCATAGGGGCTGCGTGTACTGCAGCCGGCCGGGGGCCTGCTTGCAGCAGGCTTGCTGCCAGCGGGGCTGGTAGCCCACGGGAAGAGGCGCCGTAGGGCTGCGGCGCCCGCCGCCGCTGCTCCCACGGACGAAACCACCCACAGGGGCGATCACCCAGTGGGACAGCACCGCCTGCGGAGGTGGCGGCGCTCGAAGGGGGCGCCCACCCGCCGCGGCAGCGCCGGCAGCGGGCGTGCTGCCTGCAGGCGAGGGCAGTGCCCTCGCCCCGCCGCACAGGCCGCCGCCGGAAGGGTGGCTGCGGCGACAGCAGCGAAAATGGGAAAGGGCATTAGGGTTTTCTGGGCAAAAGACAGTTTTCTGGGCAAAATGAGAAATTCCAGTTTCTGTCTTTTGTCCAAATTATAAAAATACCCCTATGAATTCAGAAATTCCCTATAATATCCCTGATTTCTGAAAATATTAATTAATTAAAAGGTTTAGTTGATTATTATTTTTTATTATTATTATCTAGTAGTCCTACATGATGATGATTATTTATACATGTGATTTATGATGTGTGGACGGATGATCATGGAACGTGTGATGTGTATACCTGTGATTATTATTATTGAGGTCTGCGAACCTCCATTATATTTCTCATTTATTGTCGGGCCTGCGTGCCTATGATTAAGTTGTAATCACATAAGGAGGCACAACGGGAGCGTGGATGCGATAGCGGGACCCACGAGACGGACGATCGTGTTGCATGAAGATACATCAAGATGTCGACGGAACTGACAAGGACGAAATGGACGATCACAAGGCATGGAGATGCACCGTTGCACACATAGATCTTGATGTGAGTGATTAGGCCTACTAGCTCGGGCCTAATCATATTAAGTTGTGGTCCAAGATCATCTGGTGTAATTGCTTATACACATACTAGATATGTATATATATTTGCATGCGATGTAGATATATATTAAATATGTATATGTGTGACATGTTATATTAGGAGACCAAATCATAGAAACATCTCTCGATAATATTAAATCGGTAAATGTGAGGCAATTAGATTGACCCACGTGGCCTTCCATCGTTATAAGTAGGAACCGATTCCCGGTGTAGGTTGAGTTGGTCGAGTCCCTCGAGACTCACCTATATCACGATTCGCTATCTTGCTTACGACATAGAGATGTCACCGGTGACCTGAGGGCATGGTATACTTGGTCGAGTCCCTCGAGGGTATATCATCAAATCAGACTCATCTTGTAACGAAGGTGTTGACTTAACCGAGCATCATGGTTGGTCGAGTCCCTCGAGGCCATGGTGATTCGGAGGCCAAACAGGACGGGAATCACAAAGAGTTGTGATCGACAAGAGTTGCCTACCTTTTAGGCTTAGTGTGATTGGTCGAGTCCCTCGAGGTTACACTAAGACGCTGATTGGATCCTGATCCCCACTAGAAGTCTGCCGGAGACTTCCGTTTCACGTGCTGAGGGTGTCGCATGACTCGTTAGTAAAATAGTGGGAGCATATTAAGATAGAAGTCCATATCTTGATAGTTTATTTCTTGCAAAATCTGCATGTTATTCATTTATGTTGCATCTTTATTTTTAGAAAATATCGCTTTCAAATCCCTTACGTGGCATACTTGATGTCAACCGCCTCACTGGTCCAAATTATATGGATTGGCTCCGTAACTTGAGAATTGTTCTCACAGCGGAGAAAATTATGTACGTCCTTGATACAATGATGCCTGCGCCCGAAGAAGGGGCAAACGAGGATGAGATCGCTCGCTACATAAAGTACATTGATGACTCCACTCTTGCTCAGTGCTATATGTTGGGCTCTATGACTCCTCAGTTATAAAGACAAAATGAAAAGATGGATGCCAGATCCATTCTCCTACATGTCTGCAAATTGTTTGAGGAACAGGGAAGGACTCAGCAATATGAGATATCTAAGAGCCTCTTCCGCGCTAGGATGACTGAGGGGACACCGGTTCAGAACCATGTCCTAAAGATGATTGAGTGGATAGAGAAACTCACAGGTCTAGGACTGGACCTAGAGGATAACTTGTGTGTGGACATTGTGCTTCAGTCCCTACCAGATTCCTTTTCACAGTTCATAATGAATTTTAATATGAACAAGCTTGAAGTGACTCTCCCAGAGCTTCTCAATATGTTGAGGGAGGCAGAGAGTACTATCAAGAAAGAGAAGCCAGTTCTCTACACTGGTGAGACCAAAAGGAAAAGGAAAGCAGAAAGGTCCCTTAAGAAGGGAAAGGGCAAGGTCAAACCAGGTAAAGCAAAGGTTACTAAGAAAGACCCAGTAAAGGACAAAGGCCAGTGCTTCCACTATGGTAAAGATGGGCACTGGAAGAGAAACTGCAAAAGAGTACCTTGCAAAAAGGGCGAAACAAAAGCTTGATGAAGCTTCAGGTACATTCATGATCAATCTCCATTTGTCAGACTCTTATGATAACATATGGGTATTGGATACCGGTAGTTCTTATTATATATGCAATTCGTTGCAGGTTCTGGCAAGGCCTAGGAGACTAGAGAGAGGCGAGATGGACCTCAAGATGGGTAATGGAGCAAAAGTTACTGTAGTAGCTGTTGGCAAGGTCGCCCTACATCTGCATATTGGAGCTTTTATTGCATAAGATGCATGTTATTTTGTTCCTTCTATTATCAAAAACATTATCTCCATTTCATGTTTAACAATTAGTGGATATAAATTTGTTTTTGAGAACAATAGTTGTTCGATATTATTAGATGATAAGATCATCATGAAAGGAACATTGCATAATGGTTTATTTATATTAGACACCACTCCACATATCATGAATGTAAATGTGTCCAAAAGGAAACGAGATGAGTTGAACAGTGCATACCTATGGCATTGTAGGCTAGGTCACATCCATGAAAGAAGGATTCAAAAGTTGCTAAATAATGGATATCTAGATCCATTCAACTATGTGTCATATGCAACTTGTGAGCATTGCATTCATGGAAAACTGACCAACTCTCCATTTAGTGGAACTGGAGAGAGAGCCACTGAGTTGTTGGAACTCATACATAGTGATGTATGTGGACCCATGTCAACTTATGCCATTGGAGGTTACTCCTACTTCATTACATTTACTAATGATTTCTCAAGGTATGAATATATATACTTAATGAAGTACAAGTTCGAGGCCTTTGAGAAATTCAGAGAGTATAAGAATGAGGTGGAGAACCAGACTGGAAAGAGTATCAAAACCCTTCGATCAGATCGAGGAGGTTAGTACTTAAGTACATAGTTCACTCAGTTCCTCAAGGACCATGGGATATTATCCCAATGGACACCTCCTTATACAAATCAGCTCAATGGTGTCTCTGAAAGGAGAAATCGTACATTATTAGATATGGTACGGTCCATGATGAGTTTCGCTGACCTACCCATCTCATTCTGGGGATATGCCCTAGAAACCGCAGCTTACCTTTTGAACAGAGTTCCAACTAAGTTGGTAGTGTCTACACCATATGAGATATGGAAAGGGAAGAAGCCTAATCTTAAGGTTGTTAAGATTTGAGGCTGCCCTGCACATGTTAAAAGATACAACCCCGATAAGTTAGAATCAAGGACAGAGCGATGCAAATTTGTGGGATACCCCAAGGAAACTTGTGGGTATAATTTCTATCATCTCGAGGACCAAAAGGTCTTTGTAGCTAAGAGAGTAGTGTTTCTTGATAAGGAACACATTCTTGGCGGAGATAGTGGGAGAATGATAGAATTGAGCAAGGTTGGAGAACTAAGCTCAAGCACCACTCTACAGCCCGAGTCTGTTCAGGTACCCAATACACAAGTTTCAACTTTACATAGGTCTGATAGAGTATCCCATTCTCCTGAGAGATATGTGGGACATATTAGAGGAGAGGATGTAGAGGATATTGATCCTCAGACCTACGAGGAGGCTATTATGAGTATAGACTCCGGGAAGTGGCAAGAAGCCATGAATTCTGAGATGGATTCTATGTACTCTAATAAGGTTTGGAACCTAGTTGATGCGCCCGAAGGTATTGTACCCATCGGTTGCAAGTGGATCTTTAAGAAAAAGATCGGAGTAGATGGAAAGGTAGAGACCTATAAAGCAAGGCAAGTGGCTAAGGGGTATCGTCAAAGGCAAGGTGTTGACTATGACGAAACCTTCTCACCCATAGCAATGCTAAAATCCATCAGAATTCTATTGGCTATTGCAGCACACTATGATTATGAGATCTGGTAGATGGATGTGAAAACCACATTCCTCAATGCGAACCTCGAGGAGGAGGTGTATATGATGCAACCTGAGGGATACGTGTCCAAGAACTGTCCAGATAAGGTGTGTAGGTTGCTTAGATCCATTTATGGATTAAAGCAAGCTTCCCGAAGTTGGAACATAAGATTTGATGAGGCAATCAGATCTTATGACTTCGTTAAGAACGAAGATGAGCCTTGTGTATACAGAAAGGTAAGTGGGAGCGCTATCACCTTTTTGGTGTTATATGTGGATGACATCCTGATCATTGGGAATGACATAGGAATGTTATCCACAGTAAAGGCTTGGTTATCTAGACACTTCTCCATGAAGGACTTAGGGGAAGCATCCTATATTTTGGGGATTAGAATCTATAAAGATAGATCGAAGAGGATGCTTGGCTTGTCCTAGTCCAGGTACATAGAAACCATTGTCAAAAGGTTTGGCATGGAAAATTCCAAGAGAGGTCTCATACCGATGAGACATGGGATATCGCTTTCTACGAGTATGTTCCCAAATACTCCAGAAGAAAGGGCGAAATGGATATGATACCATATGCCTCGGCAATAGGGTCTATCATGTATGCCATGCTATGTACTAGGCCTGATATAGCGCATGCTCTGAGTGTCACGAGCAGGTAAACTTTATATTTGGAATTCCTCGTACTAATTCTCTAGATGAGATCTTAGATATTTGTTTCATGCTTGTATGGCCTAATCTCCTGTGCCAAAGCCAAGCATCATCATTTAGAGCGGAGAGGCACATTTCATTACTTAGTTCATCAAGGTTGATGGTGTAGACATTATTTTGTTTTAATGCAATTATAGTCATGTTGTTGTTTGGTTTTTCGATAACACACATTTGATTTGAATCTAACGATATAACCTTTATCGCATAGTTGACTAATACTCAAGAGATTATGTTTCAATCTATCAACTAGTAAAACATCATCAATAGAAAAACTTAATTTGTTACCAATAGTTCCCTTGCCAATGATTTTGCCTTTGTTGTTGTCTCCGAAGGTGACGTACCCTTCTTCTTTGCTAGTGAGCATAGAGAAATGAGATGGATCTCCAATCATATGTCTTGAGCATCCACTATCGAGATACCATCTCTTGCTCCTAGCTTGTGGGTTTGTCTACAAAAGAGGATGATTTTTAGGTACCCATTTGATTTTGGGTGCCTCAAAAATTGATCCACTAGTTTTGTTATTCATTATTGAATCATTTATAGTTCCTTTAGGAACCCATATTATTTTTTGCGAACTGATTTTCCTAAATGGACATTTGTAGGCAATATGTCCGGATTTGCAACAAAAGTTGCATTTCATATAAGATGAAACATGTAATGTAGGTCCTTTTATGAAAGTGGTAGGATTTTGATGTAATCCTTTTACAAATCCAATTCCACTTCTATTTGCGACGTGACCCTTGTTTGCAAGGATCATATCTAATCCTTTGCTACCAACCTTAAACTTGTTTAAGATTTCTTTAAGAACCAAATTTTCATTTTTTATTGCTTCTAAATATTCACATTTAGAGCATGGAGGAGTTTGAAGACTATCAAACTTGTTTTGTAGTAAAACATGCTCTTTCTTTAAGATACTCAACTTTTTACTAATAGTTCTACATTCATCAAATAATTCATGAAAAGCGATAGAGAGTTCTTCAAAAGATAAATCTTCATTAAATAAATCACATACCTCTTCTCCTAAAGCCATTAGTGCGAAGTTTGCCTCCTCTTTGCTAGCTTCTTCACTTTCGGAATCACTTGAGTCGTCCCAAGTTTCCTTTAGAGCTTTCTTCTTCTTTGGTTGCTTCTTCTTGGCTTGGGGGCATTCATTTTTGAAATGCCCTGGCTTCTTGCATTCATAGCATATCACTTGATCCTTTTTATGTTCAAATCTATTTTTGGTGTTGTTCTTAAATTTGTTCTTTCTTAAAATTTTTTTGAATTTTTGAGTCAAGAGTGCAATGTCATTTTCACTGTCCTCATCACTTGATGTTCCTTTCAAGTGATCTTCTTGTGATGTGGGTGTCATATCCTTCTTGTTCTTTGGAAGGGGGTTCTCGAGTTCATCATGATCTTGTTGCGTCATTTCATAGGTCATTAGAGACCCAATAAGTTCTTCAAGAGGGAATGTTTTGAGGTCCTTGGCCTCTTGAATGGCCTTAACTTTTGGATCCTAACTTTTAGGAAGAGATGTTAAGATTTTATTTACTAGTTCAAAGTTAGAAAAATCTTTACCAAGAGCTTTGAGTCCATTGATGACATCCATGAAATGGGTATACATGTCTCCAATGGACTCACTTGGTTTCATTCGGAAAAGTTTATAAGAGTGCACAAGGATGTTGATTTTGGACTCTTTCACTCGGCTAGTAACTTCATGAGTGACTTCAAGAGTTCTCCAAATATCAAAAGCCGAATCACAAATTGAAACACAATTAAACTCATTTTTGTCTAGTGCACAAAACAAGGCATTCATAGCCTTTGCGTTTAAGGCAAAAACCTTCTACTCTGATTCATTCCATTCGCTCATCGGAAGAGAAGATTTTTGAAATCCGTTTTCGACATTAGTCCAAAGCTCGAAATCCATGAAAATGAGGAAGATCCTCATACGGGTCTTCCAATACGTGTAATCCGACCCATTAAATATAGGTGGACGTGTGATAGAATGTCCCTCATGCATGCCGGAGTAAGCCATCTCTCTTGGGTTTTAAACCAAATACGAGAGTGAACCTAGCTCTGATACCAATTGTTAGGATCGGAGCGACACTAAGAGGGGGGGTGAATTAGTGCAGCGGATTAAAACTTCGATTTTGATCAAATCTTTCGTACAATAAAAAGCAATGTCAATGGAAACTGATTTTAGACGCTTGATAACTTAGAAACGTATGGAAGCGTAGTGACTAAGTAGAGAAGTTTGCAGTATGTAAATGGCAAGAGTATGATGCAAACCAGATGACGCAGCAGTTTTTAAAGTGGTTCGGCCAAAGTGACCTACATCCACTTGCGAAGCCTTCTTCGAAGAGGCTCCCAACTTCCACTAGCAAATCTCTTATAGGGGAAGGATCAATACCCCTCTTACAACCTTTATAAGTGGTTCACACTCTTACAATTCTTTTCAACAAGATGGGAGGAGGTGAACACTTAAGCAATATGAAAATCAAGACTTGCCAAGACTATTCTAAAGCTCTTAACCCAAACTATTGCTTTGCAAAAGGGTGTTTTCTCAGCTGAGAATAGAGGGGTATTTATAGGCCCCAAGAGGATTCAAATTTGGGCTCCAAACTTGAATTCCTCTTGGGTTTCCGAGAGTGGCGGTGCTACCGCCTGTCGGTGGCGGTGCCACTGCCTGTCAAAGTCATGTCAAGCAGATGTACTGGCGGTGCCACCGCCTGGTCTCGGGTGCTGGGCGGTGCCACCGCCTAGTCAAGCGGTGCTACCGTCTGTTGGTGGCTGTGCCACCGCCTGGTCTCGGGTGCAGGGCGGTGCCACCGCCTAGTCTGGCTGTGCCACCGCCTGGTCTTACTAGTTTCTGGTTGGGCTTTACGTCCAACCCAAACTAAGTTACTTGTGGGCCCAATTGGCCCCTAACCAAGGTATAGATTAATCCCTTAATCCTATCCCTAATTACATGTGAATGACATACCTAAAAACATAATCCTAAGCAAGTATTTAACCGGCCAACGTCAAGTTTTGTTTCGGCGAGCTTGCCCGCGTTCTTCCAGTGGACTTCCGATATGCCCTCTGGTTTCTTCCAGCGGACTCCCAACAGGCTCCTGATCTTGTGACGAGTTCAACGAGTAGCCGACCCTTCTCGGTGATCTCTGCGAACCTCCAACGATCTCTTCGACAGACTTCCGAAAGTTCCGACACGTCTCCGATTTCTATTGGTTGGTTCCGACAGCATCTCCGACGAATCTTCGGATTCTCAACATCCATCTTGACTTCGGTATTCTTGCTTTATGTTTTTAGACTGTCGTAGTAAATCCTGCACACTCAACTTCAATAATATGGATTAGATCAATTAACCCATCAATTGATTTCATCGTCAAAATCCGAGATTCAACAATTACAGGTCAAGTTCCCAAAAGAAGTGGAATCAGATTTGTGAGAAATTCTCGCCAAAATCCAACCACCTTCATAAAAGGCCCCATCCTATATGTTCGAACAAATTAGTTCAAGAAACTATGATAAACTCGAGAAATTATTGTTCATTCAAGAAAATTAGTTCGAACAAATTAATTTGGGTTCCTAAAGGAACCATGATAAACTCTATACAACATGAGAAACAATATAGATCAATTTTTGAGGCACCCAAAAGTAAATGGGTACCTAAAAATAATCATGTCTTGTAGAAACGTAAACCATCCCAAGCTGGGAGCAAGAAATAATATCCTGCTTTTTGGATTATCCATATTCATAACCCGAGATCCAAAAAGAACACATGATGCTCCCTATGCGTAAATGAAAAGAAGATTAGAAAACTAAAATTACAAAAGCAATACAAACCTATTTTATCCCTCTGAATTGGAAACCCATATGTACCTTCACATATCCTCTGGATTTTCGATCCCATCAAACTGAAAAGTTTGTCACTTTTTAAATTCAACTATATCATGAACTTACGTTGTGTAAGTAAAGTTTGTCATGAACTTGCAAAGCTTACCAACGTGGACAAACTGTCACAAACATGAATACGACATTTGAAGAAGAATATGCATGTCACTAGATCTATCTTGATCGTGCAAAGTCTCATATTAAAATGAAAATTCTTACGTAGTTACGAAAGTAAAGTTGACTGCTCTATAAATAAAAACTCTTCTCAAGAAATAAACATTCAAAACTGACCACACAGTAGTCAAAACTAGTGCTCACTGCCTACAGGCGGTGGCACCGCTCCAGCTGGCGGTAGCATCGCCGGCTGTCACAGGTTGCAAGCGGTTGCACCGCCCCAACCAGCGGTGCAACCACCCGCAATCTTGCCCCCTTATTAAACTGAGTTAGGGCCGACGGTGGAACCGACCCCCACTTACTCCCTTCTCCTCTTCTCTCTTCCAAAGCCTCTCCTCCTCCATTTCTCCCATCTTAGCATCCCAAATCCTCCTCATTTCGAAGCAAAAGATTAACAATCTCTCCTTCTCTTGAAGATCTCACTCAAGGTATTCTCTAAGAGCCCTCTAAATTCTGTTTTTGATTCATTTACACTTGCTTATTACTATCCTCTCAAATAACAGTAGTTATGGGCTCTAGAAGATCCTTAAGGGACAAAGGAAAGAGGAGATTAGTGGAAGACTTTGATCTTACCCTCTTTGATTCAAAGTATCATGCGGAAATTTTTTTCTCCTTTGAATTTAGAAGTGTCAATAAGGGAAAATATGTAGATTTAGATGAACTAAGAGACTTAGAGACAATCCAATGGTTTGCCAACCTAGATCTACTCCCTATTTTACAAATTAGTGAACCTAGACTTGTTAGATTGTTTTACAACAATCTACAAGTAGATGAAGAAGAAAGAATGTCCACCTATCTCTTAGGACAACACATCTCCATTACGGATAAATTCATTTGTGACATGATAGGCATTCACATAAAAAATAGAGGACTTTATTTTAGAGGATCATGGGACAATGAAATAGTTGGGACAACATATGTTGAAACCTTAGGAACAATTTTCGGTAATCCCAACTTAGTGATAGTTCCTAAAAGTTGTGAACACCTACTACCACTAAACACTAAAGTACTACATCATATCCTAACTAGCATCATTCTCCCTAAACAATATCATCATGATGAAGTAAGTCAATTGGAATTAGGAACCATGTATTGGATCATGAAAGGACATAACATCTGCTTTGGATACCTCATTCAACAAAACATGATAGAACTATCTAAGAGAGACATGATGCTTCCATATGGAGGTATAATCACTAGAATCCTTAAAGCCTACGATATCCAAATCCCACCCGACGAAGAAGTGATGAAAGTGGATAGGTTTAGCATAATAAACAAAAATCTACTTCATCGATTGAGATGTGTTTATAGAAATGGTAATCGGGTTAGAATGCTTAGAAGAACCGATCACCCTCAACCTGAACCAGAACCTGAAACACCAGTCTTTAGGGCCACTCAATCTCCTCCGTTCTGTCCCTTTGAGGAAACACATCCATTTGAGCAAGCTCATGCATCATCCATTGAAGACATTGGGATTCGGATGGACCGATTTGAACAAAGACAAGATCGGCTTGAACACCGGCAAGATCAAATTCTATTTAAATTGTAGCAAATTCATTGACAATTTGACTCTTTATTTAGGCACCTTAATTTTCCACCTCCTGAATAAAGTCTGTATATGTGGACACAATAACCTCTTGTTATAAACTCTTTATTACTCACTTTGATCACAATGCATTATGGTTACTTGATGCAAAAATATGCAGGGTTATGTTGCTCAATCTCATTACTCATTATCGGATTTCATGTTAAATGTTTCTATAATACCAACTTTGAAAACCTTGTGTCTTGGTTTCCATGGTGAATGTGAAAGTAATATAGTATTGAAATTGATGTATAATAATATTGATGTATTACCATGATGTTGATACCATGATGTTGATGTATTATCATGATGTTGATATATTATCATAATATTGATGTATTACCATAATGTTAATGCCATGTTGATGTGTCCGAATGCATAAACTTGTTAAAATTTTTATTCGAACTTTATTGATTGAACTACATGACAAAAATAACATGTTGGAAAAATTTTCATAAACGATGAACATGTCTTCATCATCTTGCACGTGTAACTTAATATAGAATCTTTTTGCTTATTATATTTTGGCATATATCACTTTATAACTATTGCATAAATGCATACATATATTGTGATGTCCTTGGATTTGTGCAATGGGAATCGGATCGTGATGAGATCATGATAGTGAGATCGATTCACCTTTAAACACATATCCTAAATAATCCCGGTCATAGGTTACTCGATAGGGATATCGTAATAACCGGACAGACTGGTGTGCTATATACCCGTCCATATGATGGATGCAGCTGGTCTCATAGCTGCTTTTGTAGGGACACTAGGGATACAGTACAGGTGCTCATTGGAGAATGAGTTCACTGATTGATCCGCTTACGGAATGCTGGATGGTTGATGATGCCTTATTGTCAGACAGCGATTCCGTAGTCCTAGTGGTGTATCTGGTCCTTAGACTTGAGACACCAAGGATGTCCTATATGAGTGCTCCACTCTTTGATACCAGACTTATAGGTTTGGCTGTCCCAGATCTAGTACAACTGGTCATTGGGAGTGGTAGTCGACCTTACGAGGGCTATTGAGTGTCGATAGAGGATCATCCACTCTCAGCGTCATGAGAGGAATATCCCATGTGTTCTTGCTCAGACAAATCCCTGGCCAGGGCCATTCGGGTTGAGAGAGAAAGAGTTCTCCGGGAGAATCCGATTAGAGCGAGACTCGAGAAGAAACCGTGTGGGTCTGATAACACTATGCTCGATATACGGTCTCTGGTATATTAGATGGATGAGGGACTATAGGTACACGGTAACTGAGGACAAACAGGTCCAATGGATTGGATTCCCCTATATCGTTTGGGGACTACGGCGTAGTGGCCTAGTACGTCCGTAGTCGATGAGTCGAGTGAATTATTACAAAGATAATAATTCACTGAGTTAGAAGGAGTTCTGTCAGGTATGACTCACGACCAGCTCGATATTGGGCCTAGAGGGTCACACACATATGGTAGGCATTGCGATGAATAGAGGTTCGGATATGAGATATCCGACGGAGCCCTTGTCTTATTGGATGCAGATCCAATACCCACTAGAGGAGGACCCATTAGGGTTTGACAGGGGACCTCTATAAATAGGAGGGATTCAGAGCCCCAAGGGCTAGAGAGCTTTTGTTTGCCTTTTCTTATTCTCCTCTTAATCTCCACCTCATAGTAGGTCTAGAGTTTTGAGGAGCGTCGTCGCAACCCTGTTGTGTGGATCACCGCTAGAGAGGAGGACGCTTGACCTCCTTCACCCTCTCCTAAGGATCTGCAAGGAAATAGGGATATACGATCTCCTTAGGTAACACAATCTACTCTATACGCAGTTTCATGTTTCGCGGATTTTTGCCTACCAATCTTCGCACGACGACGAACATCTCTTTGGGAATCGGGGATTTTGTTTTTCTTATTCTTCCGCTGCGCATATGATGTCGCCCCCAAAGGATTTCCCAACACTTTCTAGGAATACAAATTAAACAACTTAGTGATGGTATATTTCTTAACCAATCTAAATACACACTAGAATTGTTAAAACGATTTAATATGAATAATTCAAAAATGATAAACACCCCTATGAGTACTTCGACTAAGTTAGATATGGATGAAAACAGTGAAAATTTCGATCAAAAAACATATAGGGGAATGATAGGTAGTCTACTCTACCTTACCGCGACTAGACCAGACATCATATTTAGTGTTGGACTTTGCGCTAGATTTCAATCTAATCCTAAACTATCTCATCTTAAGAGTGTTAAAAGAATATTTAGATATCTTAAGGGAACTCCAAATTTAGGTTTGTGGTATCCAAAATCTGATAAATTCGATTTAATAGCTTATGCAGATGCCGATTTTGGCGGATGTAGGATAGATAGAAAAAGTACATCAGGAACATGCCAATTTTTAGGACACGCACTAGTTTCTTGGACTTCCAAGAAACAAAATTCAGTTGCACTATCTACAATGGAAGCTGAATACATTGCTGCAAGTGCATGCTGTGCACAAGTTGTTTGGATGAAAAATACATTAGAAGACTATGGAATTCATTTGAAGAACATTCCCATAAAATGTGATAATACAAGTGCCATATGTCTTACCAAAAATCCAATTCAGCACTCTAGAACTAAGCATATAGATATTAGACATCATTTCATACGCGATCATGTTCTTAACAATAATGTCGTTCTAGAATTTATTGATACAAAGCATCAATTAGCAGATATTTTTACAAAAGCCTTAAATGAAGACCAATTTGAATTTATTAGAAGGGAACTAGGCATGTTAAATTGTCCCTTAAATAAGTCGTTTGAATGTATTTTATGAAGAATGTATCATCCTTGTTTCGTTCTTTTGTGGATTTGATTTCATCCTCTTCTTTCGATTGCAAATGATATACAACTCAATATCTCAACCTTTTCTTGAGTCAAACACTTTTGGAAATCAAGAAGGGGGAAGAAAAATTTTCTTTCCTTCTTCCGCGGCAAGACAACGGTCGCACCACCAAAATCGACGGTAGCACCGCCTGAGCGCTCGAGCGCCAGGTGGTGGCACCGCTTGTTTTGGCGGTGGCACCGCCCGAGAGCCCTTTATAACCCGAGGCGTTAGGGCCGGCGGTGACACCACCTCCAACCCGAGAGGAATCGCCTCTACCTCTTCCATAACCTCTCCAAAGCTCCATTCCAGCATTTAGAAGCCTTGGAAAGTGATTATTATTGATCCAAGCTCTCTGTCTTCTAAGAGATTCTCTATAAGGTAAAATCTGAAATTTTTCACCTCTTCTCATTAGTTTATCTACTCCTTACAGTTTCATCTATCATATCTAGATAATGGCTCCTGAAAGATCAAAAGAGAAAAGGATCGAAGGAGATTCATATGACCAAGAGCTTTTTAGATCCAAAGAAGTAGCTCTTAGGTTTCCAAACTTCGAAACTAGGTGTATCCATAAGGGTAAACACGTTGATCTCAATGAACTAGGACACCTAGAACCTATTAGGTGGTTTGCACATCTAGATGCCCTACCTCTGTTACAAATAAATGAACCAGTCTATCCTAGATTAGTCAGGCTATTTTATGCAAACCTATATGTGGATGATGATAGCCTAAGTACTTATTTACTAGGAACACAAATTAGAATTTTTGATAGCACTATTTGTGAACTAATTGGAATCACTGAAAAAGATAGGGGTTGTTATTTTAGAGGTAAATGGGATGTCAACACAATCGGAGCAACTTACTCCGAAGCCGTTGAAACTATTTTTGCAAACCCTGACCTCGGCATAATACCTAAGAGTTGTGAGCACCTATTGCCCTTTAACTCTAAAATCCTTCATCATATCATAACTAGCATACTATTCCCTAAGCAATTTCATCTTGATGAAATGAGTCAAATAGAGATAAGCACCATGTATTGGATTATGACCGATCAACATAACTGTTTTGGACACTCAATTCGACAACACATGCAAGATATTATGGAGGGTTAATAACTCGATTCCTACTTACCTATGATATTTGTATCCACCCATTGAAGAAAAAATTCAAAGTGATCGGTATAACATTATCAATAGAAATCTGTTGAAAAGACTTAGGTGCACATTTAACAACGGCATATGGGTTAGGCAACCAAGAAGGACTGATCCAATTCCCCCACCAGTATAACACCCTGAAACACCAATTCTTAGGGGAAATGAATCTCCTCCTCCTAGTCCCTTTGACGCGGCACCTTCGGCTCCTGTTTCATCCTCCGAAGAACTCATGATGGCATAATTGACTCGGATCAAATCGCAGCAAGAACAAATTCAAATCCAGCAAATTAAAATTTTGAAGAAACTACGTCAAATGAATCAAAAAATAGATGTCATATATCAGCACTGTGGCTTACCTCCAAAAGATTAATCGATGTAGTTTCTTGTTCTATTTACTCTTTATGTGAAGTTTGAATCTTCTGATAAACAAAAACAGAACCTTTGTTTAAGATGTATTGTTAAATTCTGGATGTTTGGCTTGCGACATTAATTTTGAATGATTAATTTCGTATGATTAATCTTTATGCTGACTTCTTTTGATCACAAACTATGTGCTTCAAGTCTCATCTCCTTCTCTTTTTCTTTATTGCTGATGACAAAGGGGGAGAAATGATGACTTGCATGACTTATGCGCACCGATAGCATGACTTATATGAATTGCAAAATGATGACTTCTTATATGCCTTGCTTGTCTTATTCTTTGAGTATATCGCAAGATTGGTTAATTATATCATATCATGAAATTCAAGGTGAAAATATTTATCATATATTTTTTTTTCTCTTGTCAAAGTAAAAATTATCTCTTATCATTTGACTTGAAAATGATTTTCAATAGCTGAATATTATGAGAAATACGAAGGTTCGTATTTGCTCTTGCTTAATAAGACAACGATAAGTTCAACATTAGAACTTATTGATTTATGCTTGAATTCAATGGGATGGAATTCAAGTGGTATTATCTTCTCACAATATGGCATATAGATAGGGGGAGTTATGTTTAACTCTGTCATCAATTGATTGTCATCATCAAAAAGGGGGAGATTGTTGAATCTCATATTTTGACGATGAAATCAATTGATGGGTTAATTGATCTAATCCATATTATTGAAGTTGAGTGTGTAGGATTTACTACGACAGTCTAAAAACATAAAGCAAGAATACCGAAGTCAAGATGGACGTTGAGAGTATGAAGATTCGTCGGAGATGCTATCGGAACCAACCAAGAGAAATCGAAGACTTGTCGGAACTTTCGGAAGTCTGTCGAAGAGATCGTTGGAGGTTCACAGAGATCACCGAGAAGGCTCGGCTACTCGTTGAACTCGTCACAAGATCGGGAGCCTGCTGGGAGTCCGCTGGAAGAAACCAGAGGGCGTATCGGTAGTCCACTAGAAGAACGCGGGAAAGCTCACCGAAACAAAACTTGACGTTGGCCGGTTAAATACTTGCTCAGGATTATGTTTTTAGGTATGTCATTCACATGTAATTAGGGTTAGGATTAAGGGATTAATCTATACCTTGTTTAGGGGCCAACTGGGCCCACAAGTAACATAGCTTGGGTTGGACGTAAAGCCCAACCAGAAACTGGTAAGATCAGGCGGTGGCACCGCCCTGCACCCGAGACCAGGCGGTGGCACAGCCACCAACAGGCGGTAGCACCGCCATACTAGGCGTAGGCACCGCCCAGCACCCGAGACCAGGCGGTGGCATAGCCACCAACAAGCGGTGGCAACGCCAGTACATCTGCCTGACATGACTTTGACATGCGGTGGCACCGCCACCGACATGCGGTAGCACCGCCAGTCTCGGAAACCCAAGAGGAATTCAAGTTTGGAGCCCAAATTTGAATTCTCTTGGGGCCTATAAATACCCCTTTATTCTCAGCTGAGAAAACACCCTTTTGCAAAGCAATAGTTTGGGTTAAGAGCTTTAGAATAGTCTTGGCAAGTCTTGCTTTTCATATTGCTTAAGTGTTCACCTCCTCCCATCTTGTTGAAAAGAATTGTAAGAGTGTGAACCACTTGTAAAGGTTGTAAGAGGGGTATTGATCCTTTCCCTATAAGAGATTTGCTAGTGGAAGTTGGGAGCCTCTTCGAAGAAGACTTCGCAAGTGGATGTAGGTCACTTTGGCCGAACCACTTTAAAAATTGCTGCGTCATCTGGTTTACATCCTACTCTTGCCATTTACATACTGCAAACTTCTCTACTTAGTCACTACGCTTCCATTTGTTTCTAAGTTATCAAGCGTCTAAAATCGGTTTTCATTGATATTGCTTTTTATCGTACGGAAGATTTGATCAGAACCGAAGTTTTAATCCGCTGCACTAATTCATCCCCCCTCTTAGTGCCGCTCCGATCCTAACAGTAATCACATCAAATATTTAAGTTATGAATTGATTTTCTTTACTTACTTGTTATTATAATTTAAGGAAATCTTAATCTACTTCCTTGTTTGTTGATATGAATTAAGGAAATAATTATTATGTATTCCAAATATAATGATATCACATTTGTTAGTATATTAAATGGAAATAATTTATATTAAATAAATATAAAAATTAAAATAAATTTCCCTTAATAGAGGCTCACCTCCTCCTATTTAAAGGGAGAGATTTCTCTCCTTCATTCCTCACCTAGTCGAGCTTGGCGGCGGGAGGAACGAGGAGTTACACCCTATTAACAAGAGATAGGTTTCCCTACCTTTCTTAAATTTAAAAGTTTTAGCTTTTATTTTGATTTTTTAAATATTGAAAGTTTTATAGTTTGAAAAATGTATCAATTCTTTAAATGTCAAACTTTTTGCATTAAAGTAACTAGTTAAAATTTTCATAATATTCTTTGACCCATGATTAAGGTTTTTATTGTAGAGTCAAATATTTTAAAAATATATTTGCTTTATATGATATTTCTTGTATTATAATTTATTTTTAATCTTATCTGGATTAAAATCTTGTTAGATTAAAATATGTTATCTAAAATCTTTTTTGATATTCTTTGATCTAAAATTTAAAATATATTATTCTGAATGATTTAAAATATGACTAGAATATGTTGAAATTTTATATGTGTTGAAAACATGATTTTTATTTGAATTTAGAAGGCTATTTCCTTGTATTAAAACTTATCTCCTAATCCCTCTTTTAATGTCTTATGATTTCTAGTCAAATTTAGAACGTTATTTCTTTCTATTAAAGCTTTTCTCCTCATCTATTTTTTAATGCATTATTATGTTTTTATTTATATTGTTAATGAGTATATGCTATGATATGAAATTGGATATTAATTGGAATGAAATTGCTCACATGCCAGGCCCAACTCACGGGTCAGGCCTTGGCCCATAGGCTACCCCAGCCCAACCATTATGGGCGGTCACATGCGACGCACATGACTAGTCCATGGGCCAGGGCTGGGCCAGTTTTGTGTAATGCATGCTCAATCATGTATAATGCACATGACCAGTAGATGGACTGACTCAATCTAGCCCAATGCTATTGTTGAATTTGAGCCCAAATATTGATTGAACTAAACTATACTTGATTAGTCTAGATTAATTCAGGGTGATTCCAAATTGATTGATTTATTCAAGTTAGTTTAACCTAAGTTGAACTTAATCTAGTCTAAATTATACTAGTCTAGGGTAGTTCCAGACTAGTTAAATAAGGATTAGAGATCAGTTTAGTTAGGCTCTAGTAAATCGAGTTCAATTGAATCGATTAAACTAGAGTTCAAGTCAATTGAGGGCTAATTTATATTACTTGATATTGATGATATTTGAAAGAGACATTTTAAATATGTTATTTCATCCCAAAATGGACATGACCAGTATGAGATTATATTATTTTCCTACCGAGAGTAGGTACGACGATTCCCTTCGGGGATTAGCGGGCCATCAGACGTGGCGGTTGGACGGTTCCTCCATCCGCTGTTGGGAGGAACGTGTCCCCACTTTGGTGGGTGTGGGACACCACTCCATCCGCTGTTGGGAGTGTGATATGAGTTTGCCTCCATCCGCTGTTAGGAGAACACAAACTTATCCCGTATGGTAAAGCCTCTCCATCCGTTGTTGGGGGAGTGCTCCTTCGGGTATTTGATATACGCCAATGGGATGATTGATTGAATTTTGATCATATATATATTTTGAGTTGACTTTTGGGGTTCCTACTCAGCGTTGCTGAATTTTCTTTGTTTTTTATTTTCAGAGTAGCCTCCCTCTAGTACTAAATCAGATTCTAGTGGAGAGCGGACCTTCCTCTACCGCTAGGTAGAGCCACTTGGATGATTCTTGAAGTTAACATCACCATGTTTATTTTTCTATTTATGATTCGATGAATAAATGGATTGTAATAAATGAATTGTAATAAATATTTATGAATGATGAATAAAGTGATGTTAATCTATTTGGCCTAAATGTGTGGAAAAAAAAAAAATCCAGGATGTGACATGACCCTTGTTTGGAAGGATCATGTTCAAAGACTTGCTACCAACCTCAAATTTCTTCAAGGTGTTCATGAGTAGCAAGTTTTGCTTTTGGATAGTTTCTAGATCATGGCATTTGATACAAGAGCCTAAACTATCATGATATTCAGTCTTTAACTTATCAAAATCACAATTAAGACTATCATGCTCCTATTTTAGCAATTTGTATTTTCTACTAATAATCTTGCATTTATCAAATAAATCATGGAAGACATTTAATAATTCATCAAATGATAAATCTGCATCAATTAAATTTGTTACCTCATCTCCGATGGCCATTAAGGCGTAATGAGCAACTTGCTCGGTGTTGGACTCCTCTTCTTCGGATACACTCGAATCATCCCATGTTGCTTTGAGCGCCTTCTTCTTTGATGTTCTTTTCTTGGCTAGGGGACAATCACTCTTGTAGTGTCCTGGCTTTTTGCACTCATAGCAAATAACTTGGTCCCTTTTGGGTTCAAGTTTATTTTTTGTCATTTTTAAATTTGTTTCTCTTAATAATTTTTTTAAATTTCCTTGTTAGAAGTGCCAAGTCATCATCACAGTCCTCATCACTTGAGTTTTCTCTCAAGTGGTCATCTAAAGTTCTAAGTGTCATATCGTTCCTGTTCTTTGGAAGGATGTCTTCTTGCTCCTCATGAGCCTTGCATGTCATTTCATAAGTCATTAATGATCCGATTAGTTCTTCAAGAGGGAAGTTGCTTAAATCTTTAGCCTCTTGAATAGCAGTGACTTTAGGGTCCCAACTCTTAGGAAGAGATCTTAGAATCTTATTTACAAGCTCAAAATCCAAAAAACTTTTGCCGAGTCCTTTTAGACCATTGACGACATCCGTGAAACGGGTGTACATGTCACCAATAGTCTCACTCGGTTTCATTCGGAAAAGTTTGAAAGAGTGTATCAAAAGATTGATTTTTGACTCTTTCACTCTACTTGTGCCTTCGTGAGTCACTTCGAGTGTATGCCAAATATCAAACGCGGTTTCACAAACCGAAACACGATTAAACTCATTTTTATCAAGTGCACAAAATAAGGCATTCATAGCCTTTGCATTAAGAGCGAAAGTCTTCTCCAATTCATTCCAATCGATCATTGGAAGAGAAGATTTCGAAAATCCATTTTCGACAAGATTCCAAAGTTCAAAATCCATTGAAATAAGGAAGATCGTCATTCAGGTCTTCCAATAGGTGTAGTCCGTCCCATTGAACATGGGTGGACGTGTAATAGAATGGCCCTCTTGGTTTCCGGCGTATGCCATCTCTATTAGGTTGTAATCCGTTTGAGAGTAAACCCCGCTCTGATACCAATTGTTAGGATCAAGAGCACTAAGAGGGGGGGGGGTGAATTAGTGCAGCGGAAAACTTTCAACGTTTAAAAATGCGTTCGTACGACAAAGCTGATTTCAGTAAAAAAGTCGATTTGTAAATTTCTTTAACTTAAGATTAGGCAAGAAGTAGTTAAAATAAATCTGTTAAGGCAGTTTGCAGTTGTGATGGAAATCAGAATGTAAGCACAAACTGAAATACGATGTTCGTACGAGAAAAGCGATTTCAACAGAAAAACCGATTCGTAAATCACTTTAACTTGTGATTAGGCAGGAAATAGTTAAAATGAATCTATTAAGGCAGTTTGCTATTGTGATGGAAATCAGAATGTAAGCGCAAACTGAAATACGATTTTCGTACGAGAAAAGCGATTTACGTCTAAACACGAGTCAAAAAATATTGAGCTTGGAAATATAATCATAAAATCGCAGAATGCAGTAAGCTATGAAGGAGGTTTGCAGTAAGGATAACAAGCTCAAAGTAAAAGCAAACCAGAGAGCAACGCGATTTAGAGTGGTTCGGTCAATCTTGACCTACATCCACTTCTGGCTTCCTCCACCGATGAGGTCGCCGACGTCCACTATAGGCCTTCCTTCAATAGGCGAAGGCCAACCACCCTTTTACAGATTCACTCCTTTTGACGGGCTTAGGAGACAACCCTTACAAACTTTTCTCTCCTCTCTTGAAAGATCTAAACTTGGAAGAAAAGAGGGAGAAGAACCTTTGGCATATTACAACATTTTTGAGCTCAAAAATCTTAGAGTAAGATCAGGATTTTGGTGGTTTTCGTTGCTCTTTCATTGCTGAAAGAGTGGGGTATTTATAGGCCCCAAACCAATTTGAATTCCGAGCTTAAAACTGTCAATTCCCGAAATTCCGGGGTCTGGCGGTTGCACCGCCTGACTGGGGCGGTTGCACCACTTGGCAAAGCTCGAAGACTGAGCCTCTGGACAGTGCCACCGCTTGTCAGGTGCGGTTACACTGCCTGGCAGAGCTCAGAGACCGAGCTCAGGCGGTGCCACCGCCTGACTAGGGCGGTTGCACCGCCCAGCTAGAGCTCAGAGATCGAGCTCAGGTGATTGCACCGCTGTCAGAGGCGGTTGCACCGCCCAGCCAGAACTCGGAGACGGAGCCCTGGGCAGTGCCACCGCCGACCCAAGTGGTGCCACCTCTGGCCAAGTGATCTGGGTCCGAATGGGTTGATCCATTCGACCCAATTAGGTTCTTTCAAGGGCCCAATTGCCTATAGATTAAGTTAATGGGATCACCTCCCAAATCTAACTTAATTATCGTGCTAACTATGAGAATTCTTAAGACTTTTACTATAGCTTGCTCCGGTGCATCAATCGCTTCTTCCGGCGAGCTTCCGGCGAACTTCCAGCGAACATCCGACGGTCCTCCGATGATGCTCCTACGGACTTCCGGCAAACTCCTAGACTTGCGACGATCCACTTGGCGAGTTCTGACGAGCTTCTTTTGGCAAGCTCTTGGACTTCTCGGATTTGTTCCCGTAGAACCTCTGATGACCGTCCGGACTTCCGTCAAGCTCTCGAACTCCCAACGTGATCATGGTCCTGACTCTGGCGCAACTCCTGCTGCATGTCTTACTTTCATCGTAGTTAATCCTGCACACTTATCTCAACATATGGATTAGATAACAAATGACAATTGACGTCATCATCAAAATTCAAGATTCAACAGCCTCCACTAGCCGTGCCTCCTCCAGCACTCCTCAACTTCGAGGGATCCGACTAGTTGGTATCAGAGCGACCCAAAAGTCTTATCGTCGCTCTAATACCAAATGATAAGATCCTAAGGTCTTATCGTGGAAGCAATGAAAGAAGTGGGGATGCTTTGATACCAAATGATAAGACCCTAAAGTCTTATCGTAAAAGAAATAAAATAAATGATAAGGTTATGATACCAAATGATAAGACCCTAAAGTCTTATCGTCACCCTGATACCAATTGATAAGACTCTAAAGTCTTATCATGGAAGAAAGGGGAGAAAATGATAATGATCGCTTCGAGGGGATCAGCCTCTTTGATAGCATCGAGGGGATCGACCTCCTTGATCACTTTGAGAGGATCGGCCTCCTAGGGTTTATCCACAGAATGAAATAACATTTTATTGATTAACTGATTGATTGATTTAAAAAAATGGTTACATCTTTATTTATAGAGTTCCACCTAGAGTCCACCAAGACTTGGACTCTTAATAATAAATAAATATTAAATAAAGCTCTATCCGACTCTAATTGAACTAAATAGACTCAATAAATAACTGGATTAAATAGACTCAATAAATATTATTCAAAAGCTCAGAAAAAGGGTCCTAACAATCGAGTGAATTATTATGGATATAATAATTCACTCAGCCAGAAAGAGTTCTGACAGGTATGACTCACGACCAGCTCGTTATTGGGCCTAGAGGGTCACACATATAACGTAGGAACTACGATACATAGAGGTACAGATATGAGATATCCGCTGGAGCCCTATTCTTATTGGATATCCAATAAGCCCCTGAATTATTGGATCCTATGGATGAGATCCAATAAGAGCCCATGAGAAATTAATAAATAGAGATCCACTAATCTAAGAGGCTTTGATGGTTGGATGCAGATCCAATACATAATAGAGGAGGATCCATTAGGGTTTGATAGGGGGCCTCTATAAATAGGAGGGATTCAGTGGTTTATAGGCTAGAACTTTTGCTTGCCTCTCCTATTTTCCTCCCCCTCTCCACCTCGGAGCAGGTCTAGAGTTTCAAGGAGTGTCATCGCAGCCCTGCTGTGTGGATCACCGGTAGAGAGGAGGGCGCTTGACCTCCTTCACCCTCTCCTAGAGATCTACAAAGAAACAAGGATATACGATCTCCCTAGGTAACACAATATATTCTATACGCTGTTTTAAGTTTCACAGATTTTTGCGAACAAATCTTCACATGATGAGAACATCTCTTTGGGAATAGGGGATTTTGTTTTTTATTTTTCCACTCCACATGTGATGCCACCCCCAAAAATTTCCCAATAGAATTAGTGCAGCGAAAAACTTTTCCGTTTCAAAAGTCTTCGTTTCAATTAAACCCAAATTCGACGAAAATCGTTTCATAAAGATTTTAAGTTGAAAGCATATAGGAGTATAGAGAAAGCTGTAAGAAGGTAAAGTAACTTGCAAGAAAGGTAAATTGCTCAAGACAAAATACAAACCAAAATTTAGAGTGGTTAGGTCATTGTGACCTACATCCACTTTCGGATTCCTCCTTCGTTGAGGTCACTGGTATACACTAATGTTCTTCCTTCAATAAGCAAAGACTAACCACCTTTTACAGTGCTTTCTCCTTTTCATGGGCTTAGGAGATAACCCTTACAAGTCTCACACCTCTCTTGAATGATCTAAACACTTAGAAAGGGAGGAGGAGGACTCTAGTACTTTTTACAACACTTAACACTCAAGAATTCAGGATTATGCCAATGCTTTTGTACCCTTTCATGCATAAATGGGTGGGGTATTCCATTGGCTTGAAAATTAGAGCCAAAAAATATCATATCCCTGGATTTCGGGATACTGGCGGTACCACCATCATTACTAGGCGGTACTACTACATGACACCTGACACTGGGCGGTACAATCACTTGACAGAGCTCGGAGACCAAGCATTGGCGGTACCACCACTTGATAGTGGTGGTACCATTGCTAGCAGCATTAACTGCTAACGGTACCACCACCCAGACCACCTGGGAGACTAGGACTCCCAATTGGTGCAATCGCTGGCCATGATTTCAGGGGCTGAATGGGCTGTTCAATCCAGCCCAATTCAACCCTGTTAAGGGCCCAATTGGCCCCTATCTGAGTTAGTGGGATTACTTCTCAATTCTAACTCAACTAATGTACTGACTACGATCAAGGCAAGCGATTAGTCTGGTACGTCGATTTCTCTCAGCGATCCTCTAGTGAACTTCTCGGCAAGTCTTCCGGTGTGCTTTCGACAAACTCCCGATGAACTCTCGGTGATCTTCCGATGAGCTCTTGATAATCTTCTAACGAGCTTCCAGCGATGAACTCTCGGATATCTTTAGACGAGATTTCGGCGAGCTCCCGATACATCGTCCGAATCTTCTATTCCGTCACATCATCTGCTTTACGCCTTACTACTATCGTTGTTAATCCTACACACTTATCTCAATACATAGATTAGATCAAATAATTTACCAATTGATTTCATTATCAAAATCTGAGATTCAATAAAGATGAGCCTTGTGTGTACAAGAAAGTAAGTGGGAGCGCTATCACCTTCTTGGTGTTATATGTGGATGACATCCTGATCATTGGGAATGATGTAGGAATGCTATCCACAATAAAGGCATAGTTATCTAGACACTTCTCAATGAATGACTTAGGGGAAGCATCCTATATCTCGGGGATTCAGATCTATAGAGATAAATCCTAGAGGATTCTTTGCTTATCCCAGTCTAGGTACATAGACACCATTATCCAAAGGTTTGACATAGAAAATTCCAAGAGAGGTCTCATACTGATGAAACATGGGATATCATTTTTTAGGAGTATGTCCCCAAAGACTCTTGAAGAAATGGCGAACATGGATAGGATACCCTATGCCTTAATAATAGGGTCTATCATGTATGTCATGCTATGCATCAAGCCTAATATTGCGTATGCTCTAAGTGTCACGAGCAGGTATTAGGCGGATCTAGGCTTGGAGTACTGGAAAGCAGTAAAGTGTTTCCTTAAGTACTTGAGAAGGACTAAGGATATTCTACTAGTATATAGAGATAGTAGCCTCAAGGTTAAAGGCCATACTAAGTCGAGTTTTTAGTCTGATGTCGATGATAGCAAGTCGAAATTAGGGTATATGTACACCTTGAATGGAGGAGCAGTGTGTTAAAAGAGTTCCAAGTAAGATAGTACTACTGACTCTACCACATAGGCGAAGTACATTACTGCATCAGAGGCAACAAAGAGAGAGTCTGGATGAAGAAGTTCATCATAGATAAGGGAGTTGTGCTACACAGCGAGGAGCTGATTCCCTTATATTGTGACAGCAATGGGGTGATTACTCAAGCAAAGGAACTCAGGTCTCATCAGAAATCTAAGCATGTTCTAATGACATTCCACCTGATTAGAGAGATCGTGACCCGAGGAGATATAGTAGTGGAAAGAGTTCTATCCAAATATAACATTGCAGATCCATTAACAAAGTCATGTTGAATCTCATATTTTGATGATGAAACCAATTGATAGTGTTTATAACTTAATCTATATTTTGAGTGATGCAAGATGCTTTGATCAGGATGAGACAATTAAAGCAAGAAGAATCATGTTGTGGTGGGGGAAAACATATCAGAAGATTGGATGTCAAGTCGGAAGATCGGTCGACGTATCGACCGAAGGCTTCAAGCCATGGATTCAGGCATTGAGCCAAGAAGAGGGGATATTGCGTTAAGGATATCGGAGTTGCTAAGTCAACTGGCTGATTGGGCAATAGGTCACAAGAGAGGACGATGCGCCGAAGAATCGGACGAAGCGTCGAGGAACCAATGACATGCCGGACAATATGATTAATTCTTAGTATTAATTATCTAGATCGAAGTTTATTTTTAAATATGTA